>CM077115.1:462508976-463748143 GCA_039619475.1 Icerya purchasi
CAGTTCCGTGCAAAATATTGGAAAAAATGGTTAGTAAACGTCTAATCTGGTACATCGACAAGAATAAAGCGTTAAGCACCTGCCAAAGTGGTTTTAGGAAAAAAAGGTCAACCGTAGATCATCTATTCAGCCTCCAAAACGAAGTCCTGAATGCATTCCACAGCAAACAAAGCGTACTGTCTATCTTCTTCGACCTCGAAAAAGCCTATGACAAAGCTTGGCGTTTCAAAATTATTCAAAAACTTCATCTTATTGGAATAAGAGGACACCTCGGATTCTTCATTATAAACTTTCTCACTGACCGAACGTTTAGAGTAAGAGTTAATAATACATATTCCCACTTACACACTATTGAAAACGGTGTTCCACAAGGATCAGTGTTAAGCACTATCTTATTCATATTACTTATAGACAGCATAAAAGAAATTGTCCCACGTCCAGTGTCACTAAGAATTTTTGCCGACGACATAAACATCTCAATATGTACAAATAACTTAAACATTGCTCAAAAAGTTATACAAGACACCTTAGATCTCCTCCAAAAATGGGCGGATATAAATGGATTAGTCTTCTCAGAATCTAAAACCCACTGTGTTTTATTTACTAGAAAGTATAAATCCCAAAAACCAACTCTTAAATTCAATGGACGTACTCTCGAAGTCAAACCATGTACTAAATTTCTTGGGCTAACCTTTGACAGTAAATTATCTTGGACTCTTCACTATCTAGGACTTAAAAAAGACTTAATGAAAACCCTCAATATAATTAAAACTATTAATAAGCCCAAATACGATCCATCCAGAAAATTACTAATGCAATTATATAGATCTCTCATTCGGAGTAAAATCGAATATGGATATCCAGCTCTCAATAACGTATCCGACAAAACCTTGGCCATCATAAAACCAATACAAAACGCAGCCATACGAATGTGTATTGGAGCTTTACGATCCTCACCAATAGATAGTATTTTCTGCGAAGCAGCTGAACTTCCCCCACAATTTAGGAAAAATTTGATCACAAACAGGTTCCTCCTATCTGCTATAACTAACCCAACAAATCCAATACAAAACTTGATAAATTCGTACAATAAAAACCCTTCGCGGCAGGCTGAAAAACCAATCACCGATTTTCTGTCTTTTCTAAAAAATAATGAGCTCAATTTTTCAAACCTGAACCAAGAATATCCAAAATTTCCATTCTGGTTATTACAAACCCCAGACATAGATTTTTCTTTAATAAACTACAGTAAATCCGAAGTCCCACACTATATAATTAAAAATCGTTATCACGAAAAAATTACTAATTTTCCAAATTATGTGCCATGTTTTACAGATGGGTCAAAAATCGGAAATCAATATACTGGATATGCTTTTTCTATCAATGGAGAGGTTAAAAACTTCAAACTTCATAAATGCTCTTCTAACTATACAGCTGAATTAATAGCAATTTTTCACTGTTTGAAAAGCATAAAAACGAAAGGAAAAAGCAAAAATTACCTAATCCAAAGCGACTCAGTATGCTCACTAACATCTATTCTGAACATTTTTTCAACAGACAAATTTGTCCAAGATATTCACCAACAACTAAACAAGCTAAAATCTCGAAATATTAATATCAAATTAATGTATATACCTAGTCATATCGGAATCCAGGGAAACGAAATAGTAGATAACCTGGCCAAAACCGCCTCTACACCCTCTCCTGTAACCTCCACCACAGCCATGGACATCAAACATTTACTAAATCAAACCGAAATATCAAATTGGCAAACATCATGGAACACAAAATCCCATAACAAATTATTTCAACACAAAAAATCCGTACAACCTTGGAAAAACCTCTCCCAACTAAATCGTCAAGAAGAATTAATAATCACCAGGCTTAGAATTGGACATACGAAACTAACCCATAATTACCTCTTCCAAAAAGTCGATAAACCCCCTTGTCAGTTCTGCAACTCCACCCCCATCACAGTCAAACACCTTCTTTACGAATGCCCTAACATTAATCAAATGCGTCTAGAACTAAAAATCCCTTTAAATAATACAACCATCCCTGACGACCAAGACGAAATTAAAAAAATTCTTACCCTGATTAGAAAACTAAACTTAACAACCAGCATTTAAAATACCTACCTGACACTGGGTGTAATAATCATAGCAATTAAAAACACCTAGTATAAAAAAAAATAATAATAATAAAAAAAAAAAAAGAAATCGCTTACATATTGTTAACAGAGGAGATCTAAGATAAATGCTGACTTCATTTGAACCTAACGTTGAAAATATCGCTAAATATTATCAATCGCAAGGTTCACATTGGAAATCAGATTATATTCTTCTATTTTATTTTCATTTATTTGTAAAAAATGTTTTTTTTTTTTTTGCATTTAGCATGGCATCATTTTAACCTCATTCGTGTAAAACAATTTTTACCGTCTTCAGAATAAAAATCGTTTTTTATTCCGTATCATATATATATATATATATTGAGAATTAATTTAGATATTAAAAAGACGTCGCAAATTTGCTAACAAATATATTTACAAAATTACGTTTGTCTTTGTTATAAGGGACTACCAATAAATATGGGATACCAAAGGAGGCCATACACAAAAAGAGGTTGAGAATCACCACGGATGAATTTAGGAATCTGTTTCTGGGGGGGGGGGGGTTATATTCTTGGAGGGGCAGAGATTTTTTTTGTGTTTTTACTGAGAAATTTTTTTTGGGATATTCCTGAATAAAATCAAATACGTAAAAAATGATTTATTATGTAATTTAAAATAATGAAAAAGCAAGTGTGAACGATAAATTCTGAAGTAAAATAACCGCGATTATTATTAGTTCTAATTGTAGCATTAAAGAACACATATTGTAAAAACATTCCAACGGGGGTTCATTATCTTTTTGTAATAAACGAATACGATGTTTAAGCTGTTTCAAATGGGGACTTTTCTTGGAAATAAAAAACAAGAAAAGGGCAACAGAAACGGAAACAAAGTTGTCTCTATAGAGATCATGTCGCTTTTTAAGAAACAAAAACGGAATAAATGAAAACCGAAAAAAGAAACCTTTAAAAACAATTCATTGATATTAATGGTAAATGGACTGACGTGAACCGTGAGAGTTCCCGTTGACAAAAAATACCAACTGTAGCGAATAATTTTTTCAGCTCGTCAGTGTTTAACATCTTTCGCACATTTGCAATAAGAGCATATCGGTTTTTTCATAGAATAACAGGCAAACGTCACAGTCAAATTTTAAAAGATCGTTTTTTTTTCTTTCTATTGTTATTTTATGAAGTTTCATTTTTCCGTCAAAAAGAAATCTCGTAATTTTGAAATTTAAAAATATACGACACTAATCAAACCGTTTAAAAAATGTTTTGGCAGAAACTTTTGACATAACTCAGTACATAAAGCGAATAAAAAGGATTTTATTTCCTATTAAATTTCTGCGTTCTTAAACAGCTTGTATTAAGTTCTGGGTAGGGGCATTGCCCCCCAAAAACCCCCACTGAATTCATCACTGGAGAATCACTGTTTTACACTATGCTGTGAATAGAAATAAAACAATATAATTTAAAACTTTCGTCGTTTGTCGGTGCAATCCTACATTAGTTTTCGAAGAGAAAACACCATTCATTTTCAGAACAAACAATGAGCCGAAGAATCGTCGTCCCCAAAGGAAAAAAAAAGAATCGTCGCCAATGGATATACATATACATATATATATATATATATATATATATATATATAAAGATTTAACAGGTATGCGCTTGCTTCTGATCGGTTGATACTCTTTTGTTCTTTGATTAGCCCTTTTAAATTTTAACTGTCTTCATAATGGTCCCCACATTTCGTTTACTTTGTAGCCGTCATCGCGATTAAAATTGTTTTGTTTTTCAATTTCGATCACTTCTGCTTGTAATTTACCCGATTTATTTATCATTATTATTATTATTATTATTATTATTATTATTATTATTATTATTATTATTATTATTATTATTATTATTATTATTATGGGTTCGTTAACATGGACATTGTCCTAAGAACAATGGAACAGAGGGGCAAAAGAGATTCAGATCCTTACACGATCGGAGATAGCCGACAGAAAAGAATCAAGAGCTAGGATAACAGAAGGAGAAGGAAGGGAGAGAATGAGGGAAGCACAGTATGTAGTGGAATACCGATTTATAAAAGGACGGAATAAAAAGAAGCTTGTCCAGCTGAAAGCGACGAACAACCGAATATTATATGATCAGTATCACAAATAAATTGATTGCTGAAGGGGTGTAATGAACAATAAGGAGAAGGCACGATAGAATAATGGAAAAGCGAGAAAAGGATCAAACTATAGGCTCAAAACGCAGGCGGAAAATCGCAGAGAGGTTGGAACGGCGCGTAGAAGGAAAGTTAAAAAAACAGGATAAGCGTGGACGGGAAGGTTGAATAGACAAGAAAAGGGAGTTCGGGCTGGAGAATGAGAAGACTTATGAGTTAAACTATGAGCAGCTGTAGACAGAAGGGTAATAGTGAAAGCTGATAAAGCAGGAAAAAATCTACCAGAAGAGAAACATAATTGAACGAATGAGTCAACTAACTCATTTTCCTCGATTTCGGCATGGCCAGGAATCCAAAAGGAATCCGTTTGGATTAAGTAGAAAAGGAAGAGATCATGAATCGAGGCGCGAATAAGAAGAATGACGTAGTCGGTTGAGTGAGAAGGGAGAGAAGATGCGATAGCTGCAGCACGCTTTGAGCATTCGACAGGATTAGGAGATTCCGAAAAACAGGCGCGAGGATCTGATAAAAAGAAGGGCACGCAGAATAGCAGAAGACCCAGCGGAAAAGATTAAACAAAAGGAGGGAAGTTTAACGTAATTTAGAGAAGGACAGAAAAAAGCTGCGTCAATATCATTGGGTCCTAAAGAGAGCTAAGATTCTGTAGAAATTCTGATCTAACAGCATAATGCAGAATAGGAAATAAAAGCAGTTAATAGGATGAAGAAAATAGGAAAAATTGAAAGGGAAATGAGGGAGTTTATCGTGAGTGTAGATATACAGAGAAAATTGGACAAGAAGGCCAGCGATAAGAGATAGAATAGGAGTTTTGTTAGTAGAAAAACGCCAGTTACGTAAGATGAAAGAAGAAGAGAGCAAGCGGAAATAGGCAGCCGTTTAATGAGGAAACGTTAACCTAAGAAGGAGAACGTAGAAGAAAACGAGGAGTAATGTGAGATTCAGCGTGCAGAGCTGGGATAGGAGTAGACTTTCGGGCTCTCCAAGGCAAAGGCGGAGACATGCATTCTGGAACCGATCGAGCTTAGGCAGAAGGGATCTAGAAGAATTACCATAAATACAGAAACAGTAATCAAGAACAGAGCGAATAAAAGATTTATAAAACATAAGCAGGATCACAGGATGACCTCCCCAGTCAGTGTGAGAAAGGGATTTAATGAGGTTGAGCCTTTTGAAGGAGTACACGTACAGACGGTTCGGCTATAGAGAAAAACGACCAAATAAAGAAAGGAAGAAGAAAGAGAGATTGGGCCATTATAATAAGAAGAGGTCGATTGAGCAAGAAATAAAAGGGCGTAGTGTAAAGACAACAGTAGCGGACTTAGAGGAGGAAATGAAAAGAATAAGGCGTTTTCCAATGAAATTAAGGAATTTTGAAGTTGGCAGTTAGCCTGTGGGATGTTGCGATGAGAGGAATAAATAAGGATGCCGTCTGAAAAGAAAAGAGAAAAGGAATTCAAAGCTAAAGAAGAAATTTTGATAAAATAGATACTGAATAAAGTTCAGCTAAGGCAGGTACCCTGTGGTAATCCACGAAAGATTAGTCTTGGGGCAGAATGAGAGGAAAGAGTGACTGTTCGGCAGAGGAAAAGATTAATAACAAGAGTAGAAAAATGAACTGAAATATCTAAGGAAAGCATCAAATGAAAAAGAGTCGGGAGATGGACACTGTCGAAGACTGCCAAGATGTCAAGAAAGGAAGCGATAAGAAATTTTTTGTCAATGAGTGACTCGTAAACGTCTACCAGGAATGCACTAATGCAATCAGGAGGGCCGCGACCAGGGCGGAAACCAAACATATTACTAGGCAATAAGTTGCGATGTTCTAGCTACCAAGCAAGACGTCTGTTGATTAAGTTTTCGAACAGCTTCCTGACACAAGAAGCAAGAGAAATTGGACGAAGTGAGGAAGAGTTGGGTTTATGGATAGGGATAACGATGAAGGTATTCCAAGATAAAGGAGTACAACCAAAGTTAAGAAAGAAGTTAAACAAGTTTAAGAGAAGAGTCCGAAAGATTTTTGAGAATGGAAAAAGAAATACCGTCTACTCCGGGAGTAGAATCTGAAGAACTGCGTAATGATGTTTCAAATTCCGTGAAGGTAAAAGGAGTAGCCAAAAAATGCGACGTGATTCATTAAAGTTAGGAACGTAACAAGAAGCAATGGAATCAATAAACGAGATTAACTCGTTATCCGAGAGACTACAGGAAAAAGAATGATAGGAAAGAGGGAACTTGAAAGCCTTAGCCATTTTTCAAACTAGCGAGATAGGAGTAGAGCGTGAAAAGGAGAAACAGAAGTTTTTCCACGTATTTTTTTTTTTGTGTCGTTTTGAGGATGAATCTGGCTCTAGCATTGGGTCCTTCATGAGAAAGATAGTTACAGAGTGTTGGACTAGAGTGAAAAGCTCTAAAAGTGGTTAAACTGAGATCAAAAGCAGTCTTACAATTCTGATTCCACCACAAAAAGGAAGACGATTTCACTTTTTTATGAGGTGAACGACGAATATGGGGTGAATAACGAATTGAGGCAGAGCAGATAGAATCAATGAAGAATTTATATTGGGAAAAGCAATTCGAGATAGCAGAGATAGAAGAGAGGGAGGAATCAACGGAGGAACGGAACAGAAGCCAATCATCTTTAGAAAGAACCCAATTCGGAGTATTAGGAGGAACAGGGGAAGAGGAGGAGAGGAGACTTCATTCACTGAAATAATAATAGGAACGTGGTCACTTCCAAAGGTGCTGTCTAAAGTACACATGGACAACTGAGGCCAAGATTAGGATAGGTAAGGCATAGATCAATAGAGCTGAGAGAGGAGTGACTTTTGATGCACGTAGGGGAACCATCATTGAGAAAGAATAAATTCATTCTGAAGGATAATATTCTTTAAGATTGTGCCATTACCATTGTAATCGGAACAACCCTACAAAGGAGAGTGGGAGTTCCAATCACCACCTATGAGAAAAGGAGGGGAAAGGGAATTGATTAAAGTTAGGAAAAGGAAATCACGCAAATCGAAAGTCGAAGGAATGTTAGCAGAAATTAAATGAAAGGGCCTGGAAGAATAGTTAGGAATATGTGTGTGCACTAAACTGGGATAAGGAGGATTCGGAGGAAACAAGCGTTGAGATATATGGGCTAAAAGCTGGACATCATTCTTTATTAAAATAGCTGAACCACCGTAGCCATCGCTGCGGTTCGAACAGATCAGAGAGAATCCATTAAAACTGATGTCGGAAGAGCTTGTTAATCAAGTTACAGAGAGAAGCGTGATGCTAATATTATATTCATCCAACAGCCGTTCAAAGGCGTTCCTGTTGGTCTTAATGCTGCGGCAGTTCCATTGTAGAACCTTAAATTGGCAAGGAATAATAAATTTTTAAATAGGTGGTAGTTGGAAGAAGATGGACATATGGGAGAATTGGAAGGATGGAAAGGAATAACGGAACGGCCTCCTTTAGTGCCAGCGTTTTTAAAGCTAGTTTGGAATAATAAAAATTGAGGGGATTGGGTGATTTCGAAGAAGAATGGCGTTTTCGAGACGGAATCTTGACTTAAGAGGAACAGAAGAACTGCTAGAATAGTTTTGACGCCTCCTCTTCGTAGTAGATGTGCAGAATTCGGTAAGACTGGGAAATTAGCGGGGTTTGAAACTCCCACAAAGGTAAAAGCAGGAGAAACTATCGAGCCCTCGCTGATGTTTCTGGCCTCGGAATAGGAGATATTTTGTAAACTCATTATCTTATGAATTTTTTAACTTCATCCTCTTAAAAGTCGGATAAGAAGGGTCGAGTGTCGAATGTATGAGGAAGGATCGTTTTGTATTCTGAAGAGGGGTGAGGCTACCAGCGCAAGTGGAGCAAGTAGTTTTACTGTGAGGTATTGAAGTGACCAAAAAGGGAGGCAATTGTAACACAGTTTGGGTTTACGAATTATAGGTTCAACCTTAGCTCGATCGGAATCATAGAAGAGAATAGAGGACCGGAGAATGAAGCTCATAAATTTGAATTCAACAACCGGGATGGGAATGAGAGAATTATCAGCAGTACGTTTGTGTAAACGACGAATATTAGCGATCGGGGTGATATCGAAAGAACAGTAACGATAGAGTTCTTGCACAGAAAGATCGACATGGATATCACGGACTTGGCCAAATCGGAATAAAAGGGATTAAGGGAGGATCGAATATTGAGATCTTTATGGACGTTGTCGGAAAGTAAAAATTTATTAGCTGTCGCGGTTGATATATAATTTAGCTTAATTAAGTTTCTACCGGAGTGAGAGATTAGCGAAATGCCACTAACTATATTATGAACTATTTTAGCTAGAGACATGGGATGTAGCTAAGCAATATTTTCTTTTTCCAAGCTTTCGACCAAGACAAGGATTTCACCGACGTAATGGACCGGGGAAAGTGGTAGAAGAAAGACTAGACTTGATAGGAAAAGCGGGAGAATTACTGATAAATTATTAATAGATCGGGCCGAAATATCCATGTCGACGGACTCGTTGATATTCCGAATCGGAGCATTATTGCCTTTCGGAGTAGAAGAAATAGACGCGGGCGAAACAGATAATTGTTGGCCAGTTTTGTTTATTTCATTCGTAGATTTAACCAGTGTGGTGGCCGCATTACTGACACTCTTGGTAGCCGAGCGAAGAGAATTGTGGGGAGGTTTACCTCCCCCGTCAGACGAATCTGGCATAAATATTAATTAAACAAACAGATAAAGTGAGTAGAATAATCAGATAACGACGGAGCGAGAACTAGAGAAATAGAAATAAGTAAAAGAGATAAGTAAATCGACATAAATAAGTGTAACGATCTAACCGAGTTCTTCGGGAACAATTAAACGCAAAGCGAGTAAACTTTATCGCAAACGTGAACCAACTTCTTCTGAATTTCGCTAGAATAACTGTGCCACCAAAATTGATTGTAAAATTCGCGTTTTTGTTGTTTTTTAAATAAGTTGCGAGTCTCACAGGTGTGCCCGTTGTGTGAGTGCTCGACACTCTTATTAACGTTTATTCTAAGTACACAAAATTACACAACTATTCTTGCTTATCCTGTACATCATAATGTATTAGTCAACTTAAGATTATACATAAATTAAAACATACTATACATGCAGATATACGTATACACGTATCGTAAATACTCATCTGCATACCGATATGACGAGGGCAGCTGAATATCTTCAAATACAAAGAAAAGAAAGAAAATAAAAAGAAACCCGATTTTATTTTAAAGAGAAAAATGACAGAGGAAAACAAAACAAGGAAGGACGAAAACAAATAAATAAAAAGAGGACAATAAAAGAAAATGATATAAAAAAGAATGATTCGAAACGTATCTTGGGTTCGTAGCCGTCCCATTATTGAAGCAACAAGTTTAATCGGTAAAAAAGAAGAAATATTGGAAGGCTACCCCTATATTTTTAGTAAGAGAAAAGTAGGCAAAATTTTATACAAAAATAAAACCGATCTTTACAGTTAGTAAAAACTGGTCTGTTTGTGCCGGCTATCTACTTAATCTGTGTTTGTGTGATCGAAATTGTATCGACCAGACGGCAGGCTGAGTAATAAAAGTGAGAATAATAGAGAACATATAACCGATTGCACAAACGTGTAGAAAAATCCTCACCGTTGAGCAGCGCTAAGAAAGCACGACACGCGTAATCAATTTCGGTGACACAGTTCTTTTGCGAAATCAGATAAATTACAAGTTCGGTTGGTTTGGAGAAGCGATCGAAATGGAAAAACATAACAAAATTTCAACCGCGATGATGGCTACGAAATAAATAAAAAAGGCGGGTGGTACCGTTATAAGGCAGTTAAAGTTTGAAGAGACGAATCGGAGGACAAAATAGTGTCAATCAATCAGAAGCTTAAATTTTTAGGTAATATAACTGCTGTTGAACATCTTTCGCTTCATGGTTTGTTCCGGAGATGGGAACAGTGCTTATCTCTTCGAAAATCATGTAATATGTCTAACGTAAGTTTTACCGAAAATAATATAAATTTATTATGGAGCATAATTTTATAGATGTTCCTCGCACATCTTTAAAAACAATTAAATCTAGAGTTACGGGGAAACCATATTCATTATTTCGAGTTGTAATTTTGAATTGATTCTTCGTCGAATACGTTAATAATATACAGTGATCAACATTAATATTCCGACACGCGTATAATAAAAGGTGAAAAAAATATACCTGTTCCAGTTTACGATTTTCGAACAACTAAGGACGAAATATGTTTGCTGTAGTAATGCCTAAAGGGGGAAACACCCGATAAAAAGTAATTTCCATTACCACAGTCATCCCATAAAAATTAAAATTGCAAAAAAAATCATCATTTAGAGGTAACAAAAATATTCGGACATCTATCTTATATGTATCTTTCATAAAGATGACTCATTTATCTGTCATCAGGTGACTTACACCTGTACGCAAAGGCTTTTACGTAATCGCTGGTCACACAAGGTGTGCCATCTTCGCGTAAAGTGCGATTAAAAATGTGTCACGAAAAGGTAAAAATACGGTCTTGTCTTCGGAGTGCCCAATTTTAATCGCGTGCAAAAGGTAAACTTTATCGTGAAATCGCGAAATTGTTGAATATTAAAAAAAATACAGTAAACGAGATTTTTTTTAAAGGTTCGATCTTGAAAGCGAGTTAGATTTTATTCCGCAGAAAGGACGACCTCGTTTTACATTTTGCTAAAGAAAACTAACAGAGCGGGATTTTAATCATTGGAAGTTCACTAGCGAGTATCCCACCCTTAACGGTTACCCGAAACTCCTATGAATTCGGAGATATATTTCACTGGTACCAAGCTAAGTTACACCGCAGCGATAATTTAGCAATCGCACTACCATCCTTTCCAAACGATCCCCTCCCCCCTGTACTATCCTTCCTTAAGGAAAGGGGAATTAACTGGAACCCCGACTTTACACATCAGTATGTTGAACTCCCCTGGGAGGATAGTCCGACCTGCTGAGCGATCGCTCGGACCAGGATGTCACACTGTCGCCCCAGTACGTGACGGAAAAAATGCAACTTTTTCCCACCTACAGTCAGCTGTACACAGATGGTGCCAAAGCAAACCCATTCAAGGGGTCCTCGCCGGTGGCCTGCGCCTACGAGGTGGAAGGAGTTGTTCATGCGGTTCGGCTCCACGATTTCTGTTCAGTGTTGGAGAGGGAGCTGTTATGGTATTTTCTTCTGCTTGAGGGAATATCTGCAGTCTTACCCGCAACGCCGAAATGCATTTCTAATCACCGATTCTTTGTAATCGATTAAGAAACTCCAGACAGCAAAAACTTTACACACACTATCTCGAAAAATAAAACGCATCATTAACGTGCTTTTTCGGGCTGACTCACAGGTAACGTACGTGTGGGTCATGCCGGCGTGCCGGGGACCGAGCGTGTGAATTTGGTCGCTAAGGCAGTAACATATAGTCCAATGCCCGAAGGCACTCTTCTTCCTTAATTAGGGTCATCCTTTTTCCGGGATCATAAGGCAGAAACATGGGAAACTATGTGGTCGGCTCACACATCATGGCTGTGATCCATTAAGGTGAGCACTGAGCCTTGGTGGCCACCGATATCTATGTTCCTCCACAGTCACATAAACCCTACAGCAAAAACTTCTTGTGGGAAATATTGGATATCGAAAAGTACGTGAAAATAAAATTTCTAACAGAAAGGAGCTAAAAGAAGAGGTGTGTTGTTACGCGAATGGAAAAATCTTTCACCGGCTACACAACTGCTAAATTGGTTGAGTCGATGCCACGAAGAATGTCTGCCGTAATAGAGCAAAATGGTTTACCTAACAAGTATTCATTTTTTTTTTCAAATTGTAAATGATTTTTTTTTGTTTCTTTTTCGAAGAGTCCGAATGTTTTTGTTACCTTTTTAAATTGCAATGTTTTAAATATTTTTCTGAGTTTTATAATATTTTTAAAAGTTTTTGGGTATTTCTCCTTAGCAAAATATAGATACTACAAACCTCATTTCGTCTCGTTACTTATTCAAAATTGTACACGAATGCCATTTTTTTCACGTTTATTATTGAATTTTACGAGTGTCCGAATATTAATCTTGATCACTGTAAATCATGAAAAAAGTATTTGTTGTCGTCTCGTGAACAAAGCGGACAAACATTCAAAGAAGATGTGGTTTGCAATATATAGTGGAGTAGAGATAGAACTATGAAGGGAACAATCGGGAGAGGAGGACAGGGAAAAACGAAAACGTGAAGAGGGTAGAAGGGAGTGATTGAAACGCAGTTTGATTAAGGAAACGATCGCGGAGCGTTAATAAGAAGAGAATTGAAACCACGGCTGGGAATAGGAAATCACCGGCTGTATTTGAAGATAATGAGAGGCGGGAGTAGGATAGCCGTCCAACCGTAGTTGGAAATGATTAGCCGAGGAAAGAAGGAGGATGTCCGAGGTAGGGAAATTACAGAGTAAAAGACCATCGCCGAACGGGCTAAAAATCCGCTAACTCGTTGCCTTCGATGCCAGAGAATGGCTACGAAACCACAAAAGGTCAATAGTAATAGAGCGGGATAAGAGTAGATTGGATATGAGAAAACGAATATTGAGGGAGTAATAGAGTTGGAAGAATGAGAAGGAGGAGAAGAACCAGCTTGAAAAACGCTTTTGGAATCGGAGAGAATGAGACATTTACTGATCCCTCTTATGGAAGGAATGAAGGAGATTGCGCGTAAAGTGGAGATAGACTCCGCTGTGAAGACAGAACAGAAGGAAGGGAGCTTGAAGGATTCAGAGTGATGCAGTGACAGGGAGGTAAACGTCCCGCCCACCGTATTCTTATTTTTAGAAACGTCAGTGAAGAATGTTAGATGAGAAAGAAAAGATGTATCGAGCAAGTGGAGGAATTCGGCTTGGATTGTAGAATGTACGATAGAGCTGGTCTAAAGAAGAGATTAATAGTCTGTCACATGCTGGTAAAGTCATGAGAAAAGTAAGGAAGTTTGGAATAAGAAAAGACACGAGGCGAAAAATTATGACACTTGAGCAGCTACAAAGAGAAAGGATCGTGATTTTACGAGGAACAAAACGCCATTGGTTTTCAATACCGAGATAGGAGAAGATAAGATTAGACGAGGATATAGAAAGACGTTTAATTAGACCAAGCTGCGATCTGCGGATAAAAAGTGGTTGTATCGCAGATTCAGAGGGGATAGCAGGAATAGGAGAAGATTTTAGCGCTCCAATGCACAGCCGAAGGCAGCAGTTTTGAACTTTTTCCAGTTTGGCAAGAAGAGATTTAGAGGAATTTCCATAGATGAAGGAGCAGTAATTAATCCTGAAACGAATATAGCTTTGTAAAGGATTCTAATCACCATCCCATTCGGACGAAGATAGGGATTTCAGAAGATTGACTCGTTTGAGGGAGGAATTGTAGAGATAGTTAACGTGTTCATGGAAAGTGAGTCGGCTGTTGAGAATAGCACCAAGGTAGCAGAAGGAGCTGACACAACGGAATCGGAATGTTTGATGAAATAATACTTACCAAAGCTTCATTGTAGGGGCGGAGGGAAAACAAACTGGTGATTCTTTCAAGTCTCTGGAGAATACCTGTTTCGAGTTCCGGAATCGGCAACATCGAAGTTTTTGCCTGTAGGTTCTTACGGCGGAACAATATCCGATAACGGAAAAAAAACACACCAAAAAGTCAACAACAATGAAAAAGAAAAGCAACACGTGGTTTCCACTTGCTACCCAGTTGGCTTCTGAACGAGTGGAATGACGCAAGTGTCATCATCATTAGCTCACTAGCTGATTCGCCCACGTGCAAAAACACACAGGAGGCTAGCAGAGCTACCAAACTCGCTTGATGTAATCGAGCAGCCTTTAGGGTGGAATAAAATGCTCCGTGTGAACGGGGTTCTATTAGATGGCGTGGATTTTACCCTGTCTGCGGATTTTATGCGAGTACTTTTCCGCCAAGATTCATTTCAAAAATAATCTCCATCACATATGTAACGGAGAGGATTTTTGCCACGTTGCCATTTTATTTGATGGACCAGTTTAATAAATTCGGAATCGACGAAATTTCAACCATCGTCGAAAAAAAAGTAATATTGTTAACACACGTAGGACGACGACTTTAATAAACGATTAGGAAAAAATGGCTTAAATGTGCGCATATATATTTATCGCTAATATCATTTATCGCAACGCGCAAGTTTTTCGATAGTTTTATTCATCTACGAGAATTCTTTCCCTCGTTTAATTAACAAGTAGTAGTCGGACAATTAATTAATTATCAGTCAAAATGATTGTTCGTTTAATCATTATATATTTTAAGCGGTCTTAATTAGCACGATGATATATGCAGAATAATGTGTCTCATAGTATCGGGATAGTGTTAATAGGGTGCGTGTAGTATGTGAAGAGAATTAGGGCGAGCGAGGCAGGTAAGTTTAAAACCGATTGAATACTATGACAGCTAAATTTTACACATCATGTACTGTGTGCGAGCGCTCGGCAGGTTGCTGTTTCGAACGGCAACTTTATTCAATAGAGAAATATAATACTCTACCTGACTCTGGATAAGAATTAAATGTTTTAATTTAATTAATGTTATTAATTCGCGTGATTCAGCCTTTCTGTTTGTAAAATTCTAGAAGACGTCGCTGGTCCCACCGCCAAAAGTACTTAGTTGTGAAAGCACGTTTGTTTATTATGTAAAATAATCAGCATAATTCATTTCCTAGCACGCCAGTCTTTCGGTCATTTCTCCGCATTGCTTTTCCCAACCCGCTTCTGTTTCTTATCACTTTTCTTTTTCATCGTAATCGTAATTCAACGGATTATTTTCTCTTTTGTTTATCTTCTCACTTCACCAGTATAACTCTCATCGCGATTTTTTTTTTTTTTTTTTGAGATCTCCCGCTTAATTCCGAACCGCACGGCATCGGTCATTTATTATTGAATTTTAAAATACGTTCGGTTTACTGCTACCGGTTCTTCTTTAATGAGCCGTAGAGCTGATTCGTCGCAGCGTTCTTTAAAGCACACACGTATGAATTAATTACAGAGTAAAATTTCTCTTGTTGGACATTACTGTTTACAAACCAGAGGGGGTTCTTATAATACAAAACCTAGTGTAATTGTTTATAAAAATACATTTAAATATCGATATGAGTCACAACACATTTAATCATGCATGACTCCGAAACATGTCGGTATTTAAATTTATTTTTCTATAAACAATTACTAGGAGTTTTCTGTTGCAATAATTTCGTATTAATACGGAAAATGGTTTGCAATAATTTTGAATTCCGAGTTGAACAGATTTTTAAAAAAGCTGACAAAACAGCCTAATAACGTAAATTGCTCTTTTTATCGTCTGTGTAAGGGCAAACTTTGCTGTGACGGACGTATTGGTAGATGGCATGCCAGTCCTTAATAGAAAAAGAATTTAAAAAAATTTCGTTCGGTATCGGTATTTTAAAAAAATTCGAAAATTTAGTTTTTGAACAAAGGTCTGAATTTTCGTTTGACTTTCATTCCTACCTTTTTCAATTTCCCGAAAAAATTGGCGTTCTGTGTCTAGAAAAATCCCTATTCTCTTCTTTATTTCGGTTTTGTTTATTTTTCGGCTCTCCCGTACAATTTTCTTTAATTATCTCTTCTATTTTTCCTTTAATTTCAATATGATGTTATCCTCTCAGGGTATTTAGAACTCTCACATTTAAAATCTCTCCACCAAGTCGTTTTTTTTTGTTTTTTTTTTTGTAGATGCAACACCCTGTTTTAACTGCTGCGGCTCTATTGCAGTACGAGGATATTTGTTCTTATAGATAACTCTGCTTATTCTACTAATTCTCTCATAAACTGCGTGACAGATGGAATTGCATTGGAGGAATTCTCAAGTATGGCAATGACTGTTTTGTTATTTATAAAAGGGGGCGGCCGCCGATGGGGTGAGAGTGCTGGACAGTCACACAGTATGTGTAGGGGAGTTGAGGGAGCAACACCTTGACAACTGAAAGGATAAATTCATAATTAAATATTTAAAGCTTTCACAATGATTACTCACAATAAATAATTTTCGGAAACTGATGGCCAATGTAAGCTGGTCGAAACATTAAGCAAATAAATATCTTTTAAAACACAGCTGTTTCCGAAAATTATTTGTTATGGATAAATTCATAGTTCTTTGCGAAACAAAGTTATGCGACAAGACTGCGTGGCCCGTGCGTAAGCGGCTAAGGGCACAGAAATCTCCACGGGAAATGCTTTTTTCTGGCCACCGCATGGTTCAATTACGGGGTTTAATTAGCCTTAAGAAAGTCTGACATAAGGTCCAATGGGATTTCCAGGAGGACGTGATGTTATTAGAAATTATATTCGTTAGATAAGTGGTACCAAGTCGTAATTAAACAGGAATTCTACAGTATTATTAATTCCCCTCTTTTTCTTTCCCATGTAACCATTTTCACTGGTGGTTCTACTAGGAGGTCTACTCTAGAGTTTGTGCCTTTTTTTTTTTCGTTATTCCAGATTTTATAACTTTTGTCGTTTTCCTTCATATTTACGGCCGAGTTCTATCTTACGTCATCTTCACTTCCTCTAATCGTTTTCTTTACAATTTTTAAATTATTTACCAGTGCCCTCCTTCACAGACCATCTGTTCTCCCTTCTCCGTGACCGTTCCTGTGGTGACTATTATTCTCCGTGTACACGTTTGTTCGTGTTCTTTCTTCTCTCTATTCCATTCGTACTGATATTTACTTTCGGTTCCTGACTGTTTCCTCCTTTTCGGTGATAAGGTGGGTTGCTGTGCTTAATAAAAATAAGTTCCGAGTTTCTACTACCGCTATGTAAGAATTTTCATACTTTGGTCCGGATATCATACGCTTTCTTCCTTTCTAACCGTCTCACTCCTTTTACCTGTTTAACTTAATGATGTCTTTTTTTCCACCCTCTACTCTGTTGGCTCTATTATTCGCCTGGCATTCTAATTCTCTACGGCTTGCCTTCCGTTTTCGCTTCTTTTTGGCTTCTTCCTCACGTCGTCCTCCTCGCTCAAATGATGCTTTTGTGATGTTGATCTTGCATTTAAGAACGTTCGATATTCCCATTAGTTCGGGCTTGCGCTTTCTGTTCCTTTTATTATATGCTGTAATTTCTTTTCCGACACGTTATTTCTGCTATTTGTTCCTTGCTCTTAACGATATCGAATCATCGTATATATCCTTTTACATTAATTTCTAATTTTTTCCAGGTAAAGGGGTCCCCTCTTCTCTGTGGTTGAAAAATTGACTGAACGAAAGTTTGGTTTTTGATTAAAAGGCTAGAAACTTAAACTTTCAGTAATAGTTTTGGCTGCTGTATAAAACACGCTTTGCGTTGATTATTATTTGGATGTTCGAATAATTTTCACTTTCATGGAAATGAATATCATAAACGATTGAAAGAATTATTTATCGGAAGTGCAAAGACTATGTACATTAAAACAATCAACCACTTTTACTGATTTTTTGATGTATACGCTTTCGATGACAATGAAATACATTACGCAACTATAGTGGTATAACAGAAGTGGAAATAAACCGACAATATTATTTTATTCCTATTGCAGTAGCGTGGCTTAATATTTTTTTGGCTTGGTTTTTCCTTTTAACCTTTTAGCCCCGATTTATATGTTAAACGTGTCCATATATATTTTTTTCAAATTTTCAATATTGCATATTTTGAGAAACTGATAGAGCTGTGTGATATTGTTGAGTTAATTTATTTATAACTGTTCTTCTCGTCGTTTTTGGAATCGAGTAAACGTTAAGTGTTTATTTTTGCTAAAAAATATACTACATTTTTTGAACACACTTGTCCCCGTAAATTATTTATACGCGGAAAATAGTCAAAAGGTCTCTCTCGTTAATGGCTTCGGTGCAATATCTTCCTACTACTGACATACATATGTCGAACGTACTTATCGAACATTAGGCGAAAGAGTAAAATTTTTTTCTCCAATGTTACTTCTTACATAACCGAGCGCCAACCGATGTACGAAACTTCGAAGGAATTTCTGCGTAGCATTGCCGCTTCAGAATCTTTTCAGTGCGGTAATTAAGCGGCAAAGGTTACGTACCCAGAGAGTCAATGACGCGCCTTCCTTAATTCTGTATATGCAATTGTTTAGATTCTGCGAACTGTTCTTTAAATGTCGAATAATCTTCGACAGCAGATCATGCTAAAAAAACCCACAAAAATAAAAACCGACTATTTCCGTACTCAATGATCGGAAAAATGTAAAAGACATCATGTCATCATAGAAATATGAATAATGAATGTGAGCAGGAAAATCAACCGAACCAGCAATGAAGGAACCATGTCCTCCTCTCTATCGTCGATATACCGTAAAGCACGGGAAATAAAATACTTCTTCATTCCTCCGAAGTTTGGCGATCACGATGGCTATTGTTGATTTTGATTGTACGGCCTCTTCTAGTTCGACTCTGGTACACCCATATCGGCCGCCCCTCATCTAGCCAGGACATTTTTCTTCTACCTGGTGGTCTTCTCTTCTTCCCTTTAATTTCACCCTCTCGTACTAACTACAGAAGATGGTATTTTTCCGGATGCCTGGAGATATGGCCACCAGGAAATATTCGCGTTTTCGGGCTTGTATCAATTTTTAGCAGTTCAGTTAATTTTGGCCATTCGATCGAGAACTTTCCGAGTTTGCGACCGTGGTCTCTATATGAGATTTTGAGCATCCGTCGGTATACGTACGTTTCATCAGAGGCAGTGTTAATTTTTTCTCTAGGCCTTTAGTGAGGATGCAACTTTCCATGCCATAGAGCAGTGCTAGCCAGACACATAGCACATCTTAATAAAGTCTTACACGTAATTGAAGGTTTAACTCTTTTTAGAGATCGTAAAATTTTTCATATTTAGGAATGCTTGTCTCGCTTGTTAGATTCTGGTGCGTATCTGATCCATGTCCTCGTCGAACCCAAAGTGTCCCCCCCCCCCAGATACTTGAATTTGTGGACGCGTTGGATAATTTGATATTCTTTATTGTGACGTTACACTTTCTTCTGGGCTTCTGTGAACAGCACAACCCATTTTGTCTCTTATCTACATTAATTTCGAGATCGTAGGAACTGCTGCTTGCCGCTACTCTGTTCAACTTTCTTTCCTTTTTTTTTTTTTTGATAACTGTCTGCAATTAACACACTGTGTGTCGTCGTCTGCGTATAATACACTTGAGATGATGCATTCGTTTTTTATTTTTATACCATATTTTTCTTTTAAACCATCTTCTTGGAAAATTGCTTCTGAGTAAATATTAGAAACCGCGTTGGAGATAAAACACATCCATAACGCGCACCCCTTTTTTGATTAGAAATTTCATTAGATGTTTCCCTTTCACTGCGAATGATTGCTGATTGGCCGCTCCCGGTGAAGTGATCCTATTATACCTACTTTGTAGTGTCGATTCCTATCTTTTCTATGATTTCCATCGGTTTTTCTCGTCTTTTTGCACAATCAAACGCTTTTTGAAGTAGTCAATGAAGCGACAATATGTTATAATTTACGGTTTAAATCTCGCGACATCTTTCAGTCGGTATAATGTTAAGAGAACATATTGCCTTCCTTGTGCCGTATCCGTTTCTAAAACCAAACTGGTTAGTACCGGAAAGTTATTTTCATATTTGTCATTTTCAGAAAAATGTTTAAAAAGTGTCGGACACGAGGTTGATATCGTATTTTCCGGTCTGTTGCGCGCTCTACCTTTCTTCTGCAATGTAATGAATACTGTGATTTCAACCAATCTTGCGGTATATGACCGGAGGTCAAAATTGAATCGAAGAATTTGACTAGAAATGTAAAACTGGCTGATGTGGAGTTCTCACCTTGCAAACTATATCATCTGGGGGACCTACTTCGGTTAAAAAAAAAGGTAAATACTACTAACTTAAAATTCAGCTAAAAAAAAAACCGTACAAAGTTTTCATTAATCATATAACAGCCGAAAAATAGCATAATCAAATACCGTCAATGCGAAATAGACGGCATTTTAATTGAAACTGCTACACCCCCGTTCTTAAGGAATAAACAAAGTTGGCTAATTGAAAAAAAGCTTAAAGATCTGGTAATTATAGAAGATTCGAGTAAGGAACTAGAAAATGATATTTCCTGAACAGATACCGTGAGCGCGGACAAGGAAAATGTAAAAATGAACTCGCGAGTTTCGGGAAGCCCTGCATGTATACGACAGAACCGTAGCACGGGGGGAGTTAAACGGAAACTGCGAATGGAAAGAGAAAGGAAACGAAGAGGGTAAGATGCATTAAATAAGATAAACACTGAAAAAAAAAAAAAAAAAAAAAAGAGGAAGAGGCGATAAATCATATTCTTTGCTATCCAATTCGGATGCAGCGACGAAGGTCGTGTTTAACAATCATCAGAAACAAAACGGACATTCCGAGAATTGTCACCGTGTTCCCGATGGTAAATAACGTGTTTGATAAGACTACTTCGGGGCCCTGGTTCTACAATATGGCGGCCGAAATAGCGAATAAGCTGGTCACCGCGATCTGTACGTTGCGCGAATCTGGGATATACCAGAATTAAGTTACAACTTTGAGGAGAAAAACAATACACCGACGATTGCTATATTTCTGCGAACGTTAATCATTTTTTATTTAATTGCGGAAAACCCGAAGCGCGGAGAGAACACAGGTGATTGATGTTTACAGGTGTTCCACTTTATGACATTAATTACGCTGTGCTGACATCTTCTTAGAAATACTGCTGCGGAGGGGAAAATTAAAAAATTATTCAGAAGTAGAGTATCGCGTTCATTTTTGTTTTTTATATTTAGTTTTTGATTTCCTAAACAAGGTATAGTTTTTATTTCTTCTTTCTGATTATTTTCTTTTTTTTTTTTCTCGCTCCTCTTTTGATTATTTTCAAAGCAGAGAGTAGATAATTATGTTGCCCAGCCGTAAAAACATATTTGTATATTTCATAGTTGCGTTACCGAAATGAAGCTTAGAGTAAATTATTTACTGAATGCCGAATTTGTAACTGCTGTTATTCTGTTGGGAAATTATGAATGAAGAAATACAAAAAATGTTTTTTTACTAAAAAATAAATACCGATACTCGGAGGTTTATTATAAAAATTGAAAAAAAATTGGGCTAAAAAGTAAAAAATAATTACTCCCGATTAGAAAATACATATCAGAGTGATATACCCTTAAAGGTGATATTATCGTAATTATCATACAAAACATTGATACCTTAATTACAGTAGGACCATATTACATATTAATATATTTAGGAACAATTTAATGAACATTTAATGCAGTTTTTTAAATTATTATTTTAATATGTAATATGAATCCTATTCTAATAAAGGTATCAATGTTGTATAAGAATTACTGTAATATCACCTTTAAGGGTACATATCACTCTGAAATACATTTTCTTGTCGGGAGTAATTAGTCTTTGGGTTGAAGGTAATATTGAACATCTTTTTTACTGTTCCAGATTTGAGGATCTTAGATCCAAAAATATAACATTAATAGCTTCCAATCTCCAATCATCACTAGAGAAAATTCTATAAATCTCCTGTTGTATATGGAGTCTGCGATTCGCAGGAAGTTCATAAACGGAAACTAATACACTATTAACTCCCTAAACTCAAATTCAATCGTGAAACCACAAATGTAGCATGGTGTTTTTCTATCTTATGCACTTTCTGTAAATAGCCGAAAAAAAATTAAATCATTGCACATAATATTTTTAAGTTATTATAAGTTATACTTTGAAGAACTCATCTATCAACACACACGCTTGGTGAGCGAAGGGATTATGTTTTTCATCCTTTTACCAGCTTAGTTTAAGTACATTTTGCAGGAAACTACCACACACAAGATTCTATATTTATCAATACATTATTTCAGCTAAACACGCGCATGTACTCACTCCTGATTTAAGCACACTAGTTCCCTGCGCCTTTATGCACATTTTTTTTTCTTTTTTCTTTTCTAAATACACCATTTATAAGTAAAAATAAAAAAAAAAATTAATAATAATAATAATAATAATAAAAAAAAAATCGAGAGTAATTATTTTTTACTCTTTAGTGCGTTTTTATTAAATTTTTATAATAAACCTTCAAGTATCGGTATTTATTTTTTGTAAAAAAACCTTTTTATTTTACAATTTTTAGCATTATACTTGAATTTTTTTCTTGTTAAAAATCAATTTTTTTTTCACATTATTCTCCATACTTTATACTTAAAAAAAAAAAAACAAAAAAAAAACGATTTCTTTATTTTGAACTGCATTTCCACGGTGTGAAAAGATCAAAAGCTACATTTCCATGGTAATTTGGCAAATTTATAGTATTTTATAAGTTAATAGATCTAACCCGACGGTGCAACCAATCATGAATGAAAAGCATCCAAACAATGCATTATTAAGGATAACTCAAAAACTACCGGTCAGATCTTGATCAAATTTAAATGGGACCACATGAGAAACAGATGACCTTTCAAATAAAAGAAGAATTAGCAAAATCGGTTCACACACACACATAAAAAAAAATAAATAAAAAAAACAAAAAAGAAAAGTTCGAATTGAGAACTCCTCCTTTTTTTGAAGTCGGTTAAAAAGTGCGGAAATCGTTTTATTTTTCTGTTTGTTCTAAATGGTCGTTAGAAGTCCCGGTACTGTTTTTCAAACTTAAAATAACTGATGTAATTTTTCGGGGAATCGATCCTTTCAATGTAGCCAGCGAAGACTGTATCAATGCACGATCTACCACGAGTAGTCGATAGAGCGAGATTTGTTTTGAGCTGTAATCCGAACGTTTTTCAGATTTCTTCAGATCCAGGTTTATATCGCTAGACAAATGATGGATATAGAGTATAGTATTGTCTTTTTTCAATTTTTTTGTATAATCTCTGCTCCCTTAAGTGTGTAAGTCATCAAATTCAATTCAAAGAAATCATCTCAATATCGTCAATGCTAGTGCCAGGTGAAATGTAAACCGTTACAATCAATGCTCGTCGACTCTAATGATAGTGTTTTCGAAAGCGCATATATCACCTCACTCTTCGCTTACTGCCACGATTCTGTTGAGTTCTAACGAATTTTTGTAAAATTTCATCAGGATGTGCGAAGTCGAAAATAACATGCAGTTTTGGACCGGGGCAAACGAACATCATCGAGCAGCGGTCCATTCGATCGGCGGAAATTTTCGGTCTCTTCGGTTTAGGCCCGTCGTTATCCTCGCTAGAAGCTACTTTTTCGAGCTTTTTACGCAATTTCCATTCTTTCAGTCGCTCTGCGGCAGTTTTCGGCGCGAATTTAGAAAGGAATTTCCCTTCTTTTCTTCGCCGCGATATATCTTCCATCTATTATTTTCAACAGAAGTAGATGCAGCATTACACTGAAGAATACAGTAGAAGACGTTGAAGGAGGACAGTCAGGACCGAGGCAGATAAACATTATCTAGACGCGCGTCCAGGTCGACTAAATCAAACGTAATACGTGCATTCAAATGCACTGACTTGATAAATCCGTTTGTCCGACTACAGTAGTCCGAATACGGTTTATCGAATTCCAGGGGTAATTTGTTGTAGCTGCGAACTGAGAATTTCCAACAGCTCGGCTCCAATCATGCTAACCTCGTCTATGAATAATGCGCTGACTCGCTATAAGCCCATTTGTCCTATTTTAAGCGTGCTACTTTCGTCTCTCTTTCAGTGGACATTTCGTCTCCCTTTCAGCGTACATTTCGTCTCCCTTCCAGCGTACATTTCGTCGCCCTTTCAGCACACATTTTGTCTCCCTTCCAGCGCACATTTCGTCTCCTTCGGGCGGTTAGGTCCCGGCTAAAGCATGTTCCACGCTGAAAGCCAATGGGTATATATTTCTAACTGTCTGAACATTATCAGATTTTCCACTGGTTGCGCCGGGGCTTCATCGCGTATCTTCCTTCAAACAATTGTAAGTCAGTTTTAATTTGATTCACTAAATTAATCGTTTTCACGACTAATTATTCTTCAGCGGCGTGCGTCTACGATTGGCGAAAATTTAGAAAATCCTTAATAATTTTACTAAAGGAACATACGTGAAATTCCAGAAATATCAATTATTTCATCGACCAGCAGTACTGTAAAACTTTGTGCTCTGTTTATTCCACATAAAATGTTTTTGACAAGAAAGTCATTGTATACTCTAATATAATTTTATTTTAAGTTTTTCGGGGGTTGGCTGGTTGTCTGTATTAATTTAACCTCCTCATTTCTTGCTTGGAAACGATGATGAGCTCTCTAAAATTACCATAATTTTTAATAGGGGCTTTTCATCATTCAGTGAATCTAGCACACAATGCTCCTTCTAAGAGATATATCTCGACGATCACTTAAAATTACTGTTTCTATTATAAGAATAATTTTTTCCCGTTATTTCTTTAAAACTATTGTCAATCAATACGCTAACACGCTGGGTCATGCGTGTGAATATTAATATTGTAAAAATGTATTTATTTAAAGAAACCGCTTGTTTTGTTCTGAAATCACTGCTACGTTTTTAAATGACGTAATTTATTTTTTCAAAGTCTCCCCTTAGGTACGCTACTGTCAGGTAGACGTAGTGCTTCTCTTTTTATGTTACGCGCTCTTTTTAAATATACTTCTAAATGGTCTAGATGATTTGTATAACATTATAATATTAAAAAAAAATTAAGAGAATGCACACCGCATACGTAAAATGCAATTGAATGCAAATGCGGCTACTCGCATTGGCATTGAAGTTCTTAGCTCTTGGGGGGGGGGGGGCTAATGTTTGCGTCGATGAAACCGCAAAAAGAAGCAGACAGAAAAAAAGAATTGTAACGAATTCAATTAGAAGACGCACGAAATTCCGATTTTAAAAATGAGCGAACGATGTAAAAAAAGTTGCATGAGTGCAATGATGAATGAAAATCGTACCGAAAAGAAAAAAAACAAACAGATTTTAATCAACATTTCACTAGCTGATATGCAACCACGACCTGCAAACGGAGTTAACTTCCTAATCGACTGGCAAAATGAGTAGCATTGTTTTACAATACTAAATCAGCTGTGAAATATATCAAACTGTTCGAGTGTTAATGAAACAAAAAAAAACAAAAAAACAATGGATGAAACTGTCGCACATTAAGAATGTTGCGAACGTTAAAATAAGATATGATATGGCAATTTCAGAAAAAATTACTCGAGATTTTTGAACGTAAAACAGCATTTTTTTAGTAAAAAATAAATAATTACGCAAAATGTGTCGACGCAGAGGAAACAACTACAGATGGGCTTCTGGGAGCAAAAAAACATGAGGAACAAAATGATATTAAAAAGACATAACTGCGATTTTTTTTTTTTAAAAAAAAAGAAGAAAGTAACTTTTTGCAAATGTAATTTTTCGATATGGCACATTGTTCGATGAATCAATTTGCCCAATCACGCAGGACACTGCAAAAAACCGAACGGGAAATTGATTTAATTTTTTGTGATAATAAATTACAATTAAAGTTATACTTTTGCAATGGATCTGTCTTAGTTCGACAAAATATTGATGAGACTATATTTTATTGAACGGTTCCATTTGCTTCCGAATAGTACGCGAAACTGAAGGAGTGTCACGTCGCAGGTGATTTGTAAGCCTACATACAATGAGAATGGCTAGACTGAAAATCATAAAAAAATGTTTTTTAAGGAAAAGATTGACGAAGGCGGTCGCACATGCAACAATTAAAACGTGAGCAATACCAATGACTAAGATTCGAAATGATATATATCAAATCTATATATCTATCTATATATCTATCTATCTATCTATTTATCTATCTATATATATATATATATATATATGTACGTATTGGCAGTGCGTGAATAGTAAACACTGGAGATTATATTGTATTACAAAAACCAGAAAGACCGAGAACATTAATTCAGTTTCAACGATTAACGTTTTCAGAGTAATAAATTATTGTAAATTCGCCATAGTGCTTTTCTAGAATTTAAGAAAAGTAAATAAATAAAATCGGTTTAATTTTAAATTGACATCACCTTGAATGTTGAAATCTGTATTGGCGCAGTTCGTTTTAGCCGTTGTTTGTTTTTTTCCTTTCTTTTTTCCACCATTTTCGATTTATTGCACACTTCCTTAATGTGTAATTAAAACGAAAATAGTTGCATGCACACGCGCATATATACACAATTGCTCATAATTCCATTCCATCCGTGTGGCTAAAAATTGCCCGGACGCATTAGCGAATTGAGTTCAAGGTGCATAAATCAACCAACAGTCGTCACACGGATGGATGCATTTATTATTATTATTACCGTTATTATTATTATTGTTATTATTATTATTATTATTATTATTATTATTATTATTACTATTATTGTTATTAAGTATATCGCTTACTCCACAGTTGCATCGGGCTGTGCATATCTACATATGAGATCAAATATTAGACGGATTTATGTTTGCGAATATGTTTATCATTATATAACTGATCGGCTATGGACGGCTAGGTGATGTTGCGACATCTAAGAAGAGGCTAAATGTTACCATCAGCGCGAGCACAACATACTATATCATCGAACACTGAAAATGAACTTGAATACTTGATTTTCAATAATGATTGTAGGGGAATAGCATTCTTCTACGGATGTTTTAGTTTCAGTTACCTTCAGCGCTTGGCAGTAAAAGTTGGGTCTATGAAAAACAAAAAAAAAAAGCAAAAAAGAAAACGAGAAAATAAATCGATACAAAGAAATATCTACATAATTGAGTTGTTTCAAGCTTCCGGATTAAAAAATTTGTCCATTGCTAATGTTAACAGGATGCTGATTAAACGTTTATTATAAATTTGTCGAACTGCTCTCCCCCCGCTCAGGTCTTTCCGGCGAAAATTTGAATGGAAAATATTCGCGATACTCACTCTTTTCTTTGACATTTTCTAAGTTCTTTGCTAATATTTAAATTTTACAATTTTTTTCATTCGTCACAAATTCGATCGCAAGACCTATCGCTACCACTTCTAATTCTTACAGATCTAAAGTGTTGGCAGAAATTCTATAAAGTGTTTAATAAGATACATTAAAATTAATAATAAACTTTTCCGAAAGTGAAATCTGATGTCAGTGTAATAGCAACTCTTCTATAGGGATCGATATAAAAAATTTACGAATAAAGTTAATAAAATTATTAATTTTAAGAAAGACACATACTGTAGACAATTAATATAGAATGCTAGCAGTGATGTGAGGAAAACATGGAAAAAAAGTAAATAATGTAATAGGGAAATATAAAATCAACTCGGTTGACGGAACTATGTTAAAACATTTTTTAAAAAACCATAATTTAGAAGTATTAGCAAATAATTTCATAAACTATTTCAACAACACAGTGCATAAACAACTACATGTATGTAATAAGGATGTATTTAAATCAAATATTGAAAACGTAAATAAAATTTCGCAAAATCTCAACCTTCTCAAAATCAATAACGATCGAATAATAAATGTAATACGAAAACAAAATAGAATAAAAAAAATAAATTACAAAAAAATAAAATAGCCTTTTATTTATGCACTAAAAAGAAGTACAAAATAATAACTTTATTAATGTGCGACACTAGCAGATATGCGTATCCTAACATTAAAATCTGAAACTAGAAAATATTATTCTGAAAAATAAAAGCGGAGGCCACAGTTACAAAAACTTTTTCAATTTGTGTGTGGTATTGTGATGTACAACAATCGAACAACGTTAAATAGTGATTGTAGTTTTCACTTAGGATGTATTGTAATATTAATATTTAATTATTAATCTGCCGTCCCCGCTTTTGTTTTTCAGAAGAATATTTTCTAGTTTCAGATTTTAATGTTAGGATACGCATATCTGTTAGTGTCGCACATTAATAAAGTTATTATTTTGTACTTCTTTTTAGTGCATAAATAAAAGCCTATTTTTAAAAATTTTGTTTTTATTTTTTAGTCTGGACTTTCTGCTATGTATTTAAATAAAAAATAAATAAATTTAGAATTGTATTTTATTTTGCTTTATTTTATTCAATTGATTATAGGAAATTTACAGAAATTTGTATTACATTTTATTATTAAATAACGGATCGCATTCTATCAATTATATTGTGTCTTTTGTTTTTCATACAACTCAGCATATGAAACACACAATGTTTGACTAATAGCGATGTTTCCATTAATATATCAAACGACCAAAAAAAAAAAAAATTTCTTAAAAATTCCGAGCTTTCGGCGCTCTAAGGGTGGTTCGATTTTAAAGTTGGAAACCTAAATGTTCCAAAATAAATAAGTACATAAGGATGCGCATATTTTTAACCTTGTTCAAAATTTTTCGCTATAAAACTGAGCTACAAGCGGGGGGGGGGGGGGGGGCTACACGTAATTTTTTGTGCGTTTTTAAACTTTTGGTAAACTTCCAATGTTTCGTTAAAAAAATATGTGAAATACGAGTTTGCTCCCGATAAATAGCGCACTCTTTCCAACGGTATATCATATGCCCGGAAAAAAAAAAAAAAAATCCCAAAAGTTCGAAGCAACGAGGGGTTAATTTTAAAGTTTGAAACCTAGCTGTTCAAAACCAAAGAAATATACGTGCATATTTTCAACCTTGTTCAAAATTTTTAGCTGTAATACTCGCGCCGCAAACAGGGAGCTACATATTAGATCTCGCGCTTTTTTGAATTTTTCGTAAATTTCGAAAGTTTCATTAAAGAAATAAAATATGTTTTTTTTTCTCGATAAATAACGATTTTTCCAACAATATATCACATGCCCGAAAAAAAAATATTTTTTTCTAAAATTTCGAACTTTCGGCGCCTCAAGGATCTAATTTTAAAGCTGAAAACCCAGATGTTGCATAATGCTGTATTGCCATCTATAAAAAGCATTTCTGCAAAAGGACACTTTTTTTTAATTCATCGGGAAGTAGGTGAAAAATCGTTTCCAAAATTTCCCTTAGTTCGGTGCCCCGAGGGTCTAATTTTGAAGTTGGAAAACACGATAAAGGACTACAGATAAGTGTAGGGAAAACAAAGTTATTGTGGACTAAGCCAAGCACATTCACTATCAAAATTACCAGCTCAACATGAAATGTCACTCAACTAGCTGTTTGCATACAACGAGGAAAAACTATTGTGGGTGCAATATTATTGAACTGGTAGAAAGCTATAAATATTTAGGGCTAAAAGTTGATAATTATTTTAATTGAGGAAACCACACAAAAGACGTATGTATAAAACTTTCCAATATTATATAGACTACACAAAATACATAAAATCACAAAATACCAAACTGATGATATACCATGTCCTATGCCAATCGTACATGAACTGTGCAGTAATAATAGCAAAACTAAACTGAAACACATAAACTACCTTCAAAAAAGAAAATGTTTAACAATCATCATGATAACTAACAGGATGAATATAAATAGTTCAGGAAATTAGGATAGCGAAGTACAACTTTTACGACACTAAAAAAAAAGACACAGCATATGATGATATAAAGAGTACATTGAAAATGGTGAACAATATTTTACTTGGGGCAAAGGCTACTCCTAATGACGAGCGGTTAGTTAAAACTTTTACTAATCCAGCGGAAACGGTTGAGGAATTTCGAGAAATTTTTACGGCTGATCTCGATGCGTGTTTCTCGGTTTGTAATAGGCAGTTATCAACAGTGGAGGAAATAAGCAATCACTCGACATCCCTTTAATTTACCTCTAGCTACGGAGGGATCTGTAGAAATGATAGTGAGGAAATTAAACAAAAATAAAGCGCCAGGATGGGATAAAATACGAGTTAAAGACGTAACGAGTAACTCTAAGATTTTTATACCGCTCCTCGCCAAAATTATTAATTACACGATAAAAACTAGTTGTATACCACAAGGTTTAAAACTAGGTATCGCGTTAAACCGATATGAATAAACGAGGGGATCGCTCGAAAACTGTAAACTATAGGCCAATAACTTTAATTTCTGCATTTGCAAAGGTTCAGGAACATTATGTTGCGTCGCATTTGCGTCAGTTTTTCGAAGGAAATTATCTTATTGCGGATAATTAGGATTTCGGCAGGGGAAGTCGACTACAATGTTACTGCAATCATTTGTAAATCAAGTTAACTGTGGTATGGCGGAAAGTAGTACATATATTTCTAGTAGCTTTTTTAGACTTAAACAAAGCCTTTGATTTTGATAATCATGACCTACTTATGCGGGATTTAGGAAACATAGGAATATTAGGTACACAAAAAGAATGGTTCCACAATTACATGACAATTCGGGGAAGATTATAGTGAAAATCAAAAATATACAAAGCGCAGAGGCAGTCGTCACTACGGGTTTGGGAACAGTCTTAGCGCCATTACTGTTTCTTATATATACGGACTCGGTTTTTTGCTGCCGTAAACAATTCTACCATATGCACTTATGTGGATAACTTCGCCATTGTGACAAAGCACAAAAATATACCTGTTGCTGAAAAATTACTGCGCAGGAAGATTTGGATAATGTAACCAGGTGAGGGCCCATGACAGAAGTATAGTTATCAATAAGTCAAAAATTCAAATAATGGACATAAGGACCCCCAGTCGTCAAAGAAAAATTATACCGAAAATAACGTTGATGCTAATCATTGTGATAATTGTTCCGATTGTGTGATACTTGAAGTTGTTAAGGGATATAAATATCTGGGGTTGGTGATTGACAATGCATTAACATGGAAAATGCACATAAATAACTTTATTCTAAAAATAAGGCAGTCTATACCAGCGTTATATAGATTAAAATTTCTGATGCCCCACGATGTAGTAAGGATGTATTATAAAGGTTTAATAGCGTCTAGGGTCTATTATGCTGTTCAAGTATGGGGTGATGCAAAAAAATCGGAAATGAGCAAAATCAGCAATTTACTAGCGAGATGGCTGAAGTTAATAACTCCCTCCGAAAATCTGTTAAACAGGAATATTTCTGAACCTATATGGTGGATAGAAAATAAGGAATTACCTCCAAAAACGATGTATTGTTATCACAAGCTGCTAAAAGGTAAGTTGCAGGACCTGCAACTGCCATTAATAGATAAGAAGCGAAGTACCAGGGTACCTAACGAATTGTTCTTTCCATTCCGGCGGGGGGTAAATAATAAAATAGAGATAATGTCGCATGACTTTTGGACTGATCTTTATCCGTCTCTTTTCTCCAATCCTAACTCTTTTTACCTTGCTATACAACCCTCTCCACCTACTTCTTCCTGGTTTAATAATTTTCCCTGCATCAGCCGTTCTGTTATTTCTTCCATAATTCGCCTTCGCTTTAATCACAGTCTGCTTCCTGCTTCCCTCTTTCGTTTTAATATTGTTCAGTTTCTCCTTTATGTCTCTGTCATCCTCTTATCTTAAATATGACCTGTGATGTAAATCACCTTCTATTCGAATGCTCATCTATCTCTTCAGAACGCGCAGTCCCTTATTCTAATTTGCTTGGCCTTGGCCTCCCGCTCACTACATTCTTGCTCTTCCTTCTCTTTCTGTTGTTCCACTATATTGGTTATCTTTATTTCTTCTGTTTCTAATCGCTTCCTGATTTAACTTTCAAGTCCCTACGTTTTCATTATTTGTTAGTCCTTTGTGCTGAGTAAATGTCCTGAGTTGACGTGCCCAAAGAAAAAAAAAAGAAAAAAAGAAAAAAGAAAATGTATCGATGAATTTATTGTTAAGGGTACCGAAGGAAATCTGGACAGAACAGCATTTAGAAGTTTCGAAGGAAAAAATGAAAATTTGGTTGATTGCTTGGTTGCATAGGAGTAATAATTTTCATCTTGGTTTCCCCCCAAATACAATAAAGAAGAGTTTTCTTGCGTGCATTGGGTAGCATAATAGAGCGTAATTATCTCTATTTCGGATATTTGTATAGAGTATATATTATAGTTAACTATGTTGCGTTGGCCATAGCCGTTATATATTGTTCTGTTTTTAACGTTAATTGCGGTAATGTATAATGTATGATTATTTCTTCTGTGTTATACTCTGCCCGATTGCACTGTCTGGTTGCTTGTATGGGTTGGTTTATGTTTGCGGTGATACCGTAGAATACATACTGTATAATAATATTATTAGTTATACATTTCCAGATCGGAAGTGTATACGTTTTATTAATAGGATAAGATGTAAGCTTGATTTACGAAGATTGTTGTTTTATTTTACGCGTTCGTGGTTGCGTGGCTATTAATAATAATATGATATTACATTGTACGTTATATTTATAGAATAAACGATAATACGTGTTTGGGCACCCATAATATAGACATTGGCCTCGTGGGACCCTTTACAGTTATTTTTGGAAAAAAAAAAAAATGTTTTTTATTTATTCATTTTTATTTCACAACTTTTAGCGTAAATATTTTGATAGTACAGACAAACTAACTAAAAGTGCGGGGGACCTACTTTCAGCTCTTCATAAAACTGCGTATTGGTTAGTAGTATTCCATCGCAATATTATTTTAGAGATGAGCTCATAAATCCCGCCAGGGGTGTCTCAGATTATCTTTATTAGATTCTGTATTTGTATAAATTAACGTTAGTAGTAATAGACTGATGATCATAGAGCAGAATTAAAAAAAAAAAATATTACCATTCTATAAGACCATGCCAATAGCCTTATTACAGATGGTGCGGAAACCAAATCAAGAACCTGCTTACATTTCGTACCAATACATAAAACTCAGTTTTCGACTTAATGGAATTGGAGCTTCTTTCATCCCTACGAGCATTCATTTTTCTGCATCTTTTCGCCTCCCTTCTTTTTGTTCTATCTTTACAGCTGAGCTAATGACCATTCTGCGTTCCATAATTTATATTTCCTCCCGTCGTTCTTCTTCAAAATATTTAATTATCTCTGACTACATGTGTGCTCTTAAAGCTATTTCCTCACATTTCCCCTCTCACTACTCTGACTTCTTTATCCTCGTATTCGCTCTCTCATTCACGCTCTTTTCTCACTTCATGCTATCTGCATTGATATGCTCTGGATCTCCAGTCATATGGGGATAGAGGGTAACGAAATGGCAGATTCGTTGGCTCAGGTTGCTGATTTCACTAAAATTCTCGCTTCTAATTTACTCCCATTGTGTCAAAAGTTTCATGTTAGATTTTGGTAAGATTTTTACGTTTCTTCCTTTTCTAATGAACCTCCCTTTTTCCATTTTTCTATCCAACCTAATCTTTCTACTCAGCCTTGGTTTTACGATTTTCCTTCGCTTCGCCGCTCCGTTATTGTCCCTATTATCCGTTTACGTCTCAATCATACTCTTCTTCCTTCCTCACGTTTTCGTTTTCATCTCGCATTCATTCCCTTAATTATCCTCTTCATTCTGACGACGAAGCCGTCTGTGATCCTGACCATATCCTCTTTGAATGTCCATCCCTCGTGAACGAACGCACTTTTTTGTACTCCGCTTTGTTAACACTCAAACTCCCTAATCCTTATTGCGCTTCGTATATCTTATCGCTTCTGTCAATCTCCGTTGTTCCTATCCTTAGTTCTTTTATCTTATCAACAGCTGATCGAATCTACATCTAACTGATCCTTTTCCATCGTGTCGTCTTTGGGCGAAGATCCGGTGCTGACGTGTCCAACCAAAAAAAATAAAACTATATAAAATGTAATTTATTTTAATAATTTATAAATAACAATAATAACTTAATAAAATGAAATAAAATTTAAAAAAAAACATATTGAATGGCCAGATGGCAAAAGCTAGGCACAGAGTGGAAAAAAAAAATTAAGACTCACTCGGATTCATTGCTCGTTTAAACATTTTTGGGGTTCACAAATTTATATTTTGATGATTTTTTTTTGTTTTGGTTAATTATTCTCTGGCTATCTTGAAACTTTATTTTCTTCCCAATCTACGTTGCCATGAAAACACCAGTAACAACATTTTAAGTCAAATGAATTGATTATATTAAAAATGTCTCTAGGGAGATCCTTTTTTTCACGTTAATATTTCGGGACAACTCAGTCTGCGCTTCGCGGTGTGTAGGAAAGGGAAAGATAGAATACAAAAGGCACAATAAGAAATAGGCAGCCCAAGTCTCAGCGCATAGGAGTGTAGAATAGAACGCTTCGCAGAAAGAGATGAACACTTAATAAACCTACGATAATCGTTTAAGATAACTGCATCTCATTCGAATGGAGAAAACAGAGTGAGGAAGAAGCCAAAGAGAAGCAAAAGTGAACGGAATGCAGTATACAGAATGACGCAAGTGAACAATGGATACAACGACAGGAGGACGAAGTAAAAGAATCAGAAAGAACCATGAATTAGAAGGAAGAATAGGTTGAATAGACAGGTGAAAGGAGAGATTGATGGAAAAGAAGGAAATGTCAACTCAAATATGAAATGGTCCTTTTTATACAGCGGCAGGAAATTTGGGGATGGGATTTTTTAAAAAAGCAGCGGGAAGAAGCAGAAATCTAGGCCAAAGAATTGGCCGTTTCATCACAAGTTGCTAATCAAATAAAGGGGAAGAAAGAATAAGAATGTGTGAACGCATTGTAAAGTCACAAGAATAGATCAGAAACGGAGAAATAGATGGCCCCTAAAGGTCATTCACGAGTTAAAAATGACTATAATAATTGGAACAGGATCAAAAGTAATGAAAATAATGGATCATAGCTTTAAACTTTGCTGTAAGTGAAGGAAGACGAGAAGATTTGGAAATATGGAAAGGATAAAAGAAGCTCCGACATTCTCGAAGTATCAGTGAAAATGGTTACCTAAGAAGCAAGCAATGAAAGTACTGTAGGATACTCGTTTAATTACACCTTGGAGGATCAGTTTTGAAAATAAAGATATAATAAATACTTTAGCAGGATGATAGAGAAGATTGGGGAGGTTAAAGGAAAAGTAAGGGCATTCAAAGAGATTATATAAGGCTAGAATGAACTAAGACGAAGAAAAATAGAGGATAAACTAGGGATTTTCCTATTAGCTCTTAAAAATCGGGAATTAATAAGAATGTGAGTGGGAGACATTCAGTATGGAAATAATAGCCAAAGTAAGATCTGCGAATGGACCGGCAATGTGTATAGTTCAGCAAGAATTTTTAAAATCGGATAGGATTTAAGAGCAAAAAGCAAGACTTTCGGATTATATCTAACTTAGAGAATCGAAACTTGGAGTCATAGTCAAAAATAATAGAACAGTGGTCAAAGTTGAAGCGAATGATGGCCTTGTATAGTGAAATGAGCATGTGTAGAGGTCATCGCTGCATTTAGTTGGCGACAGGGCTTTGGGCGTAGCCTTTTGGGCAGAAGAAGCGAAAAGATGTTTGATACATTCGGAGAAGGATAAACGCCCACCGTATAAAATACTAAGATGAAACTAATAAGAGAAAGAGATGTACGTTCACGGATAGATTAACAAAATCTCGATTATAAAGTTGAAGGGGAAATGCGACATAAGAAGATTTAGAAGGAAAAATTGAAAGGTTAATAAACAGAATGTCCCAGCGGAATGAGGGACGAATTAAGTGCTTTATTGCTAGCTACTGTATCGCGAAAAAAGCGAAGCATAAAGAGAAATGTTTGTAAAAAAAAAAAAGGTTCATGAGATTAATAATATCCATACTCACCCAACCTAGTCCATATTTCGATTCGAAATATTCACCCTCAGCTTGTTCACATATTTTTTGTATACATTCCTCCTAATTTTGACCTTAATAATTTCACATTTACTCTTTTGTCTTATCCTCTCACTCTCTTCCCTTCATTGTCCGGGGTGACTGGAATGTTCACTCTCCTTTTTGAGGCTGTGCGCGTCACCGCAGGAATGATAGTGTTCTAAAAACCTTTATTCTTGGTAACAACTTTGTCCTTCTGAATGATAACTCTCCTATTCTTTATAGAGGCGCTCATTCATTCAGCTTTGTTGACCTGTCCTTTACCTCACACACTTTAGGGTTCGCCGTCATTAGAGAACTTTGGACGGTACTTTCGGCAGCGATCGTGTTCCCATTGTTCTCTCTTTTCGCTATCTCCTTCCTCCTCCTCCTCTTGATTATTCTATACCTGCTCTTGCTCCTAAATGGTCTCTAAATAAGGTTAACGGAGAGGAATTTCGTTCTAATTTCGATTCATCTCTTCCTTACATATATTTTCTCGCTGATCTTATTCAACAATATAACGTTTTCTCTGGTTCCATTTTTTCTGCTCCAGACGCCTCCTCTCTACCAATTCATCGTTTCAAAAGAAATTACCATCTTCAGGCTTCTTCACTTTGGTGGAACGAAGATTGCACAAATGCCGTTAAAGACAGTGTTTCTTCATTTAGACTCTTCCGGTCTTGTTCTTCCTTTGCTAACTTCATGGCTCATAAAAAGGCTAATGCCAAGGCTTATCCTCAAAACATCCAAAAGAAATTCATGAAGAAATTTTTGTTCATCGTTTTCTACATCTACCTTAACTTCCCATCTTTGGAAGATGGCTAAAACTTTTCGCTTTTCTAGTTCGGAACGTCCATCATATTATAACCTTCCTTCAGCTACACTCACTATACTTTGCTCCCTTCTATGCGCCTTCCGTTGAGCAATCTTGGACTCCTTCCCTTCCCATCTCAAATTCTTCCCACTTTCTTTCATCTAGCTTCAGCATCAATGAACTCCGTGCTTCCTTGACTAATTTTTTAAATTCTAGCCTTGGTATAGACGGCATTTCATTCCGTGTCCTTAAGAACTTTTCTGAATCGGCACTTGAAACCCTTTTGTCAATCTACAATTCTTTTCTGTACATCTCCGCTACTCTTCCGCTTTTGAAATTTTTTATTATTATTCCTATTCCGAAGAAGAATCCTAATTCCCTTCGTCCTATTTCTCTAGTTTCATGTTTAAGAAAACTTTTCGAACGTATGATTAGTGGCTAGAATATAATAATATTTTTCCTGATAACATGTTTGGTTTTCGCTCTAGCCTTGGTGCTTCTGATTGCATATTCCTTTTTCTCTCTGATATCTATAAATCTCTCATCTACAAATAATTTACTATCTTTGTGTTCGTTGATGCTACCTCAGCTTTTGATAAGGTCCACCTTCCTTCTCTACAAAATAAAATACTTTCCATTAATATTCCTCTTGGGTTTACATTTTTAGTTATCAATCTGTTTCAGAACAGAACTGTCCATCTTTCCACCACTTTCTTTTCTGATTCCAGAACAGTTTTTCGAGGTCGTCTACAGGAATCGTGCCTTACTTCTACCCTTTTTAATATTTACTTCCACAGTTTTTCTTCCATTCCTTCTAGTTCGCTATTCCTTGTCGACGATATTCTCGTCTATTCTTCTTCTGATGATTCGTATTCTGCTAATGAGGAGCTTAATAACTCACTTACTGTTTTAGAAAATTCTTTATTGTTTCTTCACCTTTCTATTTCCCCTGAGAGTTTCTGCCTGTATCGTTTTTACATTTCGTCCTTTTGATCTTTACTTGGTTAACCTTTTCATGCGTCAGTTGTTCCCTTCTTTCTCCTACCTCGGCTTCATTCTTAATAGTATACTCTATCATGATCATATTAACTATCTTTGCACGTCTGCTCTCAAACGACTCGATTTTTTTAAGACGTTGTTTTCTTCCAAATGGCGTGGTGATCCATATAATCTACTCATGTTGTATAGATCCATTATTTTTCCTAAATTTGACTATTGTTCTTTTCTTTATTCCAGTGAATTCATTCTCTCATCTCTTATCAACTTGTTCCACTCTTCCACTTCGTCCTCCCCAGAAGAAATCTCCATACTTCACCTATAACTTCTCTGAACTGTCTCATTCTTCTAAGCTATTCTCCTTACTTTCTAATATTAAGTATTTTCCACGTTCTGCTATTCATGAAGAATTTAAACACACTCTTTCCTCACTATTTCTTGTTCACATCACGATTTTTACGGACGGCTCGAAATCTGTTTCGGGGGTCGGCGTCGCTTTTATTCTTCCTGCTCTCAACTATTCAGAGTCATTTCAAATTCGCTCCTTTTCTTCTATCTTCCTAGCCGAATCCATGGCTATTTTACGCGCGATCCTTTTTATATCTTCAACTTCCAATTTAGTGAGGATCCTTCTATGCTCCGACTCGAAAAGCGTTTTATTAGCTATCGCGTCTCTTTTCTCTTTACCCCCTTACTGTCCTATTATTTTTTATATTCGTTCCTTGATTTACAATTTATTAGCTTCTCGTTCTATCCAAATTGACCTGCTTTGGATTCCTGGTCACTGTGATCTCGCCGGTAACGATTTTGCTGACTCATTAGCATGTTCAGCCGTGGTAAATGGTCGTTCTATAGGCAGATTTCTTTCCCAAAGTCTTTACTCTCTCTCTTTTCGTTCTCACCGTGACTTTTGGACTGATCTCTATCCATGTCTCTTTTCTCCAATCCTGACTTCTTTTACCTTGCCTTACAACCTTCCCCATCCTCCTCTCCTTGGTTTAACAATTTTTCTAATATCAACTGGTTTTGTCACTTCTTCCATAGTTCGCTTTCGTTTTAATTATAGTCTGCTCCCGGCTTCTCGTTTACGCTTTGCTCTTGTTCAATCTCCTTTGTGCCCCTTTCATCTTCTTACGTTAAATGCCACCTGTGACGCAAACCACGTTCTATTCGAATGTTCTTTTATTTCTTCAGAACGCGCGATCTTTTATTCCAATTTGCTTAGCCTTGGTCTCCTTACTCTATACAGTGCCTTCTACATTCTCGCTTTTTCGTCTCCTTCAGTTGTTCCCTTGTTAACCGCTTTCATTTCTTCAGTCTCTAATCGTTTTTTGATATAACCTATCGCTCAATATGTTTTTCTATTCTTTTGATCTTTAATGTCCTGTGCTGACGTGGCCATAAAAAGAAAAAAAAAGAGAAGTAAACCTAACAGAAATAGTAATTGCCGTCATTTTATCCAGTTAAGTTGGTACACGAATATCTAATTATGCAAAATTGATGTGTGTACAAAAAAAAAAAACTTACGTGCCAAACATAGACGCTCCTGTCTACAAAGTCGTTAATAAAACACTAGAAGAATAGCATATATATATATATTAATTACAACGTAATTCTGAGGTTACCCCCCATTAAAAAAAATGTCCCAATTATATGTAACGTTTGTTATAGTTTGTAGGATTTTTGTTATTGTTATTTAAAAAATGTCACAATTTTATGTAACGAAAAAATGTCTTAATTTTATATAATGAAAGTTAAATGTCAGAATAGGACTTTTGTGGTTATGTAATTTTTTTTGTGTGTGTTGATGCCAGTAAGAATTACGTTGTAAATTTTGATTATTTTATACAAAGTATAGAGGAGAAAGAGACGGAAATGAAAGCAAAAGGTGTCAAGGGGCAGAGCCCTTTGCGGGGCCAAAATGGCTGAGTTTATACATATATATATATATATATATATATATATATATATATGTTTTATTTTTATTTAATTTATTTAAATGCATTAACTTTAGTACATGCGATGGCTTCTATATACAAAACATGAAGCAACTGTAGCTATTCAAATCTGTGTAATTTATTGTTACATAGAAGACAAACCTAGTCTTATTGGACAACAGTATTCCAACGGGGAATTGTGTTAACGTGCGCTGGTGTATTGAAATGTGAGTTCATTTACTGAACAGGTAGACCACACACACAAGTCAAATAGACATGAGGCTAAGGGGAAAGAGCGCTCAAAAATATAACTACAGATATGTGTTCACTTCTATTCAGGATTAAGACATTTCAAGCGGAGGACTATAGTGTGACTGTTTTTTTAAACTGCGTAGTGTTAGAAAACGAACATTTATAATTCATTTGTCAGAGAAGTATGCTTGCAGAAAGTTTTTGATATTGTAAGTGCTGGGCTAAGACAATTGCTTATTTCTTGGCACTCCAGAGGATTATACGTTTTGTTATGCTATTAATTTTTGTGACAAGTCCGTCGGCACTCATTAAAGAGCGAGTTGTCGACTGAACTGATCATACACGCTAATAATTAATTTTTAATTATTTCTTCGACGGAAGATGTGGTTTTTTAAATGCAAAACACATTATTTTAAAAACACGGAAAATATTGACAGCAGTAAATTTTTAAATGTGCCCTTTTAATATTTGTATCACTTTTCCAGTCCCGAAAATTAGGTATTTTTAAAATCCGCAAATTATATTTCCGTCACGTTGTTCACTAAATCCGTGTCACAATCAAATTATCTCCGGAAAGAAAAAATTTAAAAATTTGACAAAACAAGGAATAGAGCTATGAGATTGTAGGTTTACGATGTGCACCTCTTGCTTTCATTTATGTCTTTTTCTCTTCTATACTTTGTATAAAATGATCAAAATTTACAACGTAATTCTTGCTGGCATCAACACACACAAAAAATAACATAACCACAAAAATCCTATTCTAACATGTAACTTCCGTTATATAAAATTAAGACATTTTTTCGTTACATTTTTCGTTACATATTTCATTACATAAAATTGTGACATTTTTTAAATAACAATAACAAAAATCCTATAAAATATAACAAACGTTACGTAAAATTGGGACATTTTTTTTGGACATTTAGCGTTACATAAAATTGGGACATTTTTTTGGGACATTTATTCGAATGGAGGGTATCCTAAGAATTACGTTGTAATTAATATATATATATATGTAATTAATACAGTCAGCTGATAAAAACGGGGGTTAATGGCAGCAGAGATTTGGCTATGGAGAAAGATGCTAAAGATAAAATTGATAGATAGGAGCAATGAAGAAGTCATGAACATGATTAGTGAAAAACAAGAATTAATAAACACCTTAAAAAAGCGCAGAACACAGATGATAGGGCACGATGAAAAACTAAAACTGATTGTAGAAGGTAACCCCGTTAAGAAAAGGAGAAGAGGAAGACCAAGGAATAGCTAACAGATTATAAAAGATACGGGATGCCAAACGTACTCGGGGATCGAAATAGAACGGCCGGAAACAGAACAAAATGGAGGAAACGAACCGTTAGATTCAACTAATTTTCAGCTAACTTCGTTTCTCTGACATCGCATTCTCCCAACACCGCCTTATTTATTATCGGTTTCCACTCTAGAAATATTCCTTGTAGTTCCAACATTGTATTTTGTTTGAACGTTTAAAGCTCTTTTGATTAGAATGATTAGTTAAATACACCAAACAAACTCTCTATCTCAGTTTCTCTATTTTGTGCTCGTATTCGCTTAATAACCGCGTACAACTTTTTTCACTTTTTTTTTCCCGCGCTAATTATCGTATCACAAGCAACACACATAATTATAAAATGGGAACAATAAGCATATGTTTACGGAAGGAGGGGACACAAAAAAACAGCCATCTGGCAAGTTTATTTTCAAAAATAAAATGAACACGAAACTGATGTAATTCTAGCTTCGCTTAAGGATCCCCAACATTACCTCCTTCGATAATTTCCTGTTTGATATTATCTGTCCAAACATAATATTTTCAATTCAAATACTACCAATATTTATTCTTCTTTTTTCTCCAATTTTTATTCATATTTCCATTTAGCCCTTACCTTTTCTACTATTTATTCTTGCAAGTTTCCTCATTGTTTTGTTGATGTCAGCGGATCTGTAATCGGGAATTTTTTTTTTTTTTTTAAATTTATGGACTGTAAGATAAATATATTTTTAGGACACAGAATTCTATATACTTCATCCTTTAAAGCGTATCGTTAATCACTTTACTGTTGAGGAGTTTGTAAACGCAATTCGCAGAATAGGGCAAATTATATTCAACTAACTCATGCTCAATCTGCGTGCAGATGAGTGTGGTTGTTGTAAGTATTTTCATTGGATTTGCTGTTGAAATTAGTAAATATGAACGGAAAATTTAACCAGAGAAATATGGGTTAGCTTAGTCACAGCATTCGGTTCGCAGGAAATTCTACATAAGAAGATTATACGAGTACACATTTTCATCGACCGTAAATACTACACTATCGTTGAAAGAAGGAAAATCATTTTCAGTAGTGGATTGTTGGAATAGAATCGGGGAGTAATCGAGCAGTTAATGGGGATTGGATCTTCATAAAAACCGATAAGAAATATTTCGCGATGTACGAAATAAGCTTCAATCTAAAGGCACATGCACAGACGTACTCAGTGAAAAATATGTCTAATATACCGTAAGCAGAATAGTGTAGTAACACAGCATGGTGGATAGGATTAAAAAGATAGTCCGTAAGGTGAGTTATTGACCGAACAGTACATATGGCACCCGTGACTTATAACTGGAGTTTGGGATAGATGCCATATTTTCGATTCGATATACATATTTTAAAATTCGAACATGTTAGATCTTTAGATTAAAAATGTACGAAAAAGAATCATCAGACTTAGAAATTTTTTGGCAAGTGGCGGTGGTGATTGATTAAAAAAAAAAGGGATATCGTTCTAAAATTACAGGTTGGCCTTTATGAAATTATTCGATACAAACCGATTTTGAAGGAAAAAAGCACAAGAGCCACTGGTTTCAGTGCAGCTTTGTAATCTGATTCTTGGAAATCATATTATAGTTTACGAAGTGGATGGGAGAGTAAATAAAAGAGATGTGTTCAAGTTAGCTGCGAACAGACGCGTTGCAGCAGATTATTTTTATTATTATTATTATTATTATTATTACATTAGAAGGTACAGGCGCCGGCGGCTCAAACGGGCCATTCGCGCCCGGGGAACGGAAGGGATACTAAATTGAACTTAGGAGGTTAAAGGAATGAAGGAATTGTACTGCGGATATGACAGGAAGAATTAGCTAGGATTTGTGGTAAGGAAGGGGGGAGGCCATTCTGTGTTATAAGTACCAAAAGAGAATGACAAGATGTTAGTAAGTGGGAAATGGGAAGCTGTATTCTTTGGCAAAGGGGACAAAGAAGGGGATCGATGCGTTGTAGAAGATACGGTTGCAGCAGAGACCGTGTGCAGTCGAAGATATAATTTACCTAAAGCACGATAAAAAATAATCTCATTTAAAGCCAACCCTCAAGTGAACACCAGCAGAGAGTCGTTTTTTACTTCTATCGCTTCGTTGCACAGATTGTTCAATATATATATCGTTGTTATTAAAAAGAAACATTTTGTAAAGAAATTTGTAACAATTTTAAATTTTTTTAGTAGGACGTTTATTTTTAATTTTGCGAATAATGATATGGTGGTTAATTCAGGGGCGGATCCAGAAGGAAATTTGGGGGGGATTATAAGAAGGACATTTTGAGGGGAGAAATTATATAATTACGTAAAATCTTCTACGGTAGGCGCAGTAGATTTGAGAAATACCCCTTGTTTCATAAAGAAAATCAAATAGCGACCTTTATAGAAATTCATAAAAATCTGTTTTAAAAATACATGATTATTACAATTTTTAATGTAACTTTTGTTTTATATTTAATTATGAAAAAAATAAAACGAAATTATAAAGTTCTAGCTAAAATGGTAGTTTAGAAATAGTAAGAAAGATAGCATTTTTATTATAATTTACTTCTTTTCTATTTTTGTTAGTAATCCGATCCGGATTCTCTTTGTTCGTGAGCAAGTTTATATTCATATATATTTATCATTGAACTATTTTTAATTAAAATTACAAAATAAAAATCAAAAAATAAATAAAGACAAAAGATCGGCGATAGTTGCGTTTAAGACAGAATACAAACGTAACATTAATAGTTTTACTAGAAAATAGGATTAAATATTAATTATAATTAAATCCGCAGGCAAAATTCATACAAATCTTTTATGGCATAAATTAAGTTCCTCTGTTATAACAAATTTTTTCATAAAGACTTTCGACAGGGGGGGGGGTCCTCCTATTTTCAATCCTGTGGATCCGCCACTGGTTAATTGAAAGCGACTCTTATGTAAAAATTATAGAATTTAGGGGATACACCCACGGTGAGCTTGTAAGAATCGAGACAGTGGACAAGCTAGCAATTTACGGGGAGGGGCTAAACAATTTATATAGATTTTTCTTACGCATGTCGTGTTTTTACATATAAAAGCAAAGAATACGATAGTATTTGATTTTGAGTTAGCCGATTTGTTTGTTTCTATTCATATCAAAATTTTATATTTAACTTTTTTTTATTTTTAACAATATCCTTCTTGATTACATTGTCCTTGTCTGGCATTTGGAACGTTAGTTAATTCCAAGAAAACATTATTTGCGCCACATACAAGAGAAGGATCAGTGATATGGAGAGGGAGAGAGGAAAAACGAGAAGTGCGGAGGAGAGAATGATTAATTCTTAGTCTGATTAAGGAAAAAAATAGTTGAACGGCGACTGGAAGGAATGAATAGAAACCAAGGCGAAGGATTGAGAGTAGACTATGTGAGGAGATACTGAGAAGCACGATTATGAAATAGGGAAAAGTGCATGCGCTCAATCGAAGTCTGTAATGAGAATTAAGTCTGCATTTAAGGGTAGCCGATCGAGCTAGAAAATTCGTTGTGGCATTGTCCTCAATGTCCGAGTGTCTGGCAACCCATAAAAGGTCAAAATGAGTAGAACGTGATCAAACGGAAAGTTAGAGACAAGGGATCGAATTGAATGATTCTATTAGAGGAATGAAATGGCGGAGAAGAAATAGCTTGAAGAACGCCTTTTTTTTTTTTTTTTATTCCCTTAAATTGTATGTGCTGTGTGAAACTACTATGGTCATTACAGCACACACAAGAGAGGGGGGGGGGGGATTTAAATGTGGTGAGTTAAGCCACTCATTTTAATGAAAGCAATAATCCTGTTGATGGAGATTACCTCGTTTGAGAGGGTCTGCCCTATATCTATGGGCCTTTTGAATCAGGAATAATGGGAAATTTGAAGATCCTGTTAGCTGCAGACATAAACAGAGTAGTGTAGGTTAAATTTCTCAGCTGTGAAAATAGAGTAAAAAATGGGGAGTTCCGAGAATTTAGAATGATTAATTGAGGAGGAGGATTCTGAATTTCGGAACCTTTTTTAACGTGGAAATTACAAATTTTTAATATAAAAATCGAGACACGTAATGAGAAATTCTTAATTTTTTCACGTGTTAAAAAAATAACGTGATATTTAATTATTGCTTTACAATATTCTAGTTTGCAATGAGTTTTCTTTTGTCTTTTCAGAAGCTGTTACTTTCTAAATAGACACACGCAAACGGCTGATTATTTATTTAACACAACCTAGAAGTATTGAGTGGTAAACCGCAATGATTACATTTTCGACATCTATCAATAAAGACAGCAAACATAAATGCGGAACTGAAATCGTTTTCCGTCAAAAGAAGAGAAACAGATGTAACGAGAGAAACAGTCGAAAACACAGATGACCTTATAAATCTCGTGTCATATCAGCCACTAATGTACACTTTTTCGATATAGAGAATTACTAGTGTTATTATTATTCTTTTTTTCCGAGACGGAAAGAAAAAAAAATATTGAAACTTTCAATTGTTTTTTCTCCCTCTTCTCCTTCCTCTGCATTAGCTTCACCGCTGAGAGATGGCGAAATTAAATATTTCCGAATACATTATTATATAAACTTGTTTTTTTAAACAAAAATATAATTTATTTATAAATTATTGATGTTTTAGCGGCTTTTCACGTCAATTTATTCTACAATATATAATTATAATACGCAACATTATAGTCAGAAAAAAATATGGGAAAAGACCCCGAAGCGCAGTATTAAATAATAGTAAAATTGTAACAGTGGCATATATATATATTTATGTAACTCGGCTATTTTGACTTCGCAAGGGGCGATGCTCCTTGATGACCCCTCTTGCTTACATTTTTGTTTCTTTCTCTTCTATACTTTGTATAAAATGATCACAATTTACAACGTAATTCTTAGGCTGGCATCGACACAAAAAAAAATAACATGATCACAAAAATCCTGTCTTAACATTTAACTTTCATTACATAAAATTAGGACATTTCTTCGTTACATATCTCGTTGCATAAAATTGTGACATTTTTGTTACAAAACATAATTTTATATATAAGTGAGTTCCATACCCTTATATATATATATATATATATATATATATATATATATATATATAAACTCGGTCATTTCGGCCTCGCAAGGGGCTGTGCCCCTTGACCCCTCTTGCATTCATTTCTGTCTCTTTCTCTTCTATACTTTGTATAAAATTATCAAAATTTACAACGTAATTCTTACTGGCATTAACACAAAAAAAAAATAACATAACCACAAAAGTCCTATTCTAACATTTAACTTTCATTATATAAAATCAAGACATTTTTTCGTTACATATTTCATTACATAAAATTGTGACATTTTTTAAATAACAATAACAAAAATCCTACAAAATATAACAAACGTTACATAAAATTGGGACATTTTTCTGGGACATTTTTTGGGGACATTTAGCGTTACATAAAATTGGGACATTTTTTCGAATGGAGGGTGGGATATGAATTACGTTATAATTTATCTCTCTCTCTTTCTCTCTCTCTCTATATATATATAGATAGAGATATATATTTAAATATACATATTAATGCCAACGTTATTCTTAGCCCGACTCCCATTAGTTTTTCTGTCACGAAAATTTTTTTTCTGCCAAAAATATTTGTTCCAAAATTTTTTGTCACGCATTCAGAAAGAATGATATTGTCAATTTTACTCGTTCTATGCGAAATACAGAAGTGATCGATCTGGGGGTCCGGGAGTGTCCTCAGAAGAGCCAAGTGTATATATTTGTTTATTTACAAATCGTCAGTACAACAGCCCAACAGGCCAATTAATCTTATTCAAGATTAGTTCTGGGCCTTGTAAATCCTTAATCTGCCCCTGGATCTTGGTGAAGTACGCTGGCCAAATAATGACATTGTAAAAGTGGAACATGTAAATACATATATATTACTCAGGTTCAAGGGATAATAAGCAAGCATAGCGATGGAGCAGCAATTATAGCGTCAAAGAATATAGCCAACTGGGTTAGAGACTTTTTACCGTTATCTGACAGAACTATATTACTAAAACCAGGGACAAATTATGGTTCTTTAAATGTATTAATCGTACAAGCGTATGCTGCAACTGTTGATGGAAGTGAAGACGAGTTAGAAAAATGGTTAGGTGAAACGTACATCCTACTAAAAACGACGAGAAAAGGTGAAATTAATTTTATAATGGGCGACTGGAATGCTAAAGTAGGTAAGGGTAAAAGTGGCCAAAAAGTCGGAAGCTTTGGCAATTTGGTACAAGAAATGAACATGGAGATAGATTATTATAGTCCTGTGTTGAACGGGATCTCTTCATCACCAATACTTTTTCCAATTACCAGCAAGGCTTTTATATAGTTGAGAATCGCTTTCGGGAAAGGACACGTGATCAAATAGATTACATACTTCTTCCAAAGCAATTTAAAAATATGTCAAATCGACGCAAACCTATCCGGGCAAAGACGTTGGCTCAAACCATAATCCAGTGGTAATTGTTTTAAAGCCGTGCTTTCGAAAAGTATCAAAAGCAAAACCGCCAGCACGTATTTGTATGATTCAGCAGACTACGGTATGTACAAGAGTCAAAGATTAAATGAAGAAAGCAACGAATCCGGGTTAGAGAATGAGAAGGCATAAGAGTTAAACCAAAGTTTTGAATGAGCAGCTGTAGAAAGCAATATTGGAGAATAAGAAAACGGCATAGAAGAGGGAGATAGCTGAGCGAATGAGTCAACTAATTTATTTCAATTCCCCGGCTTGACTAGGAATTCGAAATAGATCAGTTTGAATTAAGATGGGAAGAGATCGTGAACCAGCGAGCAAATAAGGAGGATAATGTAGTCGATATAGCCTGCAACAAGTTTTGAGCATTTGACAGAATAAGGATAGTGTTAGAGACAAGAGAAGATCTGATAAAAACAAGTGCACGCAGAATAGAAGTGAACTCCGCACAAAAGATTGAGCAAAAAGAGGAAAGAGTAATTTAAAGGAAGAAGAAAAAAACTACGCCAACATCTTTTGATCTCTTAGAGCCATCAGTGAGATCGTAAAATGGTAAGGGAAATCTACGCCATCCACCATACCTAAGATTTTGACAGAAGAAAAAAACACATTACGGATATCAAATTTACTGAAAGTGGATATCAAAGTAGTAATTAAGACATTTTTAGAAGACATGCAAGAAGAGTTATTAGGAGAAACGTTACTAACGACCGGGGAGTCGATTCGTCTATTCTCCGGTGTGCCATATTTTCCACATAGCAGGAATTGCATTGTTTTCTGAGGCCTTCAAGATCCCTGCTTCTACGTGATCTGCGCCTCGGGGAATTTTCATTTTTCAAGGTCTTGTGATTGCTGCTGTGACTTCTTGAATAAGTAAGTTCTATTTCTTGGGATTTAACGTTGAAAGGATTTATATTTATTCTTTTTTCGTGGTGTAACTTTTCACAATAGTCTCGCCAGTGTTTCAAGACACTCTCTTTGTTTCATGCAAACATTATCGTTTGTATCTTCGATTTCGCATTTTTGCGGTTTCAAACCCCTGGGAAGTTGCTTGTTATTCTCGTACTTTGTTTCTTTTCTATCGTCGATTTTTTGTATCTCTTGACAATTCGATCTATGAAAGTGGTGCGATCTTCACGACAGCACTTATGATCTTATCGATTTAAATCTCGATATTCCACCACGTCACCAATTGACTTTGCACGTTTTCGTAAGGTAATCAGGCCCAAAAAGGTTGATATTTCTTCTTCGGCTTTAATCTGTACGCGACTATTCATTTTTATTTTTGATTATGGTTATTTCCCATTTGGACCCATGCTGTAGGCGGATTTTCATTATTTATATCAGCTGCATTAGTAGTTACATTGGCATCTATTTTTTGTTGTTCTTCACTATCAAGATAAATACGTGAATTAACTTCGTGAGTGATATGAAGTATGCGCATCCTGTCTGGCGCGTAGGAGTTGATGATCGGATTCTATATCTATACCCGCTTAGGTGTTGTCTTTAAGGATTGATGATTTCCACCGTTAATATATATATATATATAAGGTATCTAATTTCTTGTAATTCTACCAGGTGCCTGCCATTATATAAGTATAAATTAGGAAAATATATATTTATATGTTGAATATATTACATTTTCATTTGAATACATTATAAATTGTTTTCAACATTAGAATTTTATGAAAGAAAATCGCGAATTGATAAATACATAATTCGAAGTGAGCGTTTAAAATTAATTAGATTGTAAGAGTTTTACGTACGACAGAAAGTAGCTTTCGAAACCTATGAATTGTTTTTCGTTAAATTTTAACGAAGATAAATAATTTTTTTATAAAATATTTATTTTTAACGTTCGCGAATCGCAACAAAGGTGAAAAGAAAAACCTCTAGGAGTAAATGAAATTATAAACAAATGTGTCTGTAAAGGATAGGTAATTGTAAACAAAATTAACAGGGGAATTTCAAAACGGTATAAAAAAAACCAAAACAAACTAGAACCTAAATGTGACGAAGTTCTACTAGGGGAAAGAAAAACTAATGAAATGGGAGTTAACACGTACACATAAAAGAAGCGCAGAGCAGGTAGGGATAATAATTGAGAGCTTGGAAGGAAGAAAAACTGTCGAAAATGAGAAATAAAAATTATAAGAGGTATAAAAACAATAATAATGAATATAATATATGAAATTACGGGATTAATAAATCGTGCCCCTTAAAGAACGGAAAAGTACCAGAAGAACTAACAATATCGAAAACGAGACCGATGTATAAAAAAGGAAAATACATTAAATGTGAAAATTACGCGTCAATTGAAAAAAGTAATGTTATTGCAGCAATACTAGAAAAATACGTAGCGAATAACAAAATATTTCCTACAATTCGATTGAAAGGTTGAGCATTACGTAGGTCATCACCTTAAAATGTATCTGGAAGAGAACAATCTAATATTTCATAACCAATTTGGGTTAAGAAAGGGGAAATCTACGATAACACTGCTCAGGACATTTACATCTGATATAAATAAAGGGTTAGCATACGGAAAACAATTTCTGGTAGTTTTTTTAGATCTTATTAAGGCTTTTGATTTAGTTGATAGGGAAATTTTGATAGAGGATTTAATTAAAATTGGAATAACAAGGAAATTTCTCAACTGGTTTAGAGATTATTTACATGAAAGGGAATACTTAGTGAAAGTTGGGAATGAATATAGCGATATAGGGAAAACGAAATACGGAGTAGGACAAGGAACTATATTAGCCCCGTTACTGTTTCTAATTTAACTGATCTCCGTCCAACACTGTGTTACGAATGCCAAAATTTGCGCATATGCCGACGATATTGCTCTGGTAATGGAACACCGAGACGTAGAAATTGCGGAAAGGATGCTTCAAGAGGACTTGAATAAGGTCTGCAGATGGGTACACGACCAAAAATTAGTAATAAATGCCAAAAAATCAAGATTTATGTATGTAAGAACACCAAGTAGATTTAGAAAGTTTATTCCCAAAATAATATTGCATAATTTTTTTTTTTTTTTTTTTTTTTTTTTTTTAACCCCCCTTTGGGCATATCAACAAAGGATCTTCGCCCAGAAACGAAAGGAAGGAGAAGGGTGTTAAATGTAGATTCGGTCAGCTATTGATAAGATAAAGGAACTGAGGATAGGAACAACTGAGATCGACGGAAACGATAAGATATACGAGGCACAATAAGAAGTAGGGAGTTTGAGTGACAGCAGATTGGAATACAAAGAGGTACGTTCGTTCACGAGGGATGGACATTCAAAGAGGATATGGTCAGGATCACAGACGGCTACGTCGTCAGGATGAAGAGGGCAATAAGGGGAAAGAGCGAGATGAAAACGAAAGCGTGAGGAAGGAAGAAGAGTATGATTCAGACGTAAACGGATAATAGGAACAATAACGGAGCGGTGAAGCGAAGGAAAATCGTAAAACCAAGGCCGCGTGGGAAGATTAGGTTGGATGGAAAAATAAAAGGAAGAATGATTAGAAAAGGAGGAAACGTAAAAATCTGACCAAAATCTAACATGAAACTTTTTGCACAATGGGAGTAAATTCGAAACGGGAATTTTAGAGAAAAAAAAGCGGGAGGATACAGCAATCTGAGCCAAAGAATCAGCCATTTCGTTACCCTCTATCCCCATATGACTGGGGACCCAGAGCATTTCAATGCGGATAGCGTGAAGTGAGAAGAGAGTGTGAATGAGAGAGCGAATACGGAGGATGAAAAGGTCAGAGGAGTGAGAGGGGAAATGAGAGGAAATAGCTTTAAGAGCACACATGGAGTCAGAGATAATTAAAAATTTAGAAGAAGAACGATGTGAGGAAATATGGATTATGGCACGTAAAATGGCCGTTAACTCGGCCGTAAAGATAGTACAAAAGGAAGGGAGACGAAAAGATTCAGAGAAATTAATGCTCGGAATGGTGAAAGAAGCTCCAACTCCATTAGGCCCCTTCGAACCATCCGTAAAAATAGCAATATGGGAAGGAAAACGGGATTCGATATAACTATGGAATTCCTGTATAACTGTTGGATAGGAAAGGGATTTGGAGGAAAAAGGAAAGTAGAATACATTGGGAGGATTGGAGAGATCTGCAAAATTGAAAGAAAAGTAAGGGAGATTGTTATAAGAAATTGTGCAGGATAAAAAGGAATTCAGCCGCAAAGCAATGTGGGCTAGAATAGGAATTTTCTTGGGAGTAAAACGCCAGTTTTGCAGAATAGAAAGATACGAAGGAATAAGTTTGGAGGATGATAACGGTAAGCGTTTACACAAGAAACGATAACCTAAATAGGATCTGCGAATGAAAAGGGGAGGCGAGTTAGACTCAGCGAGAACTGCTGGTACTCGAGAAGATCTAAGAACACCAAGGCAAAGACGAATACAAGAATTTTGAATTATATCCAGCTTGGAAAGAAGTGATTTTGAGGCAGAGCCATAGATAAAGGAACAGTAGTCGAATTTGGAACGGATAATCGAATTGTACAAGGAAATAAGGAGAAAGGGATCGCCTCCCCATTTTGTTGGAGAAAGAGCTTTCAGTAAGTTTAGTCTTTTAAGGGCAGAAGAGGAAAGGAAATTAATATGTTCATAAAAGGAGAGACGACTATTGAGAAATACACCGAGATAGCAGAAGCATTCCCTACGAGGGATAAGATTGGAGTTTAAGGATACAGAGACTAAAGCGGGATTAAAAGGACGAAGAGAAAAGACAATACAAGAGGATTTTAAAGGGGAAATAGAAAGGTTCAAAGAGGAAAGAGATTGTTCCAAAGTAGCTAGAGACGAATTAACACTTTCGTTAGCATCTACAATATCACGGGATGAGGAAAAGAGAAGAATGTCATCGGCAAAAAATAAGGAAGAGGAGTTCATAGAAAGAGAAGCAACAGAAATAGTATAAATATTAAAAAGAGTAGGACTAAGGCAGGATCCTTGTGGAAGACCACGTGAAACAACTCTTGTAACCTCGAACGAAGAAGAAGACAGGAGAATAGTACGATTTAACATCAAGTTAACAATGAGGGAACAAAAATGCGTCGGGATGTTAATTGCTATCATTCTATCTCGAAGAGTAGGGAGATGGACATTATCAAAAGCACTGGAAACATCGATAAAAGTAGCTAGAGTGTACTGTTTATCGATGAAAGATTTATAGATATAGGAAACAAACAGACTGACGCAGTCAGCAGGACCTAAGCCTGGACGGAAACCAAACATATTAGAAGGAAAAACATTATTGTGTTCGAGCCACCAGACCAGGCGCTTGTTAAGCATGCCCTCAAACAGTTTTCTGAGACACGATGCTAGGGAGATCGGACGAAGAGAGGAGTTTTTCTTAGGGATAGGAATGATAATAAAGGTGTTCCAGTCAGGAGGTGTGACTCCTCTGGACAAAAAGGAGTTGAATATACAAAGAAGGGTTCGGAGAGCAAGATCGGATAACTTTTTTAGGACAAAGAAGGGAATACCATCACGACCTGGAGTGGGGCTGGAAGATTTTTTGAGAATGGATTTTAATTCATTAATATTAAACGCAGAGGAAAGAGAATGAGAATTAGGGTTTTCCATAACAGGAAACGGGCAGGATTCATCAACGTTAGGAACATAAGCAGGAGCAACAGCATCAAGAAAAGAAGACAAACTGTCGGAGGAAATAGTATGGATAGAAGGACGTTCAGAAGAAGGGAATTTGAAAGCTCTGGCCATTTTACAGATATGCTTGAGAGGAGTAGTTCTCGAAAAAGATGAACAGAAATTTTTCCAAGAGGATTTCTTAGACGATTTTAGAATAAACCTAGCCCTTGCATTGGCCCTTTTGTGGGCAAGAAAGTTTTCGCGTGTAGGATTTGATCGGAAAATTCTAAATGTAGCGCGACTATGATCGAAAGCGGCATTGCATTCTTCGTTCCACCAGAGGGACGATGCTGATCCACGATGGCCTGACGATGACGGTTTACGGGAAGGAGAAGACAGCGATAGAGCATTTGTAATCGAATTTAGGAATAGATGGTAATGGAGTACAGGATCAGAGCCATCTAGAAGTTTAGGAAGCATAGAATCAACTAAGGAGTGGAACAGAGCCCAATTAGTTTTCGATAAGTTCCATCGAAGGTAATTGAGAGGTTTAAAGCAAGGAGGAGAAGGAGGATTCTGGGGAGTAATTAGAATAGGAATATGATCACTACCATAGGAGCCCATGAGAGTTGACCAATTGTAATCAAAACCAATAGAAGGAGATGAGAAAGTTAAATCGAGAGTACTATAACTAGATGCGCTCTTGTAATAGGTAGGAGAGAGATCATTAAGAAGGACTAAATCATTAGAAAGAACAAGATTTTCAAGAGCAGTACCGTTGTTGTTATGGTTTGAGCAGCCCCATGAGGGCGACCGAGCATTCCAGTCACCCCCAATGATGAACGGATGCGGGATAGACCTGAGGAAAGAAACGAGAGGGAAGTGACGAAGGTCGCAACTAGGGGGAACATAAATAGAAATAATATTAAGCGGACGAGCTGCATTGGAAGGAATGGAAATGTGTACAATATTAGGCTGATTAGGACTAGAAGGGGAATTAAAGGAAACATCATGAGATTTAAATAGAATGCCGTTCCTAATAAGAATAGCAGATCCACCATAACCATCGTCACGATCGCATCTGATTATCTTATACCCACGAAAATTAATATTCATATCCGACCGTAGCCACGTTTCCGAAATGAGAGCAACGTTAATACTATGAATGTCTAACAGACCCTCTAATGCATTTTTGTTGGCTCTAAGGCTGCGACAGTTCCACTGTAAAATATTAAAAGTACCCGGCATAGTAAATTATAAAAGGAAAAGACTTGAGTAGGGAAAGGAAAAAGAAATAAAAAGAAAACAAAAATATAGAGGGGGAGGAAGAGGAAGAGAGGCAAAGAGAGTGCCAGAAGAAAAACAGCAAGGTAGAGTAGAAAAAAAAAAAATAATTACAATATAAAAAAGAAAGACAGAAGGAAAGAAACTTGAATGGGTGGAGGAAAATTGGGGCTAGCAAGATGAGAGGAAAGTTAATAAGAAAAGGGAAGGAACAAATAAAAACAATTAAACAAAAATAGACTGTTGATGAAAAAAGGACGGCGATGGATGCTAGACTGGAATAAATAAAAGAGAAAATGAAAAGTAAGGAACAGGATTTTAGAGGCAACGGACAAAATGATTCGGAGCCCATTGCAGCTAAGTTGCATAACAGAGCGAAATTCGTAGTCGCTATGATTCTCGATAATTGTCTCAACTTTTCGAGAATATAATGTAAATTACAATAGCGTAAAACAGTGTCAAAGTGCTGCGGTCTCAAAAATATTAAGACAAGAGTACAATGCAGAACGACACAAATAAAACCAATATATCTGAGCCCGGCAGTGATTTTAGTCACAGCAGCGTCAGTACATTGAAATGTGAAAAAATAAATTACTACATGTCTGCCTCTGGGCATTACACCCAAGTATCTTAAAATCCGGCAAAAGACAAGAGTACAATGCATCATGATACGAATAAAACCAATATATCTGAGCCCGGCAGTGATTTTAGTCACAGCAGCGTCAGTACATTGAAATGTGAAAAAATAAATTACTACATGTCTGCCTCTGGGCATTACACCCAAGTATCTTAAAATCCGGCAAAAGACAAGAGTACAATGCATCATGATACGAATAAAACCAATATATCTGAGCCCGGCAGTGATTTTAGTCACAGCAGCGTCAGTACATTGAAATGTGAAAAAAGCAACTGCTGCTTGTCCGCCTCTGGGCAATACATTCAGGAGTCTTAAAATCTGGAAAAGGAGGAAATTAATATGAAAGGAAATATTGATAGTAATAATAATAGTGATCTTAAAAAGAGAATAGGGAGAAAACAGAAAATGGAAAGAAATAAAGACAGAAAAAGCAGAGAAAAAACGAAATGGGAAAGAAAAGGCTAGCCCCGGTTGCATTCACTTTCACTTTATAACAAAAGTGAGAAGAAAGACTAATTAAGGTGAATGTAGTTAGATAAAAAGAGAGGTAGGGAGTCAACAAGGGAAGGAGAAGAATCAATGTTATTGGACGCAAGAAGATCTAAAATCGCTTCAGCTATAAAATTTGCTGTAGGAAGAACAGTAGATGAAGGAACTTTGGAAGTAGAAGCGGAACTAGAACTGGAAGCGTCATGAACTAAGGAATTACTATTAATGGAGGTGGAATTACTAGTAGAAGAAGAACTATTAAAAGCCCAACCATTAGAGGGCGACGGAAGGCGGTTAGAAGGAAGGGCAGGAAACTGTGGGGAAGGTTTAGTATAAGATTTAAAATTAGGACGTTTATGAAAAGTTGGGGATTTGGGCCGCGGAATAGATTTAGGAACTGTATGAGAGGACTTAGAAGATACATTAGGACGGGAAGCAGGCAACGAAGCACGGTCGGCATATGAGAAAGCCTGGGAAACTAAATTACTATTTTTAAAATTAGAAGCCTCATGGAAAGAGATGTTTTCGAATGCCATAATGCGCTTAATTTCCTTTTGTTTCACCCATTCCGGGCACGTACGATTATAAGCACAATGAGAGCCTTTACAATTCCGGCAAAGAGGGGGCTCTTGAAGATTACTGCAGTCTGATAAAGGATGTTTGGAGGCACAGTGAGGGCATATATTCGAAGAGCTACGACAGTGTTTGGAAATATGCCCAAAAAGGAAACATTTCGAACACTGTGTAGGTAGTCGTACGCTAGGCGAAACAGGAAAGCGGAGTCTGTAAATGGAAACAAAATCTGGAAGAACGGATTTGTGGAATTTAATTTCTACGGATCTAGTCGGAATTTTAGTACCCTCGGAGGAACGATAGATACGACGAATGGACGCTATGGGAATAGACGATTCAATCCCCTCCGTAATATCGTCTTCAGAAAACGAAGGATGAACCCCTGAAATAATTCCCATTCTGAATAAGGCGCTATTGGGAATGTAAGCTTTAATATTTTTACTGAGAAAGAAGTCAGAATTAGATAAAAAGGAATTTGCAGTGGAAGCAGAAGGGAAGGTGACTGAAATGCGGTCCTTTCCTTGAGGAGAAACACTAAGAAATGACGAAGAAACAGAATTTAATAATCTTGCAAGAGCCAAAGGGTGATTATTGCCTATGCTCTTATCGTCATCTAAATTTTCGACAAAAACAATGAAAGGTCCCGGATGATCATTTACGAAACAAGTATTGGAAACGGCGGTAATGCAACTATTATTACTAGCACTATTATTATTATTATTATTATTATTATCACTATTGTTAATGTTACTATTATTGTTGTTGTTGTCGTTATTGTTGCCATTAATGTTATTACTATTATTATTAATAATGTTGTTAGTAGATCAATTATTTGAATTGATCTTAGTGTTATTATTAACAATGTTGTGGCTGAGATGATCGACAACATGGGAAACAGGGGATGTACTAGGTTCAGCCTCAGAGAGTTTAATCTCTTTTGGTAGAACAGAGGAAATGGGCGAAAGAGGATCAACAGATTTACGTTTTGAATTACTGTCTACGTCCATATTAATAGACAAATTGGTCGGCGGTTTAATAGCTTTAGCAGGACTTGGGGAGGAGGCCGCAGAGCGGCCCCCCTTGGCTGCGCTCATCTAACCAACTAAAAAGTAAATAAATAAAAACTAGAAACAAAAATGACGAAAAATTAAATCGTCAAGAAGACGAAGACGAAATAAATGAAATAAAAACAACGCTACAAGTTAACTTAAATTAGCGAAGCGACAAAGTTAATTTACAGCACAGATAAGAGAAATACACTAGAATAGTTAAATCGGAACAATCTCACCGGTTTTATCAGCTACGATGATATCGAACAATGCCGAAGAAATCGAAGACGACGTTACCGGAGAACAATTGTTATCTAATAAACAACGCGAATGAACAACCGCTTATCACATGCACAAAAACCAATGTGATATAGTTTTTTTTGGTTTTTTTTGGGCGTCGAAAAAGTTTGCTGTTGTGACTCGATAGAAACGGTTGATAATTTTAAGTATCTTGGAATTACATTTGATAAGGCGTTAACATGGAAAGATCACATTGATAATATTGCTAGGAAAATCAGGCAGACTATACCGGCTTTATCCAAATTAAAACAGGTTATGAATTACAAAACCATGAGATTATATTTTGACTCATTAATAATGTCTAGAATCAGATACAGAATTGAAATTTGAGGGGAGGCAAAAAAAAAAAACGGAATTAAGGAAAATTAGTAAGCTACAAAAAAGATGTTTAAAAATAATTTTACTGCACTGGAGAAATACGAATCTCACAACGGATAATACTTGGTGGGATAATAATAAAGACATGTCTCCCCAAAAATGTTTTTTTATTATAGTAAACTATTAAGATATAAAATAGAAAAAAGAATATTACCGACTAGGGAAAATATGGGACTAGAAACTATGACAAATTAACTATTATAAGACCTAAAGGGGTTAACAATAAAATTGACAATGTTGAAGAGGAAATTTGGAGTCAAATTTTGGATAACATACCAAAGGAAATTAAAGACGAAGACAATTTGAAAATATGGAAAGACAAAATTAAAATTTGGTTGATAGCGTGGTGCAAAGATTGAGAAAAGAATAGACGAAGGAAAGAAACAAAGAGAATAATTATAAATAAGGTACACAGAAAAAAAAGAAAAAAAAAATGTACGGCAGCTCCTTTCTTTAGCTGTATATCTTTTGGCTTACGAGTAAATATTTCTTTAGAATGTGTGTTGGGCATGAATGTATTTCTTTCAAAAATGAGATGTAATTCAGTGAAAATAAAAGCTAAAGTATAAGTAAGTAATAGATATAAGATCAATATAATGTGTTAGCATTAAGATGTATTATATTTGTGAATAAACGATATAATTATGTTGGGAACCCACAGACGGGCATTTGCCTTGTGGGACCCACAAATTATTTAAATAAAAAAAAAAAAAAAAAAAAAAAAAGTGCAATATGGTTTTTAAATAATGGAACGGCTAGTGAAAAAATTAAAATAGTAATATACGAAGTACCACAAGGATCTATATTAGCTCCAATACTACTTAAAGCCTATATTAGGAATATTCAATAAAATTTTATAATCTGCAAAAATATTCGCATATGTTGATGATGTAGCAATTATAATGTCCCATAAAAATTATAAAATAGCAGAGAACTTACTGCAAAAAGACACTTAGATGAGCTAACAAAATGGACGCGCATGATAGAATATTAACCCAGACAAATCAAAAGTAATGCGGATGAAACCAAGTAGTAAATATAATATAGATGAAATCGAAAATAAAAAACATCACAGTTCAGAATGTCAGCATTTACACAGACAAAATACATATATGTATTTGTAATAATTTAGAGGGGAAGTGTATAAATATAAATGTTTGGGTGTTGTCACTGTTGACAACATGTTTAGATGGAATAAACATATAGATGGTGTTGCAAATAAATTGAGATAAACGCTACCCAGTCTCTCTATCGAATGAAGAACTTTGTTATAAGTACGTCATCAAAAATAATGGTTTTAAACGCGTTATGTCAAACTCACTCGTGTACTATGATATTATGGCATGGGGACACGCGAATAATACGAAACTAAAGCAATTAAATTATTTACAGGATAAATGTTTGAAAGTCTGTGCGGAGAAAAAATATGAAACTCTCGCAAATGTGAATTCTTCGAATATTAGGAAAAGACATTTAATACTTATTCCGAAAATGATACTTAAATATAATTTACTAATTAAATATCTAGAAAAAGAAATCAGTGTTTAATAGCAAGAAATAAATGTAATTACAGTTTGCGTAACGTTAGACAATATGAATTTCACCACAGAAGACAGGCTAATAAACCTGAAGACAAACTATTATACAACAAATGGTTTTAACAAAGTTACTTAATAATATATTACAGCGAAACAATAATAAAATAAGTAAAACTAAAATAAAGCAATTGCTGCTAGAATTTAGTTAACAACAAATATATGTATATATGTATATATATATAAGTTAGTTCGGTAATATATGGGTACGTCACTACTTAAGGTTTACTTTGTTTCTGATGATATGTGAGAGTTAGATATTAAATGGTTTATGCTTAAATAGTTATAGATGAATAATGATAAGTTATAGAAACTAAGTATGTAATATTCAGTGGCGGTTCGTGGTCAAAATGAAAGACGGGGCTCTTACAGATTTGATTTTTAACATACTTTATACTTAAAATATATTTTTCTGATTGTATATGCGTATATACCCACAACTATATTTGCAGTTAAACTTACCTGTTTTTTGAAATGAAAGTCCATACGACACCTTTTATCGCTAATGAACTTCTCTATCAGCTTGTCATTAAAGTTTGAAATTTAGCGCACCATTGAGTTTTCGATAGATAGCATTCCAAGTGCTGACACTTCACCTATAGTAGTACTTCTTAAGAAAGTTTTAATTTTTTTTCAAAGAAGAAAAGCACCTTTCTGTTTCTGAAGTAGACATTGGAATTGTTACGAGGATCCTCAAAGCGTTTCTAATTTCCTGGAAGGCCGCTTCCAATCCGAATGAATAGATGAAAGCCAGCGTTTTCAAACATCTAGAAATTTCTTCATTTCCGATAATCTCGCATCGTGAGTAAAACACACTGAGTTCAGATTTTAAATTGTCTTTATCAATCATTGGAAATGCCTCGCAAAACCTGTCGATTGTTTGCACCGGCAAGTTTTTCTGGTATTCTTTAAAATTTTTTCGCACAAATAAACTTGCTCCGAAAAGATAATTCTTAAATCCAAAACGTTCCTTTATTTGAAAAATTATCGTATCGCATTGCAGAGATACATTTAAATTTTCAGCATTCATTCTGCGTCTTTTTTTCGACAGAGCTGAATTATCCTTTTTCTTCTGAAGGCAAACCATTTCTAATTTTTACGATTATGCGCTCAAAATTGTCTAAAGCCATTTGGATTTTTACAACGTCTGTTTCAATTTTTTGTAACTGATTAAATAATACATCGACATGGGACATAATTTTGTTGAAAAAATTCAGCCAATACAAGAAAGTGTTGTCTTCTAACCACTTGATGAAAGCTGCAGCTTATATTGTTGTTTCCTTATTATATCGTTTAGGAACCCCAAGAAGCTGGATATTTTTAAAACATTCTAAAATATCGGATCTATGGTCAAATACAGTCTGCACAAAATTTTATTATTTTTCTAGTTCGGACGGCATCATCAAAGGCCGTAAGAAATGCCGAATCCGTCTCACTACAATTAATTTCAAAATTGAACTAAAAGTAATCAAATTGGTTCGATAAATGTAATACCACGTGGTTAATTATTATAATATCTGGAACACCGTGACACATAGGAAACAAAAGACGCGAATAAAATTTTTAAAAACACACCAAACTACTTAAATCGAAAAAAAAAAAAGAAAAAAAGAAACGATTAATTAGTGATGACGTACAACTCAAAAAGATGCCTGCCAACTGCTGCTGCTGCACGCGACATATGTAGATAACTAATCGCGGGCTCGACTAAATCGGCCCCACACGAATATTAATCTGGTAATAGCCGTTTCGTTACGCAATCATTCTGTTGTCATGACAACGAAATGATTGCAAACCTAACTTGACTCCTAAACGAGCGGGCTCGCTTTCCAGAGCCCTACAGAATTACAGAATGATATAGTTTCCGTCCTGATGGTGTCGGTTATGGCTAAAAAATAATCGAATCAGGTAACGCTAGAGTGCGCTTAGATAAAAGAAAATCGTTTTTACTAAATGTAGACTATCAAAATGATTCAATATATTATTAAAAATTAATACATTTTTCGGGGAATTTTTGTAAGGGAGGGCGGCGCCCCAGAACCCTTATGGACCAGCCGCCACTGGTAATATTTGTTTATTAAATAAATATACTCATGTGTATTTATATATTTTGGGAACCCGCCGACAAGTCAACTGACTCTTGGTGGGGACTAAGGTATCGCACATGGTTTAAATAGACAAAAAAAAAAAAAAAAAAATAGGCAAATCAACGACAAAAGCAGCTGGTGAAATTACAGAGGAAATATGAATCAGTTTTGAATGTAGGTAATAAAGTCTGGATAACGTTTATCGATTTCCCTAAAGCTTTCGAATCGATCGACTGTAAAATACTTTAGAACCTCGAAGCGCGTTTTTAATTACACTCTACCAAATGATGGTAAATTAATATTAATCCATCAAAAAGACCCAAGCTATATTCTTCATCCACAGGCGATCGCCAAGAAAACTAATCATTTCTGGAACTGACACATTGACCCTGTGGTCTAATGACATCAAATATCTCGGCTTGATATTACACAATAAACTAACTTTCAGCAAACATATCGAGTATATCTCAGTTAAAACAAATATAGAGCTGCTACCTCGCTAGTATATCCCTTACTCGATCGCAAATCCTATTTAAGCGCAAATAACAAACGTGTATAAGGCCTATTATCACATACTCTTGTCCAGAGTGTGGTCTTCTGTTAGTTGAGTGCTTCACAACGAACTATAACTAATTCAAAATCGATATCTAAGATGCATTCTTGGGTCAAATATAGATATACGCAAGAGTATACATCTATGCATGACACATTGTAGAGTTATCACAAATCAGAGATTATAATGAATTGCGTATGTAATTGTTTCAAAGTGGAAACGAACCATAAAGGAAAGACAGAGAGTAAAATAATAATAATAATAATAAATAAAAAGAAAAGTGTTAAATATAAGAGGAATGGATAAAGTTCTAGGAATGCGTAATTTCAGAAAAATAAAGTTCGGAGGAAAAAAATTTACTTACCAGGAAGAATGATTAAAAACATAATAAACGTATAAATTAATAAAAATCTAGGCGAAAAACAATATATAAAAAAACATAAAAGTAACTGAAATAATTCTAAGGTATTGTCTTAGATTACGCGATATATATGAAGTTAATTTTAAATGTATAAGTTAACGATAAGATGCGTGAAGATACAAAAGATTGACGAAAGAATATTATTGTAATAGTTTATAGAAAGTATATTTTTCAAAATAAAAAGAAAAAAAAAATTAAATATTAAAGACAATCTGATAGAGGATGAGCAATAGCGGATGCGCTTACAATAAAGAAAGCAGGAGAAAGGTTATGGTAGAAACAGTTGTGTGTGAGCGCCGTTATTGTGCCAACTCAGGTTACAATTTCCTCGATTCGCCGGTTAAAAAATAAATTTTCGATTTTTTTTTTTTTTTTTAATTGGGCTCGTCAACCAAGGACCATCACCCAGAAACAATTAAGGGAAAACGAAAGTTATATAGTGAGGCGATCAGCTATCGTTAATAAGAAGGAAACAATGGAGGGGAAAATAAGTGTAGAAGGAAAAGAGACGGGATATAACGAGCACAAAAAGGAGCAGGAAGCCCCAGCCCAAGCAAGTGGAATTTCTGAACACAGAAAACTAAACCTGGAAACGAAAGAGCGCATGAATAGCTGTTATAAAAATGTAAAAAGGGAAGAAGCGTGTGATGACGAACAGCCGGCAAACAATAATTCACGTCTTTTCGCCAATCCTCGATAGATTTAAAAATGATCTAGCTAAAATAATCTACGAGAACACAAGGTAGAAAAAATCCAAGTAATAGTACAAGCGTACAAACATTAGTGAAAGAAGGTATTACAAAAAAATTCACTCGAACTATACTGGAATAGTTTTAGCACTTGTAAACGAAAAATAGTATCAGCACTGGATATAATTCTAATTGATAAAAAGAATTCTAACATTACATCGAGATTTGTGTATAGATTATGTAGCGGATGTTATCAAAGTTCACGCTAAAAGACACGCAGACAGACCCGATTCTCATCCGAACACTCTTGCTAGAGGATTGCTAGATGTTAGCCCGATGATATAAGAAGACTGAAACGCCAGAAACCGCAGGACCTTGTTTAAGGTCGGTGCAAATCGGCTAGGTGCCACTGGGTACTCCTCCCTTCATGTTTAATTTCATTCATACATATTGCTAAATGTCCTTGATGGACAGCTCGTAATAGTATATTATATATATATAAAAAAAAATAAATAAATAAATAAAAAGAATAAAGACGTTAACAGAAATAAATGTGTTTATTATAAATAAAAAAAATCCTCTTAAGAGAATAAGTACACATTTTTTTAATCATTCAGTGCGTACAGCTGTCTATCTATCTATCCATATGTGTATAATATAGATATAGATAAAAAGTGGTGGAAATAGGCAACTTCGGGAAAATGAGTGGAGTACGAATACGTACAGTATTATCAGAGTCACTGGTACAATAGTAAAGTGTGCAATAGCAAGCCGCGCAGTAGGGTCACCAGAGATTACATGTAATCTGATTGCAAACCAGAGTTAGCGATAATAATCAGTTACTCTTTTGAGGGTAATTAATTACAAAAGAATAATTGCTGCAATTACGACTCTATTTGGTGTAGTTGATTTTTTTTGAGAGCAATTACAATTAATTACAATGCATACTTACGAAGTATAGTAGTCGCAATTTTTTACTCTTTATCAAGATTGTAGGTAGCGGACAATTATAAAGCAGCTGTTACATTTCTGCGCATAATCGGTTTAGTCTTTTTCAATATTTCTCGAGCATAATAATAATAATAATGAGTACGAGGTCCACCTTTTTCTTAAATTTCACGCAAACATACAATTGTCCGGCGTAGTTATCACCGAAAAATGATTATGCAGATATTTGAAATTCGAAAAATGTTACTGTATCCATGTTGCGGGCCTGTATTGATTATTTGTTATTCGTTTTGCAGCTTCGAATTTCTTCGTAATTATGCGTTATAAGTGCGATTAATTATAATTACTCCCGCACTGAATGGTCGCCACATTGAGGGAATTATATAATTAATTACCCGGGAAGAGGCAAAATCTGGTTCGGAATACATTACACGCAGTCTGGGTAATCCTAGTTAATCATAAAAGGCCTGCAGTTACTTCCATGCAGAATAAATATTATCATAATGAAAAGATCCCATTATTTCTTAAAAGCTATCGAAGATTAAACAACAATCCTATAATACACCGTATTCAAATTGGATAACACTAACATAATATGATGATGTTGATTTAGAAACGTTTCATAAGAATAATAATAGAAACGATCAAATATCCTTAATTATCCAGTTTAATCTTTTTCCTTCATAAGTCCGGACTCTCCTTCTTCTCCTACCGTGTCTCTAGCCATAGTTGCTGCACATGGCACGTAAAATTTAATTTAATAATTTAATAATAATTAAATTTTTTTTTTTTTTTTTTTTTTTTTTTTACTACTTCTGCCGATTCGTGCCTAGCCTATTTGGCTATCTGCGAATGGACTCAATGTATTCAGTTGAGTGGAGAATACATCCATTGATGTATTCAGCCCATCTCTTATACTAGATCACGGATCCTAGTTCTTTCCAGTCTTCTTGTTATTGCATTGTCCGGAAGGGCAGCTACTAGCTCGTTACTATGTCCACAGAGGCGTAACGCATGACTACGAGCGCGTTGCTTTATAGCCTCATCGACAGTACAGACTCTTAGGTCTCGATGAATAGCCTCATTGGTAACATACCACGGCATTCTGTATATCAACCGTAGCGTTTTATTCTGGAATCGCTGTATCACATTTCTGTTTGACTTCTTTGCACAGCCCCAAATTGGTGCTGCATAAGTCCACGTAGGTTTAAGGATAGCATTGTATATTAAGACCCTATTAGCTAAGGAGAGGTTCGAATGATATCCTATTAGCCAATATAGCGATCTTAATTTAATATCAAGCTTATTCCTTAATTTCTGTACGTGTGTCCTCCAGCTTAAGGTACGGTCTAAGTGAACTCCTAGGTATCTGTCACTATTGCTTCTTGGTATAGTGTTACCACCCAGTGTTAGGTGGAGCTGGTGCTCAGCTCTCTTGGTAAATGATACATGACTACACTTTTCCAGGTTCACTTCGAGTTTCCACGTTTGAGCCCACTGTAGAACCGTATTCGCGCTTTTCTGTAGCTCAGCAACTGCAATATCAGCCCTCTTGTCTTGCGAAATTAGCATTGTGTCATCGGCAAATGTAGCCACTTCAATATTTCCTTCGGTGGGAAGGTCTGCTGCGTAGATATTATACAGAATCGGCCCTAATACACTACCCTGCGGAACGCCAGACGTGATTGGATGCAGCTGAGAGTAGTCATCACTACATTTGACGCGAAATTTTCTGTTCGTTATGTACGACTTGATGAGTTGATAATACTGTATAGGGAATGCTGCTTTAAGTTTATATAGTAATCCTTTATGCCATATTTTGTCGAATGCTTTTGTGAAATCTATAAACAAGGCTTCGGTATATTTTTTGTTCTGAATACCTTCTTCAATTATTTCTGCAATTCTATGTATCTGTTGTTCAGTGGAGTGAGCGCTCCTGAAGCCAAACTGATGTTGTGGAATAATTTTTCTTTCTTCCATTATTTTGGTTAGCCTAACAGATATTAACTTTTCAAGTAATTTAGCAAGAGTAGATAACAGTGATATTGGACGGTAGGATGCCGGATGAGTACCATCTTTTCCAGGCTTCAGAATCATAATAATTTGGGAAAATTTCCATTGGGCTGGAAAGTATGACGTTCTCATAATAGCATTGTATATGTATGTTAGCAAGATTACAGATTTTTTTGGCAGTTCTTTTATCATCCTAGCTGTTATCATATCGAATCCAGGACTTTTTTTATTATTTAAATGTTTAATATGTTTCTTTACCTCTGTAAGAGAGAACATTCTAATTTTTGTATTATTTAGCTGTACTTCCGGGAATACTAGATTGGTGGTTATGTTGTCTGTTTTAAAAACGTTAGCCAAGTATTTAGCAAACGTGTCAGCCCTCTGCTTACTACTTCTTGCCCACTGTCCATCATTTTGCTTCAAGGGTGAGTTTCGTATTACCGGTCTGTTCATTCCTTTTGTTGCCTTCCAAAGGTTATATTCAGAATTTTTGGTTGGGGTTAACGTAGCTACATAGTTAGAGAATGATTCATCTTTTAATTCTTTTAGGGCGTATTTAACTCGCCTAGTTAATATATTTAATTGGTGTTTATTTTCTAATGTTCTATTCCTTTGCCATAGAGAACGCGCTTTCCTTTTCTGATTTATTAGCTCACGTATAATTTTTGGATAGCTGTGGGTCTGGACATTTGTTTCATGTGGAGTAGAGTTGGTGACGGCTGTCTGCAGTTGTTCAGTAAACTGCCTCACTGCGTGCTCGATTTGATCAGGCGTTTTTAATTTAACTGATAGATCAGTATCTTGTTGTAGGAGAACTTTATACCATTCCCAGTCAGTTTTCCTATTGTGTAGCAATCTTGTTTTTGCTGTGTGTTTTACCTCAGCACTTAGCGTGGCTATTATTGGCGAGTGATCGGAGAAAATTTGATCATAGCTAGATTGTATTGATGTACAGTTAGGATGTATGCCTTTAATCAGAAACAGATCTAATAGATCAGGAGTACGATTAGTATCTGCAGGCCAGTAAGTCGGTTCGCCCGTTGAGAGAAATCTACATTTTTGTTCATTAGCTGCTTTGTATAGCTTTGTACCTCTTGTATTAGTTAACCGCGATCCATAATGTACATGTTTCGCATTGAAGTCACCACCAACTAAGAACTTAGGTCCTAGTTTTAGTATCAGGTCCTTGAACTTACTGACTTCTATCGTATGTCTCGGAGGGCAATATACTGCAGCTACGGCTAACTGGTTCCTTGGTTGTTCCACTATAATAACTGTGGCCTGTATTTCATCAGTTTGATATTTGTCCGTTTCATAATGCTTTATATTATCCCGTATAATTATCGCAGTACCCCCATGCGCATTGCCGGAAGATAGCACGAGACAAAGCAAATGTATAGTGAATTCGAAATTATTTACACAGACGGATCAATGAAAGAAGACGGGAAAGAATTATATAATAAGAACGAAAATAAAAGTATTTCCTCCATTTCCAAAACTCTATTCGTCATGCACAGGGGAATTTCATCCTCTAACCTGAAATCCCTGAGTACCAAGTTCCATTTCAAACTTTGGTCCGATATTTACCCCTCCCCCTTTCGTAACGATCAATCTATCTGTCCGTTCAACGTAATCTTCTTCGTAATACCCGGTGTTTTTTTTGTTTTTTTTTTTTAATGGCCCGGCTTTTTTTTTTTTTTAATGGCCCGGCTTTTTTTTTTTTTTTTTTTTTTGGGACGCTTTTAATTGCTAGGATTATTGCGCTCATCGGATAGGTTTTAGATTAGGGAGTAAAGTTGGGTTTTTTTGAGAAAGGTGATCAATGAATTTAGTTGTTCTGGGTCGTCAGATATTGACTGAGGGGTTATTTTATGTTGTAATCGTTGGGCAGAGAAGGAAGGACAGGAGAAAAGAAGGTGTTTTATAGTCATGATATCTGAGGAGCAGTAGGTACAAGTGGGGTTTTGTCGAATTCCTTGATATAGGTGACCGTGGGTAATTTTGGTGTGACCAATACGAATTCTAGTAATAATAATTTCGTCGGTCCTATTTTTGAAATTATGAAGTTTGTTGGTGTGTTGTTGGGACCATTCTAATTGCCATTGGCCCGGCTTTAGTTAACTATCAAGCCATTTAACCCGGTGTTCTTGGAGTTTCCTTCACTTCCCCGTTCTGTCGTCATTTCTATGATTAGCCATTCTGCTCTGCTTTCTTCTCGTTTTCGCCATTCCCCCTTGTTTCTTCTCCAAATTGTCCTCTCCATACTAATGACGTAGTAGTTTGCGACGCCAATCACGTATCTTTTTCGAATGTCCGTTGCTTTCTATCGAACGTTGTATTCTATATTCTTGTCTGCTGAAACTCAACCTACTCCTTATTACGCATCTTATATTCCATAAGCCCTCGCCATCCATTATTTCATCCATTAGCAGTTCCTTTGAATTAAAATTTAATTGACGGCTCCTTCTCTTTCTTGTTGTTTCTGGGTATAGGTCCTTAGCCGACGTGTCCAAAGGGGGATTAAAAAAAAAAAAGTAATAATAATTGCTATTCAGAGAAGAACAATCAGGGAGGTACAAAATACAAATTTTTAATATTAACAGATTCTATATCAGCAATACAAAAAATAATTGCAAACAAAATTGCATCACCGATAACACATAATCCTACCAAAAATATAAATGTAAAAATGGGTGCTAAGTTCAATATATTAAGAATATTCGTAGTTATCGACTTCGCCGGTAAAAGAATTGAGATCTAAATGGGTGCCAAGTTCTGTAAATAATCCTGTGAAATTTATTTATAAAAATATATAACATTCTAATATTTTTATTTTTTTTTTATTTTTTTATTTCCCTATTCCCGAAACTTCGGGTAGGGTACATTTATTTAATAAAAATATTGATTCATTATAATAACGGAATTAATATAACCCGTCCAATTAAGTATTTCCGGTATTATATTAATTACCATTTTACAATTTTTTTTTACAATATCTACATATATTTTTACCATTTACATTAAATATAAATGTACATTATTTTTCCGGAATTTTATTTCTTCTATTGTAAATTTATTAAATTCATTAAAATAATTTTGAACAAGTTGTGTTATATCATAATTACAAAGTCCGCTATTAGGTATTATTATAATTGCATCCTTGTAGGATATGAAAAACATCATCTCTAAAATTACATATTACACAGTTGTCAGAATCAGATATCTTAAATTTATATAAATATATCTTAAATAGATCTCGTGCCCTATTATAAATTGAACATTAAAAAAATTCGGCGTTTATTGATTATTTTTAAATCTATCTATTATACTCAGTAAAAATTGATATACGTTATTTCATTATAATTATTCCATATTTATTGAAATTTATTTATATAAAATTTATCCATAAATTTATTCATTTGTTTTACTTTAATTAGTTTATTCTCATATTTAAAAAATGGTGTCTTATATATTACGTTATTGAACGAATGCTCTATATTAATATTACTTTATTAAAACACAATTTCTTATTTTTTCCATAGACAACAATGTTTGCTATTTAAAAATATAACTTCTTAAATTTGAACAGTCGAACTCATTTTTTTTTTTTTTTTTTTTGGCCCGGCTTCAGTTAACTATCAAGCCATTTGGCCACTAACCAGTAGATATAGGAATAATTCAAACTAATGAAAGACACATAATTAATTAGGAAAAAGGTTACAGACAACCATGGCTGTAAATGTTTAACATTATTACCCACGAATGTCTACATAAAATCATAGTGAAGGGGAAACTGTTGAAGTTGTTTTTATATTGTGTAAGGTCAACATATCTTACTCTTCTAAAAATTTTGGTTTGCTGGTAAAAACGAGTCAAGGGAAATCGTTAGAATTTATCCTAAATTATCTGCTTTGTGCAAATAATTCGACTGTTCAAATTTAAGAAGTTATATTTTTAAATAGCAAACATTGTTGTCTATGAAAAAAACAAGAAATCGTGTTTTAATTTTAGAATGTTGTATGTTCTTATAAATCAATTTCACAGGATTATTTACAGAACTTGGCACCTATTTAGATCTCAATTCTTTTGTCGGCGAAGTCGGTAACTACGAATATTCTTAATATTGAACTTGGCTCCCATTTTTAAAATTAATATTTTTGATAGGAAATCATTAATTTTTGTAAAGAAATTATTATTATTATTCATTCAAATTCAAATTAAAATCGTTTATTCTTCGAAATAGGCTTACAAAGTGAGCACTTTTTGAAAGTTAAGTTATCGAGTCCGTCTATGGATCCTAACTTTAAAACTACCGCCACTATTCGTTTAATGTTCCGAAGGACCAAAATGTTTTCGAACGATGTTTAACACAATGTACCACCACCGGTCAATTATTAAATTTTTTATTAGCGAAATAAGATGAAATACTCGATATTGATTAAAAGTCTTAAAAGTCGCCGGTTTCCGAAACGATTGAAAGGGGCAAATATAAAATAAATTGCGATGCAAAGACTGACAAACATACAAAATGACGAGAGGCAAAAGAGCGTTTTTCGAAGCGACATACAAAACGAACCAAGTTAAACAACAACGACATGTTGACGGTTAAAAGACCAGCGAGCCAGTTATTTTTATAACGCAGCGAAACTTTTCAATTTCCGGCATTTCTTAAATTTTATTATAACTTTACATTTAACAATCTAACTGAATATTAAAATAAACGAACAAAATGAAGTAAAAAATATGAAAATTTCACCGTTTTCTGAGATTTTTTACTTTGTATGCACACAATGACCCAGCTGGACACCAAATTTCAACTTTCTAGGTCACCTGGAAGTGGGTTAGGTTTTTGATCTATATTGACCAGTCAATGATGAAAATTACGATTTTTAGACGTTAATATCATCTCAATAACCCCGTTTGAGTTGTATTTATGAAATTTGAGGTTCTAGTGTAATCTTAAACCAAATTTCATGTGTTTATGTTTAATTAAATATTAAGTTATTAAGGGGTTAAGTCCAAATGGTTCGTGTAAATATACACACGGCTGCCGCGTTGTCGCCAGTTCCCTTTTCTCGGCTTGAACTTGGCTTGACACGCTGACGCTTGTCTAGATATGCAATGTACTAAATAGTATTGGTAAACTTCGAAAAAATAAAAATATAATATATTTCAAATAGATCCCTGGACACAGTGGTATCGACAGAAATGAAATAGTAGATAGAGCAGCTAGGAAAATAAATCAAGTAACAGAACGGAAAAGGTTAAAATACGAAGGATGGAATATATATTAAGTAAAGTAAGTCCCATATATCCTCGATAAGGTATCATGGATTGTGAAATTAAGCTTTTCATGATGTACTTAAGGATCCCTAATAGGGATCTAATGAGAATACCGGGACCGGTTCCTTTCTACTTTAGGATTATCCGCCTTTACTTTCCCCCAGATAATTCTATGGTACCCAATCATTTCAGATTAGGTATACCTTGGATCCGGGACGAGACAAGTTTCGATAACCTATGACACCTCTGGATTGGTAGCCAAGCGCCTTAACCGAGCGGATGATAAACGATGAATGATAGACACAGTATCAAAAAAATCAGCGGGAATGTTGGGAAGAAATAGTTCAGAATACAAAAAACCATACAGAAGAAAACATGATTTACAAATAAAATCAGCGGAGAGTTTATACATGTCGAATACGTGTGTACAGGTCACATAAGAACTCCAGAAATACTACATAAACTGGGTATAATATCGAGTATTTTTTTTAATGGGCTCGGTGTCAACACTGACCCAAGAATATCGAGTAATTTATGCGAATGCAGAGAGATTGGCTCAATTTGGCAATGTATAATGACCCTAGAACAGATTTAAAAAAAAAAAATTACCATTTTATAAGAGACCATGCCAACAACCTTATTACAGATTGTGCGAGAACCAGATCAGGAACCTACTTACATTCTGTATGGAACATTATCTTGAAAAGGAGCCAGTTTGTTTTCACATACTGTAAGCTCGCGTTGCCAAATCTACGTCCAAAATAATATGTCCGATGTAGTCCTTCTACTATTACACACACGGAAGGAATGTACAGAATTTTTTAACGTTTGATTAATTAGCGTACCTTAAAAGCCATCATAAAGCGAGACATAAAATCGAAGAGATATAGAAAAACGGATGACGGCTGAAGAAGGCAATATACAACACCAAGATATAATTGGCGCGATACATCATGCGCTACACAGGAAATATACGGTGAATATTCCGTTTAATCTAAGCAACAATAATACAGAGCTGATCAAAACATTTACCAGAATCTGAGGATCAACCACAAAAAAAAACCTAGATATCAGAGGACACGGGTTCGAGAGGCTTGTCTCGATCCAGATCCGAACGGCTCCCAGGTTTTATACTTAACCTAAAATTGAATTGGGTACCAGAGAAATCTGTGAAAGTAAAGGCGGATAATCCAAAAGTAGAAAGGAAGTCATTGACAGCACTGGTCTCAAAGTCTTTGGCGAAGGGGAATGGAAAGTCCGGCAGCATGGTGCCAACAAACACGGAATATGACGTAAGCTGCATCTGGCAGCGGACGGCGCGGCACATGAAATTATCTGTGCCGATTTGTCTCTCAGCAGTACCACTGATCCACAGGCTCTACCGGGCCTGATAAACCAAAGAGGCCTCTGCTGATGGCGCTTAAGATGTGCGTTATTGCAGAGTTTCACGAAGAGCTGGTGCGTAAGCTGCACGTCCTGCATATGTATGACTGCGTCGGTGCCAACAAAGCGATGTCCGCCCGGGGCGTCGAGGCGCGCGTCCCCTTCCTCAATAAGCAATTCCTAGACTTGGCGATGCGAATCAACTCGCAACGTAAGATGTGCGGCAACGGCAAAACTGAATTCTCATTAGATCCTTAAGTACATAGTGAAAAGCTTAATTTCACAATTCCCGGCACGTTCTGCTAAGGGTATGCGACTTGCTTTACTTTACTTTACTCTATAATGTCATGTAATCAGTCAAATAATAATCAAAAATGGCCATTATCTCATTCTTCATTCGTACTAAGTGATAATAGTAATCGGCTTACTCAAGCAGCCGAGGTATACAAAAGATCTTCAAGGAGAAAACTAAAGAATATCAGCAAAAATGCATCCTTACAAAAACAAGCTGGAAATGATTCACAGAAATGTGCAAATGAACTTCAGCATCAGTCAGCAATGCTGTTAATAAAAGACGCCGTACAACCTATTTAAGAAAACTTCGAAACAAAGAATCATATGTATTCTATAATGGCCTATTCAAATTATTCACTGTTGCGTTGATATGCGTCAAAGCAATGGTTAAATCCTTATTACAGCTGCTGAGTTCACATCGGATCTCTTAGGATTAATTAATACGATCGAAGAAAATCAACCTCTCCTCTAAGACCGTAGTTGGAAAATATGGCTTACTAGAATCAAAAAAAAAACTAAACATCTTTCACTGAAAATCTCGAATAGCCAAAAAAAAAAAGAAATAAAAAACACGATGTTCAGCAAAACAGGAATAAGAACGAATTCTGCGCAGAACTAAAATATCTCATCCCGCAGATGTCCAATAAATCCTCAGAAGTTATTCCTACAGGCAGTACTGAAAACGATATATTTGAACTTCTTGTGGAAATATTAAAAACTAAAACGAAATTTTTCTTCTCATATATTAATTGCGACTAAATGTAAATCACCGCGGCCTTCAGATTTGACTGACTTCAATTACAACCAGCTCAACACAAGAATCATATTCAAATGATGCAAACTTGTCAGCTTAAATGCTTATATATTAACTTAGTATTACCTATTGTAAATCCTAACGTATATATATATATATATAACTCGGCCATTTTGGCCTCGCAAGGAGCTGTGCCCCTTGACCCCTCTTGCATTCATTTCTGTCTCTTTCTCTTCTATACTTCGTATAAAATTATCAAAATTTACAACGTAATTCTTACTGGCATTAACACAAAAAAAAAAATAACATAACCACAAAAGGCCTATTCTAACATTTAACTTTCATTATATAAAATCAAGACATTTTTTCGTTACATATTTCATTACATAAAATTGTGACATTTTTTAAATAACAATAACAAAAATCCTATAAAATATAACAAACGTTACATAAAATTGGGACATTTTTTCGAATGGAGGGTAGCCTAAGAATTACGTTGTAATTAATATATTAATTACAACGTAATTCTTAGGCTACCCCCCATTCGAAAAAATGTCTCAATTTTATGTAACGCAAAATGTCCCAAAAAAATGTCCCAATTTTATGTAACGTTTGTTATATTTTATAGGATTTTTGTTATTGTTATTTAAAAAATGTCACAATTTTATGTAATGAAATATGTAACGAAAAATGTAACGAAAAAATGTCACAATTTTATGTAACGGAAGGTAAATGTTAGAATAGGATTTTTGTGGTTATGTTATTTTTTGTGTGTGTTGATGCCAGTAAGAATTACGTTGTAAATTTTGATCATTTTATACAAAGTATAGAAGAGAAAGAGACAGAAATGCAAGCAAGAGGGGTCAAGGGGCACAGCCCCTTGCGAGGCCAAAATGGCTGAGTTTATATATATATATATTGTAATTATGCGTCAAGATACATTTATAAGTATGCACGTGGTAGTATGTTTTCGTGTAGATTCGGGCGTTCAGATATGACAAAATGCTCTTCTTATTCCCTTTCTGCTAACTATCGCAGCACTCCACTTTAGAATACAGAGGATTATAAGAAAAATTTCATTGCTGTATATAATGTGACAGTTTGCCTACAGTGGAATGTAAACGGCTACACTTCTAAAGAGTAGCTGAACTCGAAAGCACGAACAATTCAAGGGACACGCTTAAAAAAAGTAAGCTTTCCAGGCACGATAAACATACTGATTCCGGTGGAACGGTAATTTTCACATCAAACTTATCTAAAGCAACTAGTATACAAAGGCAGACAGAAATTCAAATTATTGCAGTCTCTAAATATATTCCACAGATTTTCCAAAAGTCGATTACAGTTTGTTCTGTCTACATACCTCCAAATCAAACTATATATATATATATATACATCTACCAGAATTTAAACAAAACATTTCTAGACTGCCTCTCAGAACAACTCATTCAATGTGGTGATTTCAATACCCACAACCTATTTTGGAGCATACTCCAACTCTAAAATACAAATAAAGTTAAACAAGTGCTGACTAGTTCTTCGAACCCAATCCTCTTAAATAATAATTACTCTCCAACGCATATAAACTCGCGTTACGGATGCTTTTCATTAAAATAGACTATTTCCAAAGCGAAGTGTCAATATAGATCGGTTTCCTCATCTCTCGTTTATTTTAGATGCTGTTGATGCTTTCCTTAATTTAGTGGTTGCTGGCGACTGAGAATTCAATCTCCACATCTCCAAATTCAGTCAGCTCTCGAAGAATCCTGTCTGAAGAAATAAAATTAGCCGCAAGAAATCGTAACAAAGCCCTGCGCAAATTTCGAACTAGCACGCGTCAATAAGACTTTATACAATTAAAAAGGCTTAGAGCAAAGCTCGAATGATTATTTGATACTTCAAATATAGATAAACTTTGTATTATCTTCCTTTCTTCTTTAGGTGCCATAACATAGCAACCTATTCGTACACATTTTAGCTGTACCGATATAGGTTGTGTACCAGGCAATTGTTTATATGCAGTGCGAATGTGTACACACGCAAGACTACATTCGGAACTGATTAATAATCGTTTGATTTTTACCGATTTACACAAATTCAGTCTCCTATTTATGCCTTTTATGTACTAAACTAGCGCGCATATGATGTTGTACGTGATGGTTTGCCACTGCCTTCCACGTGAGTATTAGCGAATATTTTTAATTTTAATTCTTCGTAATAAGTTCTGTCGTCGCCCGGGGTCGAACCCGTGACCTCCGTAACGGAAGTCAAGGGCTCTAGCAACTAGGCTATCGCGACCTATTTTCTAATACTAATAATTAGCCTGCGTCTTCTTCAGCCGTGTGGAATAGTATAAAAATACTAGCGGCTGTAAAAAAACAACTTTTTGCATTGTTCAACTCAATACAGCAACCAAAGCCTTTTTAATATTGCTGCTATTTTAGCGAATCATTTCGCAGCTGTGCCATTAGACTGAAATTATGATAAATTTTTCATTATCATTAAAGAGAGCAAGTTGAATCGACATCTATAAATTCCCACTACCACTCTGATAGCTTCTACTACAACCACCCTATATCCAGTTAAGAAGATAACTACGGTATCTACAAATTCGAAAACATCGTTTCCGGCCCAGACCAAATGCAACCTGCTACGCTAAAAAGCCTTCACTTGAAAATTCTATCTTTCATTAAAATATTTATATCCATTTCAATCGAAATCAGCTACTATCGCCTTAATTCTAAAATCCATTTAAACCCATCCAGACCACATTATCTTATTAACCAGCGTTATTGAGAAAACTTTCGAGAAAATTTTCAATAAACGCTTGCTACCATTAAAATAATAACATTATTTTAAGCTATTAATATAGCTTTAGGAAAACACCATCTCCAATTCCAGCGTTCTGAAACCTCGAAATTCAAATAGAAAAAGGCATTTGTTACTAAATCCTGCTTTTATGGTTTAGTTTTCGATATTGAAAAAGCGTGCATTCACTTCTTCAAAGTTTCTTAAACAACCGTTTCACTGCTGTCAAAGCCAGTATTAGAAATGTTCATTATCAGTTATACAGCAATTATTTGTTGACGACTAAAGCATTAGTATCGTAAGTTCAAACCCACTAAAACGCTATATTACAAGAAACTATAAGCTGTTTATCTCATTGCATACGTAGTCTTGGATTCCGTTTTTCTATTATATAAAAAGGTAATCTTTCGAAAAAGAAACTCATCTCTTAATTATCAAACCCTTCTTTTTGCATCAAAAACCAATATCAATTCAAGATAATACAAAATTCTTAGCAGTCCATTTTAATCAAAAACTAACTTGAAAATAAAATGCTAACGAGAATTAATGAATGAAAAATCTAGTCAAATAACCACCTGTAAAAGAATTAGACTACTACAACTCTGCAAAGTCCTCGCGGAGCATCAATATATATATATATATATATATATATATACATATATATATATATATAATGTATATATAAATATATATATAAATATAAATAAATAAATATATATATAAATATAAATAAATAAATATATATATATATAAGCGAATAAATCAGCATTAAAACTTCTAAAAACGATTCAGACGTCAGCTCTTAGAATCGTCACGACAACGTTCCGCACAATACCAATACGCAGTTTATGTGTTAATTAAAGCAGCTATCTCCGCAATTACCCGTCGACTACTCTTATCTCTAACTTCATTGTTACAGCTAGTTAAAAATCCTGTGTACCGATGTATGGACTACCAACCAAAACATTCATCAAACTGTATGATGACCAGTGATCAAAAATTGTCTCATCAGAGTTCCGATTGGATTTAATAGAAATCTTTGTAAACTTACTACTACTCGTAACCACATTTGGCGATACATCGATGGCTCTAAAATTCAAAATAGAATGGCTTGTCCGTACTCTATTAATACAAAAATACGTCCTGATCGCTTAAGCAACCGTCTCTCTATTTCATCTACATCTGCCTCCAATATTCTCCCCGTTTAATATCGCAGTTTAATATTCTATTCAGCGTTAGTCGCAATTTTTCCAAATGAAAACTAGAGAATATGACTGTGGAATAAACAAATTTACGGGAAGGCTAAATATATTATATATATTGGCTGTTGCCTTTTCACATTAAATTCTCTCTATATTCTTTTTCGTATTCTGACTCGATGACTGTGAACAAGTCGTCAAGGACCTGTTTTTGTGCAACCGCATATTTTTGTACTCTTAATGATATCATTACCAAATGCCCGATTGCTTGCTTTGATCCTAGCGGAATAGCATTTTTTTCTTTTTTAATTCATTTATGTAGCAGAAGTAATAAATATGAGCTACTACAAACTATCCTTCAAATAAAAATATTGAAGGGAAACGGGGCCGAGGAAGAAGAAGAACGGACTGGATTAAAAAATGAATACTGGAACGGTCGAATATCAGGAAAGTTTCAGAAGCCTTAAGGGTAGCTAGCAATAGAGAATAGTTTCGTCATGTGATAGTGTCAACCTCCTTCGAGGAGAAAGCACCTGAAGAAGAAGAATGTACCTTTTTACTTTGGTTGTTTGGCGTTTTTGCGGAAGTGTATTCTTTGAATTTTCAAGATTTGTTTTTAAGTTTTATTTGAATAGATCGGACAATATTAGCTTATTTTAAAGAAACTGATGTAGAACCAATTGCGAACAAAAATCAGAAACTAACAGGTGCAAAATTTTATTGTTCTAGGTATAGATGCGAATTTAATTTTGCGCGTGATACAGTAACACTAATTTCCCCTTTTGGTTTTTATATTTATTCATTATTGTTTTTATCAAGTTGTAAAGAAATTATTTATAGAAATAGATGGTAAAGATGTAATTTTATTAGATTAACATTTTTGTACCTGTTGTGCAGGAAAAAGTGATTTTCATAAAATTTACTACATAGTTAACGTGCTGTATAGAATTTCCCAAGTTTTCTGAGCCCGCGGAAACATTTTCCAAGTTTTTTGCTTCATTTCTCCAAAACAGCTCAAGCCGAAATTAATCGAAATTTAACAGATACGAATATGGTAGGATAAACGTATTTTAAAGATCTGTATTAAATTTTCTAAAGTTTTTATTTTTGTAGTCACGCAATTTCAAGAATTTTTAACAAAGACGAAGAAATTATGCAGGAATGTTTTTCATGCTAAATTTTGCTAAATTTTAAGAAGAAAAAAAAACAAAAAACAAAACAGGATTTCAGAATCAATTTTAATACCTATAATTAATGCAAAAGTTACACGTACATATATTCCTTAATCACCGTGAATTTCATAAAACAGAAGAGAGAAAAAAAGTTGCGTACGAATTAATTAAAATAAAGCAGAAACATGCTTAGTTTCTTTCGAGTTAATATTATGTTTCCTTACCTCTTTACATTTCGTTATATTCGCTTTAGGATTATTCCATTTTATTTAATTACCACCTATTGTATTAATACTAAATTAGTAAATTTTTTTTTTCTACTATCTGGAATTATTATATACACATATATATGTGTGTGTGTGTGTGTGACGGTCGCTGAGAAAATTTAGTACATAGTGTGTCAGAAAAGAAGTTATCGAAAAAAACGATCTTTTAAAGTTTCGCTGTGTAATACACTACTTTTAAAGGTGGTAATTTTAAACATCTAAAATTACGATTTAGAACAGGTAACATTTTGTTTTTACCAGTGTTTGACCTATATTTTAGGTTAAAAAGCATGCTGAAGAAGTGTCCGAAACTGTTCTTAAGTCAAAATCGCATTTTTGACACACTATGTACCTCAGCGACCGTCACATATACACACATATTTACATATATATGTTATAGTGAACAGTTTTTTAAAATCTTTTATTTTATCCACTTTTTTAAATTTATACATTCTTTTTTCCAAAATATTCACTAGAATCAAACTCAGTAACATTTCTGGAGGTCCCATAGCTTTCATCATTGTTATCATCTGTCTTTTATTCCTTATATACCATTTTAATCACATCATTCCTTTAATTTTACAAGCGACCCATTTACATATTCGATAGTAGTTTTCTGTAGCTTCGCTAGCAGGTTAATATAAACTTTTTGCCTTTTTTATATTTTGTGAATTCTGTATTTTTATTAAAGATTTACTTTTTCTATTTCTATTTTCTGTGAATATTATTAATACAATAATTAAAACAAACTTTAAATACACTCCACACAACAGCATACCACGGTAATAGGTAAGGGTTTAAGATCCGAATGAATAAATAATATTTCTAATATAGAAAATATATTAAAATTCTCGTTGCAGGGGATTCGTTATTCATTTCTCGGTCACTTTTTTATGTTTTTTTTGTTTTTCATAGAACACATTTTACTAATACTCTGCATAGTTACTAAATTGTAGGCCGAAATATTTTTGAATTGAAAGATATTATTATGAAAAATTATTTATAATGTAACACGTTTTTGCATAATTAATACTTGTAATTAGACGCTAATTCGATAATATGTCCACGTTAAAAAGCTGCTTCCTGCACCTTCTTCGCTGAAATACTTTAATTAGAGTCAGTTCTCAGTTTCGTATCTGAAAATCAAATTGCTTTCATCGCTGTAATCATTTGGTTTCTACTCCTTCTTGATCACTCCGTTTTCCCTTAAACTATATTCGCTTACTTTATAATCCGTCCATCTATGTTCCCACTTGATCCTTGGACACTTTATGGGTGAAAAACGTTTATTTTTTATTTTTCGGGTTTTTAATTGATATATAATTTATGTAAAGATTCTTTCTCTCTTTTGGGAACTATGCTTATCACCGCTCAGAAAAAAATGATCTTCACGTTTCATGTTCAGCCGACTAATTTGTCGTGATTTAACAAAAAGAGCTTCATTCAAATTATACACAGCCATCATTTTGAAGAAACCAAGTTATATTTACACGGTGATCTCTCCCATAATTACACATTTAAGAGAACATCTTCACTCATATCTTCCGATCTCCCCGTCTCGAGCATTTTATTAAAATTAATTTATTACCATAACATCAAACAACAGTAATCGAGTAAGGATATGAAATTTCGGTCGGATATGTAATGATAGTTCCTTCTCTATCTCTTAATTCAACCTAACACCTTCCTACTAATTCTTGGTTCTTAGAATTCCCTTCTTTTCCACGTTCTGTCATTGTCCCTATTATTCGCCTACGCTTCAATCACACTGTCTATTGTTCGCTTCCCCCGTTTTCGTCTCTCTTTGGTTTCCTCTCCCCTTATTGTCATCTACATCCGAATGAGGAACTTATCTGTGATGTTAATCACATTTTCTTTGAGTGCTCTGCTATTTTTGGGGAAAGGCCCTTCCGTTTATTTACTCCTTTTAAAGTCAATGCTTCCTGCTTCCTATTATGCTATATCCTGTCCATTCCGTCTCAGTGTCTGTTGTTCCTGCCATTGGTTCCTTTATTTCTGCCATTTCCGATCGAATCAAGTTTTAATTGGTTAACTCTTCTCCCTATTGTTTCTTCTGGGTGAAGTCCCTGGTTGACGAGCCCTAAAAAAAAAAAAATTCAAATTTTAGTACAAATGGTAGCAACTATTAAAATTCTGTTGCAGGATTTTTCATTTCTCTGTAAAAACTAATAGAAAACACTAGTGCTTTTTTTCTTTTTTTTTTTTTAATTTCCGCGCTGAGTACACAAAGCAGCTAGGCTAATTTTGTATGATTAGATCTTTTGTCATGGAGGTTTGTTGATTTCAGTAACGCAAAAAGTGAAGTATTAAAACGCGGTGTTTACCCACGCCAGATATTAGTTTTCTGGAGTTTATTATTTACCGTAGTGATGACTTTATTTAAATTTTTACGTTTAATTTATAATATTTATCATGGTAATAATTTTATCTAAACTTTTTAGAAAAATTAATTTTTTTTTTATTCGTTCCATATGGATTTTTGTACCGCTGCTCGCATCTCGATAAAACCTCATATATTACGAAGGAGACGGGGTCGAAAACTCATTTTCCTCCTTCCTTCATCCAATAATTTGCTTTTACTCTTCTGCTCCCCCTACACCCGTTCTGCATCATGCCGTTAAATCGGAATTTTTACATACCTTAAACTCCCACTATTCTAACCACGTTACAATCTACACGGACGGTTCCAAGAGCCCAAGTGGAGTTGGTGCAGCCTTTCTTTGTCGTTCTTTAAATTTAAACTTCCTTCCTTCTGTTCAACTTTCTGTGCCGAGTCTATTGCTATCCTCCATGCACTTTTCTTCATCAGATCTTCGAAGGTCTCTCATAATTTCCTTATTCTATCAGACTCTCAAAGCGTGCTACAGACTGTTGCATCTCCTCTGCCTTCCCACTCTACTGATTATGTAATCCTTTTTATACGTTCCTTGATCCATGACCTCTTTTTTTTTTTTGTGCAATCCAGGTTAATTTCCTTTGCTAGCCATTCCAGAATAGAAGGAAATGAGTCAGTTGACTAATTAGCTCGGCGAGCTTCTTCTTCCGGCAGGTTCCTTACTACTTTTCCATCCGTCAATATTAATTTTCTGTCCTCTGCAGCGCACAACCAATTATGGTTTAACTCCTACTACTCCTCATTCTCAAACCCGGATTCTTTTTACTTGCCAATCCAGCCTTCTCTTCCTTTCTGTTCCTGGTTTCTTGACTTCCCTTTTATGCGTCGCTCCAGCATCTCGGCAATATGCCGCCTGCGCTTTGGGCACAGCTGGCTTCCCTCGTCGCTTTTCCGATTCTCTCTCGCGGCATCTCCGTATTGTCCTTTACATGCTCCTAACAGTCAACATGTATGTGATCCTGATCACATAATGTTCGAATGTTCATCACTTTCATCGGAACAATCTTCCTTTTACTCCTCTCTCTTATCAAACAATGTTCCTACTCCCTATTCTTTCCCTTCCTTCTCCTTCTGACATCCAGGCGCTTGATACATTCTTGTTGAATGTTTCACGCCGCATAAAAATCTGATTTTTTCTCTATTCCTATTTCTTGGGCTAATGTCCTCGCCGACAAACCCATAGTAAATATTAAAAAAAAAAAAGAAAAAAAAAACTCAGCCTTATCTTAAAACCTTTGTTGGGACAACAGATATACGCGTTGAAAATGTTTGGTATGATCCGTCCAGCGGTACAGGAACGTATGCGGAACAAAACCAAACATTAATTTTCATACATGTACAGATAGATAGATTACCATTCTATTGATTAATATAAACGGCTTTCATACCAAAAAAACGTTTAAAAAATCAAAAAAAGAGGTTTTTCCGACCCCATATGCGAAGTTTAAAGAAAAATTTTGCGATCACTTTCCAGATTAAAGGGAAATTTCATGATATAAAATTGTTTTGTTATCAGTAGGAGAAAATAAGAAATAATATTACGAAATATACGTACTGTGCATTGGCGAAGGGTGAGTTAAAGGAAAGGACGAGATAAAATAAATCACAAAATCGATTTTCACGTATAGATTAACAGCTGCGCTTCCGTCGCTTCCGTTAACGCAACGCTACTACTGTAGTTGTGGATTACAACTTGGGCATTTTTTAACGTTTGCTACATGGCCGAACCGGATTCCAGAAACCATTCCACTTCGATTAATTTGCATAACGGCGAGAAGAGTTTGAATGATGCAGTTGTTACTCATAATATCCGAGGTAGTTGGGAAAAATTTCGCATCATTTACGGTAGCGGAAATAGTTGATTCGGTGCAGATACCGCCTACTGAATTTAACCTATCAGCAGCAAGTGGGAAAATTTAAAATTTTTCTAAATTCTCGTTTCATGGCTATCGTAGTCTGATTTAAAGGACGGTGCTTATTGCATGGTGTTGCTGGAAAGTAGCTTGGAAAACTTTCGGCTAAACGATTTAACGCATGGAAGCATACGAATGAAATTGCGCGAAAAAAATAATTATCATAAATCGATGTGGGAAATTTGCAGAGTATCGCTGACGGGAAAAAGGAACCGCGATTGATGTATGATAATTTTTATGAGAACAGTAAAGAAAAGCGTGAAAAGTAGTGGTCGTCATTATGATGCAACACAACAAGCAGTATAGGAACTATTTTTTTTTTTTTTTTTTATGACGAAGAGCAACAGCAGCCCAATCAGCGTAATAGTTCAAAATGAGAATAACATATTAGATTTCGATCTGGTGCGAGATTGAATGAATGAAAGAAGCTAGAACAGGAACAACTGACAAGGAAGGAAATGAGAGAATATAAGAGTCATTGTATGGAGTAGGAGGACGAAGATCCAAAAGCCGAGGATAGAAGAGAGAACGTTCTGAAGAGAGTGAGGAACATTCGAAGAAGACGTGATTGATATCGCACAGAAAAAAGGAATCCTCTGGGTGAAGAGGGCACCGCGGAGAAGAGACGAGGGAAAAACGATAAAGCGACGAGGGGAGAAATGTATGACCGAAACGAAGACGACATACAGCGGTGATCGGGGGACGACAAAGAGAAGGAAACATGTCGAACCATCTGGTCAAAGAAGGTAAGGGCTGACCGGAAAGATAAAAGGAATTCGGATTTGAGAAAAGAGAGAAAAATAAATATCATTCCGCAATGTAATATGGAACTGTTTGGAAATATGATGAATATTGTGAACGGAAAATTTATGAAGAGGATGTCCATTGGAAGCTGCTGAGCGAGTCAAGGAATCAGCCACCTCATTACCCTCAATTCCCGCATGGCTAGGAATCCACAATAAATCAATTTGGATCGAACGGATCCCCTTAAAAAATTCTGTTGAGAATCGAGGTGCTCTAAAAGACTAGTCCATATTAACAGTGGAGGAATTTCCGATTTATCCTGCTGCATTACGAGGTCCGTAGTATTATTTTACTCCCTTAGTAGAGAATTGTAAGCTGAAAATCAAGACTTTCGAGAAGCAAACTAGCAGTCAATGTCGTCAATGCTGCAATGCGTGATCAAAAAATTTTATGTAAACTTTGATCGAGCTGGCATGCGTATGTTTCTATATAAAAATAAAACATATAAAGACGGAAAATGTTCGAAATTATTTTCGGATTACATTTTACATTTCTTTTATTCACACACACACACATATATATATATGCATATACACAACACACAAGTCACCTACAAAATCGCGTAGGTCGACAATTTTTTAATTTAACAAATATTAGGTTGTACAGCAGATCCTTTTAGAAATAAAAATGTAGCGCACCTTGCTTGATGTATTACAAACTGTAATTTTTTAAAATTTCACTTAAATTACATTTTGTAATAGTACATGACATTTGTTGATTAATAAAAATACATTCGATAATATCAAATTACGTGCAATAGCCGTTTTAACAGTCGCGATAATGGACATTTTCTGCCTCATTACAGCGATTGAATGATGGCTTCGGAAAATATAATGTTTTTTTTTCTACCTTGAGCGCGCCAGCGGCCTTGAACCAGCAACATGATAAATTTAGAGATAGAATTAAATAGTCAGGCGATCATAAATGGAAAAAACAAAAGACAGCAGCAACGGAATAATTGAAGGAAATGTGGGATGGAAAGGATTTAGGTAGCGTTAAAGGGAATAGGGATACCTGAAGCCGAAAATTGGGCGTATATAGAAGGGAGCGTTCATTAAGGAGTGTAGAACATTCGAAAAGGATATGATTTGAGTCACAAATACAAGAAGGCTCAGAAGCGTGAAGAGTGGAGAAAGGAGAAGGGGTCAAAGCGAACATTGAAAGCGAGAAGAAAGGAGCAGAGAATGATTGATCCTGAGTCTAATTAGGGAAACAACAGTGGAACGACGACAGACAGGAATAGAATAAAACCAAGGCAGGAAAAACCGGTTGAGTAAGACGGTATTGCGAATAGCGATTTGAGAATAAAGATGGGTACATGTCCAGCCAAAGTCTGGAATAGTTAGTGCGTGATAGGGAAAGAATGTCTGAAGAAGGGAAAGAGTCGAGGAAAGGACCATTGCGGGCGGCTGAGGGAGCTAAAGAGTCAACTGAGTCATTTTCCTCTATATTGGAACGACTAGGAATCCATAGAAATTCTATGAGGATGGAACGGGCCGAGAATAAAGTGGAGACGAGAGATCGAATTGAGAAAATGATACCGTCAGAAGAATGAGGAAGAGAGGAGATGACTTGAAGAAAGCCTTTAGAATCGGAAATTTGCGGACCCCACTTGTAGAGGATATAAAATAAATGGCAAGAAGAATTGAGATCGATTTGGCCGAGAAGATAGAGCAGACAGAAGGAAGTCTTAAGGACACTCAGAGTGCAGAACGAAGGAGAAGTAAACGCATCACCCACGCCCTCGTCACTTTTGGAGAACCATCCGTCAAGATTAAGGCATGGGACGAAAAAGATTGGCTCGGATCGGCAGGGAGGAGAAATTGGTAGGGTACAATGTACTATTAAAGTCATAAGAAAAGTAAGGGAGAGAACGTAGGGAGGAAATTTGAAAACATAAGCGGCTATATGCGATAGAATCGGGATTCTATGAGGCGCAAAGCATTCAAAGAAGATGCGATTGGCATTACAGATAGCATTGCTTCATTCAAGTTTTTGTCATACTTTTTTATTACATCGTCTTTATTTCGCCATCCATATTCAGTTCCCCTTAGCCTTAGCTACGGTAGTTTAGTCATTTGGGCAGCGGTATTTTCGTTCGAGTGATTCCTACATGCTGAAATTCGTTTCTGATAGGCTTCCTAGGCCTACATCTTGTAATCTCGGATGATGATTATGTGCGCAGTTTAAAACTCTGAATCATTTGGTGCGTCAATATAAGGGAAATGCAGAGAAAAAAATTTAGCAAGCGTATTCCGAGATGAACTTTATCTACTACATGTATAACTGGATTAGTGATTGAACTCGTCAGCTTCCGCGAACTGTGTGCATTTATTAAAGATTTTTTTTTCTTTTTTTTTTTTGAAATAAGTTGTGGGTCTCACAGGGCAAATATGCCCGTTGTGTGAGTGCCCGATACTCTTATTAACGTTTATTCAAAAAAATATATACAATACAAAAATTATAATTTATCTTAACTTATTCTATACTCATAATATTAGTACTCTAACATTAAGATTAAGTATACACATACGCATGCAACTACGGAACACGCCCCGTAATACGTATCTGTACTTTATCACATGCCGACAGTTCAATATTTAAAATGTGAAACATAATCTTCTTTACGACTTAATGTCCGGTAAAGACACTAGGAAGTCAAAAACAAAACCGTATAAAGAGAGGAGCATTAAAAGGTAGAGAGATTCAGTGCGTAGCTTGTTGTTCAATCTTTGCACCATTCCTTTAACCAATTTTCTTTTCCACACACCAATCCTTTTTCCCTCTAATATGATATTCGGGATTGTATTTATTAATTTAATTAAAACCGAATCATCCGTATTATCAATTCGCAGATTTACCACACGAGGATAGATTTGGTTTCTTGTCAATCGAATTTTTTTCCTTGAAGGTTAATTCGATATTATTGACGTTAAATTCTAGTAGTCTGTAATAGTAATAGTACACTTTTTGAAAGACATTTCGTTGTTTTCCTTTCACACATAATCGACCTAAAGTCGATTTATTTCCAATGAGGGAGTATGAGTTTCAAACACCTCTTCTGTATTTTACTTATTTTATTTATTTCAGTTTTCTTAGCCTTACATAATATATTTGAATTCCATATAAAATTCTAGACATTATAATTGAGTTATAGTATATACGTAGTGTTCGATATGATAGTACCTGCTTTATTTTATATAAAGCTGAAATTGTCTGTCTTATTTTTGAGTTTAAACTTAAAATGTGTTTTTTCCAATTCAGGGATTTATCTATATATATACACCTAAATATTTAAAGTCATTTACGTTTTCTATAAAAGGGTGTTGATATTTACATGAAGCTCATGAATGCAATTGTTACTGTGGAGGATAATTCGCGCATTTTATATTTAGAACTATTCCGAATGTGTAATACTTTTGATTTATTTATGTTTATACATAACTTCCTATCATGTACCCATTTACTAAAATTATCTACGTCATCTTGTAGTAGATTAACGCTTTGAAAACATTTTGAAGAGGTCTGATTAATTAAATTTTTGAATTTTCTACTTAATTCTGTTGGCTCGATACTTGTTATCGACATGATATTTTTTAAATTTATCGTTGACGTTAATTTTACTTTTGTAATTTTTTAAAATTTTAAAATTTAATTTTTTTTTGTTTTGGACACGGATTGAAGCATTTAGTCAGTCTACTTTAATTATCCCTGAAATATTTTATTGCTTAGCTGATCTTTGTTCTAATATATACGGCTATATGCAATCAATAACTTCACAAAATCCACACTTATCACTTGAGAGCCGCAATCCGCTCGTTTTTATATATTTATACATATATAGCAGTAGCTTCTTCGCCTGCTGGGTCAGCGATTATCTGTGGAATACTAACGGGTAATGTTTTTTATTATCGTATAATCTGAAACTCCAAATCACGTGTTCAACAGAGCCCCGCTCTTCACAAGAACATAAGTCTGATTTCATCATATTAAATCATTTTAACCTCTTTAATGAGGCAGGGATGCACAGAATATCTCGGTTAGCTATCGCCAGGAAGGACATTGCTGTAGAGATTTGTAACGTGATAACCCTGTTGAAAGCAGGATAGTTGAAGAACCTCACCATGGAGACGTCTGGAAGTGGACATACTTGGCACCAGTGAAACAAGAATGTGTCTTGCCGCTAATGCTGTTCAACATCTTTGCAGGAACAAATCTTCAAGGAAGACAGTACAATAGGTATCAAAATAGGTAGAAACTACATCGATAATATTCGTTATGCGGACGACGTAGTTTTGATAGCTGCTGGTGCCAAAAAACTGAAATTGATAATAGAAAAAGTAGATGAGATTTGTCGGAAGTATGGAATATCATTAAACGAAAATAAAACAAAGATAATGGTCATTGCAAGTAACACCAGTCCCAGAATACACATTAATGGGGAAAACCGGGAGAAAGTCGAATCATTTAAATATCTAGGTGCACAGCTGAACATTATAGGAGGATCTGAAGTGGAAATCAAAAGTCGGATTTGCATTCAACAAGATTAGGAAAACCTTGACAGCCCACGGATCTTAGCTTGGAATTAAGGGTTAGAATTTCAAATTCATCTTGATATACGGCTGTGAGACTTGGACTTTGAAGAAAAATATCCTGAATCGATTACATTTGAATTAAAGTGCTACCGAAGAATTTTGAAGGTACCCTGGACAGCTAAGAAGACCAACCAGGAGATACTCAGGATTATGAAAAAATACCGCGACGAATTGATTAATTTAATAAAAATTCAAAAATTGAAATATTTTGGATACTTGATTTGTGGGACAAGATACATCTCGCTACAAACCATTTTGATGGAAAAAATTGAAGGCAAAAGAAGAATTGGACGGAGGGAACGTACCTGGTTACGTGATATCAAATAGTGGACAGGATTTTAAATACAGAGTGGTTGGTACACTTCACGTACGACAGAGACCGGTACCAGAATATCATCGAGACTTCGCTAGATGGCTACCCATGACCTAGATCGGTCGGGTCAGCAAGAAGAAGAAGAAGTTATCAAACAATTTCCTGTTCGCAACCTAATCAAGCGAGTAAACCAGCCCCAATTGTAAAGCTGACACAAAAAAGTAATAAAAAAATCGCTTGTTATTATTTTCCAGATCCGGGACAAAGATATAATTCTCGTAAAGGAAGAGTAAAAGTTTTTCCTGTTTGTGAGTTAGAAAGTTCTCGAGGGCAGAGTTCGAACGGAATGCTCCGAATACAGCACGGCCAAGGGCGAATGCGGAGTAATATTCCCCGTTCTATCAGACAGAAGAGGCAATTCTACGACGATTCGGTATAGAAGGGTTGCTAGGAGGAAAGAAAAATGAAAGAACATTAGTAAGAGAATTTAGGAAAAAGTTGTATTGAGATAAAGGGTCAGAAACATGTGGAGGAATAGGGAGCATAGAATCAACTGAGGAACGGAAACTAATTTGTTTAGGATAAATTTGGAATAAGAGGGAGAAGGAAAAGAATGAGATGCGATTAAGATAAGAATACGATCACTACCGAAGGAGACTAAAAGGGTTGACCAGTCGTAGATAAAATCAGGAGAAGGAGATGAAAAAGTGTAAGATCTAGGAACCCGAAACAAGAAGGGCTCTTGTAAAACGTAGGAGAGAGATCATTAAGGAGAATTATATTTTGGAAGAGGATAAAATTTTCGAGAACAGTACCGTTGGTGTTATGATCTGAGCAGCCCCACACATGAGTCCGGGCGTTCCAGTCGCCTCTAATGATGAAAGGATGAGGAATTGAGAAAAGGAGTGAGGGGAAAATTACGAAGGTCACACAGTTGAGGGCAACATAAATGGAAATAACACGTTAAGAAGACGTGCAAAATTGGAAGGAATAGATACGTTCACGATTTTAGGCAGAAAAGGACAGAACGGGGAATTAAAGGGGACCACGCGAGAGCGAAAAGGGATGCCGTTCTTGATAAGAATCACAGTTCCACCATAACCATCACCGCGATCACACTGAATAAGCTTGTAACCTCTAATATTGAAGATAACATCCGAACGAAGCCAAGTTTCCGAGAACAGGACGACATTGATATTGTGGATATCCAACAGAGACCCTGTAATGAATGCTTGTTGACTCGAAGGCTACGACAGTTCCATTGTAAAATGTTAAGAGAAACGGACATGACGAATTGAAGAAAAGAGTCCTAAGCGGAAAGAGTAGCAAGGATAGTGGAAAAATCCAGATAGGAGAGGTTGAAGAAAGGAAAGGAAAAAGCATACGAAAAATAAACAAATAAGCAGGGGCGGGAGAGAAAAGAAATCGAGGCAAGTAAGCTAAACGTAAAGAGAAACTGAATGGGGAAGAGAAAAAATTAAAGGAGATTAGTAAACGAAACCTAATAATACAGAGGTGACAAAAGTCCACACCTAATACGAGCAAAATTGGGACTGGAATTATAAAACGCAAACGAAAAAGATGTAGCAAAGGGAATGAATTTAAAAGGCATCAGAGTGCATGATGCCCTTTGCAGTAAAAAGATAAAACGCAACGAGAGGCGCGTAGACGCAGTGACTCGCTGCCGTAGTCCCACCAAATAACTTGCTGTAACGTAAAGTAGACTCGATGTATTTCCATCCTAAAATAAAAGCGACATGAAAATAATTGTTTAAAGACAACAATGCAACATATGAAACTCATCCCGTAATGAACATATACGGTAATAAGAAACATAATTACTGCAAACAAATCTAAGGGCTCTTCATCTGAACGTCTCAAAATCCAACAAGGAAGGGAAGCTTTAATAAAAACAGAAAAGAAAAGGAAGGCATAATGGGAAGGAAATATAGTAGATATCAAAATAGTAATACAATTATTTTCTATTATAGTTTGTATTGACGAAGTTACAAAAGTTACAAACGTAGAGGTCAAAATTAGTGCAAGCTTGCCTGGCATCAATTTTCGAAGGCGGTTAATTAACTACCTGTCGCGGAGTGTAACTAGCGATATTTTTTGTTTTAAAAATCAGTACTATTATTATTATCGTGTCCGGTCGATTTATGTTTCTCCTCTTGTGCCCAAAATTTAAATAAATGGATTTTTCCTGTATAGATCATCTGATTTGCATTTACCAGTATGAAGATGGGATGTTTGTTGCCTTGTACTTCGCCGCAGTTATCATAGCCGTTTCATTTAGAATCCTATTTAGTTCAGCCAATTTGTAGTATTCTGATAAAACAACAATTCTTCATACTTCGATTTCCTCAGCTCCATCAAATCCTTCATTAATAATTAACAATCGTACATCTCTTCTTCCAATATCTGCTCGCATCATAAATATATTTCGTTCCGGAATCATCGTGTTATGTTGATGCGAGACTTTTCTTTTAATGAATCCGCGCATAGAACAGCTAAAGAAGCTCCGGGAATCATACAGTCTCCATTTAAACGTTCCAGTTTCAATATCGGACAGGGTAGCAGATTTCGATTTCTAAAACAAATTTATCGCTGAAAGTATCAAAAAAAAAGTAGATTCATCTTCGTACAATGTCGGAAAATATTAGCCCCCATGCAGGATTTTCACATCGAACAGCGTCACGTCAGCACATACAACAAAAAACAAATCCACTTTTTCCTCTTAATAGTATCCTTCTCCGGCAGTAGAGGGTGATTTTATTGTCGGGTAATCTGCAATAGTTTGCTGTTCAGAAACAAATGATTCCAGTGAGTTTTTATAAATTCTGAAAACGACATAGCCGAAATACAGTTAAATCGATCAAAATTAATTCATTCAACCTAAACCGGAAAATAAGCTCAACGCAGCATTCAACAGTTCGCATTAAAGGTTTTTTTTTTTTTTTTTGTTATTTCTGTTAAACAACGCAATAAGAATATAATTTTAATGAAATTATTTATCGTAAAAAATGAATTTTATCTTTACGTTAGTTTTCACTTTTACCAACTTTATTATTACTCTTCCGTTTCTTTTATATAAAAGCAAAAAATTATGAATTCTCACTATATTTTATTCATTTTCTTTTTTTTTTCAAATGGCATAACAGAAAACTGGATTTTTAAACTTCTCGTAAAATTTTCTTATTAATTCGTAAATATTTCTTCATTTACAGCTTTCTTGCAACAATATATTTCAGCATTTTTTACTATTTTTTTACTATTCGTGTATACTTTTTTAATGGACGGAAGGTGAGTTCTTCCAAAACACATGTCCGCCGTGGGCTACGAACCTGGTTTACATTTTCAATGTGGTTACATTATAACAATTGAGTATTCGCTGGGAAGCGTGTTATGTTCGTTACACATGCAAATTTTAAGTGTTTATGGCGAATTTTTAGCGATGATTCTTTTCCTTCGCTCTCATTCTCATTTTGCTTATCATGTCTTTTTCCAGTTTTGAACAAATAGACGAGTCGTTTCTTTCGGTAATGAGGCGTATTTTATGTTTCTTGATTAAGTAATGATTAAATTAAACTTTATAATATGATTTCAAAGTGATGACCAGTTTTACAATAAATAGAAACAATAACCAGACTTATTTTTTATGCTTATTTTGGCGTCTATTTATTATATAACAAATATCATTAATCACTCTTAATTATGCGGTTTTTTTCTGTTAAGTTTTCCGGTAAGCATTGCGCGCATACGAAAAATTAAAAAGACAGCGACCGCTGTGTGGCTTTCAAAAGAGCAGTATTTGTGATCTAAGCACTCTGTTTACATCTTGATTTTTTTTTTTTTTCTTTTACCCTGTACCGGTATGCATTCATACCACAAACACCGCTGGTTTGTAACATATTATAGAAAACCATTTTAGACAACCGGAGTAGAGCGCAATCTATCCATTGAAAGACTTGGACATGTAATGATTAATTTCTTCCTTCTTATTATGTTTAATGAAAACGAAAGTTGTGTAATTGGAATCGCATCTCGGTACTATTTTCTTTTTAGCCTTCTGGCTGGATTTCCCGGTAGAGTGCTTCTATACATTTTTCTGATGTTTGGATTACAGTGATGTGATAATTTGCTAAAGAATTTTTCATACTGTTCTTTATGGGTTTCTTCTAATGAATGGCATCCTTTGATCATTGTGCAGGGTCTCGTTAGATACATACTTTAGGACTGCTGCCAACGTTTGGAAAATTGTGATTAGGTTCCAAAAAAAGTTTTTCGCCATTTCGGAACAAATAAAATTCTAGAAAATTAAAATAAATCGAAAACTACAATTAATATAAAAGAAAAAAAATAAAGAAGGGTAAACTTAATAAATTATGGAATTTATTTATAAAAGATACATTTTGTACATTTGTGTAAACTTTTTTCTATTCTTATAGTGATGTCAATGTATGGATGTTTTTCTGATTCTTTTCAACCTTCGTCAACTTAAAATAGTTGTACATTTAAACTATTAGTATTTTTAATAAATTTAAATAGTACACTTTTTTTGCCGATTCTTGAATAATGTAATGATTCACTAAATTGTGTGAGATCGTTTGTAATTAAGTTTACCGTACGCCATTAAAATTATGCGTACATATTTTATAATTGCGATATAAAATATTTCAGAATCCCGTATAATTTTCTTTTAATACAACTTTTTCAGACGTTCTTGCGTGACCGATGTTTTTGTTTTCTCTATCATTGGATAGATCTAGCGCTAAACGCAATGAAAGAATCTTCTCTACATTTTCCCATTATTTGCTTTATTGCTTTATCCGTCTCTCGTCTAGCATACCAATTATTTCTCGCCGCTGCTTTCTTTCTTCTTCCCGCGCATTTTTTGTTTTGTTTGGGGTACAATTCTACGACTTCAATATGTTCCTATATTGTGGAAATTCGCTAATGTTATGATGATTTTAAAACCAGGTAAACCACCTCAAAGTGTCTCTTCTTATCGACCAATTTCACTCTTATCATTCTGGCCAAAGTTTTTGAAAAACTCCTGAAAAAAAGGAGAATACTCATAGACAAAAAAGAAATAATCCTAAATCACCAATTTGGCTTCCGAATTAGGTACTCAACCGTACAAAAAGTGCACCGGCTGGTTAACAAAATTGAAGAAACATTTGAAGAAAAAAATGAATTACTTTGGCTGTCTTTCTTGATGTACAACAGGCATTTGATGAAGTGTGGCATCCGGGAATTCTCTACAAATTTAAAAAAATACTACCAATTCAGTATTACAATATTTTGAAATGTTACTTACAAGAAAGATATTGTTCCGAGTTGTAGTAAATGGAACAGAATCATCCATACATAAAATTGAGGCAGGCGTACCTCAGGGAAGTGTACTTGGTCCTCCCTTGTATTTAATGTTTACTTTATGCCAGAAACGGATGATGCACTACTAGTAACTTTCGCTAACGACATTGCAATCATGACAACGCACGAGAATCCAGAAAAGTTCACAGAAAATTTATAAAGTGTGTTAAATAAAATCATCGATTGGCTGAATAAGTGGAAAATCGTAATAAATGAAAATAAAAGTAACTACATTATTTTTAAAAAAAAATGTACGTAACAAATATCATATATATCTATAAATAACAAACAAATACATATTCATCGGTAAAATATTTTGCGAGTACACCTAGATGAAACACTTACGTGGCTTCATCACATCGAGATAAAAATAACGGAACTTTAATTTAAAAACAAGACAACTTCATTGTTTGCTTGGACCGCGTTCCCAATTATATACTGCAAAAAATAAAAAATATTACTATACCAAATGGTACAAAAACCGATATGGTTGTACGCAGCTGAATTATGGGGATCCGCTTTTAAAATTGTAATGTGAACAGAATACAACGCTATCAAAATAAAGTGCTACGACCCAATGATCAGGATGTGGTATGTGTCCAAGAAAACACTACATCAAGATTTACAAGTGAAGTATATGTTACTGGTAGTTTAATCACTTGTCCAGGTTGAAATGAAAACGCTCTTGCAATGAATTTACTATACAACGAGACTAGCAAGTTGCAACAGCTTGAAAAGAAGGAACGTTATTGACCCCTAGTGTGGCTATTCAATAAATAAATTCGGGATCTGCTGATGATCTTGAAATTCACGATCTTATTAATAATCTAGTAAATAACTATATTTCGTTCGCGGATGATTTAACTATCTTTGCTAATGATTTAACGTCAGCAACGAATAAGATCAACCAACTAATAAAAGTCTCGGAATGTGTAGGCCTTCAAATATCTGTTGAAAAAACCAAGTACATGACAAATATTAAAAACAGCCCAGACTATTTTAATACATCTGCTGGAAAAATAACGCGAGTTAAAAAGTTCAAATATCTGGGGGAACTTATACAACAAAATGGACTAGAAGAAGAAGCAATGAATAGTAGAATATTTAAATTAGGTCGGGCATATCACTTGGTGAAGAATGTTTACGATAAAAAAGCAATGAGCATAGGAGCAAAACTAAGACATTAAGCTACAGTTGTAAAACCAGAAGGGCTATATGCATCAGAAACGTTAAATCTAAAGAAGAAAATATTAACAAATCAATTAGAAATAAGGGAACGGAGAATCCTGAGAAAGATTATAGGAGTTAAATGGAATGATGGACAGTTCAAATGGGTTTCGAACTATAAACTATATAGACCAAGATTGAACCATTGTCCATATCAATAAGGAAAAGAAGATTATTATTTTACACGGGCATATTACCAGAATGCAAGAGGACAGGTTAACCAAGAGAATTTATGAATTCATGAAAACGAAGAAAATAAGACCTGCATGGTTCAATGAATGTGAAAAGGATATGGAATTAATGGATGTTACTGAAACACAAATGTTTAATAAGGGGAATGGTGTTTCATGAAACAGTTGCGACGTCAATCTTTAAAATAGAACAAGTTAACCAGAAGAGGTCGCTTTCGATAAGCCATAAAAATGCCTTGATGGAGGGTCTCAAGAAATACTGGAAAGATGTTAAGGAAGGAAGAAGGAAAGGATGTAAAATGAAAACTTAGTTGTTTAGCGTAGTCCATAGAGGCTGAAATCGGGGAAAAAAAAAAAAAAATTAGTCAGTTCTAGGTGTGAAGGAGAAAGAAAAAAAAGTTGAAAATCTCGCTCGTTTGATGGTTTAGTGACACTGGCAACACCATCTGTACTGACTTGCAGTGATTCTCCCTGTTTTATTTTGTGCTCGGATTGTTCACGACTAATATTCAATGAGAATGATTTCTTTCATATAAATGATAGTGTTTAACATTGTATAATAACACCTGCAAATTAGGTTACAGTATGGGTCAACGAAATCCGTGGGTGATGCTTCAACAAATCAAAGAAAGTTTTGCTTATTGCTCGATCATAAGTCGTCCAATTTATATTGACTTAATCGTATGTATGCGACTTCCAACCTATCATTTCGGTGCTCATAAGTGCGTGTTGTGATCGGGGGTGTATCAAACAGGGGATAACAAAAAAAAAAAAATTCTGCCGACATTTTCGGAAAAATTCAAAGTCGGCAAAACAAATTTGCCAGTTATATATGATAACAAATGTGAAAATCTTTTTCATAATTTTGGTGCATCATGAAAATAAAATTATGAATTAGCCATTTGAAACGGAAATGAATTTTGGTTTATTTAAGAATGTTGAGAAATTTAGGTTGATTCAGTTCGACGGCAAGCTGCAATATCGGCGAATAAAAATTTATTTTGTAAAACCAATAATTCGAAATATAGAATTCTTATGCACCGATTTGAAAAAAATGACCAATTCATTTATCTGCGCCGGCTATATACAATAGTATAGAATAGTCAGCAGAAAGGTGACGCTTAACAGCTCTAAAATGTGTGGAAAATTTTCAATCACGAATATATGTCACGATAAATTCAAAACGAACTTATTGCAATTTTGGGAAATATAGTTCGCCAACATATCATCGGACAAGTAAAAAGGGCCAAGTATTATTCGATTAGATTTGACAGTACTGCAGATGTTTCTCATAAAAATCAAACAAGCCAGGTATTAAGATACGTTTGAAAGTCAGGAAGTACAAGTAGTGAAATCTTTTATAGATTTCATTGAAACAAAATAGGTAGTAAAATTGCTGAAGGAATTTCAAAGATGATTTTGAGAAAGCTCGAAGCTGTCTTGATATAAAAAACTGTACAACGCTGCTGTTATGGCTAGAAGGTATTCAGGAATTTAGCAAAGAATTAAAGAAATAAATCCAAAAGTGGAATTGGTACCTTGCCCAAATCATTCATTAAACCCGATTTGTTTGCACGCTGCCTCAGCTGAGGCGAGTTCAGTAACTTTTTTTGGAACATTAGAACGTTGCTATTCATTTTTTTCCATGTCCATATATCGTTGGGAAGTTCTGATAGTAGCTACAGGTAAAAGTTTAAAACGTGTTCAAGATACGCGACAGAGTGCAAGAGGCGATTCCGTAAATATGACACGGCATCATTACAAAGATGTATTCAGAGACAATTCAAAGTTTATACAGAAGAACAGATGCAGGAACTTTGCTAATTGCGATGCAGTCATTTTCCTTTCTTTGTTTTTTGGGCCCCTGGCAACCGGTGCTACATGAAGTGAATGATACACAAAAGTATTTACAATCAAAGGGACTTGATACAAGCCTGTGCGCTCAGAAAGTAAATGCGTTGCAGATGGTACTGACAGAGAAACGAGAGGAATGAGCAGGCGACGCTGTAAATTACGCAAAAAGTATGTGTGAAGAACTCTTGGCATTTCCATGGAATCCCAGAGGCGCATAACGAGAAGACACATTTTCGATGACGGATCCAGAGATGCTAATTTGTCTCATAAAAATGAGTTGAGACGGAAGCTGATTTCTTTGTTAGATAGAATAATTGTAGAAATTCGTGAGAGGTTTCAGCAGTTGGAAAATTTGGCGGATAAATTTGCTTATCTAACGCCGGCTATATTACTGAATTCAAATAACATTAAATGTAATCTATACATCTGCCGAAATTGACGAGCAGGACTTCAAGCTCGAACACTCAGACTGCGGACTTTCATTGCTGCCACGGGCAATGAAAATAAATTAATTAATGCAGACTCGCTTGAATTATTAAAATTTATTGCGAAATCCAAGCTGGAAGATACGCTGCTCAATATTATAATAACGCTCCGAATATTCCTCACAACTTCATTAAGAAATGTCAGTTGTGAGAGAAGTTTTTCAAAATTGGAAATCGATCAAAAATTATTTAAGATCAACAATGAGTACTTTAAGGCTCAATCTGGCTATCTTGTCTATTGAGCAAGAGGTATGTCATATAGACATTGATAGTACAATAAAAAATTTTACTCTTAAAAAAAGTAGATGAATAGAGTTTCATCCATTCACTTCACCACTTCCTCTAATTTTAAGATACTGTCAAATGCTCCGCCCGCGGTCGCAGCTGTATTAGCTTTCATGCGGAGCAGCGATCTGTACTATCGAGTTTAATTCCCTTAAGTAGACTCCATGTGCTGTAATAGCCCCAGTAGTTAAACACGGCACATGGAAACCCTCATATACACTCTTATATATATATATATATATATAAAAAAAAAAAAAAGAGTTAAAGACAGAAGTTTTATTTTTAATCCTATCAATTATATAATATTTTTTAATCGAAATATAAATACTAACAGTATCGTTCTAGTTCTAATTTTGTAAGTCTAGTTGTGCTTTATATTTAGTTCGCTAATAGCTTAATCTTGTCGATCGTTTACACATAATCTCATAAGTGTTCTGTATACCTGTTATATCAATGTAAGTGGCATACGTGTAAGAATTTTTGTAATAAATGTGATTATTATATTGTAAAACATGTGTACGTAACTTTTTTATTTGTCTTTTGTACAATACCTAATAATGATGATTGTTTTTGTCGAAAAGTTCTTTAGAATTACTGTATATTTTAAAGTCTTTTGAATTTAAATACCCAAATAAGGGGGCGGCAAAATTTACCTGCGCCCCGGGCGGCTGAAACCCACGCTAAGCCACTGGGACTCGCTGTCAGCAAGACTTGTTCAGTTTGAACCGAAAGAAAAAAATTCGATGAAACTGTTCCGAAGTTATTTGATTAGGTAATACGGACTGAATAATTTCAAATTCGAGTATTCAATTTCAGCTTAAAAAGCACTTTTGAGTCTCCCGATTCCGATTCACATCCGATTTTTTCCGAAAAAAAAAACAAAACAAACAGAAACACATTCGCTCTTTTGATTTTTTTTTTTTTTTTGTTCTTTTATTACGTTCTATATTATTAAAAAACTACACGAATCTCGAAAACAGTGTAATCCGTTTTACAGTTTACTTATTTCGCGGCGCAGACTTGTAATTTATTTTTTCGAATTTGCCTCATATAAAGGATTTTTTTGTTTTGATCTTGTTGAATATTCTTTCGTAAATGCTTCTAAAAATTACTGATTCCAACGTTTATTCCGTTAATTTTATACATTTTCTGAACGTAGAGGCCTTTTTGCTTTTTGTATTTACTATCTATCTATCTATATATATACCATATGGATGATTACATCAGACGGAATAATACGATCTTTTCTCGTTTTTTTTCCTTCTTAAATATTTATGGATTTTTTTAACCACTTATAAAAACATATTATTGTCTTCCGCAAAAGTGTAATGCTAAAACAATTCCCCAGCTCTGTGCAAGTACTTGGTCGTGCTCACCTTCTCTTTCCTTTCTTTCGCCCGGTTTTCATCTGCATCTACTTAATTTTGTCCTTTTCACCGTTCACAAAAACTTTCCCCTCTCGTAATAATACCGATCATATTTTCTTCCCTTTCTGTTCCTTCTACTCTTCACTGTTACAAGTTGGTATGGTATTCCTTCTTTCCTTTTTTTCTCCTTCTGTTACTCCTGCCCTCGAATTATTTTTATAGAATGTTTAAGAACAGAACTTGATTTTCTCTTTTTTTCCATGTCTTTATCCGATCTCCCCTCGTTGAGGAATCTTTCAAAAAAAAATAAATAAAAAAAATAGACTAAAAACAAAAGTTTGCTGACTTTGCTTATTTTTGTTATCAGACATTTCTCTAATTCAACTATAAAATGTTTGCCATTGCTACACTGATACACACTTTGGAAAAGCGGTAATTTTTCTTATAAGGCAAAATTTAATTTGCACAGCGAGTCGATTGCTGCCATCGTCATGTTCCACGTTCCACGCTTATCCGCGATTATTCTGACCTATTCAGAACTCCCTATAATTTTTTCGGGGGGGGATGTGATTTTTCTCCATTTACATGTAAACATTCATGAATACGTAAAATAATATCGAGGCCTCGCCATTATTATTCACTGGAATTATAACAGAACCGATTTATTGTCGTTATGTCTTTTGCGGCTAGTCTGTCTGCTTAATCGATAATTGTAACGATGTTCTGTAGTTGAAGCGTTTTTTTTTCTTTTTTTTTTTTGTTTTTTTTAAAATTTCCGACGATGTCCGTATTAAAAGAACCTACGTAGAGATTAGAACACTAAGCGAAGAATACTAGTCCGGCTACTATATTGAAGCTGTACATCAAACGATAATGGCAGTTTACCGAGATAATATATAAATAATGTAAATAATTTATCCCTTACTGACGTGTTCCGGAAACTACTCGTTGTTCATGATAAGTGTCACAAATAACACTAACTAATAGAAGTGTCGGATAAATTATGCATTTTAAAACGGTGCTAGGGTATAATAGAAACGGAAGGAAACAAAAAAAATTATTCCAATAATTAAATATAAGAAAATTTTAACGGAAGATATAAAAAACAGGTAATTCTTCGCCCGGAGAATGTTAGGAGGAAGAATTCCGGTGTTGGCTTCCATTGAAGCGACACCTACCAAGCCGCCGGGGTGAACTTGAGCCGAAACCTAACCAATTAGAGCGGATAATAATTTCACATGTCGTTATCGAGTTATCTCGATTATCTTAAGGATGGCCAACGAATTTACTGGTAATCAAGTTATCTCGAACGTGATGTAATAAAGATTAATAATAGATAATGGTAATATACAATTGCCGTAATCACGCTTACACATATATAAATCCTATTATTATACATAAAATACGGAGCAGAATGTATGACTCAGCCGCTAATATCGCCGGTGTGCTGGAAACGTAGACACATGTAAATTACACCACTACTGTCGGCGCTGCCGCTAATAATAATAGTAACGTAATAAATGCATAGCTAGTTATGTATATGTGTGTGTAATAGTTATAACGATAATATGACCTTTGATTAGGAGTCGTCAGTCCAGGTAGTTGCCATGATGCAGAGAATAACGAAAGCGAAACATATCAATGCTGACGTATATGGAGCTGACCTTTCATAATGGAGTGCATGTTGTATTATTATCTAGTGCTAGTGGTGTATAAGTTTTGACAAATGTAGGTCAAGTGCTGTTTATCATTGTTTTATCTCTGAATACCTAGCTTTCCTACCACCACCAACGCTTACTATATACATAAATATTTCAGTACTGTTGTTAACTTACAATGATATGCGATTATTATTACTACTCCTATTATTATTATTATTACTATCGTTTTTTTTTCTTTTTTTTTTTTTTTTTTATTGTTGTCATTATTATTATTATTATTATTATTATTATTATTATTATTATTATTATTATTATTATTATTATTCGGAACAACGTGCAAAGTTACACGTATAGTTTTTACAGCGAAAGATACTGGTAATGAAAAAATAATAATGCGTTAATAGATACGAAAAAGCGAAAAAAAAAAAATATGATAATCAGGCGATTTTGTAGGTTCGGTTGAAGGAAAACGTAGCTTAGAATAAATTTGTAATCTATTAAATTCATCATTTTACATTCTATCGTGTTTTATTCAGAATTCCGGCTGAAACATGGAAGAAAAGTTATTCTATTTTTGTTTTTTTTTTGTTTCGTCATTCACCGAATTTGCATCTAACGTTATTTGTAGAGTACTAGAAAATAAAAATGTGGTATTCCAACTATAAATTTTGATTCATTTACCGTGATAAATTCTCATATTAAAAGTGAACTTTTCTAACAGTACATACTAAATGCATGTTTTCTTCTTTCGTTCTCTTTTCTCTTCATTCGTTTTTTATGTTTGTTTCTTTCTTTGATTCTCTTTTATTGTTCGCGTTCCCTTTTTCATAGTTCACTTGAAAGTAATCAGGTAATGTGACATACATGAAGTAGGATCGTGATAAATTTTAACTTTGCGTACATTTGTTGTAGTCTCTACGTTATAATAATGTTCGTTTGTAATATACTATAAATAATAACGTTTGTATTGAAAATTTTTTATGTAATTTCTAAACCGAATTAAATGGATTATAGAAAAAAAAAAAAAAAAAAGGAAAAAAAAATCAACTAAAATTATTCTGCATTTATAAACAGTTTATTGGGTAAAAAAAGAAAATCATCGTTGATCCTTATAGCTAATTATGCCCCGCTTCACTTCGTGGCCGTTCCTTTTTCTATACCATCTTACGTCTTTTTTTCGTGCATTTCATGATACTTTCTCCGCATCATCCGCATTCTTTTTATCTCCTTCGTCCACTTTACTTATTTCTTCCACTATTCCATGTCCGTTTTCGGTAACCGTGTCGTCAGCTTATGTGTATGCGCCGGTGCGCGTGCGTGTACCACAGTTCACTTGTTGCGTTATTTTGTGCCTCGGTGTATTGTGTCTAATCATTTAGTCCGTTGCAATGGTGTTAGCCTTCCACTCTCTTGCTCGAATCATTTACGAATTAGCATAATTTTCTCGTTTTTTTTTCTAATATTATTGAAGACTTCTCCAAGTTCTCACTCAAAGCTGATTTATGTGTCAGTAGTTTAGTTCCAGCAATTGACATTTTAAAAATTTCAGAAAAAGTTTCACACGCATCCTCGGTCTAGGAACCATATGCGTCGTCCCCAGCGTTAAGTTTCATTATTGCGCAGTTCTAAGCGGACTATTATTTCATTCGGCACATATTCCGTTTTCGCGTTTTGGCCAGTTTTACTGTGCGCGTTTTGGCCCTTGTTCAAATTTTCTTTTGATTTTTCTATTAATAACGCTCTTGCGATTTTCTTTCCTTTTAAATATTTCCTTTACAATTTCCCTCGCTAGTATCTGCCGTTTTGTTCGTACTAAAGCATCCCTAATTTGCTCCGCTTGTTCGATACGGCTTGCTTATACCGCTATTTTCTAATCGTCAAAATTAAATAACTTATGTGAAATATTTAAAAGATTATTATAAATAATTAAAAAAAAAAAGTACGTTATTTTATATAAATTAACCGGAAGTTTAATAAAAAAAAAAAAACTGTTTATAAAATTCACATATACCAGTTTTTTTGTTCTCACCTATGACCGGATAAAATTGGCGAATGACAGTTTTCCTCGCTGCGTTGTAATTTATCCGATTATTACTTCCTACCTTATCATTATTCTCCGTATACACTTATCCACATTCTTTCTTCCCTCCATTCTATTCAAACTAATTTTTGCTATAGGTTCCTAACCATTCGGACATCTTTGGTAATGAAGCGACGGACTTCTTAGCCGGGGTTGCTGCTTCTTCCCACTTCTTTTATAATAAAATCCTATCGTCTATCTTCTTCCGTTGTGTAAGACTTTTCATCTTAGTTTATGGTATCGAATATTTACACTTTCTTTTTTTTAACAGTTGTTCTTTTTATCTGTCTGATCAATCTAGTGTTCCTGCCAATGCGCGTGGTTCTCTTTGTTTTCCCGCCGTTATTCGTCTCCGTTCTTAAGCCATAGTCTATTATCTTTCTCCCGTTTTCGTTTTTCATTGGTTGCCTCTCCTTATTGTCTTCTTCACTGAAATGGAGAACGTGTTTGCGATGCGGATCATGTATTTATTAAGCGTACATTTCTTTCTGTTGAGCGTTCTACTTTATACTTCAGTTTGCTGCGACTTGGTCTTTCTACTCTGTATTACGCCTCTTATATCTTGTCTTTTCCTTCTCCACACATCGTTCCCATTATATATTGATCACTTCCTATTAACAACATTTGATATCGGATAAACTCTTTCCTTTTCTAATTGTTTCTAGATAAAGATTGTTTTGATGAGCCCGAAAAAAAAAAAAAAAAAAAAGAGATTATTACTAAACTTACCTGTAGACTGTACTGCTGTCTAAAGGAATTTACACAGAAATTCTTAATGTTGGAAGAAAGAGAAAAAGTAAAAAGAGAATGTAAAAACGCGTTCGTACTGAATGCGTTTAATGATCAATGTTGTGCCATGATGATTTTTTTTTTTTTTTTTTTTGGGTTCGTCTACAAGGACATTGACCCAAGAACGGAGGAAAAAAGACGACGAAACTAAGATCTTTATACGATCAGAGATAGCCGACAAAAAGGAATCAAGAGCCTGAACAACAGAAGGAGATGGAAGGGAGAGAATGAACGAAGCACTGTATGGAATGGGAATACCAATTTGTAAAAGGGAGGAATAGAAAGCAGCTTGATCGGTTACAAGAGATGCACACTCGAACATTATACGATCATCGGGATCACACACAAATTGCATATTGGAGTGGTGCAATGGACAAATGATCAATAAGCTGTACACTATTTACTGATTAAAATTTAAATTCGCTGATCCATATAGAAAATAATAATCTTTAATTACCCGAATAAAATCGCAAAAAAAAAAAATAAAAGCATACACAAAATATTATAAAAATTTTGTCTGACACCATGTTCAATAAAACGCTTACGAGTTTTTAACAAAGCTCTTTTCTTTGAGCGTTTTTCTTGAGCGTTTTCCTTAGGCGTTTTGAGGCGAGAGTGTGAAGGCATACATAAAGCACTTACGCTCCAACTTGCTTGTTTTTTTTTCTTTTTTACTTTTTTTTAGCATTAAGTAATATTTTCAGCATTTATTAAATACACATAAAAAATACGTATGACAGAAAACTAGTTACTTAAAAATGTAATAAATACCGACATGTTTCGGAGTTACTTTCTCCATAATCGTGACAATAATAAAATTAAAGTTAATGATAAATATGAATGATAACATATGTGTCTCAATTGAAATAATTAATTTATTCGATATATCGATACGTTACAATTAAATGTTGATTTTAAACAGTGGACTATTATTTATAATTAGATTATTATTAATTAAAATGTCCTTAAACTTATTAATATAATATGTTTGAGCGTTATTAAGTAAATTATTATTATTAATGTACTTTATTATTTCTAAATCTGAAGGAAACCTGTATGTGACAGGATTCTTGGAAGTTGGGGACGTAGCTAGGAGCTAATGAATCAACAAATGAAATTAATTTGTCAGGGAATGGAATATGATTTGAAGGATGTTTCGCTGAGGGGAATTTTAAAGTCTTCGCCAGGGTTAAAGGAGTGAAACGGGAGAAAGAGGAGCAGAAATTTCTCCGCGAGATTTCTTTTTGCCGTTTTGGGAGTATATCCAGCTCTGGTATTGGCACTTTTATGAGAAAGAAAATTGGAGAGAGTAGGACAGGAACGGAGCGTTCTGTAGGTGGATAAACTTCGATCAAAGGTAGCTTTGCTCTCTAGGTTCCAGAGGAAGAAAAATTCGACCGTTTATGAGTTGAAAGCCGGGCAGGAGAAGAAGAACGAGTTAAGGCGTTGGAAATAAATTCCATAAATAGGTCGTATTTGGAAAATGGACTTAAGTGCGAGGAAATCAAAGAAAGTGAAGAGTCAACGTAGGAGCGAAAGTTGGGCCAATCTATTTTAGAAAGAACCCATCTATGAAACTGTGTAGGATTGTTTGGAATAGAAAATGGATTTAAGGAAATGATGATAGGAACATGGTATTCAGAGTGCTCTATGGGCAACTGAAACCGAGATTGGGAGACGTAAGAGATAGATTAATTGAACTAGGAACTAGAGGGTTGCACCGTCATTAAGGAGAAATAGGTCGTTTTGAAGAATGAAATTTTATAGGACTGAACCATTATTATATATATATATATAGTTAGTGCATTTCCAGAGAGGTGAGTGGGCATTCAAGTCTCCGCCTATAATAAGAGGAGATGTTAGGGAATTAATGAAAGTAGAAAAAGGGAAATCGGGCAGATCGAAATTAGGAGGGATATAAGCGGAGATGAGATTAAGTGGGTTGCCAGAATCATTAGGAATTGAAACGTGAACTAGATTAGGATAAGGGGGATTAGGAGGGAAGGCAGGTTAGAAGTTGTTTTTTTTTGTTTTTTTTTTTTTTTATATGCGACCGCGATGCCTATTGGCTTAGTCACGGTATTCGTAATATATAATCGACTTAACGTTAGGTATATTTTATATAGTAATGCGTTTCCTTAAAGCGAGATTACAATAATTTACGAATGCACAACAGTTCGATACGTTTAATCCGTTAACATTATTTATAATAATTCGATTATCGATACAGTGACCATTTAAATTATATTTCAAACGTTCTTCCTTAGTGAAGAGGCATTCAAATAGAAAATGACTAACTGTATCCGGAACACCAAGTTGACGACAGAAATGACAAATGTCAAAAGGTGTAATTATTTTAAATCGTTCCAAGTAAGTACCGAAACTGCCATGTCCCGTCAACGCTTGACTTATAAAAAAATTAATTCTTAGTAATTTCTTTAGCCTAAATCTTACATTTATATCATATAAAAATTTGTACGTTAGTCTGCCATTATTTTGATTATTCCACCTTTCTTGCCAAATATTTAAAATAATTACTTTCATGTATTTATTAAAATTATTAATGTTTGGAAAATTATCATATTGTAAGTTTACGTTAAAATTGTTGTTAAAAAGTTGTAGCGATCTATAAGAAGTGGTAAGTGATATTCGGAACATTTTGTATTCTGCGAATAAGGCAGCATGGTGCATGCTCAAGTCAGCCGGAAGGATTCCAGTGACAACAGGAGCCGCAGCAATCGACACCGTTCTGTATAACGAGCCTACACTCAGAAGAAGCTTCCTCTGAATTTTTAAAATTTTATTCATATCAGAAACAGAGATATTTGTGATATAAATACTTGAGCAGTAATTAAAGATCGCACGAATAACACCATTATACATTATCACTCTGTTGTGGTAGTTAACACCACCTCAGTTAGGCTGAATTTTTAATAACATATAAAATTTTTTGTTCGCCTTATCTGTTATGTAGTTTACATGTTTATTAAATTTAAATCTATGATCTATTATTACTCCGAGGTATTTAAAATTTTTTACAATTGGAATAGGTTTCTCATATAACAAGTTAAGTATGCTAAGTTTGTTAATCACCTCCGTGGTTTTCTTGTTACCAGTAACCATCATTTTTGTCTTTTCAATTGAAAATTCGAGACCACAATGATAAAAAAGCTTTTCTAAGGTTTTACAGATAACTCTAAGTTGTTATGAGTTAGAAATAGGATGTCATTTCTAATTAGGATGACTGCGCCTCCATAACCGACTTAGAACTAATAAGGAAGAAGCCCTCGAAACGAAGGTCGGATGAACTTTTTAGCCATGTTTCAGAAAGTAAGACAATATTAATCTTGATCTCATAGCCTCTCGAGAGAGGATTTGTTGGCTATAAGGCTTCGGCAGTTCCACTGAAGTATTTTAAGTGGTCGAGACATGGTGCGGAACAAGGCTAGAAGTTATCGACTTGCGGAAGAAAGTGGAAGAATGAGAAGAGGAGAGTGAAAAGGGAAGAAGGAATTTAAAAGGCTGAAGCAATAGGAAAGGAAAGAAGCGGGGGAAAGTGAGAGTAAATAAAAAAATATTTATAAGAAATGTAGGCATAGGTAAGAAGATCAACCGCTCGTGTAAATTATAATGAGACCGGTATCGTAGAAGGATAAAATAATTGTATGCTATCAACCAACTTAATTAAAACAGGAAAGCAACATCAAGGGAACGTTGTGTAAAAATTAAGAAAGGAAACAAGAAGATCCCATCGCTCAAATAAATCCTTTCGAATGGGTCCTGGTATGCTATCAACAGACCAACTTAAAGAAGGCAAGCGACACCGATGGAATGCTAGAAGAAAGTTGACACGAAGATTGTAAGATAAGAAATATAACTCATTATGGGTGGGAAGCCGAGAAGGCGATGCGTTGAAACTGAGGTAGAGAAAGGAATCAATAGCATCATATAAATAGATATAGTTATACATGAGCAGGGATTTTATGAATGAAAAGGAAGAAAGAGGAGTAAATAGTACAAAAGGTTGGATGGATGGGAAATACGTCTGCTTTAATATCTAAGATTGTAAAACTTGACATATAGCCAGTAATTTATCTTCCAAATTGGGAATGTCCAGTTTGCCAAGAGCGGATCGTTAAAAGGAGGAGGAGAAGTAGAGTCATCGAAGGAATCATTATTAGCGACTGGAGCCGTTACATTGTTGTTGGGAACAGAATGATATACTGTAGGAGGATGGAAGACAGTTGGAGTACTATTACGGTACCCTTTAGTGCCAGCATTTGGCGTTAAATTTGAGTAATATTCGTTCAGAGAATTAGGAGACGTAGAGTTGGAATTTTGCGCAGGAAGCTTAATGTAGGAGGACGACGAACTGCTGGAGTTTTTCTGCCGTTTCCTTTTTGGGATGGTAGAAGAGGAATTGGCAAGAACGAGAAAGTCAGATGAATTAGAAATCTCAGCAAAAGTAAAGGCTGGAGACACTAATTTAGCTTGGCAGATATTTTTTTTGCCTCAGAATAAGAAACATTTTGCAGGCTCACAATCTTATGAATTTTAAACTGTTCTTTGAATATTTGACAGTTGGAGTCCAAATCGGAATGATTCTCTCCACAGTGAACGTAAAGATAGCAAGAAGGGCCACTTCGTATCGGTATGTAGATGTAGTATGTTATAAGTTATATAATCATAGTTGACTAATATTATCATATATAGGATAAGCTAGAATAATTGTAATTTTATATCTTAAATAAACGTTAATAAGAGTGTCGGGCACTCACACATCGGGCATACTTGTCATCTGTGAGACCCGCAACTTATTTTATAAAAAAAAAAAAATGGTGCATTCCGAAGACGAATTACCATCTGCATACAAAGGAAAAACGGTTTTGCTACGACAAGAGACACTGCAGTGCCCAAAACGATGGCAATTACGGCATAATTTGGTTCTACGAATTAAAGGCTAACCTTAACACAATATAAATCATAGAAACAAATGTAAGGAGGAAGGAAGGGGTCCTGAAACTTAACTTCAATGACAGAAATAGAAATAAAAGAATTATCGGAGGAGCTTTTCCGCAACCTACGAATATTAGAGGTAGAGGTACCTTTGATGCACAATTTGACAAGAATTCGTCAACATAAATATCGGACGGAATATCACGGATTATACCAAGTCGAGGAATAACAGAGATTGTGGGATGAAAGATCGGATTTTTAACTCTTTATGTATTTCGTTCGAGAGAATAAAATTGTTGGCCTCAATTATGGACGTACTAAAAATTGATTTTATTAAATTTTTTCCCGACCTGGAGATAGAGGAGAGGCCCCATTATCTTTTCTATAAAACATTCTGACTAAAGAAATGGGATGGAGATAGTCAATATTCTTAGTTTCCAGGCTCTCAACCAGAACAACGATTTGGCCTTCGTAGTTATTTGGGAATAGAATTAAAGAGGAGTTAGACTTTGTTTGCTTTTCCGTGTTAGTTAGATTAAACGGAATTGTACTACCCATGTCTGTTTGATCAACAATCACAGACACCGTCTGAGAATTATTGTTAGGAAAAGCAGCGGAAACAGATTTATAAGAGGACGGGGAGGGATGATTTGCAGATGATTTAGTTTTATTACGTCGGATACAGTTCTAGCAGTAGAGCGAGAATTGTTCGGGGGAGGTTTACCTCACTCGTCGGACGTGTCCGGCATTTAATCTACGAAAAGAGAAGAGAATTTTTTTTGATTTATTTTATAATATGATTATTATCGCACCGGATGATGCGAAATATGATAGTCTTAGGGAAATATTTAATTTGAAACGAATAAGTTTTTAGGTCTGCTCGGATTGCTTTCAAGAAAGTTTTCCTTTTCCGTTCAAATTGTGCTCAAAAAATATATATGCTCAAACGATCCTTATAAACTACAAACGCATTACTATTCCTAAATGTGCAAGATGAGACAGAGTACGATGATGTCCGAATCGAAATTTGCATATTGTTGTCATATAGTTTCCGAACCACGGATGGCCATCAATTGACCTAACACGATATATATGTGGTGACACGAAAAATAGTCAACAGCGTCAGTATAAAAGTATAATAATCATTCGGAGCATCGAACATCGTTACTTCTCTCGTATACCTACGCTTAAATTCGACATCCATCTGAGCCCCCTCCTATAAATGGTTACGTGCTATTCCGAATTAATGGATTGTTTACTAAATTATTTTCTTAAATTGATTGAATCAAAATTTGCGCAATGAATTAAGTATAACATATGGTGTAGTTTATGCGTTGTTCTAATATTTCAAAACCTTTATTAAAATCAGTAATTCAATTACGTTGTGTTTGTTGTAGGAGATTTATGTTTAATTGTGTACGAATGAACAGTGTGGACGCGGTTTTAATGGCGAACAGCGGCTTATCTAATTTGACATTTTCCGCGCTGCTTGTTAAAAATGGATATGTCAACAACGACAAGTATCACATCAAGTACCATGCAGTTTGACTGCTATAAGCACGAAATTCCTTCGCCAAAAGGGCTCCAAGGTGTTTAGGACGCTCCAAAATTCCCATTCAGCAATTAAAGGTGCATGTCGAGTTGTTACGTGCATGAAAACCCTATTACATTAAACGTTCATATGTTTTATTTTAAGTCTTATAACGAAAACTTGTGCCGTAAGATGTGATTGCTTTGGACTGTAAATTCAAACTTCTAGTACTAATAATTTGACCAGACTGTAATAATAATAATAATCGCACGGTGTTTTTAAATGCCCAATTTTTTCATTGTTTATTATTAATTTATATTAATTCGTTTCCAGTATAAGATGTGTAACTCTATTTGGAACTAGCCAGCCCGGCCACGCCTTGCTGTGGCATAATATGGGGGAAAGCAAAGGAAATAAAATAGCAGCATATATTATATTCGCTCATTAACCTACGTTTTGCCCACATGGATGGTATATATTTTGACCCAGTATTTTGAAAGTTGGCATAAAAGAGAGTCTCGAATGATTTTTCTGGCTCCGAAAGAAGTCATTTGGAACGCAAAATTGTATTATCGTATGTTCGCCAGAAAATGCCGAGAATCAGATGATGCGCCTGATAACAATGACAATAGTGGCCGAATTAGGGAACGCAGTATTGGTAATTTAACCATTTTGGCAGCACATTTCCTTTTTGAATTTTACCGCAGTAAAGGCACACCCTTTCCATTCTTCCAATCTTCCAATCACCACACTTGGATTTAAACTGCAGTCGCACGCGGAATTGTAGTTAAATGCAGCAAGTTTTAAATTAGCATAGATTGCTGTTCGCCTTGCGGAAGTACTTCGCATTTGTTCTATTTTCTTTCTTTGAAATTATTATTCATCAGACAGAGTTGTGCCGGATTGCACTCTTTGTACTCTATCTGCTTCGCGTTTCCTTTTGGAGGAATGCTAGCCGATGCAATGGAAGGCAAAATGGCCGAAAAAGGACCTAAAGGCGGACGGAGGCTAACATTAATCGACACTATAAAACAAGAAGCAGGAGTACAGTCGTATGCTCAACTCAAGAGAAAGGATGCCCAGACCGTGGACGGCGGAAGACGGAAATGGTGATGGCGGATCAGTCCTTGAACCGAACAACCACGAAGAAGACCTGGTATGGTTTTAGCGGTATGTTAATAATTGTTGATAATTCCGGATTTTCTCTTATAATAGATTAAAGATCTATATTCTAACGAGCGCAACATATAAACTGTTTTTTTTTTTTTTTTAGTATTAATTAAATGTAAGGAAATCACATCTGTCTCCCGTTGTATTCCAAAATTTACCTCTCAAAATACATTTACGCAACAATCTGGTTTTGTGCTAACAATTTTAAATAAATACGTAAAAATACTAGGCTTCGAATAGAGATACTACTCGGGTACACTTAAGTGCAGCCAGTTAATTAAGATTTTAGTTCGTTCATTTACCGCTATTTTCCACGCTCTGAATTTGAACTAATTTAAAATGTGGAAACTAAACGAATGAACTAAAATCTAAATAACAACAAAAAGGTACGAACGAAGGAGATGCTTTTTAAAAATTAACGGCAACATAATGTAAATAGATAGGAGATCTAATTTTATAAATAATCATTTAAGGTGCTTGACTACTAAACCAGAGGTGTCATCGGTTATCGAGTCTCGATTCGTTCCGAATCCGAATTGTTCTCAGGTATATATCGAATCTGAAATTGAATTGGTTATACCAGAGAAATCTGGGAAAGTAAAGGCAGATCATCCCAAGTAGAAAGGAACTGGTCCCCCTACTCTCATTAGTACCATTCGGCTTAGCACACTGTGTACTTCATAATCTTCGACGCCCTACTAAAGGTATGGGACTTAAAAAAAAAAAACACATTTCTATCAAAATGAAATTTAAAGAAAGAAATAAATAATAAAAAAAAGGATATACACCTATATAAAAGTTATTAACCTGAAGTAAGGAAGAATGCAGTATTTTATATAAAACTCAACCAATTTTTTCTTCTGTATATATCGGTAACTTTTAAGGAAGGACAGCTCGCATAACGTATCGCATTATGTGTAATTTCACTTTCCGTATTGCAGAACTTTAGAAAAAAACAAATTGCATAAAATAAACGTTCGAATTTTACAATTAACACATGTTAAAGAAATACACTATAAGTTTAAAAATGATTTAAACGCGAAAAGCGGTACCCACCTTAATGTGGCGCATACAAGTGCATCTACAGAATGCAAATGAAGGAATATAACAACAGTCGAACGGACGACGGCGGCAGATGAGGAACAGTAAGTTTTTCTTTTAATTCAAAAAACAGCCAGTATAATCGCTACTTTTTTCTTTTTTTTAAACCCCCCTTTGGGCATGTCAGCAACAGATCTTGGCCCAGAAACGGCACGAGAGAAACGAATCAGTTAGATGTAGAGTCGGTGTCAAATATTGATAGAATAAAAGAACTGATGATAGGAATAACGGAGATCAACGGAAAAGGATTAGGGAGGTTAATAACAGATCGCAGTACAAAGAAGTGCGTTCGTTCACGAGGGATGGACATTCAAAGAAGATATGGTCAGGATCACAGACGGCTTTGTCGTCAGAATGAAGAGGATAATTAGGGGAAAGAATGCGAGATGAAAACGAAAACGTGAGGAAGGAAAAAGAGTATGATTGAGAAAATCGTAAAACCAAGGCCGGGCAAGAAGATTAGGATGAATGGTAAATTAGGAAAAGGAAGGTTGATTAGAAAAGTAAGAAACGTAAAAATCTGACGAAAATCTAGCATGAAACTTTTTACAGAATAAGAGTAAGTTAGAAGCGGGGGAATTTTCGTGAAATAAAAGCGGGAGGGTACAGCAATGTGAGCCAAGGAATATTTCGTTGTCGTCCATTACTATATGACTGGGGACCAGAGCATATCAATATGGATAGCATGAAAAGTGAGGAAAGAGTGTGAATGGGAGAGCGAATACGGAGGATAAAAAAGTCAGAGGAGTGGGAGGGAAAATGTGAGGAAATAGCTTTAAGAGCACCCACGGAGTGGTCAGAGATAATTAAATATTTAGAAGAAGATCGAGATGGGATGAAATATAAATTATGGAACGTGGAATATTCGCTCAGCCGTAAAGATAGTCCACAAAAAGAAGGGTGACGAAAAGACTCGGAGAAATTTATGCTCGGAAGTATGAAAGAAGCTCCAACTCCATTAGGTCGAACCATCCGTAAAAATGGCCAAACGGGATTCGATATTACTATGGAATTCCCTTATAACTGTATCATGTAAAGTATATCTGACAAGTAGTCCGTTGCAGATGTTGACAACCTGTGGATGAAATATAACATCACAATCTGCACCATAACGTAAATGTGCATCTTATAAACGCGAGCTGGATAAGCAGGAATTTCTAGACATTCCTACGAAATACTCGATATTCTCGTTAAGCGCTACGAGCGAAGACAAATTAGCAGCGACCTTTTAAAAAAATTAAACCAGTATACACTACCTTTCATACCGAAGTACATTGTAACATGGATATGTGTATCTTTCGGATTGAGTGCTTCAAGTGTAACGCGACTATTTCATTTTAGTAAAAACATCAATTCAAACTGTTGATTGATCATAAATTGAGTACATATATTGTAATGATTTTTTACAATTTTTCAATTTACAAATTACACGATGTATTATCAGGAATTTTTGATTCCGATTGCAAACTCATAAGTAAAAACGAAGAAATTATCGCGAATTGCAGGTTACGATTAAAGTCGCATAATGGAAATCGATTTACAGAATAAATATCGAAAAGTATTAATAAAGATTATAGAAATAAAATAAAAATAAACGATCGTTTATACACTGCAATCTGTCGTAGTGAAAATTCCCCCGTGACAAAATATTTTTTTTGGACGACTACTTTTTGTACAATCATTATCATTAATTGTTGTTTACTCATTTTTGCTCGTTTCTGTTCTGGTACGTACGGGATTTTTTAGAAAAAAATTTCCACTAAATCATAAACCGCGAGCGTGCAAGTAAAATACACCGTTTCAATTTAATATTGTTTAATATCCGGCAAGAAGACAGACAATTTTCAGTACGGATAAGTTTAATCGTGTTTATTTGTATTATAAAATACAAGTTCCATTACAAAAAAAAATAATAAGTTCCATTAATTCGTTTTTAATTAAACAGTAATTATTATTTTTTCGTTTAAGGTTTACATTTTTTTTCCCTTTTTAAAGCCATTCACATGCATATATTAAAAGAAAGCAGGTTATTACCACCGTTGTTATTATTTTTGTGATAAATGTCGATGTGATGTCGCATGTAAATTATCACATCTAAGATCACAGGTAAAACATAACCATTACATTAATTATAAAGTAAATTTTAAGGAATATGATTAAAAATGTGTAAATTGAAAGCCTAGAAAACATTAAACTGAAAGACAAAAATGTCCTTGGATTAAAATACAGAATATTAACTAATAAAAAAAAAAGGTATTAATATACCAACATTAGATAATTACGCCATGTACCGAAAAGGATAAAGTCGACTTATTGATGTCAAACCTTAACGTAAAATCATTTAGAAGTACACGAACCTAACGTAACCATATCGATTACTAAAGAAGAAGTTAACGTAATTATTAAACAACTTAAAAATAAAGTGTGTCAGCGGGACTAGTTGATGGAATATCAAATGGATTTATTATTAAAAGATTTCGTAATATTTTTTACGAGATGTAATAGCGAAAGTTATTAACGTACCGTTTAAATATAGTTATTATTATCCCTCGAAATGGAAATTAAGTAAAGCACTGTTGTAAATACTTAAAATGAATAAAAGTCCAAACTTTTCTACTTCATACGGAGCTGCTATATCATTATTATTTAATTTCAGTAAAATATATGAAAAATGTATTCTTAATAAATTAAAATAATTTGTAGAAAAACGGAATAATACATGGTAACCAGTATGGTACATTGCCACTAGGTAGATCATCTTCTGAATTGGCTATACGCGATATTTTATAAACAATAAAAATTTGCAAAACTAAAAATTACCGTACATGTTTACTTACTCTTGATACAACAAAGGGGTTTTCGACAGTTTAGAGTTAAATAGATTACTTGTATTATTAAAGAAACACCAGGATTACTATGTTGAACATTGTAAATCTGGAAAATCGCTTCGCTATATTACAAACCGGTAATTATATTCAAAAAAACAAGAAACCATTATGGGGAAGTACCGCAAGGGTCTGTTTCAGGATCGTATTTGTAGAACATGGTTTGCTCCTCTCAAATGTATAACATCAAAGTCTACCCACTCTAATGTAAACATTTTCACTTTCGTAGATGATATTGTAGTAGTATAATAGCCGATAAGAATGAAAATGTATCGGAAAATAAACTTTACCAAGTTTATACAGAAATCGCGAAATGGTTAGAACAACTTAATTTAAATATTAACGAATCTAAGTACATGTTTAACAAAAACATAAAGGATAAAAGATTAAATTTGATGCAATACGTATTAAATGTTGATATGGTTAGTCAAAACAAATACTTCTAAGTGTAGTAATGGACAATGAAACTTAAAATTTTATTATCATTTTCACTACATTAATTAAAAAATAAATAAATTTTTAATTGTATCCAACAAATTATATAATAATAATAATAAAAACAATAATAATAATAACCTTACAAGAAGGGAATAACATTATATATTGCCTAACATACTTTATGGCAGTGTGATATATAATATTTTAAAAATTAAGAGATTTCAAAATGTATATTAAAAAGTTTTCAGAGAACCATTGCAATAAAAATGATTAAAGCTTATGGAATTACCAGCTACATGGCAAGCACTGTCATTGCAGGTATTAAACCCCATTAACTTTTTTTTTTTTTTTTATTTTAAAATAAGTTGCGGGTCTCACATGGTTAATTTTGCCCGTTGTGTGAGTCGCTGTTATTATCGTTTATTCAAATTGAACACACTACAAATTTAATCATGCTTATTATATAAATCGTAATAGTAATAAACCTGAAATTAAAGATGTGTCTAAGTAAATATGTATGTATATAAAAGCATGCGCATACATGCATTTACTCTAGATACTATATACAAATACATAAAGATAGCTTATATGTTCAATATAAATGATCTTCTTTAAGAAGTACGGCAGAAAAGTAACGAAAAAGGAAACGACGCAAAAACAAACGAAAGAAAAACAGAAGAAAATATATAATAAAATAGATGCATAACTGAGCAAAATAGAATGGAAAAATTCGGGATGTAGCTTAGTTTTTATTCTTTGCATCACATTCTTTCAACCACTTCAATACTTCCTTTTTCTACACACCAATTTGATATTTTCGTTTAAAATATGATTGGGGATATTACTCATTAATTTAATTAAAACCGAATATCATCTGTGTTATCATATATTTGCCCCTCTAGGATCATATAATATATATATATATATATATATATATATATATATATATATATATATATATATATATATATATATATATATATATATTACTTTATTATCTTGTTATTCAAGCTTTTTGCTTGGATGGTAACTTTATATTGTTGCTATTTTAATATTCAATTAATCTATAATAGTAATAGTATATCTTAGGAGACATTTCATTATTTTCCTTCGACCAATTTGTCACTCCGCTTCCAACGTGGTGGTACAAGTGTTTCAAACACCTTTTCTGAATTTTACCTATTTTGTTAATTTCCGTTTTCTTAACTTCTCCATCCTATATATTTGGATTCCATATGGAATTATAGACATAATTATTGCATTTTAGTATATACGTAGTGTTTCATATGATAGCACCTGCTTTCATTTATATAAAGCTGAAATTGACTGTCTTATTTTCGAATTTAAAACTTGAACGTGCGTGTTTTCCAGTTTAAGGATTTATCCATATATATATATATATTCCTAAATATTTAAAATCTTTTACGCGTTTTCTAAAGGTGGACATGAAAGAGTGTTATTAGTTTCATGGAGTTCATGTAAGCAATCGTTATTATGAAGGATGATTGTCGGGACTCCTACGTTTAGCACTATTTCGGATATGTAACAATTTAGATTTATTTATATTTACACATTCCTATCAGATGCCTATTTATTAAAATTATCTATATCCTCTTGCAGCAATTTTTCCGTCATCTCTAACTTTTTATGTTCAATTAATAGGGCAATATCATCGGCAAAAACATGTATACCTTTGCATTTTTAATGTGCCTGTATAATGAGTTAGTGTATATTACAAAGAGGATAGGAGCCAGTACTTACGAAATACAGATATTAACATGTGTTTAATAAAATATAATAATATTAAAAATAATGAATTCAATAACGTACAGTATCAACAACCTTACTTCATACACGAACAAAAATCGTTAAAAACAGTTTAAACTTACATTAGATAAGTATTATAGAAATAAATTCCAGGCACAGTGGGACCAATATAATAACGGTGTAGCTAAAGAAAAATTCCAAAAAACATAGACGATAGACTACATAATATAGAGTATTTACGCCATTTTTTTCTTTCTTACTGGACACGGACTAATTAAAGATTATTTACATAAACATAAAATTGCACACTTAAATAACACCGTGTAACGTGTAACTTTCCCTTATAATAATATTAAGCATATCCTTTTCGGCTGTTAGTACTGCAGATTTTAGCAATATTGGTCAATTAAGCTAATTAAAGTATGTTCGGTAGTTTTACGACAGCCGAAATAAATCAAATCACCGTAAAATACTCGTACACCTGTATTAATATTAATATTTAAGGAATACCAATTATTATTGACACTGTGTAACAGGTTTAGTTCGTTATGTTACTATACGTTAAGTCCAGAGATGCTAAGCACGAAGTTTGACGTTGGTGGATTTTGATTATTTAGTGTTATATTTTATTATTTATGAATGAAAATTATTTCGTTGCAATTATCAGAAAAAACAATGTATTAAGACTAATTATAAATTCGCAGCTATCTTTCGGGACCGGTCGACCGCTGGTATACACAATTATTAGTTACAAAGAAGTCAATAAAAAATTAAATGTAATACAAAAGGCTACGTGTATCACTGTTGTCGGCGGTGATCCTGGATCCGTAGGTTGGCGATGCGGTGCTCGGTCGGCACAGAGAACTTGTAGCCGATATTGGTTGAATCGATGAACGTTCGATCGCTTTCGATATTTCTTCACTATCGTCGCCATGATCGAAATTATATTCTTTGAACATTAATAAACGCGAAACTTCCGTTAAAACGATTAACTCCTCCGCAAAGGTAGAAAAAAAACTTCTTTACCGATCACAGGTAAAAAATGGAAACTGTTCCAACGGACCAAAAACACAACTCAAAGCCAGGTAAAATTCGGAGACTGATTTCACGGTAAAAAACAAACTAACTGGCTCGTAAAAAAAACAAAACAACTCAATGCACGGTGAAACAGTGACTGCCCCCTTTCAAAAATCTTCTTTTTCGGTCATTCTATATTTCTCTCCGCCTTTTCGCCGTGACCACTGGACTCGGCCGAATCAGGTAGATCCTTAGGGTTTTACTACTGGCCGGTGATTGGCCACCCCAACCGACAACAGTTCCAGTCACGCGTACATTCGCACTCGCACCACACATTTCAAATTATTGTTATTATTATTATTATTATTTTATATTATTTTTTATTTTATTTTCTAAAATTTTATCCGCATCCCCCCCTATACTGGACACATTACAACTGTAAAATAGTCTGTCAGGGTTCCATAAACTCAAATGGACGGACTACAGACGTGTTATTTATATAAATCATTGGTGTACATTCTCTAAACATATTTAGTCCATAGTATTACGAATTGGGCACTAAAAAAGATCCGAGGTCGGATAACGGGAACCGTCGAATGAATTTTGTCGCACGCGACAGGAACCCTTTCTGGATCACGACAATATCACAACCGGAAACAATATCTCTGCTGCAGCACTCTAGCACTGCCCCGACTTATATTGTATTTTCACACACAATCTGTAATTACAGTGTTCCTCGCAAAACGCAAATGTAATTTCTTTCGGGAAAAATACCAGAGTTAATTTAATGAAAGGAGTAGTAATTGGCGGTTGATCGAGAATTCGTAAAATAATAATAGAGGTAGCCTCTGAGGGAACATTAGAGAATGCAATTAATGGTAATGATAATAGTGTGCCGATAAAAACATTTCGTCACCAAACGAATATGTTTATCTTATTATCAGTGGGAAATTTTTAAGACTGCGAAATTCTTACGAAAACCGTCGCATTGCTAAGAGAAATAATTGTTTTCGTTTTTCCTTTTCGAATTTTTATTTAACGTGACGTTAAAAGACTGTTCTCGGCGCAACTCTTCTTACCGTTCTATTTCGCACTTACTCTAAAGAAAATCCCTATTATTTCACGTACTTCTCTTTACGTTCAAGTTTCTTCCCTCCTTTTATTATTTCTTCCAATCTTTTCTTTCCCAGCATCTCAAAATTTTCTACTCCTTCTTTTCTTCCAAATCTCTCCTCATTGCAGTAGTCGCCCCACTTCAGAACTATTTTTACAGATGTTTCAAAGGAGCCTAATGAAGTTGCAGTGTCCCTCATTCGCCCGAACGTCGATTTAATTTTTCCGCGTCTTCTTTCTTTCTGTATATCTCCTCTTGACGTGCCTTCTCAAATTATTTATCTCCGATTCTGTCCTTAAAACTATATTCCCATCTATCTTTTATCATTCTCCTATCTGCAATTACTCCGTTCTTATTCGGGTCGACTTTTTCTCGGTCCCTAGTCATATAAGTAATATTGAGGGCAATGAAATGATTCTTGGGCTCAGATTGTTGTGTCCCTCCTATCTCTGTTTTACTATAATTCCAGTTGCTAACTTGATTCTCCTATGCAAAAGATTTCTAAACTCTGGTCAGGTTTTCACCTATCTAGGCAGTCGAGCTTTCTCGCCCTTCCTTGGTGTTTGATTGTAATATTTTTCTTCACTACGCCGCTCTGGTGTCGTGTCTCCATTGTTCATTCAACGCTTTAACCGTATCTTTTGCTACCTTTCGAACGTTTTCTGTTTCTTAACACTCTTCCCAAAACTACCATCTTCATCCTAATTACGAAGATATCATCTGTGTGATCTTAATCATATAAAATGTTATTGAATGTCTTTCTCTTTCGACTGAACAAGCTCCTCTCTACATTCTAATGGACAATTTTTATTGCGCCTTCTGCACCTTAGACACAGTTCTTAGCTGTTTTAGTTTTTGACCAGATCACACTGTCTGCCTCTTTTCACCTTATAATTGCTTCCGGACGGATGCGTCGGTCGATGCACCATAAAAACAACAAGTGAAAGAAACATCTTCGAACAACACTTTTCTAAATACGTTAATAAAAATTTCAGCTGTAGGCAAAAATTAGAATACGGTCGGCGAGTTAGTACGAACGCTGTTGTTAACAAATCGCAATCAAACGCGCGCCAACAGTGTAGACTTTACATAAGAAGCGACTTTTTTTCACGCTTCGTTAGTGCAATGGTGAAAACTGAAACAAAGAAAAAGTGCTGAACAGTTTCATCTTAAAAACTTCCCGGCACTTACTAAAAACTCGATGCAACCTAAAAACTCGGCTTCCCTAACATCGATCGGCCACGAATGGACATGATTTTAGACCTCCTTCGAGCAATTTATTCTCCTCCGAATCACTCCAACTTACCGTTATCTCGTTTTCTTCTTGTAGACCTTTTACGGATGATTCCCAGTCACTCCGACATCGTGGGCGCAATGTGATACGGCAGATTTTCTAGCTCGGTCGGCTACCCCCAATGGTTTTTTCTCTGGCCACTTTCCAGTTTCCAACTTAGTCCATCTTTCCTCAATAAATCATTGCAGACTTCGGTCGGATAGATATACCCCTATTCTCTAATCTTCCACTTTGCACTATCTTGTCATATAGCCGGCGCCTAGTCCTTAGTCTTGTATTCTATTCCTTTCAAGTCGTCATCGTTCTACTATTGTCTCCTTAATCAGATTAAGAAGTAATCATTCTCTTCTGCCCGCTTTCATTTCTTTCTATCTGCTTCTCCTTCCTATCCCCTCTACAACTCTGATTCTCCCTTTGAATGCGACGCAAAGCACGTTTCCCTCCTCGAATGTGTTCGGCTCTTGTTAAGGAACGTTTTCTTTGTTTTATTCGAAACTTTTGACTCTTGGTCTCTCTTCCGGTTCCTTGCAGTTTTTTTATCCTTTCCTTCCCATCTCCATTAATAATTTCCTTTTGTTCTTTCCATGTCCTATTCCCTCAGAATCGAATTTCTTAGCATAACGCCTTCAAGCGATTAGGTCAAGTCTGAGGGCGAGCTCAAAAAATAGAAAAAAGAAATATTTTGTCGTCTTCTTCGATAACGTTCCACACCATTTAGTTATTCTTTTTGCAGGTTAAAGATAATGGAAAGTTCCATAACGACGAATTTTTTCCGATTTTTAAACCCGTTAAGTTCTAATTTTTAGAAACGTTTTTTAAAATGTTATAAAAGATATTTTAAAAATTCAGTAACGATGAAAAAACTTCTATATCATGTATTTTAGTGTAAACTATCTACTGTAATTTTTCAGATTTTTAAAAATGGTGGTTCAAAAAAAAATAAAAACACGCATTTTTGGCTGAAAAACCTCTTGAAATTCGACTAATAACAACGGATATATATATATATGTTACGCATTTGAAGATAACAAGTTTTCCTGAATTTTTTCAGATTTTTGAAACGGGAGGAACGAGTGGAACATGTCAAAAATTAAATAAAATCATACACGTTTTTGGTTGAAAAACCTCTTCAGATTCAACTAACAACAATGAAATTTTCCCTTACCCTAAATGGATTTCCTCTCCCAGTTACATCCTCAGCTAAATTCTTCGGTCTAACATTTGACTCCCATCTGACATGGTCTCCTCACATTTCAGAACTCAAACACAAATGTAATAAAACCTCGGCTATTTTAAAATGACTGTTACATTATAAGTACACTTATACTAATCCTAAACTACTTCTTTCTGTATATAGATCATTTATTCTAAGCAGATTAACCTACGGCTGCCAGGTGTGTACTATTCTGCTAGTAAACAACTCGTAAAATCACCCGAAGCAATCCATCACGCAGCCTTAAGAACTATGGCGCATCGAACATCTCCCACGAAGGGTGTCTGCGTGCCAGCAGGGATCCCTCCATTATCCTATAACTTCTACACCTCCCGTGATCACCTATAACGGTACCAACAATACCACTTTCCCTCAAGGAACACTACGACTCTTCTTCCATTCTTTCATAATGATCCAATACCTGCTATCCTAAATTCCTTGGCTGAAAAAAACATAAAATACAAGTCGGATCTCCTACTGTTCCCAAAAGAACCACCATGGGATTACTCGCCATTGAAGGTAGACTTATCACTCTTGAACCACCGTACATCCAATATGAGGGCCAATATACAGCTCGTCAGAAAGACATCGAAAAAATACAAACTTACACACATGATACACACGTTTATACAGATGGAGCAAAAGCGAATGTCGCCGGGACAGTGTCCACTCCCACTATTTCTTGGTCATCCAAAAAATCCAGGATTTCAAACTTTTTCCTTGCTTCGTGTAATTTTTGTTTTCAATCATGAGTTCCAGACAAAACGGGGCAAAGTGTCACACATCCGTAATAAATAAAAAAAAAAAATGTAAAGTATCTACACTACATGCAGATACATCGGTACATGGATATGTCTTATTTTTCCTCAGCTAAAAAATGTCCAATGTAAAATTCCAGGATGTCTTCACTCTCTTGGTTACAAACCGATACTCCTTGATACTATGATAGCAGCAGTTATTTTAATATTCGTTATTTACTTTGAAATATATATATATATATATATATATATATATATATATATATATATATTTGATTTAATTTGATATTGTTATTGTTACTATTATTACGACTAGGTTGTTACATATGGTAAACGCGAATAGTATGAATGTTTAATTTCAGTACACCTAATCTTAACAATAACTGTACAAATGAAATATTGTAAGCGTGTACCAACAATAGGGTATATCATTCAAAAATGGTTGAAGGAGAAAGAGAAAAAGAAAAAAAGAGAAGGTAAGACTAGAAGGAGGAGGAAAAATTGTTGATCACGTACCAGGGTGGCAAATGTCCAATTGTATATTTCTTTAAATATCGTTTTTCAATAATTAAATGTTTGTACTATTATTAATTAATGCAGTTAGTCTACATAAGATGAGCTAGATGTCGCTATATTTTTATTTGATTTTTATCTGGAAGGTTTTTGATTTATTTTTTTAGTATATTGTTCTGCAGCGCGCTATTTATATAAAACCACTGTTCAATTTGTGGTTGTTTTCTGCCTTGCATTATACTGTGCTGCACTGTAAATAAATAAAAATAAATAAATAATTACAAATTAAAGTACGAGTATAAATGTTATTTAAGATAAATTATAATATTTTCTTAAAATGTATTTTATCGGTATTATATTAAATTGCCGAAATTTCTTCGCTTTCTAAACTACCAGAATTAGAACAAGTTTACCGAGCGTAGATTTCTTAACCAAAACTTTCCCACTGCAATAAAAGTCGCGGAAGAAAAGTGCGACAACGTTCATATTTCACCGTCGTTAAACATCCTTTATTTTGGCCGTTGAACGGATCGTTTGTATGCATGGCGAATTCATTGTTAGCTTTTTACTTTTTTTGCTTCCTCTGTTTTTATCTTTTTGAGAATGAAGGCTCGGGGGGGGGGGATGAGTTCGGAGTGTGGGAAAAGTTAGTTGGCTTTTCCGTTGAAAGTTATTATTTTGCCTGAATGATGCAGCAGACGGTTCCTTGCAGCATCCTCATTGATTAACCTCTGTTCATCCGATGTACGCTAATCCGCTGACTGAGTTCGGCTGAAAGTATGTTTCGCGCTGACTACTTCACGTCGTCCGAGCTAACTTGACCTAGACAACATAATTAGGCAGTCGCTACAGGACGTTGATCTTACAATCAAGGTGAACGGAAATGTGTAACACATTCGCTGCGCAGGTGTTACGCTGCCGGTTGATTCGTTGAAGATGCGCGGTTACGTACGCGATCACCGTCGAAAGTGAACGAAATTCACGACATCAAAAAGGTCACAAATGCCACGAAGTTTAGCTAGTATAGAGATGCAACTGAACAAATTTAACTGAATGCCTTCGGAAGTACTATAATTTAGCGAGATAATGCGAAATGGCGAGTTTCTTTTTCGGAGCTGATAAATAATCAAACTGCCGCCTTGTGGATGTGGTTGAAATAATACCAGCGGTGCAAAGACCCTCTCGGATCAGAAGTTGATCGGCTCTGCATTTTCCCCCAAGCGTAGGCAGACATGCATTCAACTGATACCCGAATATTAGTTAATTACCGCGCGAACAACAGTTTTTTGCTATATCAAATTATGCAATTCTGATCCATTTTTGCGGAATACTTTTATTTTTTAATAAAAATTGACCGACTTCGTTTAAGAGCTTTTTGTGTTTTACTCTTCAAAAATAACATTTTATTTCGCGAATAAAATTCGTTTTGTCAGCACACTAATTTACGTTTACCATCGAATAATTTTTAACACCTAAAAATAATGTAAAAATGTTTCTCACGTCTTTCGGTGTCCTATTTTTTTTTTTTTTTTTTTTTATTTTTTTTTCTTTCTAATTTTATTTTGTAACAGAGAAATTTTAAAAACTAAAATACGAACATTCGAATAGCATTTTTGATTGTTCAACGAGATTAGGTACGAATGAAACAAGAAGGCGGCTAAGTATCCTGGACTTCTTCTTATTTTTCTTTTTAAGAGCCTTTCTCTTGTCTTGTAGCTTGATTATCCTTTTCCATTTTTTTCTGTCTTGTGCTACGTTCTTAATATTATTATAATCTATTTTCAATTTTATTTTTATTTGATTTATCCATTTAAGCCGAGGTCTGCCTCGTTTCCTCTTCCCCTCTAGTTTCCCTTCCATTATTGTAGAGTTATGAAGGTGTTATGGCGCAGTATGTGTCCCGAAAATCTGTCTCTTCTTTGTTCCAAAATTTTTATCAGCTTCCTTTCTTCTTCCACCATTTCCAAAATTTCTGTTTTCTTCTGAGTCATCACCACAATTTAAAGGCCTCCAATCGGTTTTTAAGATTCTTTGTTAATACCTATGTTTCCGAACCGTATAACAACACACGCCATATGTAAGTCTTCATTAGTCTTTTCCTTGTACCCAGTTTGACATTTTTGTTGAATAATTCTCTCCTTTTCATGAAAGTTTGTTTGGCAATTGCTATTCTTATTCTTATTTCCGTATCGCTTCTTTCTTCTTGTGTTATAATACTTCCCAAGTATCTAAAATGTTTTACTTGTTCTAATATTTCTTTGCCTAACTTTATCTGTGTCTTCTTTTTTCGTTAATACTAGCTACTAATATTTTTGTTTTTCCTTTATTTATTTTTAAATTTAATTGTTCCGAGCCTTTTTGTAATGTTAGTAATTGCTGTTGTAGCTGCTCTTCACTTTCCGCTATTAATATCGTCCGCAAATCTTAAGCAGTGTATTTCGTCTCCGTTTATTTTCATTCCTTTAGTCTTTTCTTTCATCGTTGTAATTGGTTCTTCTATTATTAAGTTAAAAAGCATAGGCGATAACGGACATCCCTGTCTTACTTCTCTTTGTATTTTTGCCTTTTCATTGTAATTTTGGATACAACGGATCTAAACAGCTCGACTGATGATGCGTTGAACCAGCGTTGGAGGTCTTTTAGCCAAGAGTTCCGTCTACGTCCTATTGAACGTTTTCCGACGATTTTTCCTTGTAAAATTAAACTTAGAACCTCATACTTTGGCCCGCGTAGAATATGCCCGAGATATTTCAGCTTTCTTTCCTTAATTGTGTCAAGTCCTTCTGGTTCCTTTTTCAGTCTGCTGAGTACCTCTTTGTTCGTGATCTTCTCGGTCCAGGAGATTCGGAGAATGCGTCGGTACGTACACAGCTCAAAAGCCTGTATGTTCTTCTCCAGGGCAGCGTCCAGAGTCCAGCTCTCGCAACCGTAATATAAAATCGAGAAAACATAACATCGGAGTAGCCGGAGTCTAAGGTCGAGGTTAAGTACGCGTCTCGTGAATGAATTCTTCATTTTTATAAACGTTGACCTAGCCTGTTCAATTCTCGAACGAATGTCTCTTCTTACGGTGCATGTGTCATCCAAGACAGTACCGAGCTATTTTAATGAGTTGACTTGTTCTAACTCTATTCCGTTAATATATATTCTGCACCTTATCTGTTTTTTGGCGAAGACCATGACTTTTGTTTTGGCGATGTTCACTGAGTCCGAAAAGCTTGCTGCGTTGAACGACTCTGTCCATCATTTCTTGAAGATCGTCTCGGTTTTCTGCTATCACAAGACTGTTGTCCGCATAACGGTAATTTCCGATTCTTATTTCCACCTTTTGTTCCTTATATAATTCCCATATCATTTTCCTATCATTGTAGTCTATTCCTATTTCTTCTGATTTTGAGAATAATGTTCTCCATGTTATATGGTCAAAAGCTTTTTCTACAACTACAAAAGCTATGTATAGTTCTTCCTTTAGTACGATTTTTCTTCCCATAATTAGTCTTAATGCCAATATAGCTTCTCGGGTTCCCTTTTTCCTTCTGAATCCAAATTGGTCTCTACTTAGCGTTTCTTCTATTCTATTCCTTATTCTTTTCATTATAATTTTTATTATTATTTTTGAGGTGTGCGGTATTAAATTTATTATCCTCTATATTCTGAGCAATCTCTTGTATGTAATTTTTTAGGTATTGTTGTCACTGCATTGGTTTTGAAATCTTCTGGTAGTTTACCTTGCTCATAACATGTTTTTTTTATTAACTCGTATAATTCTTCTCGAGTTCCTTCATCAGTCATTTTTAATAAATCGGCTGGTATGTTATCTATGCCTGGCGCCTTTTTATTTGTCAATTCTCTCAATGCCAGATCAAATTCTTCCCTTATTATTTCAGGTCCTTTTTCGCCCCTTCCCTCTCTGTATTCGTTTGTTTTTATTTCTTGTGTATTTTCATCACCTTTATATAGATCTTCTATATGTTCTTTCCATCTTCTGCAAATTTCTTCTTCCGTTATTAGCATATTTCCCTTTTCATCATTTATGACATTATCTGTTGCTATTTTTCGTTTTGGGATCATTTTATTTATTTCACTGTATGCTTCTTCTATTTTGTTTTCTTCGAATTTTTTTTCAATGTCCTTACATCTAGTCTCTATCAATTTTTGTTTTTCTTCTCGACATTTTCTGGCGATTGAGTATTCTATCGCAAACAGTAAAGCGGAGGGAATCACAGATGTCAGTTGTTATTTTATATTTTTCGAAACGGAATTACTTGTTTCTATTAGATCGCGCCAGACATACACGGGTCATTCAGAGGGTACAAATTTTCAGTGAACGCGAGGCTCGATTTTTTGTTACGATAGGCATGTTTCCCATAGGGTGAAAGAAATTATCCCCCTAACCAATACAAAAATATATATATATATACTTAAAATTCAGGGAAGTGTACAAATATCGACAGACAGTTTATAGAAAAAGCGGATGGTGTAGGGAAAATAGAAAGGGGAAGGAGGAATAGAAACAGATGATTATAGTGGAAAAATCACAAAAATGGTAATTCGAACGAGTTTTCGGTAACGAAGGTAAAACGTTTCTAGTCGAAACCACGAATTCAAAGACACACTATTGAATTACCGCATTATGGTAAGTATTAATTACCCGTGTTAGATTATAAATAATTTTTGATAATAATATTTGTTATTTTTTTTTTAGAACATTACGCGCTGCACTAGTAATGTTACCTTAAGGGTAACTGAGATTTCGTTATGATATTTTAGATATTTAAATTAGAGAGAAAACCGTGCAAATATTTACTATACTGGATATATTTTCAATCAGATCTTAAATACTCGTCAGTGATTTGCTGTCTCAGGCTGCACTTAAAGTTGGTTTCAGTTGTTATAGTAGTGATATGTCTAATAAAAAAAAGGGAGAGAAAACTGAATAGCGCAAATATAGACTCACCATGCAAAAAAATTAAAAATGCAACTAAAACCGCAAGCAATAGCAATTTTTCTTTTTTTTTTTTTTTTTTTTTTTTGAAACAGCTTTTGCCGTTTGGCTTGCTAGTATTATTATAATTAAATAACAAAAAACTTAAAAAATATACGTGAAAAATACTTCGAGCTGGATAGATTATTCCGTCTTCAGTCACAAGTAATAATGGAATGAACGGGAAAACGTTTACGGCGCTAAATATTTTTCATATGCGTCTTTTGAGTTGTTTGATTTAGAGATGCGCAAATCAACTCCGCTAGAGGAGTTGGATGTATATGTGTCCGTTCCGACTGCGGATATATATCCGTTTCTTAACTCCGACTGCGGATATATATCCGTTTCTTAACTCCAACTCCGCGCAGCACTCCGAACGCACAAAGCAACAAAATGTCTTTGAACAATGTGGTCGTAGATATATCCGACTGTGTCCGACCACGGATATGTTTCCGAGGATATAGCTGTGTCCGGAGTTACCCATGCCTAGTTTGATTTACTTTTTTAATAGTAATATTGCGTGCAAGGAAAAATGCCCTATTAGGATTATCTTTTAATTTGATGTATTTATTTCGGGAGTCAAAATTTTTGTAAGTTCTCGTGAGTTTATTTGATTTGAAGTTACATCTTTATTATTTTATTTATCAGTTAACTCTAGTTGTGCCCGTGCAAATACATTCCCCACATTATTTTAAAGTGAATCATCTCTCCGTAATTCCTCCGATCTCTTCTTATGTGCGACTGAAATTCTTTTCATGTTTTTTTTTTTTACATTGAATTACCGTTTCAAACATGATGGCCAGATACTTCATTTCCTTATTTAAAGATACGTTTAAATCTTCCAGTTTGGGTTCCCTTCCTATGTCTTCTTTCATATTTTCTTTCTTGTGTTTCCTTGTTACTAAGATGCTGTTTGTTTTCTCGAGATTTATATTTAGCCCTAATTGTTTATTTATTACCTTGATGATCAAACCAATTAACACCATCATCAAGGTAATAAGTAACACCTTGAAACAATTAGGGCTAAAAATAAATCCTGAGAAAACAAACAGCATTTTAGTAACAAGGAAACACAAGAAAGAAAATATAAAAGAAGACATAGGAAGGGAACTGAAACTGGAAGATTCAAACATATTTTTAAATAATGAGGTATCTAGGCATCATATTAAATGAAAACCTCAATTTCACTAGTTACATCAATTACATAGCAGGAAAATCAAAAAAGTTTACAGCAAAATAGCTGCTCTATACAACAATACCTTTGGCATCAAATCTACAGACAGAAAAATTATGATACTCGGCGCTATTTAGGGAACATAATAGAATATGGCAGCACAATCTACTAGCCCAAAATGAAAAAAAGAAGATAAAAAAAAGATTAGAAAAGAGCAACGGAAAATATTATCGGCAATTATATTTGCATATAGAACAGTTACACTGCAGGTAATTGCAGGAATACTACCTATTGACCTACAGATGCAGCAAAGTAATGAAATTAAAGCAACAAAATCATCAAGCATTACCGAAAAACAGAAAAAAACATAAAGGAAATAAAAATTAAATATAACAACCTCTGGCAAGAGGAGTATAACGCTGAAAAAACAGTAAGAAGAACCTCTTTAAATTAATGCTAAATATCGAAGAAAGACTTAAGAAGAATAAGACACTAAAACCTAAAATTTCTACCTCATTCAATTTTTAACATGACATGGAAATTTTAGAGAATACCTTAAAAAATACAAAATAACAGATGTAAAAAAGACACAATAGATATTCCGGATCATACCTTTTTAAGCTGTCCAAACTTTATTCAAATCAGGACAAAACATAAAAAATAGAAGAAATCAATCAAAAATGGTTTACCAACCGGAAAACACACAGATAACTGTGGCATATATGTAAAGGAAATAATGAAAAACAAAGCGAAGTACATTTAAATAATTAGGTATTAACGTTAAGTCGCGTACTTAATTAATATAATTGTGATGATCTGCGGAACATTGACAAGCGAGTAGAGCAAAAAGTGATCCCTAAGCCCTAATGATAATATTGTAAAGTTGTATTTTATAATAAATGAATTTAAAAAGAATAAAAACAAAGCTACTGGGGTTATCACAGTGAGAGCTGGCTAGACTACTTAAACGCCATCCAACAACAGTACGCTACCCTGAATGTACTGCTTCAAAGTGTTATACGATTATTTGTTGCCATGTTTTCAACTTTCTAACAATCATACTTTTCTTCCATTTTCTAACGGTGTAATTCTTATCTCTGTTTATTTCACTCATTGTTTTCTTTTATGTTTATTGTACAGTAATTAATTTTAAACACCAATTTAAAACAATTATTTAATTTTTTATCAAATATCCCGACTCGTTTCGAAAACAAAGAGCTTTATGATCACGGGGTCAGTATTGACCCAACTACATGAGCTTAGATCACCTACTCAGATTCTGAGGCGATCAGAGATAGAGAGTATAAAGGAAAGAAGGAGGGGAATAACGGCTAGAGATGGGAAGGAAAGGATAAAGGAAGCATTGAAAGGGGTAGGAAGATCCAACGTCAAAAGAGTTATTATAATATATATATATATATATATATATTTAATAAAGACCATTCTGTCCTTTTCAACTTTAGCCGCCAACACTACTCGTTTTCAGTCCCGCTTCTTCTCCTTATTTTTCAACTATTTATAGTATTCCATTAATAGTTAATTTTATCAGATATATTACAATCTTGCTAGTTAATAATTCTTTTCCGATTACATTTAAAAAACAATACAATTGAACATCAATCACGCTTAATATCCCCGTACAGTTACATTTTTTTATTTTACATTGTAAAAAAACGGAATTAAATGAATTCCACGATGGGAATTGAAATTAGCGCATAAACTACATTTCCATCAGTTATAATTTCGTTTTTCCCCCTTTTTTACCATCGACCTTGAATGGTTTGAACATTAGTCCATGAAATAAGAATAAGGAGAAAATAACGCTATATTCTTAAACGTTTGATATAGGATAAAAATAATTCGAGGGCAAACTTGAAAAGCATCTTAAACTAATAGACTGTGATAACGTTCTTTCTCGTGTTTAATACGTTGAAGAGATAACGCAATTATCATCATTTCTAAAACAGTAAGTAAGCTATTGAATATTTTATTTCACACGAACGGATAAATTAGCTGCAGAATTATGTCATCCTCGAAGAGTGTAACAGCGAATAGAAATCAAAATAAGCGATTTATGAGTGACAGCAGCGAGCAAGAATTACCCAAAAAAGGTGGGAAGAAAAAAGCAGCAAATAAGAAGCAAGAGGACTCTGACTCGGACTGCGATTCGTCGATGGTGGCTTCGCTAGGAAAGGAATGGCTGAGGAAAGAAATTGCGGAAATAAAAAGCTCTATGAATTTCATTGCCAATCAGTACGAGGACTTAAAGATTGCAAACCAAACCTTGATCTCGGAAGTGAAGGCATTGCGGGAACAAGTTTCAGCACTAAAAGAGGAAGTAAAAAGCAAAGATATTCAAATCAAAGAACTAACCTCCACGGTTCACGAATTAGAACAATATGGGCGTCGCGAGAATATTGAACTACACGGAGTAACTGAAATAGTTAATGAAGACGTGCCAAATATTGTCAAGAAGGTAGCAGAACAGCTAGGTGTATCACTAACAGCGGAGAATATCATAGCTGCGCACAGGATACCTTCCAGGAATAAAAGTTTGCCTAGACCAATTATTGCTAAAATAGGTCGGAGGAATGCCGACCTATTAATGGTGAATAAGAAGACGTGTTCAATTCAGGACAAAGACATAACCGGTAACGAAAAGAGTAACTTAAAAATTTATATTAACGAAAATTTGACTCGGTACTATAAAAATTTGCTTTGGGAAGTGAAGCAGAAAGCGAGAGCTCTAAACTACAAATTTGCGTGGGCAAGAAATGGCAAAATATTTGCCAAAAAGGAGATGGAAGGAAGAGCGCTTCATATCAGAAATGCGGACGATTTAAATAAATTAATTTAAGCTCTATAATATAAGATGTTTTCATTAAGTTTATATTATCGTTTTTATTGTAACACGTAGAATACATATGAATATATGCTGTGGTATAAGTGGATGTCTGTGGGTAGTATATATGCGAACGGGAAAATGCGCACGAAACGATTTAATACGGCAGTTCATTAACAGTTCTTATTTTATAATGCATGGTAGTATCTTCATATGTATGCGTGTGCATATCGGAATTAATTTATATTGGTTAGTATGGACAGAAATAACACTGATCGGAAAGGAATTATTTTCCGCGATAACTGGTAATCGGATGTGTGTTGTTGGTATGGATGAGTATGTGTGCGTCGTTATACGTTGCCGGCTGGGTAGTAATGAGGTGTATGTGCCAGTGGGTTTGTTTGTAGTGGTGGCGAAATGTATAGATTTTGGTGATTTGAAAGTTGTTGGTATGTGCATGTTGTGTGGATATTGGTATGCGGAAAGAGTTCAGTCTCTGTCGTTTGTTGTAATGAGATAGGGTTGTTAGTTGTGTAATTTTGATAGTTCTTTTTAGTGATAAATTTGCGATTCAGTGTAACGGCTTGAGGTGCGGTGGTATGAAGCGGTATGCGATCGGTGTGTGAGATAGCTGTGAGTGTGCACCGTTGTTATGTGCAAACACTGAGCCGGAAACGTATTTGTATATTTAAGAAGTATTGTCCTGGTGGTGGTGTTAAAGTAGCTGATATTTGATAAATCTTATCATTTCTTTTGTTTACAGTTAGCTTAGCATGATAATTTATTTTGTTACTTTATCTTTACACGGTTCGCTATGTGGTCAACTGCAAATCGCTGTGTATGAGAAGTGCGTCAGGCTTGTCAGCTTCGATCAAATGAAGCAGCGGTTCGCGTACGGATATTTGTTTGATTAAATGGGTACGAGTGTGTGAGTGAGGTAGGGTGGTACGTGTGCGAATGTAGAAGTGTGCATAGATCTAGATATAAACCGGCGGAAATTAAAGTTATATAGCGATAATCGCGCCGTGAGTCTCGATAAATCAATGTGTTCGGAATATGGTCAATTTTCTACTATCGCACCAGTGTTTAACGACCAATAACAATGACGTCTCCGATTCTATTTTGTAAGAAAATTAACTGCGCTAATTACACAACAATTGGTGACTGGGAGAGGGGATGTATGAGACTATTTAATATAGACAAAGGGTGTACAAAAATTAATAAAGATCTATTTCATGTACTGCACCTAAATATAAGAAGCCTAAGAAATAACTGGGATGAATTTTTGGCATACATCTATAAAACACTGGTCAGTGTGATTATTATCACGGAAACAAATGTGAGAGAAAATGAATTAAAATTATACGTGATCCCGGGGTTCACCAGGTATAGCAATAAAAAACCAGATAAATTTAATGGAGGAGTTGCCATATTTGTCAATAATAGTTTTAAATCCAACTTCCATGCTGAATATAATAATAATGCGTTCGAGTGTTTAGCGGTTGACATAGAAATACATAGCAAGAAAACAACACGAATATTTGCATTGTACCGATCACCAAGCCGTAATGTCAATGAATTCTTGTATGAGCTAGATTTATTTACTAAACAGATTGAGAATAAACAAGAACTTTTAATATGTGGGGACTTTAATATAAATCTATTAAAATGTAATACTAAATCGGAAAATTTTTTAAATATTATGGCTGGGTGTGGGTGTATAAGATTGATTGATGGTGTAACGCGTGAGGAATTTAGAGGTGGTAATTTAACCCAATCATGTATAGATAATATCTTTATTAGGAGCTCAACGGAAGAAATTTATGCAGGAATTATTAACTCAAAAATATCCGATCATTATATAATTGGTTGCCTATTTCCCATTAATAGGTGCTCTTACCAAAAAATGAAAGTACAAACAAAAAAGAGGTTAAACGAAATGTGGCTGAACCACAAACTTAAAAGTTATGACTGGCATAGTCTTGAAAAGATTGACTCCATCGAAAATATCTGCTCGCAAATGCAATCTGAATTTAATAATTTATATAAGGAATGTAGAAAGCAGGTGACGTACACAAAGGAAAATAATTTTTCATTTAAAAATGACTGGATGAATATAAAAATTTTAAACTTGATGAAAATTAGGGATATATACTATAAGCGTAGTAAAAATAATACAACAAACGCGAGGTATAAAAATTTGTATAAAACATACAGAAATATGACTAAGACCGAAATTAGAAAAGCAAAATTAGAATATTACAACAAACAAATGCAACATGCTAATAACAGTACCAAAAAAGTATGGCAGATAATCAATAATATAGTATATAATAAAAACAAATCTTCAATTGATGAGTTCATCTTGAGGCATTTTGAAAGTGCTAAACATGCGGCGAGTAAATTTATCGATCACTTCTCCCAACTAAAACAGCATTGTGCTCAAGCGTGTAATACGCAATTATTGAATAGCGATAACTTAGAGCTGACACTCACGTCATTTTATATTCCAATAGTTACAAACAAGCAAGTAGAACAAATAATTAACAGATTACCGATTCACAAAGCCCCAGGATGGGATGGTATTAGAGCTTCGGATATTAAAAATAATGTAGCTATATTTACCCCCCTACTTACAAAGATAATTAACGGTTCAATTCAAGAAGGTAGCATTCCTGAGGGACTAAAAACTGGTGTTATTAGACCGATATATAAAAACGGATTGGCGAGTGCTTGTGACAATTATAGACCAATTACTATAATCTCGGTTTTAGCAAAAATTCTGGAACAACACGTTGCGTTTCATTTAAGAAATTATTTGGAGAGAAACGAGTTGCTGCACAATATGCAATTTGGGTTTAGAGAAGGAAAATCAACTGTCTCTTTGTTAAGAGTATTAACAAACAGGATAAATAAGGGATTGGCAAACGGCAAACAATTTATTATAATTTTTATAGACATTAGTAAAGCATTCGATGCTGTAAACCATCAAATATTGTTGCGAAATATGCAAGAAATGGGAATCATAGGTAGGCAAAATAAATGGTTTGAAAGTTATTTGTATAATAGGAAAACCGTAGTAAAAATCGATGAAGAATTAAGTAGAGAAGAATTTGCATTAACAGAGGTGGGACAAGGAACTATTTTAGCTCCGTTGCTATTTTTGATCTATACCAACTCCCTTCATAAATTTGTTAAAAATTCGACAGTCTTTGCTTATGCGGACGATATAGCACTCGTTATCGAGCACCGCGACATCCATGAGGCCGAAAAACTCTTGCAAGAGGATGTAAATAGTATGTGTAAGTGGGCGCATGATAAACATCTGACTATTAATATAAAAAAATCGAAGGCTTTGTACATAAGAACGTCCAGTAGATATAGAACATATAAGCCATCTATCACAGTGCATAACAATAATTGCTTACATAATTACTTGATTTCTACTTCGAACTGTGGTTGCACACAACTGGAAACGACAGAAGAGGTTAAATACTTAGGATTAATTATTGACAGGACATTATCGTGGGACAAGCATGTTATAAATTTATCTAATAAAATCAGGCAAATGATACCGGCACTTTATAAATTGGCTCTTTCAATACCATATGGTAGTCTGCGTGTATACTATAACGCTATAGTATTGTCTAGAATCATGTATGGGATATCAATTTGGGGTGAAGCAAAACGGACGATAATCAAAAAGGTTAGTAGTCAACAAAAGAAATGCTTAAAGATAATATTACCTAATAAAGATCAGGTTAACAGCAATATTAGCTGGTGGAGAGAAAAAAATGAAATGTCTCCAAGGATGTACTACTTTTATCACCGATTACTTGAATATAAGACCACAAGTAGATCAATTGCTACAATGACAAGAAGTAGGACAACGAGGAGTAATAGGGAGGTATATTTTATTCGACCGAGAGGCATAAATAGTAAGATTGATAATATTGATGAAATAGTTCTAATTAAGCTTCTAGAACGAATCCCAGAAGTTATAATGCAAAAAGAAATAGGAACTTGGAAATTATTAATTAAGCAATGGTTGATTGATAACACGGAGTGACATTAGAGTAGATAAACTGGGAACTGGCTGTGGCGGAGAATCGACCATTCCAATATATTTATCGAACTCGTGGTTATGAAATTGAATAACGATAAGTAGTTTTTTTTTCTTTGTTTTCATCTATTTTAGTCTTGTTTTAATATTATTATTCTATTTTTAGATTTTATAGTTTTCTCACTAATTGTAAGTACGAAAGTTAATAGTATAAGTAAAGAACTTTTGTTACACATTTTTCTTGAATAAACGATGATAAGCGTGTTGGGCACCCGCAGACGGGCAGTATGCCTTGCGGGACCCACAACTTATTTCTTTAAAAATAAAAAAAAAAAAAAAAAAAAAAAATCACTGTTAAGGTAGAGTAGGGATACCAAGTTTTAATAGAAAAGAGTAGAAGGACGACGATTGTCCATTAGGAAAGGCCGGACATTCAAATAAAACATGATATCAAGATCATAAAGAAAGTAATTAGAAAGAGGATGAAAAGGACAAAATGGAGTAGAAGTAGATGAAAAGCGTGAAAATAATGCGGAAAGGAGACTGCGATTAAAGCGAAGGCGACAAATAGCAGAGATTGTAGAGGGTTTAAGGGAAGTAACCATGAGCGAGGAGGAAGAGATGACTGAATAAAGAAATAAAAGGAGCCACGATTAGAAAATAAAGAAGAATGGGAGTTGAGCTATGGTTTGGAGAGGCGCTTAATCAAGAAGCGATACCCCAAGTAAGATCTACGAATGAACAGACAATATGGGATTCAGCAAAGGATAGCCGCCACTGGGGTTGATTTCGGAGTACCGAGGTAAAGACGAAGCATGTATTTCAAATGCGATCTAATTTGGAAAAAAAAATCGAAGAATTTCCATAATTAAAGCAACATTAATCTAGGTAAGAGCAAATAGAGGATTTGTAGAACATGAGTAGGATACAGGGATCGCCTCCCTAATTAGTATGAGAAAGAGCTTTTAACAGATTGAGCTTTTTGAGAGAGAATAAATATAGATGATTAATGCGATTGTGAAAGGAGAGACGACCCCATTAGGACAGGTTCCTTAATAGCAACAAGAGAAATTGGATCGCCATTTAAGGTAAGACTAATCAAAGAAGGATCAAAAGGGCGAAAAGTAAAGACAACAGACGAATATTTAGGGGGGAAATAAAGAGATGAATATTAGAAAGAGCATTTTCCAGTAACGTTAAAAAACCTTAAAGACGGGAGTTAGTCAATGAGGTATATTGCGATTAGAGGAGTAGATGAGCATATCGTCAGCAAAGAAAATCGAAGTAGAGTTATAAGAGGAAGAGAAACGATTTTGATAAAGTAAATATCAAATAGAGAGTAGGCTCTATGGTAGGATTGTAAAGATAATCCTGGAAAGATTGCCTTTGTAGCAGAGTAGAAATAAGAAGAAAGAATTACAGTTCTGCAGTGAAAGAGAGAAATAATAAGAGAAGCAAACTGGACGGGAATTTTTAATTAAAAGCATTATGTTAAAGAGTGAAATAGATATAAATATATTTTGTCTACGAAAGCAGCAATTAAGATTTTTTTATGAATAAAGAACATATATAAACGTCCGATAGAAATGTACTGATACAATCTGTTTGATGAGCATAAGACGAAAACTGAACATTCTGTTAGGTATCGGATTACTGTGCTGGAACCACCAAACGAGACGTCTCGTAATTAAATTTTCGAAAAGTTTCCTAACACACGTAGCAAGAGGGAAGAAACGAAGAAGAATAAGGTTTTCGAATAGGAACAACAATAAAAGTGTTCCCGGAAGAAGAAGTAGAACCGGAATCAAGAAAAAGAAGTTAAAAATATTTAAAATTTCTGGAGGGAAAAATCAGGAATGATCGCATCTCTACGTCCGGAGAGGAGTTGGATGAATTTCTTAATGATGAACGAAGTTCTGATAGAGTAAAAGGAGAGGTTAGAAAATGTAGTGAACTAGGATCAGACGGGAAAGGGCAGGATTCCTGGAAGCTAGGAACAAAACTAGGAACTATAGAATCAATAAACGGTTCTAGTTTTTCTGGAAGAAAATTATGATTGGGAGGACGTTGGGAGAGAGAGGATTTAAAGGCCTCAGCCATTTTCCGTACATGAGAAATAGGAGTGAATCAAGAAAAAAAAAGAGCAGAAACTTTTCCATGAGTTTCTCTTAGCCGTTTTAAAAACAAATCTGGCTTCAGCATTGGCATTCTTATGAGTAAAAAAGTCGAAAGAGAGGAACAAGAGTGAAAAGTTGTATAAGTGGTAATATTTAATTTAAAAGTCGCCTTATAGTCCCCATTCCGCTACAATGAAGAGGACGTTCTGGGTTTTCTGTAGAGAGTTAGTTGAATAGGAGGAGAACAATAAGTTAAGGCAGAAGAGATTGATTGAATAAAGAAGTCATATTGGGAAAATGAGTTTAAGTTGAGAGGAATTGAAGACAGGGTGTAATCGATGAAAGAGCAGAAGATGGCTTGGTTCACTTTATAGAGGATTCATTTGGCAGAATGAAGAGGCTTTCAAGGAGCATAAGAAGGGATGTCGTTAAAAGCAATGATAATAGGAATATGAGCACTCCCAAAGGTAGCGTTTAGTTTTGACCACGAACATGTGAGATTAAGATTAGAAGTGAGTGATAGGTCACAAGAACTGGAAGATAAAGGACTTTTAACGAAAGTAGGCGAACCCTCATTAAGGAGGATTAAGTCATTTAGTAAGAGATACAATTTTCAAGTGCGAAACCATTACTGTGTTGTATCCACTACAACCCTCAGCAGGCAAATGCCCATTCCAATTGCCGGCTGTAATAAAAGGAGGAGGAAGAGGATGAACAAATGATTGAAGAGGGAAGTCACGTAGATCAAAATTAGGAGAAATGTAAGCCCAGATGAGGTTAAATGGATTTGAGGAATTATTAAGAATTGAGATGTGGACGAAATTTGAATTTAACGGATTAGATGGAATAGGAGGATAAATGTCGTGAGTTAGAAAATGGATACCATTTCTGATTAGATTAGTCGAACCACCATATCTGCCACTGCGATTAGAGCTAATTAAAGAAAAACCACGAATGTTAATGTCAGAGGAATCTTTTAGTCAGGTTTCCGAGAGCAACGCAATACTTATATGTTGATCTAGCAATCTCTCAAGAGAATTTTTATTCGTTCTAAAGCTACGGAAGTACCGCTGTAATATTCTAAATTGACGAGACGTAATAAAGGGAAAAGCGAGAAATATAAAAAATAAGAGAATGAATAAAAGAAGATGATGAACGTGAGCTAGCAGGATATAAGAAAAATAATGGAAAGCCCAAACGATAACGAACCTGACAGACTATTCGTGTGTACAGTCAATCTGAATACAAACCACGCGGGAGTTAAATAAAGAAGGAAAAGTATGATTAACAGATAGTTTTCAAATCCAAGTGTTCCTATCATTCAAATAAAGCATTGCGTATGAGCAATGAGATGCTGTCAACGAACCTAGAGTCAAAGGCAGCAAGCAACACCAACGGAAAGCATTAGGAAATATGTACATAACCAAATAACAGAAAGGTAAATGTAAAATAATGAGGAAAACGACTCAGACTAGGATTTATTCGGGAGCAGCGAAACCCATCCATCGAAAAATTCATCGCATCTGGGTCTCTGTATGCTACACAACCAATCTAATTAAACGAGGCAAGTAATACCAAGAGAAAGTGGTGAGACAAAAAGTCCCTACACCCTTCTACACCCATTTAATAAAAGTATACCATTTATATTCAAAAAAAAAAAGAAAAAAGAAACCAACTGCGCCATGGTAGCTGGCTAAATTTGAATAACTTTAGTAATTTCGTTCCTGTCTATGTTTTCAAGTTTATTGGATTAACTTTTTCAGCTGAAACTGTATTCAACTCCGTCATAAGGTTCTTGTGATCGTTTTCTCGATGACATCATATTTTGTGCCCTTAGGATCAGGTTTTGATGTTAAATCTGTACCAAAAAAAATTACATTGTAGAACTTAATAGCTGTCAGATGGCCACCCACTGGGATTATTTCCCAGATAGCTGTTATAAGTCATGATAAAATTACATTGTCGAAATGGCAACACCTTTAAATAAAACTGTTACGGAAATATATTCGGAAATAACTAAACGAATAGCGAAGATAAATAAATTTAACGAACTTACCGATCGAATAAGTATTATCAGCGAGCGGGCGACAAAAGATATATGAATGCCATATGTAAACAAAGCGAAAGTAGTCCTTATATATATATATATATATATATATATGTGACCGGCTCGGAAGAAAGGGACCTCATGCCTCAAAAAGCGATTTTCAGGTTTTGACGATTTTTGAATCCCTAAACCTTCCCTTTTCTAATGCCGTTGACTGCAATCAAAAATATTGATTCTAAATATTTCTACTGGCCTTCGTACTGGGCCACATCATGAAGAAAACTGCAGAAATTACGAGTGTTTGTGATGGTTACAAAATTCTTGCATTGAAGATTGTTCAGCACCCCTCTCAATCCCAAAGAACGTTCATTTTGTATTAATGGCATGCTACACATAGGAAAAAAGAGGCATTTTATTTACACAAAATAAGAAAGCAGAAAATACTGAACATAGAGTACATACAAAATTGGATATCGTAACCTTCCATAAATTTACACATTTTGACCACTCCTTCTTCCACAAACACCAACTTGACCACGCCCTTGCGTACTTCCTCGGCCTCGATTTTCGCCACCACGATCGCGCCCTCGTCTTCGGCTTTGACTGTCACTTACACTGCCACGACCGCGACCTCCTCTTCCTCGTTTCGTTGGTAATTTCGTTTTTGGCTCTTTGATAAATTTGTCCGCATTGGCAGGATTCGTGCACAGTGGTCGTAGCTGCTTGAAGAGATACAAACGGCGTTGTAGAGACAGCCCTTCAGGTTTCATCTCTATCGGCTGCGCACGATCATCCGGAGAGGGCTCAGTTTTCAAAATCTTAACGCGCTCAACAGGTGATTCGGCAAATTTTTTATATTTCACATAATCGTCATTGGATGAGAACGCGAAGTGATGGTAACTTGTAATTTCTGCTAGTGGCATGTAATATTGCTTAAGAAACTGCTCCCAATTGTTCCACTTTACGTAACTCACTTTTGTAATAGGATCATAAGTGGAAACAGCTAGGCTGTGGCCGCTTGGCGATGCTGTTACCACGCAATGTAAAAGGTACTTCTACACAATTGCGTCACGCTAAAACTCCTCTTCTTCCCCTCATTATACACATCCTATGCGCACTAAACGACTGAACAAACCGTCTCCGCGTTCGCTGTCGACTCGTGTATTTCGTGGTAACACTGCATGCAACAACATTTAAAAGCAGAAAACATTATCCAACTTCCCTAAAGCGTAAAACAGTGTTCCCAAACAGTAAACGCGTTTTTCTCGAAAACTCGATTTTAGGCATAAGGTGCCTTTCTTCCGAGACGGTCACATATCTGTGTATATGTGTATATGTGCTACGTATATTTGGACCTTGCCTTGGGGACATTGTCCCTCGACTTTCACAGATGGAAAAATTATTCAAATAAGTAAACATAAAAAAACAACAACATTCATTATATATTAACACGAAACAATTATTAGAGACGATCAAAGCAGCAAAAGAGGAAATGGAGAAAAATGCGGGCCGCTACGAAATCACACCTGACCAGTTCGAAGATATAATGTTTGCGATCCTCACGGAAACTAATTACATTGAGGCAGTCTCACAAATGAACTTTGATCCAATACAGCTCTCCAATTCGTTGCCTGTCCTAAAAAAATTTATCGTAGGGCAAGGGATCAAGAACAAATTGTCCAGGTTGATTAAGGCGATACGTGGCGGTGCTACCGACTCGGAAACTGAGTTAGTGAACCATGAATAAAATTTTGCAATGGAATATAAACGGTGCTCTCTTGCACCTAGCTGAGCTTAAAACGCTAATAGCACAGCACCAGCCACCAGTAATCTGTATTCAAGAAACTCATCTGAAGGCTAACCAAGGGTTTACTATACGCAACTACAAATCATTCAGATTTGACGATACCTCGCACGTGATCGCAGCTGGTGGGGTACTAACTCTAGTCCACAATTTCATTCCTCAGGCAGTCCAGCTTCCAATCAGCGCTGAAATCCAAGCAGTCGTGGTCTCAATAACAATTCCTACAATCCACCGCAAACCCATCGCAGTATGTAACGTTTACATCCCACCCAACCAACAAACCTCGAAACAGGAGTTCAAGAATATTATAAAACAACTACCAAAGCCATTCATCCTGCTCGGCGACTTCAACGCTCATAGCCATACGTGGGGCTCCAGACGTCAAGATTCCAGAGGTAACCAAATTGAGCATCTGCTCATCAACCATGATATAGCTCTACTAAACAATCAAAACCAACCAACGCACTTTGACTCAAAAACAGGACTTTTTTCCGCGATCGACCTCACGCTGATCTCAACCGACCTTATAAATGAGGTGGATTGGCAGTGCCACAATGATCTGTGCGATAGCGATCACTACCCCATCTTCCTCTCATATAAAGCATCCAGCTACCAGCCTTCTCGATATCAGAGATGGAAAATAAGTGAAGCCAACTGGACAATGTTCACAAACAGCACCATGATTCACGCCGGTCATAGGGACAATGTAGAGGAGGATATCGAGTTCCTAACTACTGTCATAATCCAAGCTGGACGTAAGGCTATACCTGTCTCTTCAGGTAATCCTTGCGCAAGAAAACGTGTGCCCTGGTGGAACAGTAATATCTCAAAGGCAATCGACCGCCGAAAAAAAGCGCTAAGAACACTCAAAAGACGAAACTCATTAGCTAACCTGATTGAGTATCGTAAACGTCGAGCATACGCACGCACCCTCATAAGAGCAGCCAAAAAGAAGTGCTGGCAAGTTCTTACTTCCTCCATCAACCAATTTTCGTCGATCCCAGCAGTGTGGAGGAAGATCCGGCTGATTGAGGGGAAGAACCACCAAACAGCTGTTTCCGCTTTATCCAAGGAAGATTCCCTCATTACCAATACCACCGAGATGGCCGACCTGTTGGCCTCTCATTTCTCGGCTGTGTCATCCAACTCCAGCTATGACACAGAATTCCTACAACTCAAGCAAAAGATGGAAGCCGTCCCAATTCCCTTCGACTCCTGCGATGAGGAAAGCTACAACTGCCCAATTCAGCTAGGCGAGCTGGAACACTGCATCCAGTATAATATCCGGGACTCTTCACCAGGACCAGACGATATCCATCCAATCATGTTGAAACACCTCCACGAATCGGCTAAATTATACCTGCTCCATATCCTGAACAAGCTATGGAACATGGGAATTTTCCCTACAAATTGGAAAATAGCCACTATAATCCCTATACTGAAGAAGGGGAAAAGTAAAACGGAAGCGAATAGCTACCGACCCATTGCGTTAACTAGCATTCTGGGGAAATTATTGGAAAAAGTTATCCAAAAGAGACTAACCTGGACCTTGGAAATGAACAACATATTCCTTCCAAATCAATATGGTTTCCGCAAACATCGCTCAGCAATGCAGGCTATCCTAGATCTACAACTGAAGGCCCAAAAAGCACTCAGCAACCGCACACATTTGTATGCGGTTTTCTTTGACCTACAAAAGGCGTACGACACGGTATGGAGGTATCAGGCACTTTCCAACTTATATAAAGCAGGAATCCGAGGCCGCATGGCCAGATTGATCCAGAACTTCCTAACCAACAGGCAAATTAAAGTCCGATTAGGCAACACCTTTTCGCGGTTGTTCCAGGTGGAGAATGGCGTACCCCAAGGATGCATCCTTAGTGTAACACTTTTCTTGTTGGCCATCAACGACATCAGACGAGCCATCCGACCGCCGATACATTTCAGCCTGTTTGCAGATGATCTGACAATAACCCTTCAATCGTCGTCGCCAATCAGAGCAAGCGTAATCTTGCAACGGTGCATCAACGAAATAGCTGAATGGGCATCAACGCGAGGATTCAAATTTTCTGCGGAAAAAACGATTTGTATGGACTTCCACCGAACCACCAAGTGCAGCCAGCACCCTGAAATTTCCCTCTACAACTCTGACCTTCAGTTCCAGGACACAGTGCGCTACCTTGGAGTAACGTTCGATAGCAAACTGATATGGAATGCACACATCAAGAGCCTTAAGAAGTCTACCATAAAGGCCCTGGACGTGCTAAAGAAAGTTAACAATAGACGCAGTGGAGGCGATCGAACAATGCTATTATTGCTATACAAAGCGCTTATTCGCTCTAAATTAGATTACGGCTGCCTGGCGTTTGGCTCCGCGGCCCAGGGTCTACTGGCGTCTCTGGATGTCATCCAACACTCAGCCATCCGAATAGCCACCGGTGCGTTCTACACCAGCCCCACAGCCAGTCTCAACAGCGAGTCCAGCCTACTTCCTTTGTGCTTCCGACGGCAAATCCTGGCAGCCAATTTCCTTACTTCTACCCTTACAACCCCAAACCTCCCATTTAATGAACTTCTGTATGACTCTCCAAGCCATAGCCAAATTTCGTCAAGCAGTCCCAGCTACTCTACTAACCTCAAAAACCGTTTTGAATCTGCAGTCCCTCAATTTTGTAAATTCATTCGAAACCCCCCGCTTTGCCCAATATATACTGACCCTCCTCCTTGGCTTCTCCAACCCCTTCACATGAATCTGAACCTGACACGGCTAACGAAATCTACCAATCCCCCCCATGTACTGGTCCAGTATATCAAACTGGAAATTTCCAAATATAGTGGCGCGGTGTGCTGTTTTACGGATGGCTCAAAATCTGGAGGCCGTGTGGGGTCTGCCTTCTCAGTTCCCCCCGCCACCCATCGCTTCCGTCTTTCCAAGGTGTGTTCCATATTCTCAGCCGAATCATTTGCCATTTTCAAGTGCTTGGAATTCCTAACAGCTGCTCCACCTCACTCCAAATACCTTATCCTCTCCGACTCGCTCTCTGTCCTAAAGGCACTTTGTAACTGTCACACCGACAACGCGCTGTTACAACGCATATTACTTCTCCATGACCTCCTTAGCAAATCCCATGTCTCGATAACTTTTATGTGGATCCCCAGCCATGTTGGCTTGCCGGGCAATGAGGCCATTGACCGAGCTGCTAAAGAGGCCTCCACACTCCCTCTTCTCACCTCCCGGTTTGTTTCCTCTAACGATACTAAGCAATTCCTGAGATCACGCATAACCAAATCTTGGGTCCGTGCATGGAAGTCCAACCATCAAAATCAACTCCTCCCCGTAAAACCTAATCCTCTATCACACATATCCTCTCCGTTCCGATCAAGAAAGAATAATATTATTCTTACCAGACTCCGCATATCCCACACAAATCTTACCCACTCTTACCTTCTACAACGCATGGACCCTCCTCTCTGTCCCTTTTGCCTAACAGCTCAACTCCTTATCCCCCATATTCTAACATCCTGCCAGGCACTTACAGCACTCAGAACCCAGCACAGCCTCCCCGCCTCCCTACCTCAGCTCCTATCTCAATCTTCCTCACATATCCATAGTGTTTTCCGGTTCCTGCAGTCGCTTAAGCTATTAAATCTCATCTAGACTCTAGCCAGCCCCTGGGTGCATATGGCCCGTTAGTGCAGCCTGCGCCCGATCAATCGTATAATAATAATAATAATAATAACACGAAATTTGAACATGCAGTTATTTTAAAAATTACACGACTAATTTTATACGTGTTTACATTATCATAGGCGTAATAATGGATCTAGTATAGAATAAACACAAAGTGACAATATTATCGTAACAAAAGTTGATATTGTTATATAACTGAGATTGATCATCAAATATTTAAAAAATGTTAGAAAAATAAAAAAGAAACGGTATAAATTAAAAAATAAAAGAAAATTTGTAATTTTTTTTTTTTAAAACAAATTTTCCAAAAACATTCTATCCGAAAAAAATTCACTAAAATAAAATAAAATAAATTTCCCAGTACGTAAAACTCTTAAAACCATTTTCTCAATAAATACAATAATTATGTGAAAAATTTTCTCAGGAAAAATTAAAAAGGAAAATTGTGGGCGCTGACAACATTTTTGGACAAATATCACATCGATCAAATTCATCATGTGTAAAAAATACAGGATGCGGCAGCATAACTTCATTTTTTTTAATGGGGTCACTTTTTTTCTACTAAATTTTGTTAAAGAGAAATAATAACAGAAAATCGAAATACATACTTTAGATCCCATTGGCTATGCTTCTTCATTTTCTACTTTATTATTATTGCGATTGTCTGTTATTATTTCTCTTTAACATAATTTAGTAGAAAAAAAGGTCGCCCCTTTAAAGAAAGGAAGTTATGCTGCCGCACCCTGTATAATATACAATACCACACGATATTTAAATCATATAGTACATATTATATTGATAAATATTATACTACACACCGAAAAAAAATTAGCCGGTTGAAAGAAAATATTAAGTTTACTGGTGATCGGTAATTCCGATCACCAGCAAGTGGCCAATCAGTTTGCGAAGTTCTTCTCCACAGAATCATCTATGGACAAATATACGAAAGAGTTTCAGGAACTAAAAGCGCATATAGAGCAAAACAAGGTGGAATTCAAAACCGATGGTGATGAACCTTTCAACCGCCCGTTCACTTATGATGAACTCGAATTCCAACTTCAATTTCATACAAAAAATAGTGCACCTGGCATAGATCAAATCCACCCCTATATGATCAAATACGCGTCGCAGTCCGCTAAAGAATTACTATTAGAAATATACAATCAAATTTGGGATACCGGTGATATACCAAAGAATTGGAAGGTTGCTATGATTGTCCCAGTCTTAAAACCTAATAAGGATCCGTGTTCGACACAGGGTTACAGACCAATTTCCTTAATAATAACATTATCCAAAATACTAGAAAAAATGGTCAACAGACGCCTCCTATATTTCTTAGAATCTAACTCCATCCTATCGCCTATGCAAGCTGGAGGACGCAGGTCGAAGTCAACTATCAACCATTTGATAGGTTTACAAAGACAAATTGTATCAGCCTTTCATCGCCGATCTCACTTGTACTCAGTGTTCTTCGATATGGCATTCGGCCGTGTTCCGAGGTTTTTATTGCTTCAGAAATTAAAAACGGTCGGAGTGGACGGTAAGCTGGGGCGATACATTCAAAGCTTTCTAACCGAACGATTAATACAAATAAGAATCGGTTCAGCAATCTCAGAACCCATCTCTATTGAGAATGGAATTCCGCAGGGCTCTGCTTTAAGTGCAACCCTATTTATATTATATATTAATGACATCGCTGACTGCATAAAACCTCCAGAGATTATACATTGATGATCTCAATATATCTCTTTCCTCTGATAATCCTTCTCTAGCTAAATCCATATTACAAAAAACAATTAATAAATTAAGTAACTGGTCTGAGAACAACGGATTAATGTTTTCCAGTCAAAAATCTATATGTGTTGATTTCCATCGAAAACGCCAACCTCAAAACCAAATACAACTGTTCCTAAAAGAATCGCAACTCCAGTTTAAATCATCAGCAACCTTCCTGGGAGTGTCACTAGATCCCTCGTTGACATGGAGATACCACGTAACTAATCTAAAGTCAAAATGCTATCATTCCTTGAATATAATGAAATGTTTATCCAACCGAAAATTCAATATCCACCCAAAGCTACTACTAAACATATACAAAACATTAATACTCAGTAAAATCAATTATGCATGCCAGGTATACTCATCAGCAAAGAAATCAGTATTAAAGATACTTGATCCAATACAAAACTCTGCGCTTCGCATTATCCTGGGAGCACACCGTACTTCACCTTCATCCAGTTTGTGTTCCTTAACGGGGATATTACCCCTAAAATACAGTCGCTCGTTACATAGCTATCGTAGTTTATTAAAGTGGTCAACCGAAAACAAAATAGTTTGCCCCTTCAAACTTGCTTTCCCCAACGATTTACTACCAAAAGTAAATAAATTGCTGCGTAAACATAATGTACCCCTTCCGTGCCTAGCGGAAGCTAAGAGGTTACCACTGCTTCCACCATGGGACCAGTACCCAGTAAAAATAAATCTATCACTATTAGAGTACAATAACTCGCAAACAGCTATAGAAGATCTCAAAAAGAAGGCAATTGAGGTGATTAACAGATACGAAGATTTCACAAAGGTGTATACAGACGGATCTAAGGCGTGTACAGGTATATTGTCACCAGCAGCGTGTGCCTACGAAATTGATGGAGTACTAGTAGGGGTCCGTTTAAATGATGCGTGTTCGGCACTGGATGCAGAAATGCTTGCAGTTCTGCTCTGTCTCCAGGAGTACGACAGTTCCAAAGCTCAACCGAAAAAGATTTTGATAATTACTGATTCTCTGACCACCATACAAAATCTACAAAATAATAATGCAGAAGAATCAATCGCGCAAAAAATCGAAGGGACTCTGCTATTGCTAGAGCAGAAGGGCTTCCGGTTTGAGTTCCTATGGGTCCCTGCACATACTCAGATCCCGGGGAATGAGCGCGCGAATCTAGAAGCTCGGTCTGCTATGTTATCTCCAATGCCGCGTAAATCAGGAGGCCCGACAACACTCGATATTTTCCTACGCGAAAGACTAACTGAGCAGTGGAGCAAAGAATGGATGTCAAAGACTATGTTATTGCGCCAAATTAAGCCGATGATCGATCCATGGTGGCCGCCGACTGATAGCACGCGTGTCGAATACACAACGATCAATCGGCTAAGAATAGGGCACACAGCTAAAAGTCATGACCACATACTGCAAAGAATAACTATCCCTAATACATGTCCATACTGTGGTGAATTAAAATACCCGTCAGTACAACACATCATAATTGAATGTCGCACTTTTAATGCAGTCCGTCCAAGCACTTTCACAACGTTATCAGAAATATTAAGCGACAAATCATATAACACCTTGAAGAAGTTCATTCAGGATGGCGGACTGTTGGGTGGTCTTTAGGTAGCCTGGGCAGCTCTCACCGTGATAACCTTAGTAGTTAAAAACGGTATTTCATAAAAAAAAAAAAAAAAAAAAAAAAAAAAAATTAAGTTTACTGCATCACAACGCAATACAATTTGCTACACACTTGGTACAATTAGTACACATCAACATGTGACGACTGTACACTTTCGCTTTTCATTTTAATTTTTTATGAGAAAATTTTTCACACAATTATCGTACACTTGTTGAGAAAATGGCTTTAAGAATTATATATGTTAAGAAATTTATTTCACTTTTTTTTAGTAAATTTTTTTTGGTATATTTTTTAGAAAAGTGATAAAATTTTTTTTATTTTCAACCATTTTAATTTTAAAAATGCATTTTCCAAAATATGTATTTCATAAACGTTGTTATTAAAATTATAACACTTATTTTATTCAATCTATATAAATTAAAAATGTGACCCTTTTTTTTTTTTTTTTCTATTACGATATTAAAGTTTTATTTAGTTTATCATCAGGAGAGCGCCTCCTCACAGTCATACATATAGATATATGAAGATATTTGGCTTGATTCCTGTCGGAGAAGAAGATCTTGCATAACCTACACAGCTTGGGTAACGTGTATAGATCGAAAATAACCATGGATTATTCTGTATTGTCATCTAAAACCAAGGGTCTATACAACATTTTAGAAATATCCTCATCGACGGAAAATGTCTTAAATAGAGCTTCTCAGATTTTATTCCGCACCAACGAACAGACATGAAAGCGAATTAAAGAAAAATGTGTAAAAAATATATCAATATATATATATATATATATATATATTTAAATATTTTATATAAGACGATCGATGGCCTTTAAGTACACATTCTCAGTGCTTTATTTTTATACTTCCGTAAAAGAAATTTTCGGCGGAGTTAAGATGTCCGGTGTCTGTTAAAATTTTTAATATGCATAGATGACGCGTATGGGGTGGCAGGTGATAAAAGACACAAAGTAATAAATCAGCTGCATTTTCAAGATAAATAAGTTCAGAATGAAAATGGAGGGAATGGTCAGCTAATTAATTATTTTTACATAGTTGAACGGATCATAAAATGCGTATTATCTGCAACGAAAACTGACCGCACCGTAATAATGAGGCAACGTAGAACGCTCTTAAATACTAGTAAAGAACTTTTTTTCGCTAATAGCAGAAAAAATTTGGCTAATTAACTTTTACACAATTGAATATTACACGAATACCATCCGACCAGATCTAACCGCACTGCACTAATGTGAAAATTAGTGAAACCTCATGAATAATAATAAGGCCAGAATTTATAATGCAGCATGTGCCATTTTCTGGGTCGCTTTGTCGACGTTATACGTGATTTTCAGAGACCAAATTTTTGAAACGCGCTGCATGAGTTCATTACAATGTTTTTTGCATAGCTTCTAGACAAAAAAGCTTATACGATTGCCGTCGGCATCCATGAGTGAAAAGTAAACGGGCGAAAGAAGTTTAGGAAGAATAAGTATCGTGTAATAAAATTGAGAAGGGGGGAGGGGGCTACCCTTCGATTCCGATTAAAAATTTATCGATGATTTATTTTATTTTATTTATTTTTTTCTATTTTGAGCTGTTACAGATAAGGCCGAAACGGAATGTTTCATTTTTCTCCTTTTTTACCGGTTCGGTTAAATAGGACATTAGCCTAAGAAATGGGAAGAAGGAGAAAATAAAGTTTTTATTTTTTAAAAATGTTTAAGGATAGAGGATAAATTCGAGGGCAGGAATAACAGAAGCAGAAGGAAATGAGAGAATGTGAGAAGCACTCTTAAGGGGAGCTGAGATAATACCAAGTTTTTTTTTTTTTTATTTAAATAAGTTGTGGGTCTTATAGGGCAAGTATGCCCGTTGTGTGAGTGCCCGACACTCTTATTACCGTTTATTTAAGATACCAAATTACAATTATTCTAGCTTATCCTATACATCATAATAATAGTCAACTAAGTTTATATAACTTATGACATACTATACATGCAGATACGTACACACACTGCAAGTACTCATCTACATACCGATACATGAGGGTAGCAAAATATCTTCAAATACGAAGAAAAGAAGAGAAAAAGCAAAAGAAAATAAAGAAAAAAAGAAAAAGAAAGGAACAATAATAGAAAATTATAAAATGTCATGATTCGAACCGTAACTTGGGTTTTACTCTTTACACCTAAATTCAGCCATTTCCCTACTTCCCCTTTTTGCAGACACCAAGTAGTTTTTTTTTTCGTTTAGTATATGATGGGGTATTTTACTAATTAGTTTAATTAGAACTAAATCATCAGTATTATCAATTCGTAGATTTACGCCCCGGGGGGATAGATGTAATATATATCATTTTGGTTTCTTGTTAATTTTTCCCTTGAAGGTTAATTCGACATTATTGACATTAAATTCTAGTAATCTATAATAGAAATAGTACATCTTGGGGGACATTTCATTCTTTTCTTTCCACCAAGTTGATCCAGAATCGTTTTGCTTCCAGTAGGAGAGTATAAGTTTCAAACACCTTTTCTGTATTTTGCTTATTTTATTTATTTCCGTTTTCTTAGCCTTACATAATATATTTGAATTCCATATAAAATTCTAGACATTATTATTGAATCATAGTACAAATGTGCGATATGCTAAAACCTGTTTTATTTTATATAAAGCTGGAATTGACTGTCTTATTTTCGAATTTAAACTTTGAATGTGTTTTTTCCAGTTCAAGGATTTATCGATATATATATACCTAGATATTTAAAATTTTCCATGTTCTCAAGCGGTGGACAACAACACAAATGAGTGTTGTTATTTATATGCAGTTCATGTATGTAATCATTATTATGGAGGATAATTCGCGGATCGCGTGTCATATGTTTGGTACTGTTCCGAATGTGCAGTAATTTAGATTTATTTATATTAACACATAACCTCCTATCATGTGCCCATTTACTAAAATTATCTATAACTTCTTGTAATAATCTTTCCGCTATTTCTAAATTCTTATACTCCACTAATAAGGCAATATCATTGGCAAACACGTGTATACCTTTGCATTTTTAATATGCTTATGTAACGAGTTAATGTAAATTAAGAAGAGAATAGGGGCCAATATGATGCCCTGACCTACTCCGCAATGAATTGTTTTTTCATTACTTTTATTCCCTGCGATTTTTACTATACTTTTCCTATTTTTTATGTAATTCTTAAACCACTTTAGTTGATTATTTATAATTCCCAAATTTTCTGAGTCCTTGATCAGTAATTCATGGTCGACTAACAATAAGTCAAACGCTTTAGATAGGTCATTAAATGTAATTAGAAATATCGACAATCCCATATTTATCTGACAGAGAAGAGTAGAAGGACGATTGTCGTCCTCATTAGGAAAGGCCGGACATTCAAATAAAACATAATATCAAGATCATAGGGAATGTAATTAGAAGGGGACTGAAAGGAACAGAATGGGGCAGAAATGCAAAGCGAGAAAATGATGCAGAAAGGCATGATTAAAGGCGACAAGTAGCCGATATTGTGGGGCATTTAAGAGAGTACAAGTACAGGATGCGGCAGCGTGACTTCCTTTTTTTTTAAAGGGGCCATTTTTTTTCTACTAAATTTTGTTAAAGAGAAATAATAAAGCAGAAAATGAAGAAGCATAGCCAATGGGATCTAGAGTTTGTTATTTCGATTTTCTGCTTTATTATTTCCCTTTAACAAAATTTAGTAGAAAAATAGTGGCCCCTTTAATAAAAAGCAAGTTATGCTGGCGCACCCTGTATTTAGAAAATCCCGGGAGAGCAGAAAGAGGTGGCTGAACAGAGAGATGATAACAGGATTAGAAAATGAAGCAGAATAGAAGTTGAGCGATTATCGGGAATGACTGCCATTTAAGGAAAGAAGAACAACACATTCGTAATGCGAAAATGTGCCCAAACATTTGTCACTGGAAATGGAAGAACGGGCTAATGAATATCCGCTAATTCATTGCGCTCATTGCCTAAATAACACCGGGAGGAATCCACAAAAGATCGATCTCGATCGAGCGGAGGAGGAAAAGATTGTGGATGAAGAAGCGTGTGTAATAACATAATCGGAAAAGGTAGAGGGAAGGTTAGGTGTGATTTGTTTTCAATGACAATTCAGAACAAAACTTTAACAGCATTGTAACAAACTACACATGCCGCGACAGTTGTAGATAGTTTTCCAAAGTAAATTAAAGCATAATTAACTTTTTTTATTTTTGCACAATTTCACTTTGTCGGGAATGTATAAGAAAAATTATAATCAAGGCGGAATCATTTCTATGCGCTTTTCTCTGTGCCACTCGACATTATTGTTTAATTTTATCGATATTTTTCTCATTTTCTATTTTGAAAATGTACATATCACTTGATGTTTGTTGAGGCTCGGGCTTCCTTGTCCTTATTGTGTCTCTTATATCTCCTGTCTTTTCCTTCATCACTAGTTATTTCTGTTCGTTGTTCCTTTTTAGCAACGATTTCTCACGCCCTTGACAAAAGTTTCCGAAGACCCAAATAAATTGCCTAAATTTCTAAAGCTCGAAATTAACTGATTTCAAAATGGGACGTCCACTTATCGTTTTTCTTTTGTCTCCCACTACATCTGTAAAGGTTATAATTGTCATGTTTGAAATTTGGTTAATATCTGATTTGTTACGTTAAAAATAACGTCACTGTAATTTGCTGACTGTTACCCATGCGCTGATTTTCTAGATCGAAGGCGTGTGGGTGGAATATCTTTGACAAATCTTAATACGTATGGGTGCGTATGTATTTAGACCATTTTTATTTTCTGTGCCTCTTCTCGACTGATAAACGAAGGGAAAATATTAGCAAGTTCAGGAAAACACGCAGAGTAGGTAGCTGTCTTAAGAAATTCGATCTTTGCACCCCATCATATTGTTCTTGCAAGACGAGCGATCAGGTTCACCTTTAACTTCATTTTTTGGGCAGTTTTCTCCAAGTTTTTTTTTTTCTGTATGTCCCGGGTGTGTTTAACACTAACATATTTTGGTACTCGGTTTAGACATTTTTCGCAGAACTCAGTAAATATAGTTTAGCTTTTGCCGTCTGTGAATTGAGATGAAAAACTGCGGTTTCTGTTTTTATTGAGTTTTAGACAAGTCTTCCGTTCGCTAACATATTGCCGAATAGCGTCACCATTTCACGGCAGGATATCACACGGGCTATTTTCAGCAGTGTAAGCCTTCTCGCCACGCAGTATCGTAAGCAGCTGTGAGATCGGTAGAAACTGTGACTGTCTTGAGGCACTTTTGAAAACCAGTTTCGACAAATTTAGTTAAGACCCTTGACTTGGTCGCAGCATATTCTTCCCGAACAGAATCCAGTCTGAAATTGCGAAGGAAATTTTTTCAATTATCGGAGCAATTCTTTGGTGATTAAGTGCCTCGGGCAGTTTGTATAAGCTAAGAAGGGATATTCGTCGAAAATATGCGGGGTCTCTTGCGCAAGGCTTTTTGATAGCAATAACTCTGTTTTTTTGGTTTTTTTTTGCTTAAATCGCAGGTAGTTGACCAGTACCAAGTATACGGTTAAACAGTTTTAGTATGAAGCTTCTCGCTTCTAATGCAAAATTTTTAATAAATTCTGGGTATACCTAGTTTGGAAGTTTTCCTGCTTTTAATTAATTTAATTACAATTATTAATTCTGACATTTCAAACGGAGCCGATAGTACATCGTCATTTAGTAATTTTACTTTTCGCTTTTCTTAGTTACCGTTTTACTTCTAGTGACCTTTGCTTGCCAACTTTAACTTTGATTATTTTTAGGAATCTTTCTGCTATTTTATCTGGTTTTATTCTAGCGTTGCTGTTAACCTGTGCACTGTTTGTGTCAAGCCGTTTCAACAGCTGCCACGCTTTCCTGCTGGAATGTGTGAAACCCTCATGTCTATCTATTTCCTTCGTCATTGTTCATTCAGTTGGTCAGTGAGCTCTCTCGCGGATTCCGGGTCGCTTGGTTCTTCAAATTTATTAAGTAAGTATCCGCACAGCTCGTTCCAGCTTGGAACAAACTTTTTTCCAAAGTTTCTTGGAATATTATTTTTAGCATATTAAAAACTAACTTTGTAAACTGGTCATATTAGCGCTCTGGTTCGATTTTAACTATCTCCTTATCCAGCCCGGTTACGAATTTTTTCCAATCGGCTTTAACAAAATTCCATCTCGGTTTGCTTACGAACTTTACAGTAGGCATTTTCGCTTTGTTCTTAATTAAAACCGGTACATGGTGACTGTTCGGGATTTTCTTTGAGTGTCCTGCTTTTCGTAACGAACGCTCCCTTTTATACAGTCAGCTCCTGTCATTAGGTCTCCCTACTCCCTATAACTCTTCCTTTATCCTCTCCTTTCCTTCATCTTCTGTAGTGTCCGCACTGCTGTCCTTTGTTGCGTCCATTTCGGACCGCCTGGTTATTTACGTTCTTAGCTTAGTTTTCTTGTTGTTGGGTCAATGCCGCTGGCGCGCCCACAAAAAAGAAACCAAAAAAAAACCTGTATATTTATGTTATACATATCTCTGGATGGTTTTGAACGGATGTAAAGATCTGGCGTGTATCATTTATTCCATCTTGCCGAGTGAAATGTATCTGGGTCTTCGGCATCATATACTAAAATAAAAGGGTCATTTGTTTCCATTCATTCAGTTATCTTGCATCCATTCTCATTTTCCGTATTATATCCCCGGCTTGGGGAACGACTTTTAAAATCTCCACCATATATGGACACGTTAGGTTGATAAACCGTCAGTGGCGGTTTGGGCCACGAGACATTTGGTGGTTTATATACATTTATAATGGTGCTTTCTCAACTTCAACAGCGATTATAAAAACATTATTCTTGGCCGACATGTGTTCCACCGTTTTAATGTAGGTAATAATTCCGTATTGTCTACGAAGGTCATAAGTGCAAAGTTAGTAATTTTCCCTTTTTAGATTAAATCATCGTGTGGTCACCACTTAATGCCTTCTATACCAAGTTGAAGAATCTGGAGGTAAATTCCGATTTTCGACATTTGACAACCCTGAAAAGGGCTATTTCGATTATATATATATATTCATTGTATTACTTCTACTCTCTACTATAAACTATGCGCGTGGCTGTGGTGAAAGTGTAAACTGATATCAATGATAACTCACTGAACTTGGATCCAGGAGCACCCATGTAATTACGCGGCAAAATATTGGTAAAGAATACTGCACTACGTGGAGGTCTCTGTTGCGTCTCCATATCGGTTGAGAACCAGTTTCATCGACGAAATAAGTAATAAGAAGATCCCACAACGCTTGCAGGAAAAACGCGAATTACTAAAAATCATTAAAAAAAATCAAAATAATGTATTTAGAACATGCTATGAGAAGAAATAGACACGAAATACTCCAGTGGATTATTCAGGAAAAAATAGAAAGGAAACGGATATGCGGTAGACGGAGGATATCATGGTGATACAGAATATGAAATGCTCGATGGGAATTATTGGAAAAACTAAACCAGCGGACATGGTCAGAAATCGAGACATGTATTACAGTTTAATCGCAGACGTCCGTCAAGCGGCATGTCAAAGAAAGAAGACGATCACAAATATACTAGTATTTTAAAATAAAAGTAATATGTTTCGTGCCAATGAACTAGTTACCATATGCATATATATATACATATACATATATATATATATATATATATATATAAACTCGGCCATTTTGGCTTCGGCTGTACCCCTTCACCCCTTCTGCTTACATTTCTGTCTCTTTCTATTCTATACTTTGTATAAAATGATCTAAATTTACAGCGTAATTCTAAATCGTTTCATATGAATATACTCGTAATAACATAATCACAAAAATCCTATAAAATATAACAAACGTTACATAAAATTGGGACATTTTTCGTTATGTAAAATTGGGACATTTTTTTTAATGGGGGGTAGGCTAAGAATTACGTTGTAATTAATATATATAGTTCGTAAGTATGAATAGATGTTTTTATTTTAATAACATTTTTCTGTTCGTGCTTTTTATTAATTTGCCGAGACTTTAATGATTTAAATTGTTTAAACTTTTATTTGTATTCATAGAGATCGAAATTCACCGATATAGGCAAAAGAAACAGTTAAAAAATTGTTTTCTCCATACATAAAAACAAATTAGTTATCCGTCTACCGGGTTAACAAACGAAATATTCTGCAAATCAGTAGGCTAACCGAGTTTGTAACGGACAATTTTATAAGCACACACCGAATTGCTGCTGTTTGACACTGAAAAAACCTTCGATATTACATGCCATTACGGCCTAATCTTTAAATTAAATAAATAGCAGTTCCCGCAGTTTTTAATTAAACTTCTAAATAATTATTTAGTTAAAAGGAAATTATCGGCCAAGGTCAGTGATAATATTTATTTATCGCAAACCTCACTAGCTCATTCTCCCCAAAGAAGATTCTTAGCCTTTTCCAACATATCCTATTTCTGGGTGACTTTGCACAATCAAACAAGCGGGATTAGCACTGTATTAATAAATTTCAATTTTTTTTTGGAAAAACTATTATTTCAGTTACTTAACGCTCTCTCGTTTTTTCGAATTAAAAAATAAAACTAAATATATATATTAAAAAAATTGAACGATGAATCAATTTTTTTAAGTGGTTACGTGAATATGTTTAGTCTATTTTAGACACAAGCGTTTGTAATATTCTCGCCCGGGAACAATTAAAAGAGGAAGCGTAAGATAATGATTCGGTCAGAAACTGATAGAATAAACGAAAAAGAACGGGGATAATGGGCAGGGAAGGAGTAGATAAGATGAAAGAGGCCAGTAAGGATTAAAAGAAGTCCAAGGGACAATCAATTAGAGTGTAGAGTAGCCTGCTCAGTCAAAAGGGCATTCGGAGAAAATATGATTAGAATAACAAGTAACTTCGTAATTAGATTGAAGATGGTAGTTTAATCTTTGGGTTTAATATTCACCTGCAATTTAAGTTAGCTGATGTAATTAGATTCGGCTGTAGCGTGATTATTTGTTTTTTTAAAAAGCGATTTTCTGTATTTTATTCCTTTTTTCATCATAGAAAATTTGAACTTTTTTATTAATTTTTGCATGGCCTAAGTACACGTGTCCGTTATGCTACATGTGACTTTTCAGCTTCATAGATCTAGTAGTGTATCAGTGATGTGTTAATAATTATTGGACTTCTTAAATATTTCTGGACGTTCTCCTCTGTATTAATAGATTTGTATATATTTTTAAAGTATTTTTCTGCGCTGAACGAAAAAAACAAAATTTTCTTTATCGATTTGTACCTAGTTTCAATTACAGAAGCTGATATAGTTTTATCTTTCCTCGAGATGAATGAAATTTCTACTGATGGAAGAAAAAGGACGTTTATTTGAGCATCAAAAATTCTACCCATTGGCAGTATATTAAAAATGCATAAAGTGGCATAGTACATAAAATGCGTACCAGCTTGAACGAGACTTAAACGCATTGCGATAATGATATTATTTAGAACATTTAAATATTATTAAAAAAATGATACACTTACACAATTAGGAAAAGGAAATAAAAAAAACTGGAATAATTAGAATTAAAAACCGATTATAGTTATACAAATAACACTGCAAAAGGTAAAGGTCTACGGTATACAGATTAGCTAACGACATTATGTTTAATCTGACAATCCTTATATTTAGAATACATTCGGGTAAGTTGTTTAGAATTATAATTTTCTATATTTCTGATCGTTATACTGTTATGGTAAGAACTTTGATCAAAAAACGTTTCTGTTGTATTAAATAAAATTTTTTTAAAATTAACCAGTTATATTTTTTATATATATATATATATAAACTCGGCCATTTTGGTCTCGCAAGGGGCTTGTCCCTTGACCCCTCTTGCTTTCATTTCTATTTCTTTCTCTTCTATATTTTGTATAAAATGATCATTAACATCCCGTTCTATCCTAATTGACCTGCTCTGGATTCCGGGCCACTGCGGCATCGTTGGTAACGATCTTGCCGATTCATTGGCATGTCTAGCTGCAGTAAATGGCCGTTTCATAGACAGATTCCCCATCACAAAATGTCTTTGTCCACTCTCTTATCGTTTTCACCATGACTTTTGGACTGATCTTTATCCGTCTCTTTTCTCCAATCCTAACTCTTTTTACCTCGCTATACAATCCTCTCCACCTACTTCTTCCTGGTTTAATAATTTTCCCTGCATCAGCCGTTCTGTTATTTCTTCCATAATTCGCCTCCGCTTTAATCACAGTCTGCTTCCTGCCTCCTTCTTTCGTTTTAATATTGTTCAGTTTCTCCTTTATGCCTCTGTCATCCTCCTATCTTAAATTTGACCTGTGATGTAAATCACCTTCTATTATTCGAATGCTCTTGTATTTCCTCAGAACGCGCAGTCCTTTATTCTAATTTGCTTGGCCTTGGCCTCCCGACCCCTTACTGTGCCCACTATATTCTTGCTCTTCCTTCTCTTTCTGTTGTTCCACTATATTGGTTATCTTTATTTCTTCTGTTTCTAATCGCTTCCTGATTTAACTTTCAAGTCCCTATGTTTCACTATTTGTTAGTCCTTTGTGCTGGGTAAATGTCCTGAGTTGACGCGCCCAAGATAAAAAAAAAAAGAAATTTACAACGTAATTCTTACTGGCATCAATACAAAAGAAATAACATAATCACAAAAATCTTATCTTAACATTTAACTTTCATTACATAAAATTAAGACATTTTTTCGTTACATTTTTCATTACATATTTCGCTACAGAAAATTGTGACATTTTTCAAATAACAATCACAAAAATCCTATAAAATATAACAAACTACGAAAATTCGAGTAAAATTTGTTACCATATTAAAGTCAGAGAATTCGTACTTTTTTAAATTTTTTTAAAAATTTTTGATAATGTCCTTTAACTGTTAAGCTCATTACAGTACATGAATCAGGGTGAGGAGATCATTCCGAGTTTTTCCAAATGAGTTGTTCAATCCTGACAAATTTAAGCAAAATTCTTATTTCATTAGAGTCATTTGAGAAAGTCGTGGTCAGTGAGGCATCGAAGATAGCGGGAGAATATCGAACATTGTTGCAATAGGTGATTAACAGAGGGGTAGAAAGAAAGAAAACAGAACGGACATGTAGGTTTGCGATGTTTGTTCAAATGTGTAATTATGAGATAAAGCTGTGTGACCGATCGGCGCACTATTTAAACGACATATTCAGTATAAACGAAAGGGAACCGTGGGTCAGAGGTAAATTTTCTACTTTCCAGAAAGGATGGTTATGCCACTGACTGATGATCCACTCGGCCTTCATAGAAATGCGTATTCATTTTACAAATTGATGGAGCTGCTAGAGGCTTTGGTGCAAGCAGTGCTGACTTTACCGCCAAGAGCCAGAGCATTTGTAATTGTTAAAGTTGGTATTTTTAATTTGTCGAACCGACATTATAACTATATAAGTCGTCAACCTTTTTTTTTTTGTGAAACAGAAAATAGAAAATTACGTAATATCCGATGTTTTGATGATGGCAAATAGTTTTTTTTTTTTTTTTTTTTTTTTTTTTGGGCTCGTCAACCAAGGACCTTTACCCAGAAACAGAAGGTAAGGAAAGAAGTCGGTTATATTTTGATTCGATCAGAAATTTTAACTAAAAAGGAACAAATAGCAAGAATAATTAGTGGGGAAGGAAAGGACAGGATATAGGATGCACAATAAGGAGTAGGAAGTCCAAGCTTAAGCAAATAAGAATATAAGGCAGAACGCTCCACCGAGAGGGATGAACACTGAGTTCAGTGGTGTATATTGATGCTTCAGATGGTAATGTAAATTTCTGTATTTTTAATGATACCCCAGCACCGTAAGCTTAAGGTCACTGGTAAAAGTGGGATAAAATCCGGATATTTATTTTTAACTGATTTCGTAAACCGTTAGTTAGCAACTTTGTTGGGACAATTGGATATCACTTTAATAATGACTACGTCTCGCGCAACACTATACGCGTAATATTTTAAAATTGTAACGATAATATTAAACATTTCAATGAAAAAATTGATTTCCCATTGTCAGATTGACTTTTACATTTAATTAACTGCTATTGTAGAGTTACAGAAAATGAGGAGACGGGTAAATGAGTATGAGAGGAGATTAAATATTGCCGTTCCTTCGATCGGTAAAAGCGTCTTGAATTCAGATAATCTCAAATTATTACTGAATTACACATTAAAGAAGCCTGGATGTAGGTAATTACAATATTTAACTACTAATTTGTTGGCTAAAGCATTCTTAAGTGCACGGGGAAAATTTATTGGCGGCAATCAAATATTTCCCGTTGTTAGTCTTGATACACGATATTTTGTAATTTTTGCTAGATCTTTGAAATACTGTTTTTCGCTGCAGAACCATAAAATATTGATCCAATATCCAATTTGGAACGAACCAAGAATTTAATAAGAAGTTCTAAGACAGATTACCTCCCAACAAAGCGCTGTCAGAAGTGGATTTAGGGTGGTTAAGAATATTAATAATTTTATAATACAGAATACGGATATAGTTACATGGTATAAACCGAACATCTAACAGTAGGCCTAAATATTTAACACAGACCTTTAAGCTTTTGTTGTTCGTTTGTATACATCTTCTTTGTAAATCACGAGGTACAGTGCAGAAAACATATTTATCTCACATTATGTAACACTTTATTACATATACTGCGTTACCGATAATCTCGAATTAATTTCACAGTGTTTTTATTCACTTTATAAACAAGAAAATCATTTGCATACTCCGTGCTAAGCCTTTTTAAGTTAGTTGAATATTAGTAAATTTGGAAGCGGGTTCAAAAACATATAGATATCGAAGAATAAAAAGTTTACAAATAATTGCTGTGAATCATCTATCCAAGAATTTAACAAGATAATTTCCATTAATAAAAGATGGATAAGCATCATGAATAGAACGGACGATACAGTCGAACGCGTCTAAATCCAAGTTAAAACGGAACATTTCTTTTAGAAAAAATTTGTTAGCCCAGCCCAGATGAAAAGATACAATTTATAATTGGAATTTCAAAGAATTTTTCTAAAACAACTTTCCAGGGAAATGGGTCTGGAGGATTTAAGTTCCGATGAAGGCCTTTCCAGCCTGGTTAGTGGAAATAAGAAAAATTCATAGTAGCCTTCGAGAAATACGCCGCCATATATGAACTCATTGAATATATAGATACTAAAGTTTTTTCTCCTTATCATCCACATTTTTTACCCGAAAAAAAAACCAGATATCATCTAAACCAGCAATTGATTCACTTTTATTGTTTGACGGTAGAAATACTTTTTCAATTGTTGCAGTTTTATTTAGGAAATGTTCGTTTCCTATTTATTAGCTACCACTTCACTTAGATACGATACGTAGGAAGAGCGATACAGCAAGTGAATTCGATGAACTAACTGTTGTTCTTTTTTGACACTAGGATAGTTTCTATAATTTTTTCAAGCCTAAGTATTCCCCGCGGGGTGAATCTACAAATTGACAACGCTGATGATTATTCAGTTTTAATTAATTTTGCAATCCCTAATCATATACTAGAGGGGGAAAGAAAAATTGGTGCGTGGAAAAAGGAGGTGCAAAAATGGCTGAAGGAATGGTACAAAGGTTCAAGATCAAGTTATTACGTTCTATATCTCGCTACTCTTTGATGGTTCTTTTCTGTGTACGGTTTTGTCGGTGTTTGACACGTTGTCGTGTCCTCCCTGGATCATAGGTTCTCACAGGTCATGTTTTATTTCGATTCTAAATATTAAGCTGTTTGCATGTATTGATGTACAGATGCATATTACGAGGCATTATTGTATTTTATTGGCATATGTATACATATATATATATATATATATATATACATGGGCGTCGCCAGCGGGGGGCAGGGAGGGGCAGCTGCCCCCCCCTGGAGGCTTGAAACTTTTTAATCAACTGGCATTGATGAGTATTCATAGGCGCGTAATCATGGACAATTTGGAAAAATATGTTTTAATTAAGATTTTATTCTTGTTTAATAAAATATTAAGCCTTTACAACTTATAAATTTTATTTTTTTCTATAACTCTTATCCTCTTTCTATCATCTTGCCCCTCTCCCCTGGCGGCTGGCAACTCATCTTGCCCCTCCCTCGCTCATCGGCTGGCGACGCCCTTGTATATATATATATACTATTACTTTAATATGTATAATAATAGGTTTATTATTATTGTTATTTATGAAATAAGTTAAGTTAGTTTTAATTTTTGTACTATATATCTATTAGAATAAACGTTGATAAGAGTGTTGGGCACTCACACAACAAGCATATTTGTCCTGTGAGACCCACAATTTATTTTTTAAAACCAAAAAAAAAAAAAAAGAATTAGCTTAAGTATGCTTTTTTGCCTCCGTAAAAATTTTTCAAAAATTAATTCGAGTATATCTTTTATTTTACGCGATTTAAAGAATTCCCTTTTCCTTCCACTATCCGCCGTGCACCAATTACCAATCTTTCGTATTTTCACAAGTACATCCACCCGCATCTACCGCACTATCCATTCCCTCACTCACATCTGGTACCGCTAGTTCCCCTATCATTCATAATAATTTTTTCCGAGTCAAAGTATTATAGAATTAACTTAGGCTTATTTCACTTTTCAAGCTCCAAAAATTTTTCCAGATCTTTTCTTGATATATTTTATTTCTTTTCACGACTCCATCCAACGCTCGACTGCCACGAAAGCGCACACCGACAGTTCCAGCGCACATTCTACATTATTCATTATCATATTATAAATTATCAAATTTTTAACTGAACATTTCAGAATCAAAGACCAAATGTAACCTTTAATCCTCCCTGACTCTTGCAATCAAGTTACTGATCATATGAACTTTTATTTGTTTTTTCATATGTTCTTCGATCGCACTAATCACCGCAAAAGTGCACTGTTCGTTTACACGCATGTATCCACCGTCACGATTACACAAAGCGTACATATCCTATTTCAAATTTTCAAAATTAATCCGATTATTTTTTTTTCCCCGGTTCTAAACATTTCTCTTCTTCTCTCCCTTACCTTCCCGGCACAAATCAACAATCGTTCATAATATGATTTTTATTTGTTTGTTTATTTTCCAGAGTTATGATATCCTTAGTTTCCCTATCATTCATATTCATTTTTTTTTCTTCAAACCCAAGTATTACAGAATTTTACGCTTCCTATCATTTTACCGTTCGTAAGTTTTTTTCCTTTTTTTCATTTTTTCACCTCAGTCGTCGCGAAATCGCACTATCCGTTCCCGCGCATAGTTTCTGTACTTCCGTCACCGTTACCGCTGATTATTTCACTTTCGGTTATATTATTTATTTCGTTTATACAAGAATTCCATAGTACTATCAATTCTCAATTTCCTTCGCATACAACCGTGTTTACAAATGATTCAAAGAAGCTGAGTGGTGTTGGTGCCTCTTTTATCCTCCCAAATCTCGGCTTTTCAGAATCGTTTCGTCTACATCCTTTCTGTTCGATATCCATAAACGATTTAATGATTGTCTCGCGTTCCATTATTTTCATTTCCTCCAATCATCTTTCCCTTAAATTCTTGATTATATCTGACTCCATGAAAGCCCTTCAATTTATTCTCCCCTACTTGATTATTTCTGTGATTTTATTGTACTCCGCATACATTTACTTATCCTCGTTCTTTCTTTCCTTCATTCCATTCAAATTGATTTGTTGCGGGTTTCTAGCCATTCGGGCATCTTCGGTAATAAAGCGGCGGACTCGTCGGGTTGCTGCCTCGTCCTATTTCATTTTTTAAAAAGTCCCACCGTTTAATTTACTTCCGCTATGCAAAGGTTTTAATATCAGACTTTAGAATCGGATGTACACATTTCCTCTTTCTTTAAAAATTGTTCTTTTTATCTATCTGTTCAACTTAGTCTTCTTGCCACTACGTGGTTCTCTTTGTTTTCCCGCCGTTATTCGCCTGTGCTCTTAAGACATACTTTATTATCTTTCTTCTGTTTTCGCTTTTCGTTGATTGCCTCTCCTTATTGTCTTCTTCACTGCAATGGAGAACGTGTTTGCGATGCGAATCATGTGTTTATTAAGTGTCCATTTCTTTCTGTTGAGCGTTCTACTGTATACTTCAGTTAGCTGCGACTTGGTCTATCTACTCCATATTGCGCTTCTTATATCCTATCTTTTCCTTCTCCACGTATGGTTTCTATTATTTGTTCCTTCCTCTTAACAATATCTGACCATATCAAGGTATAATTGACTCTTTCTTTTTCTAATCGTTTCCGGGTAAAAGTCTCCGGTTGCGACCCCCCAAAAAAAAATAAAAAAGAAAAAAAAATCTACTTGTTATTTTCTTGTCAGAATCTCAATCCTAACCTTAAATCCCTTTGCTCTTTCATCCCTTTGGCAAATAGTGTGTATTATGTTTTCTGAGCTTCGATGTTGCAGAATTAAACTAAACATAGTCTTATTTTTACACTGTTTCAACAATTTTTCCGATCTTTCTTAATTTTTTAAATTTTTTCTTCAATTCTAAAATTTTAACCCGTCAAAATCCGTCCATTCTCACGTACACATTCGCCGTAGTGATAGATGGTGCTAAAGTGTACCATACACGTTTCTACGCACATTCTACATTTAACATAATCCTATTATGTATTATCAAAAAAAAAAAAAAAAATCGAAAATTTATAATCAAGGAATGAATGTAACCTTAACTTCCTCCGGTTCTTCCGACCATTTTATACCGATCGTACGTTTATTTTTTTAAATTTCTTCCGAGCGTAAGTATATTCAAAATTAATTTCAGCATATTTTTTATTCTTTCCACGGTTCCAAAAATTCCCTCTATCCTTACCCCCATATTTCCGATCTTTTTGTAATTTTCTTAATTTTCCGAGTATGCCTACCCGCAACCATCGCAAAAGCGTATCATTCGTTTCCACGCTCATATGTTACCGAGCACGCTATACATATGCGTATCATATTATGAATCTAAAAAATTAATAACTGTATATTTTATTTTTCAAACTTTAAAATTTTTACAATCTTTCGGAAATACATACGTTATAGGCTCGCGCTTTATCTAATATTTTATTTCGTAAATATTTTTTCGCGACATAGACGATGCAATCTATAAATCGTCTTTTGTCAATTGTCTAGAGAGACAGGTAGAAAAAACGTATTAGTTTTACAAGACATGGTATGTTTGATGAAAACGCGGAAACAGGACCAGATCAGGGATTTAACGAGGGAGTGAGAGAGAGTGTGTGTATGGATGTGAATTAGAAGGATATATTCTATTATTTTTTTTTTCCCCCGATGGGTTTGTCAACGAGGGCAATAGCCCAAGAAATGGGAAGAAGGAGAACATAACGTTATATTCTTAAATGTTTGAGAATAGAGGATAAAAATAGTTCAAGGGCAGGAATAACAGAATTAAAATAAAATGAGAGAATGTAAGAAGCATTATAAGGATTAGGAATACGTAGTTTTAGTAGAAAAGAGTAGAGAAGGACGATTGTCCATTAGGAAAGGCCGGACTTTCGAATAAAACATGATATCAGGATCACAAAGAAGGTAATTAGAAGGGGGATAAAAAGGACAAAATGTAGTAGAAGTAGAAGAAAACCGTGAAAATTATGCGGAAAGGAGATGGCGATTAAAGCGAAGGCTACACGATTGCAGAGATTGTAAAGCGCTTAAGAGAAGACAAGTATGCAACAGGATGATTGTAAGAAAACTTTCAAGATACCTGAAACTATCTCTAAACAAGTAATATCGAGAAAAAAAGAAATGTTTAAGAGACGTTTACCTTTTCTTTTTCCATAGTGTTTCATGATACAATACGTATAGTATTATTCGCGATTGCTACGGAAGCGCATCGTTTGCTCCCACGCACGTGTGTTGCCACAAGGCTAACATCGATCGCGCGGTCCTGTCAGAACCTCTGAATACATGATATTAACGTCGCTAACACTAGTTACCCCGTCGTTCATGATATTTTTTCTATGTGTAAGTATTTAAAATTAGTCGAGATGTAAATTTTTTTATTTTTTCGCTTCACAAAATTGTTTTTTAAGTCATTTGTAATGTGCCCCGCAAATGAACGGTGCAGTTATTTATCGTTTCATTACCACAAATATACACCTGTACAATCATTGTTATTATTCCTATCGCAACCTAATTTTCCGGAAATCGCGGAGAAATTCTCTTCGCTCCGTACTTACCAGCTGATTTATTTCCAAAATTCAAATCGAGCGCATTATTTTAGATTCAGTCTAAGTATATATATTTTACCATTTTCAAAATTAACCATCTCCCATTACAGATCATCAACTCCTTTGTGATCGTACATCATTTTTTTTTTTTTTTTTTTTGATTATTTTATTATTTTTCAGTAATATTGTCCGTATCAATCCTCAACCTTCATATTGTACTTATCTGTTCATTTTTTTTTGCATTTCCGAAATAAATATTATAAATAAATCCAAGTATGCTATCTCTTTTTTAACCGACTTCAAAAAAAGAGGAGGTATTCAATTCGACTGTATTTTTTATTTTTTATTTTTTTTATGTGTGTTACCACAGAACTTTCTTCTAGGTGAACCGATTTCGATGGTTCTTCTTTTATTTGAAAGGCGGTGTTTCTCATGTGGTCCCAATTAAATTTGATCAAGATCTGACTGATAGTTTTTGAATTATCCTTAATAATGCGGGAGATTGAAGCTTTTTGGATGCTTTTCATTCATGATTGTTTTCACCGCCGTCGGGTTAGATTTATTGACTTAAAATACTATAAATTTACCAAATTACCATGGAAATGTAGCTTTTGATGTTTTCACACCGTGGAAATATCTGTTCTTATTAAAATGTTTTAATTTAATTGAATAAAAATGCACTAAAAAGTAAAAAAAAAAATGCTTTTTTACAAAAAATAAATACTGATACTTGAAAGTTTATTATACAAATTTAAAAATGCACTAAAAGGTAAAAAAATAATTACTCCCGATAAAATATACAATATATCAGAGTGATATAACTTAAGGTGATATCGTAATGTCTTATACAACATTAACTTTTTGGAGTTGGCATCAAATTCATATTAAAAGAATAATTAAAAACTGCATTAAATGTTCATTAAATTGTTCCTAGATATAGTAACATGAATTTAATTCCAACTCCAAAAAGTTAATGTTGTATAAGAATTACGATATCACCCTTAAGGTGTTATATCACTCTGATATATATATTTTATCGGGAGTAATTATTTTTTACTTTTTAGTGCATTTTTAAATTTGTATAATAAACCTTGAAGTCGGTATTTATTTTTTGTAAAAAAGCATTTTGGGGGGGTCGTCTACAAGCATATTAGCCCAAGAACAAAGAAAAAAAGACGCAAGAAAATCAGATCTTTACACGATGAACAACAGAAGGAGAATGAAGGGAGAGAATGAACGAAGCACTGTATGGAGTGGGAATACCAATTTGTAAAAGGGAGGAGTAGAAAGCAGCTTGATCGGTTACAAGAGATGAACACTCGAACATTATGTGATCGGGATCACACACAAATTGAATATTGGAGGAGTGCAATGAACAAAAAGGAGACGGCACAAGAGAGTAACGGATAAGCGAGGAAGGAAGCAAACTCAAAGCGCAGCCGGAAAATCGCAGAGATGTTTAAGCGGCGCATGGAAGGAAAGTCAAGAAACCAGGGGAAACGAAGAAGGGAAGGCCGAATAGATAAGAAAAAGGAATCCGGGTTGGGAGGAGACGTAAGAGTCAAACCATAGATTGAAATGAGCAGCAAGACAGAAGGGTAATATTGGAAGAAGAGAAAACAGGAAGAAACCTACCGGAAGAGGAATATAACCGAGCGAATGAATCAACTAACTCATTACCCGCATGGCCCGATTAGAAGTCCGTTTGGATTAAGTGTGAAAGGAAAAGATCATGAATCAAGGAGCGAATAAGAAGAATAACGTAATCGACCGAGTGAGGAGGGAGAGGAGATGCGATAGTCTGCAGCACGCTTTGAGCATCCGACAGGATAAGGATATTGCGAGAGAGAGGATCTGATAAAAAGAAGGGCACGCAGAATAGCGGAGCATTCCACATAGAAGATGGAGCAAAAGGAAGCATGTTTAAAGGACTCGACATAATTTAGAGAAGGACAGAAGAAAGCTGCACCAACATCACTGGGTGGTCCCTTGGAGCCATCGGTGAAAATCAAAAAATGGTTAGGGAAAGAAGAGTTTAGATTCTGTAAAAATTCTGATCTAACAACATTATGAATGACAGGTTAAGGAGGAATCGGGGAATAAGAGCAATTAATAGGATGAAGAAAAGAGGAAAAATCGAAGGAGAAATATGGGAGTTTATCATGAATGTAGATATACGAGGAGAAAACTGAACAAGGCGGGCAGCGATAAGAGATAGAATGGGAGTTTTGTTGACAGAAAAACGCCAGCTACGTAAGATGGATGAATAAGAAGAAATCAGAGGAGAAGAGGAAATCAGCAACCGTTTGATCAGGAAACGATAACCCAAGAAGGAACGTCAAAGAAAAAGAGGAGGAATGTGAGATTCCTCGTGCAGAGCTGGGATAGGAGTAGACTTTCGGGCTCCAAGGCAGAGGCGGAAGCATGCATTTTGGACCCGATTGAGCTTAGACAGAAGGGATCTAGAAGAATTTCCGTAAATGTAGGAACAGTAATCAAGTGCTATCTCAATATCAAAAACTTACCTCTTATCTCTCATCAAACATTTTCTTTTTTAATCTATCGCACACATTACTTTTTTATCATTTAATTTTTTTCCCAATTCGCAAGGGTCCTAACCTATGGAAAACATGTTGCTGTCTACATGCATGTCGAATCCATCATTGCATTATGAAACAAACTTTTTTCTTTAATTACTTTTTTCATCGTTATGGAATATAGCGGTATTTGTAATTTTCTTATTTTTTCCATGCATTTTGTCATCGGAACCACTATATCTATGAATACGTACACCGACCCCTTCAGTAAATTATCATGAATTTTTTAAATTAGTTCAAGCATACTATTTCAGTGTATCTGAAATTATCTATTCACTTATACCATTTTTCCGACCGGTACATAATTTTTCCTATATTCTTACTAACCTACGAAAGCACTTCATTCGTTTTATTCATACCGAAGTAATCATCCCTTTCCCTTCATACTATCAATCTTCAAAATTTAATACTACGATACGAAGTTAGTCTAAATCTCATCTCTTCATCTACAGTCGTCACCCTAGGTGGGGTATCGTGATTATCATTTAATCCACCAATCCACTGTATTAACGGAGTTCATGTTAATTTTCTCGGGAAGTATACGGTGGTAATTTCCCCGTTGCCTTCCACCGGATTTTCTGTCAGGGTTTACTCCCTTAGCCAAAGGGCCCGGTTTTATGGCGCCCGGTACTCACCTACTCGCTCTAAATTGGTATTCAATACCGATCTGACTGGGGCACATATGTCACGAGCCAGTTTCCGATAGTCTGCTGTTGTTACGCAGTAAAAAGCTTAACGGTATTTATTGGAAGGAACACCTTCGGCAAGTGGATCCTCCTCTGTTTCCCTATCAGCGGTGTATTATGAGTTCCGATTTGGCTTTTTCCCATCAGCGCTAAGCTCGTCGAATAGAAAATTACCACCCTACATAACGTGGACGTAGAGGAACTCACTTGGCTGTTGTTTCGTTTCTACTGCCGGTGGGACTAGCACCATATGGTAGTCGAGTGACTCAATATACAGGGTGATTATAATTCAAGTTTCAAAACGCTATAAAATAAGAACCACTGATCAGAATGACGTCAAATTTGATCGGATTATTATTGAAGAAGGGGAAAAGCGGATTGCGTAGGGGGAAAAAAATAGTTCAAAATTTCTTTTTTTTTTTTTTTTGTTCTTTGGCCTGAATAAAATTATTAGATACGAAAATTATTAGTAATAGAAAAATAAGGAATGGAAAGCAGCGCTATAAGCACCATAATTTAAAAGGGTTCGACTACAAAGGACGAATGAATTGTAGACCAACGGCTACTAAGGTGTAAGTTAAACGTTAAATCGACTGTACTGTTCAGTGTGCATGGCTGGTGTGATGCTCATTTCCATTTGCAAGGGTATGTCAATACACAGGCCAAAAACCGCATAAAAAGTATCAATCAAATCAGTTTTTTTCAATTTCATGAGACTGGCACAAAACACATGTTCAATTATGCTGTCCTCCACCGTTTTCTGCAAATTAGTTGAAATCGAGAAACAGCATGTTCCACAGCTGATCGAAGCGTCGCCGAGGTCACGTTCAGAACGTGTTGCGCAATGCGTACCTTCAGTTCAGCTAAGTTTGCAATCGGAGCACTGAACATAACATCTTTCAGATAGTCCCACAGCCAGAAGTCACGCGGATTAAGATCGGGTGATCGGGACATCCAGGCTGTAGGGAAATAACGACTGATAATTCTAGCATTTCCGAAATGCCGCTTCAGCAGGTGCTTTACCGGATTTGCAATGTGCGGAGGAGTGCCATCTTGGATAAAAATAATGATCCCATCCACACATCCACAAGCTGTTGAAGAACTGGAATGACGTGGTTGCGTAAAAAACATTCATGACAGCACATTGAAGATGTTTTGCGCCAGTCTCACGAAAATTAAAAAAATCGATTTGATGAATTCCCTTTATGCGGTTTTTGGCCGCATGACAATTAAAAACCGATATCTTGCATAAAAATAATGATCCCATCTCCACATCCACAAGCTGTTGAAGAACTGGAATGACATGGTTGCGTAAAAGACATTCATAACGCTTACTAGTGACATCGGTGTAACAGGACCGAAAGCACCGGTCTGCTCGAAAAAATATGGCCCTATGATAAATGATGCCGTAAACCCGTAAACTTTGCAGAATGAAGCGGTACTGGTCGATTTTCGTATGGATTTTCTGTTGCCCATATTCGGAAATTCTGTGTATTCACATATTCCGTTGCAGATGGAAATGAGTATCACGCTTGTACAGCCATGCACACTGAACACAGTACAGTTGCTGTAACGTTTAACTTACACCTTAGTAGCCGTTGTTTTACGGTTGGCTCTCGTATTGTTGCATTCTGTCTGTCCATCACGTCGACCATTTACCTCTGCTTCAAGGCCCCTCTACTTTTCCTTCTATAATATTCTTTTCTAAGAGGCATACGTCCGCATTAAGTGGTCACTAGTTTTCTAGCCGGGATAAAAATTTTACTAATATTTATGATAAATTTATATTTTTTTACGCTATCTAAACTGTTAAAATATGCGCAGCGTTAGAAATCCATGAAGTCGCTACTAGCACCTTCGGTCCTACTGACCAATCCCAAAAGTATAAACGGAAATGTTTATATTATCAATGACGGGAAATTGTTTGATTTTTTTTTTTTTGATAGCACCAAAATTATTAAAGTCAGCGGAAGAATTATTTTCCGAGGACGCAATAAATTGTCCGCTGATTCCTAGTTAATACCCAGGGTTTAAGAATAGACAAGTTATTTAATTAGACCTTTTTTGCGATAGAGTAATTAAATAATGGATTAAATAAAATAAAGCGAGATAAACAAAGTATAATTATATCATGGCGAGTATGATTTTAAAGAAGTTCGTTGTGCGACAGTATAATGAAACAATTCTTGCCTGATAATACGTTGCACACTATAAATTATTTACTCGAAGCACAATTAAAATTTTAAAAATGCGCAAAAAAATTCTTAAAGTTTGAGATCGTTCCGTGTTGTTTCTCCGTCGTTTTTGTTTTTCTTCTTTTTTCTTTTTGCTTTCTAGACTTTAGTTCATTTAACCGCTATCTGAGTTATAGATACGATAAATTTGAATTTTGTTTTCTTTTTTTTTACACGAGTAGTTAGTGCCTATATGGCTATTACTTGATTAAAGGTCATTTATATATCATTGATTATTTTTGTTTTAATAATAAAATTAGTAAGCATTTGGAGGTTGTTTATGTCGAGGATATTTTTTCTCAGTTGATTATCGCGATGATGGTTGTACTTCTGGCAGGTTAGGATAATGTGATGATGAACCGTCAGCGGTACATTGCAAATGTCGCATAGGGGCGGTGGTTGATTACTCTCAGTAGATATGAGTGAGTAATTTTTGAATGCCCAAGGTATATTCTGTTAACCACTGTTTCCAGTTTCGGTGAGCGCAGACATTACCAATGATTAGCGGCCAAGCGTCCACGCTTTTCCTTTCTATATACACGTATACTTGGCCGGGCCTGGAACCGCTGATTCCACAAGTGTAAGATGAAATTGTATTCTTGTTTCCACAATCATTTAAACTGAAAAATGTGTTTTTTCTTTTATGTTTATCACCAAGATAGTTTTCTATGCGCAGTTTATTCCCTTTTTTCTAAAACTTTATATTATTTAACGGCTGCATTTTATTCTAGATTTATCGTAGTAGTTTTTTTGTCGATCATAATTCGCAACGATTTTTTTGATTTTTTCGCACTATATTACGTAATCAATGAAAAAATGTTCATATATAATCTAAATATGAAAACTAAAGATGATAAAAAAAGTTCGGTTTCATTTTTCTCGGAAAATCGAATTACTTCGTAGCTAGTGAAATTGACAAAAAAGCATTAAAGTATAAACTCTAATAACAATGACGGATCGTGTCGATTTTGTAATGTTGTACGACAGCGAGGATTTTTGAAGAAATTTTCACTCAAACAACTTTTGGCTAATTTATTATTATTTAAAATAAATTATCGAGTAAATCAATACTTTTATTTTAGATTACAAATAAAAATTGCTGTTTTTCAACAATTACGCTGTAAATTTATTTTTTCTAAAAAATACGAAGCGTAAAAATACTGAAAAATCGGGTACAAGGACGAGGCGCAATCGTGACGCCCCAAAATTCTTAAATGATGTAATTTAAATAAAACATTGTTACCGGATATGGTAAAATTATGTCGGCATTAAGAAAAATTGCATGTGGTCACTTAATTATAGAGAGATATAAAATTTAATAATGGAAAAAAAAGGAAAGGTTGAAAAATTTGTTTTATTCCGACTGCATAGGGTAATTCAATTTTTAACAGAGTATATAAACTAAGTTGAAACATATGCTCTGTATATTTGTTGTGTCTGTATTGTTAATTTTTATATTTATCATAATTTACCGACCATTTGCAACATAGGAACTACACTAAAATGTCAACATTTCTTACATAATTTCATGTTCGGATTTACAATTAAAGGAATTATTATTAACATGCCGCCGGTCGGCGTATGTATAAAATTTTTTATTTTCCATTTTCTCGACTTCTTTCGATGATGCAGATTTTTTCAGTATTATTTTCCCCGGTACGAATTTAATTTTCGAATATTTCGCAAGATGCTTATTATTATGCATTAATCAAAAGGTGCAAAGATCATTTATTATACATCATTTACTCGTAAAGAATAATAATAATTACAGGTTAATAAATTATGTTCGAAAAGCAGATTTTACGATTTCCTCTAAAAGACATTTATCAGTTACACCCTCTAACTTACAGAAATTGTTTTTTACCGATTAGTACAATTTAAGGGAAATCAGAAAAAATAATATTAACGTCGTATTAGCATGTCTTAGAGCAATATTTTATATACTTCAAATGCGGTCAACTATACATTTTGGTGATTACCATTTGCACAAGGCCCGCACAAGCTTTGATACAGAATATTATGCTGCCTGTTCTGCCGTGGCGCATTTTCTACATAATGACTATGACTTACATGAAATCGTAATACAACAGAAGATATACAATGTTAAAAGAAATAAAGATAATCTGTCAAAAATACGGGAGAATAGCATTCGAAAATTGAAATTAACAATTTAACACATTCAGATAACGCGATAAAATTGTATAGAGGAAATGGTGGCTTGTAATTTTGAATTTGGTCAGAAATATATTGCCCCTCGCCTAGTAACAGTCCACCTCCACCTTATCTCTCGAACATAATTTTCAATAATCTCACGTCCTTATGGAAAACCCACATTGGTGCTCGTGTCAGACTTTCTCGAGGTTAATTAAACCCTCAACCAAACCATGGTGGCCAGAAAAAAGCATTTCCCGCAGAGATTTCTGTGCACTTAGCCGCTTGCGCACAGGCCATACGGCCATGTCGCATAATTTTATTTTGCAAAGAACCCCCTCTTCTATGAATTTTCCTTTCTGTGGCCAAGATGTTCCTCCCTCAACTCCTCACATACTGTGCGACTGTCCAGCACTCTCATTCTATCGGCCTCCTTCAATTAATAACAAAACAGTCACCAACATTCTTGAGAATTCCCCCCCAATGCAATTTTATCTGTAACACAATGTATCAGAACTAGCGGAATAAGCAGATATCTATAAAAACAAATATTGAGCACCCTCGTATACTGTAATAGCCACAGCAGTTAAACACGGTACAGGATGTTGCTTTCACAAGGGGAAAAAAAAAAAAAATTTATAAAGTTATTAATATTTTCGATAAACGATAAGTGATTGATTTCGATTACTTTTTTTTAATAAAATTACACACTAATATGGCTATTAAAATTAATACGAAAATGTTTTACAGCTGGGGGGACTGGGTCATTCGGTTCACGGAATAGATAAGTAAAAAATTCGATAATTCAAAACGTATTTCTCTCATTCACTTGATAAAAACTTTTCCGAACGAAGCTTTTTACAAATAATGTACTGCCTTTGCACGAACTATCTTATAAAGTTATTAAATATTTCCCCATGCTAATCGTTCTTCATTATATAGGTAAATTATTATTCCCCTTGTCTCTGATAATTAGACACACAAGTGCGAATCACTGTTGTCGCTGATATGACGACAACGGTGGCTGCGCCAGTTTACACAGCGGAACCAGTGTATCATGTGGCTGGCGCTCACACACAACACAGCGAGATGCTGTCGAACGCTACTACACATGTCATTCAACCGGCTAGATTTACACTGACGTTTACGGCACCGTCTAATGTACCAGTGTCGCCGACACATATGCCCTATTCGCAGCCACTACTCGTCTACCCGCCGGCTGAAGATACTATACCGTATTCACAGCCAAACAATATTTGTACTGAAAATCAAAGCAGCAACTACAGCCAGCACTTCCCAGCCATGCCACAAACAAATGTACAGCGAATAGATGAATATGATAGCGACGAGGAGGTACAGATGTGTTGTCAGAATGAAAGTGATAAGAATAACTGGCAAAAAGTTAAATCTAAAAGAGGAAAAAAACGGCAGTTCATCGCTACTAATAACGGTATAAGCAAAAACATGTTAAAATGACTCGAAATAGGTATGAGGCCCTTTTAACAGATGAGAAAAGTAGCATTAACGAAGAAAATAATGCCGGTAATACAGCAAAAAGAACCTCCCAAGCTGTCCCTAAGCCACCGCCTATATTTGTGCGCGGGGTCCAAGATTTCAAAAAAATGCAAGAAAATATCGAGCGCATAATTAATAAAACGGACTATTACGCGAAAGCATTGGCTGATAGAGTAGTTAAGATAAATGTTCTTACTCCGGAAGAATATCGTAAACTAACACTGGAATTTAGAGAACAAAAAGTTATATTCCACACCTACCAAATGAAACAGGAACGTGCTTATAAAGTAGTTATAAGGCACTTGCATCATTCTATACTGATATTGAAGAAGAACTACAGTCGCATGGTTTTCAGGTTCGTAACATTCATAATGTAAAACAGCATCAAACTGAAAAACCGCTGCCGTTATTCTTTATAGATCTTGAACCAACTGAAAACTGTAGGCAAATTTTTAATTTAAAATCACTCTGTAATACAATAATTAAAGTCGAATCGCCAAATAAAAAAGCATCTATCCCGCAATGTCAAAACTGCCAACAATGGAGTCATACTAAAGCCTATTGTACAAGAGCGCCACTTTGTGTGTTAAGTGCGGTGAAGGACACAAAACTTATGATTGCAAAAAGGACCCAAAATCGCCAGCTACGTGCGGTTTGTGTGGGGGATCCCATCCTGCGAATTATAGAGGTTGCGAAATATATCAGCGATTAGTACAAAGCAAAATTGATGTTAAAAATAAAATTAATCAACCTAATAAGTACAGTTATCTGCGGCCAACTATAAGTTATTCACAAATATTAAAACCGGACGCTATAAGTCAACAGAACAATATCACGACGAACACAAATCATTCTAAAAGTTCCGGTGAAATCTTTAATATAAATCAAACATCAAAGCAATTCGAGGAAAAGACACAACAGACTTCTTCAGTAAATCTAGCAGAATTCCTTATGGAATTTAAGGCAATTTTTCGTCAATTAACTGAACAAAACAGCATGGTTCTATCCATGCTAACCATGTTAGTGCAAAAAATGATTAACTAATGCCTGGCTATATAAGAATAGTTCAGCGGAATGCAAATGGCCTAAAAAATCATAAGGCTGAACTCGAATTATTCTTAAATTCAAACTTGATAGACGTAATCTTAGTCGCTGAAACGCACCTCACTGATAAAGATTATTTCAAAATAAACAACTATATAACATACTCTCTTGTTCTCACCCTTCGGGGAAATCACAGGGTGGTTCAGCAATATTAATAAAATCTAATATTATACATTACGAACTAAATAATTTTGCAGGGGACTAGTGTTAGCATACAGACGAAGGGTGGTCAGCTTGTGTTGTCAGCTGCATATTGTCCTCCGCGACATAAAATAACAGCAGACCAGTTCAATAAATACATACAGAGCCTAGGAAATAAATTCCTATCAGGTGCGGATTGGAATGCCAAGCATACAGCGTGGAGCTCCAGGGTAACTAATACCAGGAGACGTGTGTTCAAACAAGCGTTGGAAAGTCACAATGCTAACTACATATGAACAAGAGAACCAACGTATTGGCCAACTGATAATCGTAAAATACCAGATCTTTTAGAATTTTTTATTACAAAAGGCATTGCCAGTTATTATGCAGAAATAAATTCTTCTTTCGATCTTTTCTCAGACCATTCTTCACTGTGAGGCGTAACTGGGATGAATTTATAACTTACATTCACAGGTCATCTTTAAGTGTAATTGTATTAACTGAAATTAATATAAGTAAGGATGAATTAAATTTATATAATATAAATGGATTCACGAATATTGGACTACAAAGACCTATTGGGTATAACGGAGGAATACTTGTGTTTATTAATAATAAGTTTAGATATCATATTCGGGAAGTTAATAATAGGCCAAGTATGGACCTGGTGATGATAGATATCGATATTTGCGAAAACAACCCTTTACGATTAATTGTTATATACAGATCACCGAGCAAAAACGTAGGCGAATTTATAAACGAAAACGATTCACTTTTAAAAAAATTAGGTAATAAAGATAATTTCCTGTTTTGTGGTGATTTTAATATCGATTTATTGCTTCATAATGCACAGGTTGAGAACTTTTTAAATGTAATTTATGGGGCAGGAGGAGTACAGTTAATAAATGGAATTACGAGAGAAGAAGAACGGATAGATAGAAGTACTCAATCATATATAGATAACATATTTATTAAGTATAATACAAATAAAATTACCTCGGGAATTATTAATTCGAAAATATCGGATCATTACATCATCTGTTGTGTGTTTAGAATCTTGAATCGGAATTGTAAACATAATAGGAACTCTCTGAGATATGTTTTTGATGAAAAAAGGTTGCAGAATAAGATAATTAATTATAACTGGAAGGAGGTAACTACTTCCTCGACGGTAGGAAATATGTATGAGCAGATACACTCAGTTTTTAAGGGCTTTTACAAAGAATGAAAGTTGGAAGTACGGGAGAGTAAAAAGTTGATTAAATACTATCCTAAAAATGAATGGATGAGCCAAAAAATAATCAATTTTATGAAAATCAGAGATCAGTACTTTAAACTTAGTAAAGGAAATAGAATCAATATTCGGTATAAAAATTTATTTAGAAAATATCAAATATAGTTACAACAGAAATAAGGAATGCAAAACAGAAATTTTACCAAAATCAAATAGTGAAGGCAAATAATGATAGTAAAAAAGTGTGGAATGTAATTAACAATATCGTTAATAAAAAAAACTAAACAACAATAGATGACTTCATTATAAAACATTTTGGGAATTCTGCTATAGTAATTAAACAATTTAGTGACTACTTTATGCGTTCAGTGGAACAACATAGACACAAATGTCACATTTGGTTATTGAATACGAACTCTGATAATTTCATCTTGTCTTCCTTTTATATTCCACCTGCTAATAAATCCCAAATAGAAATAATAATTAACGATCTAAAAGTTTATAAGGCACCTGGATGGGATAAAATTAGGGTGCAAGATATTAAACATAACTCAAATATCTTTATTCCTATTTTGACTAACATGGTCAACTATTCCATAAAGGAAGCTAACACTCCAAACGGACATACCAAAGGTATTGTTAGACCGATATATAAAAAAGGAGTGAAAAATCAATTTGAAAATTACCGACCAATAACAATAACATCTGTAATAGCTAAAATCTTAGAACACTACATTGATAAACATTTAAGAAATTATGCGGAAAAAAACAACTTACTATATGAAAATCAACACGGTTTTAGAGAAAAAAGATCCACGATAACATTATTGAGAACGATTGTAAATAATATTAATACAGGACTATCGATGGGGAATCAGTTTTTAATTACATTTATTGACCTATCCAAAGCGTTTGATTTAGTTGATCATGAATTATTGATCAAGGACCTAGAAAGTCTGGGCATTAAAAATAATCAACTTAAGTGGTTTCGAAATTATTTAACAAATAGAAAAAACATGGTCAAAATTGCAGGGAATAAAAGTAATGAAAAAACTATTCAACATGGCGTAGGTCAGGGTACCGTATTGGCTCCTATGCTTTTTCTCATTTATACTAACTCGTTATGCAAGCATATTAAAAATGCGAAGGTATACGCTTTTGCTGATGATATTGCTTTATTAATTGAGCACAAAAATTTAGAGATTATGGAAAAATTATTACAAGAGGATGTAGATAAGTTAAGTAAATGGGCACATGATAGGAAGTTATGTATAAATATAAACAAATCGAAAGTATTACACGTTCGGAATAATTCTAAACATAACACACGCGACCCGCGAATTGTCCTTCATAATAGCCTTCATGAGTTTCATAAAAATATCAATACACATCTATGTTTCTGTCTACCATTAGAGAACGTTCATGACATTAAATATCTAGGTATATATATTGATAAATCCTTGAACTGGAAAAAACACATTCAAAGTTTAAACTTGAAATTAAGACAGACAATTCCAGCTGTATATAAAATAAAGCAGGTACTATCATATAGAACTCTACGTATATACTATGATTCAATAATAATGTCCAGAATTTTATATGGAATTCAAATATATTATGTGAGGCTAAGAAAACGGAAATAAATAAAATAAGTAAAATACAGAAGAGGTGTTTGAAACTTATACTACCCTACTGGAAGAAAAACGACTCTGGATCAACATGGTGGAAGGAAAATGATGAAATGTCTCCCAAGATGTACTATTTCTATTATAGATTACTAGAATTTAATGTCAATAATATAAAATTACCATCCAGGGAAAAAATTCGGTTAACAAAAAACCAAAGTAATACATATTACATCTATCCCCGGGGGGTAAATCTACGAATTGACAACAGTGATGACTCAGTGCTAATCAAATTAATAAGTACAATCCCTAATCATATACTAGAGGGAAAAAAAATTGGTGTGTGGAAAAAAGAGGTGCAAAAATGGTTGAAGGAATGGTGCAAAGATTAAAGATCCAAGTCTCGTCCTTTATCTCATTACTATTTGATGGTTCTTTTCTGTTTACGGTTTTGTTAGTTTTTGATTTTGTCGTGTCCTTCCTGGATTTTAGGCTCTCACTGATCATGCTTTATTTCGATTATAAATATTAAGCTGTCTGCATATATTGGTATTACCTGAATGGTGCGTATTACGCGGCATTTTTGTTTTATTGGCATACATATATATGCTATTACTTTAATATAAATAATTCTAAGTCTGTTATTATTGTTAGTTTCGAAATAATTTAAGTTAGTTTTAATTTATTGTACTATATACCTATTATAATAAACGTTGATAAGAGTGTTGGGCACTCACACAACGAGCATATTTGCCCTGTGACACCCACAACTTATTCTAAAAAAAAAAAAAAATTGTTTTAACCCTTGGTGATTCAGTAATATGCAGAGAAAAATCGATATATTTGTATAATCATAAAACAGACTGGGATTCCTTCGAGGAATACTTAGACTCAAAATTAGATCTATAAATCCCATTAAAAAGCCAAACTGACATCGAGAATGCCGTGGAATATATAACTAGGGAGATTCAAACAGCAGCAACTTTGAATACTCCTTCTATTGATATATACCAAAAAACAAAAAATTATCCTATTTTAGTTCGCCAGCTTGTTTTAGAAAAGAGAAATCTTAGGCGAAAATGGTTTCAAACAGGAAATCCATCAGACAAAAAGCAACTTAATAATAAAACCAAAGAACTCAAAAAATTATTAGCAGAAATTAAAAATAAAACTTTCAATAATTATTTACTTTAACTCTCGCCATTAGCGGCGGAAGATCATTCTTTGTGGAAGTGTACAAAAAACATTAAACAACCAAAAAATTGCATTCCTCCGATAAAACATGGCAACGGGTCTTGGGCGAAAGATCCAAAGCAAAAGGCGAATTTATTTGCCACCTACTTGGCAACAGTTTTTAAGCCGAACTTAACGGCTGCTACGGACAAAGAAGTTGATGACTTTTTAAAAAGTCCTGGCCAGTTATCCTCTCCTATCAAGTCAGCGTCACCTCAAGAGGTGAAAAACATACTTAAAACGCTGAAAAGGAGAAAGAGTCCCGGTTTTGATTTAATAACCGCGGAACTACTGAATAGACTTCCACGGAAGGCTGTAATGTTGCTGACATATTTAGATGTAACGCAATACTCCGGAGCCTACATTATTTCCCGGTGCAATGGAAGTTTGCGCAAATTATTATGATTGCGAAACCGGGCAAAAATCCGCATGCTGTTACGTCTTATCGTTCGATTCCCTTGTTGCCTGTTATGTCGAAGGTAATGGAGAAATTGGTATTAAATAGATTGCAGCCATACCTATATAATATAATTCCACAACATCAATTCGGTTTCTTAAAACAGCACTCCACGGTGGATCAGCTGCACAGAGTGGTAAGTGTAATAGAAAAAAATTTCGAACCAAAAATGTATGTAAAATCGAATTTCTCGATGTGCAACAGGTTCTTGATAAAGTTTTGCATAATGGCCTATTATATAAATTAAAAATTCCGTTACCAACTAGGTTATATCTCTTGTTGAGTTCATATCTGCATAACCGATATTTCCAGGTGCGCTATGAACACGCGTTTTCAGAACTATATCCAGTTCAAGCGGGAGTGCCCCAGGAATCAGTTCTGGGACCCACGCTGTATTTGCTATATATACAGCAGACTTTCCTGTACCGGAAAATGTTCAGGTAGCTACATTTGCTGACGACACGGCATTACTTGCGTCACATTCAGGTCCGAAGATAGCAAGCGACAATCTTCAGAAGTCCCTTACCGTAGCAGAAAGCTGGTTTACGAAATTGGAAAGTTCAGATCAACGAAAGTAAATCGGTAAACGTTCATTTCACGAATAGAAAAGTCATAACACCAACTGTTAGGATAAATGGACTGGAATTGCCTGTGAGAACAACAGTTAAGTACTTGGGATTATACCTAGATAGTCGTTTAACATGGAAGCAGCACATTCAGACAAAGCAAAGAGAAATAGATATTCGTGTTAAAAAAATGTACTGGCTTCTAGGAAGAAATAGCGTTTTAAGTATTGATAATAAACGTTTGATATACACACAAGTATCTTGAAGCCTATTTGGACCTACGGAGTACAGCTTTGGGGTTGTGCTAAACCTACAAATCTGAAGATAATACAGACCACGCAGAATAAAATCCTTAGGCTCGTAACCAAGGCGCCATGGTATGTATCAAATCAAACTTTGCATCAAGATTTAGGGATAGAGTATGCGGCAGATGTTATTAAAACTTATGCCCGAAGACGCGCAGAAAGACTTGAAAGTCATCCGAATAAACTTGCTGCTGGACTGCTACATACTGCGAATGATAGGAGGCGGCTGAAGCGTAAGAAACCTCATGACCTTGTTTAAGGTAAAGTTTATCGGGTACTATTGGGTACTTCTCCCTTCATGCTCAATATTTCCCTGTTAAGAATATTGCTAAATGGCCTAGATGGCCAGTTTGTAATACAATAACAAAAAAAAAAAAAAATTATATGCAGTAATAATTTCATCGTCTAGCAGTTAAATTATTTTTCAGTAACTCCGAAGAATTCAAAATCACTATTTACGAATAGAGTATTAAATAAAGCACGATACGCTAACATCAACACTATATACTCGTGAATATGTAAAAATACTTCGTACGTGCAGGAAATAGTAATTACATAGAACAAGCGGAAATTTTTTGAAATCTGACTTAATATTAATAAATGATACAGGTTGTTGTTGCTCCTATGATTATCAAACCCTAAAGCTTAGATACAAAAAATACAAATATAGAAGGATCATGCTACTGACACTTAATTGAATAATTTTATGAAACTCTTGTACATATATGGGGCGATTGCGTAATGTCTAAGAGTTATACATATTTTGTATCATCTCGTATTGATGTTAAGCAAGTTGCGGATTTCGATTTATCGTATGTAATATGCGTTATAGATTAAATTAGTATAAATCTTCCTTTATTTTCTAGAGGTATCTTGCGCATGTATGCAGGTTTTTTTTTATTGTTTTCCCGCTAATTTTAATTATGTACGATTATCAATAAGTAAATTTATAAGTCTCATGCTCCTATCCGGTAAGAAACACTTTCGCTTTCGATACGGATAAGCAAAATCTAAATGTGTTATATTACTATATATACAGAAATGTTACAAAATATACGGTTGTTGTTAAAAAAAAAAAAAAAAAAATGAACGTAAATTTACCTAGATTAAATTTTTTTTTATGTAGATGCAGCACCTGTACCGTGCTTAACTACTATGTGGCTATTTTATTCTTGTAGATAACTGTTTATTCTACTAATTCTGATAAACTGTGTCCCAGATGATATTGCATTGGGGGAATTCTCCAGTATGTTAGTGACTGTTTTGGTATTTATAAAAGGGGGCTGGAGGGGTAAGAGTGCTGGACAGTCACACAGTATGTGTGGGGAGTTGAGAGAGCGTCACCTTGGTAACAGAAAGGACAATTCATAGGATGTGGGCTTCTTTGCAAAATAAAGTTATGCGACAAGGCTGTGTGGCCTGTGCGTAAACGGCTAAGGGTACAGAAATCTCTACGGGAAATGCTTTTTTCTGGCCACCATGGTTCAATTGAGAGTTTGATTAGCCTTAAGAAAGTCTGACATGAAGTCCAATGGGCTTTCCATGAGGACGTGATGTTATTAAAGATTATGTTCGCTAGATAGGGAAAGGAAATGGAGCACTCCCTTTTAATAAGTTTATATAATATCCGTTGCGTTCGAATTACCAACGGGTGTTTAGTGAGAAGATTAGAGATTTTTGATAGAGCCGCGGATGAACCAATAGGGGGCTTTCAGTGATGTATGCTCTGCAGAAAGAAAATGTCCCAAACAGAAAAATACCCCACATATTTCATCATCCAGTACCGAACAGTTCTCATTCAGTCGAATGCTTCGAATCACATCGCAGGCTTCAAAGGAGCAGGCGGTTGGGGATGAAGTAGCCTCTGGGGTGGTTTTGGCAGGATCCGTAAAGAAAATGAGGTAATAAATGTATTTTTGAATTGTCGCTGCTGTCAATTGAACAATATTCGGATGCAAGGGTTTATTATACTTCATCAGGGAAAAATTAACATCAATATTCAAAGGGACCCACGGCGGTATCGCAGTGTTAGGTGCCAGATTGTGCTGCGATAGGAGGGCCAGTGAACTCTGGGGTAATGGGGAAAGCATTTATGAGGAGAGGAAAGGTGCGATTACATGAACGAGGGTCTCGCGGTGATAATAAAAGGTTCTGCGAAATACTCTAGCGAGGGGGCGGAGGTTCTATGTGCGCCAAGTATCGTTCGGAGGACCGTGTGGTGCACTGAATCAAGGGATTTAAGTAGGGAAGGACTGGCTGAAGAGTACGTCTGGAACCCGTAATTTATTCTGGAAATGACTAAGGATTTGTATACGGAGAAAAGAGTTTTAGGAGGTACATTATACTTTGCGTTTGCTACGTATTTAAGAATAGGTAGGAATTTATAACATTTAACTTCAAAATTGAATATGAAATAATGCCCTTCAATTTGAAAATTCACCATCTATCATCTCGCTTTAACTACATTAAGTATCACAAATAAGAATACTTTTTATCATCAACCGTTTCCTATCATTGTCCGGTCAAAAGCGTGAAGAATTTTTACACTGGAAAAAAATGATAGAAAGAGATTAAAAGGAAATAAAAATAAAATAAAATACATTATCCGAAAAAAACAGTTATCGTCTTATTCTAGCATCGAACCGGCAGTGCTGCAGTATTTGACGACATTTCATCCACTGCTGAAAAATAATAAAAATTTGGAGAAGGTAAACGTTTCGAGCACGAGTTTCGAAATGATTTTTTTGTTCAACAGAGTCGTTCGTCAAAGTGGACGACACCGTTTGATTCTGCTTCGAAAAGAGGAAATTATACATGTATTCATTAATTATGGTTTTTTTGTTTCTTTTGTGCTTGTTCGCGCATAGCTGGTACCCCCGTTTGGACTGATTCTGTTGATTTTTTACTATTTAAAAGTACTAAGAACCCACTATTACATATTTAATCAAAAAACTTTTTTGGATCCTGTGGTAAAACAAGTGGACTAACTCCAGGCACCATTCAAGGACAACGTCTATCCATGGAATCACTTTTCCTCGCTTCGTAAGGAGCAGACCGCTCTGTATCGGCTTCGCTCGGGCACACAAGATATTCACATGGCCATATTTTGTCTGGACTCCCTGCTCCACTATGCCTCTCATACAACGTCCCCATGTCTCTATTACTCATTTTTTCATCCTATGTCCATTACTCCAAAGCCTGCGATTCAAGCGCAAAGTACTTCCTAACTTTAAATCTTAACTACAAGACGATCCTACAACTATCATACCTTTCTATCCTTTCTTAAAGAGTCTGAGGCCATAAAAAAAAAAAAAAAAAAAGTAATTAAAAAAATATAATGCCCAACTTTCCGTACATCTAGCCAAAGATGCTGTATATGGTGCGGTAAATAAATAATAAAAAAAAAAAAAAATAGTGCTCCGCTCAATACTGGTACCATACAAGTACCGATGAATATCGGTGAACACAGATACTCAACTTTCCGTCAAATTACACAAGAAAAAGTGCGGTATTTTCAGAGACGCTTTAGTAATATAACAAATGCGATTGATAGAATATTATGTTCCGTCATATGTAAGGTGAAAAAAGTGTGATTTTTACCGAATTAGAATTTTTGTTTTTAATGTTTGTTCGCGCATAGCTTGTAACCGTATAGGCTGATTTTGACGATTCTTTGTATATTCAAAAGCATTCAATGGCGGTTCCGTGTGTGTAGCGTAAGGTATCGATAAAGATACTTACAAAGAAAGCTGTCAGATGCCGATTTTGATGAAATTTTGATATGTTGTGGAGTATAAAAAAAATATTAGACACGTGTTTTTTTTCATCGGCCCGTATGCCGTTTCAAAGGGTAAAAACCATCCCTAAGGTTCACCCCCGAAAATCGTTTTTCCTAAATATTTCGTCTTCAACTCTATGTTTTTATATGAAACAAAATGGAAATTATTTCTCGTGCAAAGGATGAGTAATCCTCAGTGATTTAAGCAGTGGGGTTATATCCCCTATTTTCTAGGGTGTGAAAACAGCTTTTTTTTTTGTCATAATTATGGAATAAAAAATTATAAAATGACATAAAAAAATTTAAAAAAACCTTTTTTTAAACACACAATTAAAAAATAAAGTTGGAGTGTTTCGGGATTTTCATGAATTTTACCCTTAAAGGGGGTAAAGCACCCCTTGCAAGAAAAATCAATAAATATGTGTATCAAGTAATCCAATTTCGTAAAAAAATTTGTATGTAAGGGTTTTTGAGATCGCCGATTACGAATCCGTCACTAGATTTTGTTAATTCAAAATAGGGGATCTAAAATATGGTGGACAAAAAAGTCAAAAAGTTTTAATTTTTAAATGCTAAATTTTGTGTACAAGGATTTTTGAAGTCGCTGATTACGAATCTATTATCAATTTTGTTAAGATTCAAATTATCCTGTGCTTTATAACCGTACTAAAACCCAGACAAGTATTCAGCCTGTGTTTTTTTAAACCAACAAACCCCAAACTCCTAAACCCCAGATAGACTGTTTTGACTAAAGTTATAACGAGCAAAATGAACACCACCTTCCTGGACGAGTCAATATTAAAAGTTAAAGTTGTTTATTTTTTAAAATGTTGATTATTATATTTAAGATTCTCGCAGATTTATTGAGCAAGAAAGCAATACGAATTATATCTATAATAGTATTAATATACTGTTTACTGCTTATTGATTGTGAGAATTAGTAATAAATGTTTTGATGTACTTATTGAATATAATTCCATACTACAAAAAAAAAAAAAAATGATTATATTACTAATGAACTTTGGAATTCAAAATAGGGGATCTAAAATATGGCGGACAAAAAAGTCAAAAAGTTTTAATTTTTAAATGCTAAATTTTGTGTACAAGGATTTTTGAAGTCGCTATTATGAATCTATTATCAATTTTGTTAAGATTCAAGTTATCCTGTGCTTTATAACCATACAGCCCCAAACTCCTAAAACCCAAACAGGCATTCAGCCTGGGTTTTTTTAAACCAACAAACCCCAAACTCCTAAACCTCAGATAGACCAGAGGCCTGTGCGTTATACCCATACAGCTTCAAACCTCTAAACCTCAGACAGGCCGATTGTCTGTGACTAAAACCGCACAACTCCTAAACTGTAGGCAGGCGAAATGCCTATTCATTGTAGTATACTGGAAAACCGTTCTTATAATTTACTTATTTAAAAAATTATCGGTACTTTTCGACTTATCTATTTATTTATTTCGTTATCTATTTATTAACAGGAATCACCTATCTTTTTACGAAAATAATAACAGAAATAAATGAATAAGTGGCCAAAGTTCATTAGTAATATAATCATTTTTTTTTTTTTTTTGTAGTATGGAATTATATTCAATAAGTAAATCAAAACATTTATTACTAATTCTCACAATCAATAAGCAGTAAACAGTATATTAATACTATTATAGATATAATTCGTATTGCTTTCTTGCTCAATAAATCTGCGAGAATCTTAAATATAATAATCAAAATTTTAAAAAATAAACAACTTTAACTTTTAATATTGACTCGTCCAGGAAGGTGGTGTTCATTTTGCTCGTTATAACTTTAGTCAAAACAGTCTATCTGGGGTTTAGGAGTTTGGGGTTTGTTGGTTTAAAAAAACACAGGCTGAATACTTGTCTGGGTTTTAGTACGGTTATAAAGCACAGGATAATTTGAATCTTAACAAAATTGATAATAGATTCGTAATCAGCGACTTCAAAAATCCTTGTACACAAAATTTAGCATTTAAAAATTAAAACTTTTTGACTTTTTTGTCCACCATATTTTAGATCCCCTATTTTGAATTAACAAAATCTAGTGACGGATTCGTAATCGGCGATCTCAAAAACCCTTACATACAAATTTTTTTACGAAATTGGATTACTTGATACACATATTTATTGATTTTTCTTGCAAGGGGTGCTTTACCCCCTTTAAGGGTAAAATTCATGAAAATCCCGAAACACTCCAACTTTATTTTTTAATTGTGTGTTTAAAAAAAGGTTTTTTTAAATTTTTTTATGTCATTTTATAATTTTTTATTCCATAATTATGACAAAAAAAAAAGCTGTTTTCACACCCTAGAAAATAGGGGATATAACCCCACTGCTTAAATCACTGAGGATTACTCATCCTTTGCACGAGAAATAATTTCCATTTTGTTTCATATAAAAACATAGAGTTGAAGACGAAATATTTAGGAAAAACGATTTTCGGGGGTGAACCTTAGGGATGGTTTTTACCCTTTGAAACGGCATACGGGCCGATGAAAAAAAACACGTGTCTAATATTTTTTTTGTACTCCACAACATATCAAAATTTCGTCAAAATCGGCGTCTAACAATTCGCGTACTTTCCTTGTTAGTAGTTATTCAAAGAAGCTTAAAAAAATGGGGGTCCCTTCAGATAATTTTATTTATTAATATAACATTATAATATTAATATTAAGAATGAAAACGTAATTTTAAAAAATTAAAGCATCTTCAATGTTAATAATCGTTATAGCTTTGAATAAAGAAAATGTATTTTAAACCGCCATAGCGAAAATTAAAAACTTGTTACACTTTTAAAAAAAGCTGGTTTTTAACAAAGGTAGAAAATTGAAGTACATATTGTGCTAAAAATTGTGAAATAAAATGTTTTTTTTTTTTTAAAAATAATACCGACTTTGAGAGTTACTATAAATATTGAATGAAAATGTGGCAAAAAGTAAAAAAATAATTATTCGATAGAAGATAAAATCTACCCTTCAAGAGTGACAACATTAAACTTTTAGGGTCAGTATAGAAATCACAAATTGCCATAATTAAAAACCGTATTAAATATATTCATTATGTTTCCAATATTTAGATTACAGAAAAAGAGCGACTGTGTTATTATACTTATTTAATGTGGTTTGTAGATATTGTAATTTGTGATTCTCGTGCCTACTCTAATTAAAGTATGAATATTGTATTAGAATTATCATAATATCACTCTTTAAGGGTATAATTCATCGTATAAGGTATATTATCTTCTTATCAAATAATTATTTTTTACTTTTTAATGCGTTTTTATTAAATTTTTAAAGTAAATCTTCAAGTTTCAGAATTTAAAAAAATAATAAACACTCTTTTTATTAAATGAAATTAGATATTTTTAATAAAATCAAAAAATTAAAATATTATTAATTACCACGGATTAAATATCGTTTCGAATATAAAAAAAAAATTAATTTGGAAACTGATTTAGCGCCATGTACAAGCTTATCGTTAACGGAAATATTACGACCTTACATTACTGCGTACAACTTTTGATCATGTGTAGTGATTCGAATGATTCTTCATTAATTAGATAGAGGCTGTATCGGTCGACAGTAGTGGTCCTATATGAGTATACGGACACTCAACAATCATCAAATAATGTTAAAAAAAAAAAGATAATCTCCAGAATGACATACTTTCTTTACTTAATAAAATCTAGACGAAAATTAACCGAAATATTTTCATCAGAATACGGCGAAAGAGCGAATACCACAAATTTTACAATTAAAGAGGCGATAATATACTGGCTCCTATCCTCTTTCTAATATACCCTAACTCATTATATAGGCACATTAAAAATGCAAAGGCACATGTTTTTGCTGATGAGCCCTATTAATTGAACATAAAAAGTTAGAGGTGACGGAAAAATTACTGCAAGAGGATATAGATAATTTTAATAAATAGGCACCTGATAGGAATGTGTAAATATAAATAAATCTAAATTGTTACACATCCGAAATAGTACTAAACATAAGAGTCGTCCTTCATAATAACGATTGCTTACATGAACTCCATGAAACTAATAACACTCTTTCATGTCCACCTTTAGAAAACGCGTAAAAGATTTTAAATATTTAGGAATATATATATATATATATATATATATATATATATATATATATATATATGGATAAATCCTTAAACTGGAAAACACGCACGTTCAAGTTTTAAATTCGAAAATAAGACAGTCAATTCCAGCTTTATATAAATGAAAGCAGGTGCTATCATATGAAACACTACGTATATACTACAATGCAATAATTATGTCTATAATTCCATATGGAATCCAAATATATAGGATGGAGAAGTTAAGAAAACGGAAATTAAAAAAATAGGTAAAATTCAGAAAAGGTGTTTGAAACAATTATACCACCACATTGGAAGCGGAGTGACAACTTGATGGAAGGAAAATAATGAAATGTCTCCTAAGATATACTATTACTATTATAGATTAATTGAATATTAAAATAGCAACAATATAAAGTTACCTTACAGGCAAAAAATAACAAGAAAACAAAGTAATATATGATCCTAAATAGTATATGATAACACAGGTGATATTTGGTTTTAATTAAATTAATGAGTAATATCCCCAATCATATTTTAAACGAAAATAGCATATTGGTGTGTAGAAAAAGGAAGTATTGAAGTGGTTGAAAGAATGTGGTGCAAAGAATAAAAACTAAGCTACATCCCGAATTTTTCCATTCTATTTTGCTCAGTTATTCATCTATTTGATTATATATTTTCTTCTGTTTTTCTTTCGTTTTTTTTTTGCGTCTTTTCCTTTTTCGTTACTTTTCTGCCGTACTTCTTAAAGAAGATCATGTATATTGAATATATAAGCTATCTTTATATATTTGTTGTATAGATAGGCAAAAATTTGTAAATTGTACTAAATTAAATTTAATAAAGCAATTTTGTTGGTTGAATATTCATTTTTAAAGCCACATGTAATTATTTCATTAGAATAGATTTTTGAATGAAATTCAAATCTAACTACACTAATTAAATTATCTAGAGTGAATGCGCGTATGCTTTTTTTTTTTTTTATAAATATATGTTTACTTAGACATATATTTATTTAGGTTTATTTCTTTTCGATTTATACAATAAGCACGAATACGTTTGTAATGTGTTCAGTTTGAATAAACGATAATAAGAGTGTCGGGCAGTAACGCAACGGGCAAAATTAACCATGTGAGACTCACAACTTACTCGAAAAAAAGGAAAAGAAAGAAATGAAAAAAAAGGGAAAAGGATTGCGAATGTCTCATGAAAATGTACATTCGAATAAAAGTAATGGCTTTTTTTGTGGTCGACAACAAATTCAAATTGCAACAAGAATTAAAAACGGCATTAAATATTCTCGATACTTACATTTACTTTATAGAAAACGAGTTTTGATGTTGTTGCAGTCATTAAAAATACGTTTTTTCAATTATTGCAGTTTGAATTTAATGTACCGAGACTCTAACAACTACTAGAAAAAGGTGATTCGAAAAAGTCATTTGTATCTTATCAATTTTACCAACCTCTACTATATAAGAGTACATTTTACTGTTTATTACCGATAACAAAGTCGGCATATTGGCAGCCGTTCTCTTTCATAATACATAACTCGTCTTATCACTTTGCCTCTTTATATGGATAAAACTCTTAAAAACTGAAACACTCGCTCTGCTGTAATAATGTCGGTGGCTGGCAGAAATGCTTCGAGAAAACTTAATTAATATATCAACGAGAAATAATAACAGCTCACTAGCGGACAATCCATTTAAAAATTCACACGGCACTATCAAACTCAAAATTCTAAGACCCGAAAAAGGAATAGAACAAAAATAAAAATATCGGTGCACCCTACTGAAAAATAACCGAAATATATATTCAGTCAATCTTCAACAATCTACGTTCCTATCCAAAGCCATCCAAGTTGCAGAAAAACTACGTCAACTGGGCAATTTTAGGAAACGCTATCGCACACTTATAGAATGTATGCGTCACAAAAATAATACATTAAAACTATAGAAACTTTTATAAATCTTCTTTTTTTTTCTTTTTTTTTTTTTGGAAAAATATGTATTTATTATTTTTTACATACAAAACTTTCGTCAAGATAAACCAATTATCCTATTGAACACTTTACCATCTTAAATTAACTTATACATATACATAATCGTGTAATATTTACCAAATAATCTATTTTGACTTATCAATAATTAATAATCTATTTCTATCTTCTATATTCAAAGTTTGTTTTTTTCTAGTTTTTTTGTTGCGCTTTGTCATTTTATTTTATGTTTATTATTTTTTTTTTTATAGTTTCTTCTTCCTGAAGCCATTCCTTTATTTTCCTTTCCCCTATTTTTTCCTTCTCTATTATTTCTTTGGGTATTTTATTCAACATCTGAGTTATAATATATTTATCCATTTGCTCCGCCATCTTTGTTCTTGCTAATGGCAGTTGGAACGGAAGTTTTTCCCTCAACTCGTATTCTGTGTTTATTCTTTCCTCCAATTCAATTTTCTTTTCTGCTGATATGTACTCCCATATTTATATTATATATTAGACATACGCGAAGAACGTCTAATAACAGAGACTGGTTATCTATTTCTCTAGAAATAGCAGCCCGGTCAATCGTTTAATGGAAGACCACCTAATAATAAAAATCAACAATGTGGAAATTATTTTGACAAGGCTGATCAATCTGTTTTTACGTTTTGTTACATACAACGCTTGATTCACTGTACGATATCATTATCCAAGAATTATTCAAAATAAGAATTACACCTGTACCCCACTGATCTTTCTAATAGCATTCTATCGAGAAATTAAATTTTTGTACACTCCAATGATGTAGATGAGATATACTATCCACTGTTCTAATCCATTTTCGAGAAGAAGCATACCGAATATTTTATCCAAAGAATTTTATCTCGCGTGTTTTATTTTGTAACAATATAAGAACTGACCCAATCAGGCTAGAACTGGTAAGAAAACTAAAAACAATATCGCCGATGCTTTCAACGATACTATCGTGAAGCAATTTTTCATTCGAAAAGCAATTCCCCTAAGTGATGAAAACAGCACAAACTCGAAGATATGCTGATCTTCGACGGGTTCTGACAGATCTGTGATAGGATTCAAAGTAAACAGCATCCTTTAACGGAAAACCGAAACCCTGAGAAAGGCATTTTCGTCTTCATCAAGCGATGGAAAAGAAATCTATGACAGACGTCCTTCAAGAATCTAAAAAAAAAAAATCAATACTGCTACAACAACTACTAAATCTACATCATCTCTTTTCGACGCATCCGTAGATAGCGTTCTTCCATCCCAATAAAGAAAATATAGAAAAAGAAATACTTCAAATAGATTTCGCTTTGTTCAAAAGAGGAAATAGTTGCGCTCTCTATGGAGAAAAATTCGTTATTTAAATTAAATAAAAAACACCTTCAACAAAATGGCAATACCGTAAAACGTTTTAAACAGATCTTCAAAGAATTACAAAAATTAATACGAGTTACAAAACGGAAATATTATTCCTGAAAAATGACAGGAATACGGTGGGATAATCCTAAAAAATATTGGCCGATAATTAAAAATATAACTGGTATCAAAAAATCTGTACTGAAGAGAGGGGAAATGAGTATGCAATATCCGATCACTTTAATAATTATTTTTTAAATATAGTTAACCCTTAAATACCCTCACGTAGAAAAAACAAAGTGAAAATTATTTCGTATATTCTATTTACAAAACTTTTGAGCATGCCCAGAAATCCCAAACTTGAATATATTTAAAACAAAATATAATATTGTATATTATACTATAATTTTTTACTTATCAAACACGAAGTATTTCAAAATGATTTCAAAGATGATGTGCATTATAATGCACATGGGACACATTTAAGGGTTAATACGATGAAAATTAGGGAAAGTTCTGATATAAATATCTCGAATGCATTTAATCACAGTTTTAATTCGTTTGGATTTGTTAAGTTAAATAGAAATGAAGTTAGAAATGACCAAGAAAAAGTTTATACAGTTCTGATGGTATATCAAGAGCGTTCTGATAAAAGAGAAGACTGAGCTTTTTGTAAATCCCTTGAAACATATCTAATTAAAGTTAGGCATAATTACTCCAGTTTATAGGAGCGGAAACGCTTCAGATATATCTAACTATAGTTTTCAATTTGCTTACTATTTTTGAAAAATATTTAAAAGAGAAAGTGTTATCCTACTTACGTAAAAATAATTTTTTCAGTAAAAACCAATACAGTATAACCTACAGATGATGCTTTTTTTGATCATATCTACATCAGAAAACTTGGAATATGGCCGCTCAGTGGCGGCTGTTTACTTAGATTTCTGCAAAGCATTTTTGATATATTTGATCACAAAATACTTCAGAAAAAGTTACATGCATGTGGGTTCCGGCGTGTAATTTATGAATGGTTTCAAGCATACCTAACAGGCAGAATATTTATCGCAACAATAAATAATATCCTGAAAGAATATAGTGTGTCATTCAGGAGAACGGCGTACTGCAGAGTAGCATTTTGGGCCCAATCCTCTTTCTTATTTACGTTAATGATCATGTAATCTAAAAGTGTCAGGGAAAATTTTCAGCTATACAGATGATACCGTTCTTATTGTTAGTTCTAAATTTTCGAATATATTACATCAATTAATGCCGGAGTCTTGTCTCGTTCCAGATCCGAATCGTTCTCAGGTATATACCTAAACTGAAATTGAATATTGGTTATACCAGAGAACTATCTGGGAAAACTGGCCCTCCTACTCTCGTTAGTGTGTCGTTGGGCTAAGTACAACATTATGAAAAGCTTAATTTCACAATCCATGATACCTTATCAAGGATATCCATGGGACTCACTTTAAATACATAGTGATTTGAACAAAGTGCGCGACTGGGTGAATAGTAATTCTATCGGACTAAATATTAAAGAAAAAAAAAAAAAAAATTAATATACAGCCATTTAGCTGAACGCAGGTGGGATTTATTAAGAATACAGTAGTGGGAAGATCAGGCTGCTAAGGTGTTACATCTTCTCTATTATGCTTTATGGTTGCGAGAGCTGGACCACCCTAAATGCATCATTGGAAAAAAAGATTAACGCATTTGAAATGTACTGTTATCGGCGAATTGTGAAAATATCATGGGTGAAAAAAGTTACCAATATCAAGGTACTTGAAAAAATGGGAAAGACCCTTAAAGTATAATGCAAACCATCAAGAAACGGAAGCTGCAGTGGACACATCATACGAGCAAATACGAAATTCTGAAAATCACACTGGAAGGAAAGATAAATGGGAAGAGATCGAGAGGAAGACATCGAAATTCATGAATAAGCTTATCAACTGGTTCGACTGCCCTTCTGTACAACTCCTCCGATCATCGGCCATTGTAAAAGGAAATTTTCAATCGTGGATCGCCAATCTTCAATTTGGAGACGACGGCGGATGAAGAAGAAGAAGAAGAAGAAGAAGAAGAAGAAGTGGGAAGATAATATATTTGTAGAAAGAGTGTATGAGACAAAAAATCTAGGAATATATTTAAATTGTAAATTGATGTGCAATTCTTATTTAGCATACATGACGGCAAAGCTGAGAAAACTAAATTGTAAATAGCTAAGGATTTTTGTATTTTGCACTTTATCAGTCGACCAAGGATATATGTCATTATTCATCAGGAAAATGTAACAAAATACCACCTATCCCCGATAAATTGTCTGAAAAAAAATCAAAAAGGGAGAAAAATTTATCTGGTACAGCGAGGTGAGGGTTCTAATAATTTTTTAAGCGTTAAAGATTTATATTACATACAATTATTACTCTATGTGCAAAATAATAAGGATAAATTTGACGTAAAAATACGAACAGGAATTCTGTACAAGAGAAGGCTAGCACATAGCTTGTTTTAATAAATACCACGTCGGAATATAGACAATTAAAATAAATCTCAGCAATTATAAATATAAGCGGAAAATCTTATTTAATTATATTTCAGAAAGCACTATTTACTTCCAGAAATTTGGAAGATAATTTTCCGTTTACTTTACACCAAGTTGCGCAATATTTTTCCTGTATTCCGTATCATTAAATAATATAAATGTATAACATTTGCAATAAAAATTGTATTAATTCTAAATGCACTGCAATGCACTACACCAATTAAAGTCGGAATTCCATATTTTGTAAGCAGCGCTAGTAATTAATTCGCAAACTGTAATTCTTATTTAATTGTAATAGGAGAAATACGGATAAATCAGACGCGAACATGGTATAGATATTCGATAATAAAACGTATACACTTGCTAAATAAGAAAAAATCTTTGATTTGTAAATGCCGCTCTGAATATATGTAAACAATTTTAATTGCAATAACATAAACACAATAAACGGCTAACTAGATTAAATGTTGCAATAACTGTTATTATTATAGACCAATTAATTTCATTTGATACACGGTAATTTTAACTTTATTTAATTAATATTTTAAATATACACGGTAAGTTTAATTATACAAAATTTTTTGATTTAATTTTAAACACTGCTACGATTTACAGTTTACACGATAAAAAATTGTCCGAAACGTATACTCTGAATTTATTTTAATATTCTTAAATTTCATTTATTTATTTTCTATTGTACAATTTATTACTATCGTTCATATATCGCTATTTCTTTTTCCCTTTCCCGTTGAAAGCATTCAATGAAGTTATTTATTAGTATGATAAATTCAATTTATTATCTTACTGCTCTCTTTACCTGCATCCCATATAATCATGTTATTAGTTAATAAATTTAAATTGTTTAATTTTTATTTTAGTTTTATATCATTGTTACACTTACACAAGGGGAGACGGCACCACCTCGGAAATTCGTTTCTGGACAAGACTCTCTGTATAATAATAGTACTCCCTTAGGGTGTGTTTACTCTTTAATTATAATAGCGTCGAATGGCCAGTCAATTCGGAGAAAAAAAAAAAGCCTCTGAAATACTAATAAGTTTATTTGGTTTCGACTTCCATGCTCGACTAAGTATTTTTTTTTTTTAATTCATTTAATTAATTATTTTTACAATTAAATAAATCTGTTATTTACAAACATCGATAATTTGAATAAAAATGATTTTTTATTTCATTTAGAAAAAAGACTTATTAAACATATACACCGCTGATATGCCCACCACGTTGTACACATTGCAAGCTACATTTGCGGATGACATAGCGATATTAGCCAGCCACAATGACCCACGCGAAGCCTCGAAGTACATTCAACATCATTTATCGATTCTTCAGCAGTGGACACTCAAATGGAAAATCGGAATCAACGAACGTAAATCCTCCCACATCACATTCACAACCAGACGTGAAGCATGTCCGCCAGTCAGGTTTAATAATAGTATTATACCGCAAGTTGATCACGTGAAATACCTTGGACTATATTTTGATAGACGCCTAACATGGAACCTACACGTAATCAACACAAGGAAAAAGTTAAGGTTAATACTTAAGCAGCTGTATCCTATAATAGGAAGAAAATCCAGTCTCAGTCTGTCAAATAAAATGTTATTATACAAAACTACAATAGCACCAGTATGGAAATACGGTTTAGAAATTTATGGTTCAGCCGCCAAAGCTCATATTGACAAAATCCAGTCGTTTCAATCCAAAATGTTGAGAATAATGACCAACGCACCGTACTATATTCGCAACAGTATTATCTATGACGATCTTAACATTCCTACAATTACGGCAGTATACTTACAACAGTACAATGAATTCCACCGCACATTTAGCCAGCATTCCAATCCGTTAATATCGCGAATGAAAGCAACGGTACTTCCTGACAATCCAGCCAGAAGACTCAAGAAAAAACAATGTCGTGACGCTATCAATTCTAACGTTAACAATTACCTATAGTTAAATTTACAAATAATTTAACAGAACAACGGTGTTTATTGTAACACGTTGTTGCTAAGTTCTGTTTTGTTAGTGTTAGCTATTGCGTTAATGACCTACCGTACAGGTCGGTACGCAAAAAAAAAAAAAAAAAAAAAAAATAATATTTTAATTATAGTAACTATTTTCTATTTTAAAATAGTACAAAATAACTAATAGTTAAGATAATAATATGCATAAATAGTAACTATGATTACGGCGATCATGCTAAAATCTGGAGAAATTTTGTTGGATGTAAGCGATGTTTGTTTTTCAATTGAATTTCGTAAAGAACATTGTGTCCTTGCAATAATTCCTCTTTTATTAATTATGCTGGATGTCAAAAAATTTATCGTTTTAAATGTTTTTATGACAATTATCATTCAAGTTCTTGTTCGTAATCAAAAATTTATGTAAAATAAAATTAAATAACAATATACAATTTAAACTTTTTACTTATTATAATAACTATTTATAAGATTGTTATCGTAACTGTTAGTTATTTTGTACTATTTTAAAATAGAAAATAGTTACTATAATTAAAATATTATTTAATATTTAAGAAGTATTTTTTCTAAATGAAATAAAAAATCATTTTTATTCAAATTATCGATGTTTGTAAATAACAGATTTATTTAATTGTAAAAATGATTAATTAAATGAATTAAAAAAAAAAAAAAAAAAAAAATACTTAGTCGAGCATGGAAGTCGAACCCAAATAAACTTATTAGAACCCACGCTGTACTTGATATATACAGCAGACTTTCCTGTACCGGAAAATGTTCAGGTAGCTACATTTGCTGACGACACGGTATTACTTGCGTCGCATTCAGATCCGAAGATAGCAAGCGACAATCTTCAGAAGTCCCTTACCGGAGCAGAAAGCTGGTTTACGAAATTGGAAAGTTCAGATCAACGAAAGTAAATCGGTAAACGTTCATTTCACGAATAGAAAAGTCATAACACCAACTGTTAGGATAAATGGACTGGAATTGCCTGTGAGAACAACAGTTAAGTACTTGTACACTTAGATAGTCGTTTAACATGGAAGCAGCACATTCAGACAAAGAAAAGAGAAATAGATATTCGTGTTAAAAAAATGTACTGGCTTCTAGGAAGAAATAGCGTTTTAAGTATATTGATAATTAATAAACGTTTGATATACACAAGTATCTTGAAGCCTATTTGGACCTACGGAGTACAGCTTTGGGGTTATGCTAAACCTACAAATCTGAAGATAATACAGACACCATGCGGAACAAAATCCTTAGGCTCGTAACCAAGGCGCCATGGTATGTATCAAATTAAACTTTGCATATCAGGATTTAGGGATAGAGTATGTGGCAGATGTTATTAAAACTCATGCCCGAAGACACGCCGAAAGACACTTGGAAGTCGTCCGAATAAACTTGCTGCTGGACTGCTACATACTGCTAATGATAGGAGGCGGCTGAAGCGTAAGAAACCTCATGACCTTGTCTAAGGTAAAGTTTATCGGGTAGGTACTATTAGGTACCTCCATTCATGCTAAATATTTCCCTGTGAAGAATATTGCTAAATGGCCTAGATGGCCAGTTTGTAATACAATAACAATTAAAAAAAAAAAAAAAAAAGTATTTCAGAGGCTTTTTTTTTCTCCGAATTGACTGGCCATTCGACGCTATTATAATTAAAGAGTAAACACACCCTAAGGGAGTACTATTATTATACAGAGAGTCTTGTCCAGAAACGAATTTCCGAGGTCCTGCCGTCCCCCCTTGTTAGTTTTATCCTACGTTAGATTAGAATTTAAATGTTTTATATTGTGATTGAAGTTGAAATACTCATTCCTTGGGTTTTGAGGGTACATATGTGATCTAGTTTAAGAATAAACAGTTTAAGTTCCATAAATTATTTCTTAACTTATAAGTATTTTTGTACGCAGTAATGAATTCGATGAATAATTGTAAACATGGGTGTTTGTTTAAGTTGTTACAAAGTGGTAGCTGTAACGGGAAATGTAATTTCAAAAGAATACCTATATATTTACATAAAAATGATCTTTCCACGGGGGTGGGGCATTCTAACATTCGTAATAAACTAGTAATATTCTCACTGGGGATATGCCCATAATGTTCTCTGGGGTTTGAAGCACACGGATAATTGAAGCGTAAAGATTATACACGTTTATTAAATATAACAGTGTACTCATGAGCTTAAATGTCTGCGATAGTCATTACCATCTCAAGTTGCTGCATCGGATATTAACATGAACCGTTGCAGACTTGCGTGCAAGTGGTCGCTATCCTTTTCGTATCAATTTAGCTTCAAATTCAATTGCACCTTCTCAAAATGTCCGCCCTGGAATTTGAAGAAAGCAAACTGGTATCTCTTCTCCGAAACCATCATCATCAAAATGCTGTACATGGTTGCCGTACGTAGCGATCGCAGGGGATGTTGATCATATATCCATATTTCTGGCAGCTTGAACTAATCTCTCTATAGATGTTATTCCGGTCCACTTCCGAATGTTCTGCGCGCAAGATAGTCTTCTGCGTCCAACTACTCTTTTTCCTTCAATTTTTCCTTGAAGAAGAAGCCGCATGATTTTTTTATATCTTTCTCCTCTGATTATGTGTCTCCAAAGTATTTTATTTTTCTTTCTTCGACTATTCGGCGGATCATTCTTTCTTCTGGAATACGAGGTAGTTGAGCGCTGCGCCAGAAAATATGTTGTAGCTTCGAGCCTATAAAGCATAATAGGTCAAATACAGTCTTTCATTAGTCTTTTCCGGATCTCCAGGTAAGATAAAATTCTGTTTTTCCCGAATATCGGATATTAATGTAATCAGCGATTACCGGTAACTGACACAATTTTCGACACCGCCAAACCACCGTTAACTCGAGTAATTTCTGGGGAAACGAGGATTGTAAAAAATCTATCAAATAAAAAAAAAAAACAATAACCTACAAATGAAAATTTAACCGCCATAAAGATTTTACAGGTAATAGTGCGCATAGCAACACGCAATGTTAAAAATCAATCGTGGAATAATTACATCTTTGAACTAAACGGCCGTATCAGTTCAAGTACGGAAAAAAAATAACACTAATCGTTATAGCGTACCCTGAACAACTCTGCTATTAAACAGGGATGATCAAAAGTGTTAATTGATGCGACAAAACTATCTGAAATACCAGTGCGAAAATAATTCTAACCGTAGTCCGATGACTTGCGCTAATAGCTCACTCGTCTCTGAAATAGAAAACTCCGGAAATGAAGACATGAGAGAGAAAATACGGATTCTTATTGATAATAGAAATACTTAAACACCTTGATGATGTGTCCAGTCAGTTCTGAAAATCTTTACTATTATCCGGGAGTGATGACGTAAAATTCCTTTCACATGGACTGAAGCGTACATAATGCCAATATTACATAAAGCTTCTCTATTAGTCCGAAATTATCGACTGACTTCACCGACAAATTTTCTATGCAAGTTATGGACAAAACTATAAACGCTAGACACCATGAGCCTCTAGAGAACGGAAAATTATTTTCGGACTTTCAATATGGTTTCCGACTCAATCGATGTACTTTAGACTCTACGATCACACTAGAACACGCGATATTAAATTCGCGTAGAAAAAAAAATGTTGCGCCGTGTATTAGTAACCCTCAACACTGAAAAGATGCCTGATCGCCTCAAGAGAGAGATAAGATTCTTCAAGTTGTCCGAACACGTAATTGTTCCGGTAACTTGCCGAGCTTAAAGTATTTCCCTGTAAAAAATAACGTCTCAAGTTTAACCGAATTTTACTTTATACCCTAGTAGTGGGAAAATGCTTCCCCGAAATAACCAGAAACACGAGAATCGGAACTCAGTCCTACACAGTATTCACTGCAACATTCAACAGTACAGTAAATCAAATTAATCTCCGGTAAAGTTTCGACTACTCGCTGATGGATACTATTTATACTTACAGTATCACACACCTTAGATAAACTCCAGAAATGGTCCGCTGAATACGGGTTGTCTAACGCATAACGGATCCACCATTTATCATTCATCCCTGTATATTCATATTTATTAAATACAGTACAGAATCAGGCTCTATGAATAATTTTCGGCGCATACCGAAAAAATCCAATTACCAGCTAGCAAACCAAAAGTAATATTTTACCGCGCAAACAACAATTTCAAATTTTAGCGCGCTCAAGTACATTATATATCAAAATACTTCGCTTCCGAAAATATCTGCCCTATAATCACACATATTCGACTCAAAAATTGTGCTCTCAATACTATGACAAACTAAATTCCTTACATAATCCCGATACTTAAACCTGGTAAACATCCCTTCGAAATCAGTAGTTATAGACACCCATTTCACTAACCAGCTCGGTGAGTAAACTAATGGAGAAAATGGTCAACAATCGGCTAAAACAGCAACTTGAACAACGCGGATTACTAGATTCCGATCAAACAGAAGTGCCATAGATTCTTTAGTCAAACTTCAGCACTACATATGTGATGGATTTGTGAACAAGCAATATACAGCGGTCATTAGTTTCGATCTCCAGAAGGCCTTCGACCGTATCTGGCGATACAAAATCCTACAAAATTTAACAAAATGGAAGATAAGTGGTCGATTAGCAATGTTCATAAAAGAATTTTTACATGATAGATCATTCCGAGTGAGATTAAATAGTACTATTTTTGAGACGAAAATATTAGAAAATGGAACCCCCCAAGGATCTGTAATTAGTCCAACACTGTTCGTTATCGGAATTAACGAACTCTCAAAAGTTATTAAAGCACCTGTTCAGTATAGCTTATTTGCGGACGATCTGATCATTTACCTATCCGGCACGAATATCGAAAATATCGAAACAACACTGCAGCACAGAGTCAATAAAGTTGTCAAATGGACTGGAAAACAAGGCCTAACCTTCTCGACAGCAAAAACGGTATGTATCACATTTGGTATTCAACGGCCTCTTCCACCTGCATGCAATATTTCGCTATACAATGAACGTGTGAAAACGTCAACGTCATTGAGGATACTAGGAATAACAGTCGATAGAAAATTGTCGTGGGTAGATCACATCCAAGCTTTACAGATCAAGTGCCACAAAGCGCTAAACGTTCTAAAGATGATAGCGCACACAAATTGGGGCGCAGACAGGAAATCCCTACTATTTCTTTATAAAACCCTGGTACTTTCAAAAATAGACTACGGATGCATATTATATAATAGTGCAAATCCCAACGCGCTCAAAAAGCTGGACTTGATTCAAAACATCGCGATGCGACTCGTCACGGGAGCTTTAAGAACCAGCTCCACAGTTAGCCTACTAGTGGAAACGGACTTATTCCGACTCGGCGATCGGAGAAATCTACTTTTACTGAAGTACTTTTTTAAAATCTGTCATCTTCCTTATAATCCTGTCTACGGTAAAATTATAAATTCAAAACAACTTATACCTCGCTTTATAAATTAAGAGTACGTTCACCAAGACCACACTAGCAGTGCACTGTAGATTGCTCTGCAGTAAATTTGATATCGAAATTCGGAGCTTTACTCATGAAGGACAACATGCGACCAATATGAGAAATCGGTATTAAAAAACATAGCTGCTAAATTATATGAAATACCATAAAGTTATCGTGGCAGTCCGAATGGGGACAGCGTTTTAACGGAAACAAATTATATGCAATAAAACCGATCTCCTTTCCGAGTGGCATACATGTTACCGCCGAAATCGCCGGGAAGAATTTATATTGGCACGCTTAAGAATCGGACGCATAGCGCACGCCTACATCTTCGAAAAAGACAAACCACTAATACGTACTGCATGCTCTAGTGTCAGCTATCCATAACCCACACATATTGTCCGAATGCGCGGGGTACACTACACAGCGACAAACATGCTTTGGAAATGCAACTTTGGACATTATCTTAAGTAACGATATCAATAATATTAATAATTTATTTTCCTTTTTAAAATTAACAAATATCGTTATGATACTTTATAATAATTAGCGTATGTAATTACATAAAAGATGCAAATGACCGTGCAGTCGAGCATCTTTCAAATAAATAAATAAAGAAAAGAAAAAAAAACTACATTCTTCCAGACTAGCGAGAATCCGACGCAGCGAATATTTAAAGAAAAGAAACCTCAAATAATTTCCTGAAGTTCACGAGAAAAAAACGGAACAGGATGCGGCAAATTGTGACATCGGAACCAATGTGACATTGAGACCAACTGTGACTTACAGTTGCTACCAGCTTTAACTACTTTGCCGCCCGTTCGCTCTTGGTCGTTTTCCCAGATAATTAGCAAAACAAGTTTCCAAACTTCTACGTTCCTTTTATGTACGCTTCAAAATCGCGTGGTTCAGCAGTTATAATTCACGATGAATATTACAAATTATCAACAGAAACCTCGACGTATTCTACCGAAACGCACACTATTAAGAAAGCTACGTCCTGCTTAGGAAAATATTTAATTTCTCTTCCACGAAGTCTATAGTTGGCAATGCGAGTCCCTGGCCACTATGAAATATCGGGAAATAAACGGGCGAACCAGAACGAACCCCAAATACCAACTCGCGAAAAAAAAAAAGAAAAAAAAAACATTTCTGTACACGATGCTTTGTTCGTAAGACAACGAATCCAGAACCGCGTATTACAAACTCCTAGTCAATGACACGAATCGTCTGCACCAAATCAAATCAACAGTAGAACACATTGCAGTTTGCCTCCTCACCGGAATTGAACGGGTAATCTACGGTCTGTGGTATGGAACATACATCGTTAACTCGTCAATACTTATTAAACAGAATATCTTTCGTCCTCAATACGCAGAATGTCGTTATACAGCGAAATTCACGACGGTAAATCGCATTTTGGCAGAAAGTTAAGTATCCAACAACATCCGAAATATACAAATCATGCACGCACAAATCCTCGACTAAGCATTATTACGACTGTATAATAATATTTTAAATGCATAAATGTTTAAAATGAACCAATTTATCGTCGCAATATATAAGTCTATGTAATAATACTTTTGATTGGTAAGCTCTCCTCGTCTGATGCACGATGAAAGAATAATAACAATAAGTGATAATGCTACTTAAGAATTATCATAATATCATCATCTCTTTTTAAGAGGGTATATTTTACAGTAAAATGTATCATATTCTTAAAGAGTAATTATTTTTTACTTTTTAACGCGTTTTCATTAAATTCTGAATAGTAAAGTATCGGTATTTTTTTAAGCTTTTATTTTAAACATGTTTTTTTAGGTATGAAAAAGAAACGTAAGTGTGATTACTATGAACTAAAAAACGAAGCAGCTGATCGCGATTCGACAAAAAATTTAGTTAGTCGTAGTCGCTTCTTCCCCTATTTTTACCTTAATTTTCACCGAAATATTCTACAGAATTTTCAAACAAGACACTGCTCGTGTAATCATATTTTTAATAAAATACCGCGAAGCAATTTAAAATGATCGCTGGTTTCCTAGAATTTTTCTTGAACAGTAATTTCGACGCCACTTTCAGTAAATTATATTGTTAAAAATATTATTGTCTATTTCAATGATATCGGCAGAAGCAAAAAGATTTCTTTCTATACGGAAAAGGATAAAAAGTTTTTTCATGAAATTCAATGAGGAATCGCACACTAGCAATAATGTCATTCGAAAAAAAATGAAAGAAAAACATTTATTACTATTATTATTATTTTTAGTTATTATATTGATAAATCTAGTTATTATTTTAATTAGCGACGATATTATCTAGATCTAGTGGAAGTTACAATGGCGATTTAGTTTTTATTGCATATTGTAAAGTTTACTATTTTCCGAATGGTTTATTTGACAATAAGCCAGCTGCCGTGGCAAAGTTGATTAGGCACCGGTGTTTCTTCGGGTAGAACCTGGTTTGAAATCCGCCACTGCACACTGAAGTATGCAAAAATTTTATTTCCGCTGTGTTAATGTTGTTAACGATCCAAAAAAAGAATATATATAAAATAAAAAAAAAAAAAAAAATAATCGATGCAGTGGAGTAGGGATAGAAAGATAGAAAAACGCTAACATCACCGTAGAAGATAACTGGTGAGACTGAATACTTACAAGGTGAATATGAAAACGGAGGAGGGCCGCTTCTTGCAACCTCGACGGAATGGTGCGTGAGACTGAAGGAAAATGATTTCGAATATTACTGCAGATTTCAATCAAACGTTTTGAAGATGTCGACTAAAAACAAGACAGGAGAATGAACTTTATTATATCAAATAATAACATGACTGGTTTTTCATAAAAAGTAAAACTTCGCTTAAGGATGTTACTTTTAAACAGTATTGAAAGAATAACATTAGTATTGAAAACTAACGATGTCAATGCGATGTTGAATATTTTCGTTAAGATTTATTTTTTACTTAAGTTCAACCGGATTGGATTTTTTAATTTTTGAAGTTCTGTAAAATTCTCTACAATTTTTCAGCCGTTTAAGAATTTGTCGAATACCGTAATTAGTTTTATATTTCCCGGGGACGGGTAAATTCTGACACACATTTCAAAACGCTATAACAGTTAACAGAGATAAGATACTGTTTAAAACGTCTGCAATAACCAAATGATTTACTATCGGTCGATAACTAATTTGACATTCGAAGTAAAAACTTCACAGATACACTTTTCTTTCTCTAAAAATAAAGCAAACAACAACAATAAAAAAACTGTCTCCGGATTCATTGATTTTCGCATTAATGAAATGAATAAACAGCGGAACGGCGTTTTTTTGAACTTCGAATGATACGAGGATAACCGCTGATAGCGTTATTGCGATTGCACCTTCGCTTTGAAATTTAATAATTTTTAAAGTAACAGTTATTAAAAGCGGCGAGAAAATTGTCCAGTCTCACGGTCTAATCTAAGGTAACATCATGCAGGTATGGTTGTTTCGCAGAAATTTTAATTCATTCATCGAAAATATTTGGCAAGTACTTTATAAATCAATGGTATCACTGATACGCAACAAATATCGGCTATCAGGAAATCATTTGAAATGTTTACTAGCCAGAATAAATATTTTTATCGTATTACTTAGCGTACTTGTAACATTTTTGAGGGCCACTTTATGTTAAGAAGAAAAAATTCTCTTTTCAAACAATCACGTTTGTCCTTTAATCTAAAAAATCATGCGCATTATTAGCGAAACGGCCTGACAGTACATTTCGTTAAGTAAAGTACAAATCGGTCACTATACATATCTAGATATTTAAATAATTGTTTCTTTAATAAACTGATCTCAAATTTTTTTTTAAACTTTAGGCTGAAAACTGAAATTTAATCTCAGTGGTAAGTTAAAGTCCCCCCCCCAAATATTGGAATGTTCGATCGTATTTTTTACAATTACTATTATTATTTTTTTTATATTTCATTATTAATTATATATATATATATATATATATATTTATGTAAATATATATATTTATTTATTTATATAAACATATTAGTCAGAATTAAGATCATAAAAATTTATTTTTAGTAACCTATATATATATATATATATATATATATATATTTCTTTTTTATGCATGCTCATTATATTCAAGTATCCCGCCAAGCCATGCAACTAATTTGTCGGTAAGGCCCTACAAATTAACTCCTTTTTCCATTACATAAGGGGAAATCGACGGTAACACTGTTTACATCTGTTATAAATAAGGGGTTAGCATCCGGAAAACAATTTTTGATAGTCTTTTTAGATCTTACTTAGGCTTTTGATTTAGTTGATAGGGAAATTTTGATAGAGGACTTACTCAAAATTGGAATAACAGCGAAATATCTCAATTTGTTTAGATGTTATTTAAATGAAAGGGAATGCTTAGTGACGATTGGGAACGAATATAGCGATATAGGAAAAACGAATTATGGAGTAGGACAAGGAACTATATTAGCCCCGTTACTGTTTCTAATTTACATTAACTCTGTTCACAATTGTGTTATGAATGCCAAACTTTACGCATATGCCGATGATAATGCTAAGACGTAGAAATTGCGGAAAGACTACTTCAGGAGGACTTGAATAAAGTCTTCAGACGGGTACATGACAAAAAATTATTAATAAACGCCAAAAAATCAAAAATGACGTATGTAAGAACACCGAGTCGGTTTAGAAAGTTCGTTCCTAATATAGTGTTGCATAATGTGGATTCTCTTCATGGAGCTGAAGAATGCTGTTGTAATCTGATAGTAGAATCGTTTGATAAGTTTAAGTACCTTGGAATAACATTTGATAAGTCGTTAATGTGGAGAATTCACATCGATAACATTGCCAGGAAAATCAGGCAGACTATACCAGCTTTATACAAATTAAAACAGGTTATGAATTACAAAACCAAGAGATTGTATTTTGACTCATTAATAATGTCGAGGATCAGATACGGAACCGAAATTTGGGGGAAGGAAAAAATAACGGAATTAAGGAAAATTAGTAAGCTACAAAAAAGATGTTTGGAAATATTTTTACCGAGCTGAAGAAGCACGAATCTCGTAACGAATACTACATGGTGAGATAATAATCAAGAAATGTTTCCAAAAATGTTTTTTTATTACAGTAAGCTATTAAGGTATAGATTACCGAATAGGGAAATATGGGACTAGGAACTATGACAAATTATATTTTATAAGACCTAAAGAGGGATTAACAATAAAATTGACAATGTTGAAGAGGAAGTTTTGAGTCAAATATTGGGTAACATAGCAAAGGAAATTAGAGTCAAATGCAATTTGAACATATAGAAAGGCAAAATAAAAATTTAGTTGATAGCTTGCTGCAAAGAATGAGAAATGAGTAGACGAAGGAAAGGAACAGTGATAAGACGGGGAACTAACGGGGAAAGTAAATAGTTAGAAATTATGTAAAAAAAAAAAAAAAAAGGCTTTTTGGCTCTTAGATTCTAATGAATGGTGGCTCCTTCATGTAGTTGCATTTATTTTGGCTTACGTGTAAATGTTGTTTAAGGATGTGCGGTGTTATTTTAAAAAAATAAATAAATAAATAAAAAAGTCCTTTATCATGCAGCCACAGATTTAACTTATTTAGGTCCTTTTGAAGTTGGTGTTCAGCACTACACTGATACTTCTGTTTATTTTTATCAGAGAAGAGAGTTTCGTCTAAGTTTCTCATATAAACCAAGAATAGTAGAGGGGCCAAAATTGTACCTTGTGGCACGGCACATTTCATACTTCGTAACGGCGGTCACGGGTTCGATCCAGAGCGACGACGAACTTATTACAAGAATTAAATAAATAATCGCTAGTAATCACGTGGTAGGCAATGATAAACCACCACGTATACCATCATATGCGCGCTAGTTCAGTACGCACAGCAGACACACGCGGACTGCACTTGTATATCGATAAATCAAACGATTACCAATCAGTTCCGCGTGTGGTCTTGCGTGCGTACACTCGCGTTGCGTATAGCAATTGCCATGAGAGCTGCCTATTCTGTACAACTAGAATGTACAAATAGGTAGTCACGACGCTCAGAATCGAGCGATACGACTCAGATGATAACTTGATCATATGTGTCGTCTTCAATTCTTACTGCTCCACTTCTGTTCTTTAAATAATCTGTGAACCAGATTTTAAGGGTTTCCCTTCAACACCTATGCTCTTTTGAGTTCTCTTATTAGCTTATCTCATGCCTGACCGAATCAAAAGTTTTAGACAGGTCTATGAATAATCCTATACGCTGTTTCCTTTCCGATAAGTTAGCATATACGCAAAAATCGCTTAACTATCTTTTTGAAAGCCGTATTGGTGAGTGAGTATAATAACACTATTACTTTTAATATCATTTTGAAATTGCGCCGCTATGTGTTTTTCTCATAATTTTCCCTATTATTGATTGTTTCGCTATAGGTCTGTAATTTCAGTGCTCTGCGAATTTATCGTTTTTGTAGATTGGTCTTGTTTCTGATTGTGTTTAAGTTCACTTGGTATTATGGTACCGTTGACTATTTTAGTGGTATTTGGAATGCCTTAGGAGTTTTATGTTTTTTATTCTTATTTTATCCGAACTTTTTTATATTTTGTTTTTCTATTATATTTATTTGCTTTACAAGAATATAATCCACTTGATAGACGAAGGTACCAAGTGGATTATATTCTTGTAAAGCAAAGATATCGAAATCAAGTGAAAAAAGCGATGGCATATCCAGGAGCTGACACAGACACAGACCACTCGCTTGTAATAATGAATGCAAACTTACAAATGAGAAAACCTAAAAGATGGACAAGATCTCCAAAATGGAATACAGAAAAACTGAAAAACAATAGAATAAGTAACGCTTTTAAAGAAGCAACAGAGGAATCGCTAGATAAACTGAAAAGAATAAACGTAACAGATAATGAAGACATAGACATGAACAGGGCAATAATAAGGGATGCCATCAAGTCCGCAGCTACAGGGACACTTGGCGCAAGAAGGAGGGAAATACGAAAACCATGGATCAACAATGAAATACTGTAATTAATTAATAAGAAACGGTGCTATAAGAATGACATATCCAACCGTGGGCAAGAAATCTATAGACAACTAAGGAACGGTATAACAAGAAAATGTAGGAAAGCGCGAGAGAATTGGTGGAATGAACAATGCAATGAAATTGAAAACCTGGAAAACAGAGGACGCAACGATCTATCGAATAGAAGAATTAAACAATTATCAAATCGCACACAAGGGTACAACAATAGAACGTTAAAAGACATAAACGGAGAGGAAGTCAGTGATACTACAGAAAAAGAAACAACACGGCGAAACTATGTGGAAACGTTATACAAGGGTCTGATAACATGGGCCCCTACACAACACACTGAGAACATACTAGAAGTGGACAATAGCTCAATATTATATGAAGAGTTCCAATCCGCGCTGGAGGGTTTACCATCCCAAAAAACACCGGAGACGGATAATATACCAGCAGAACTTTTAAAACATACTGGAAGTAGCGTAAGGAAACGACTATATGAGATCGTAAATAAAATAGTAGAAATAACACATTGGCCGAAGGAATTCTGCCTAGCAACAATAATTCCAATCCCAAAAAGATGTACAGCAAAAACTTGTGAAGATTACAGAACGATCAGTCTACTATGTCAAGCATCAGAAATACTACTTCGCATCATAAAATAGAGGTTATCAATATACGTCAACCAATACTTGGATGACTGCCAATTTGGATTCCGCTCTAGCGTATCAATGTTATACGAGTCCTTGGGGAGCGTTTCATGAGTCGAGGAAGACAAATCTACATCTGCTTCGCAGACTATGAAAAAGCCTTTGACAAAGTGAATTGGGATCAATTTTTTCCACTCCTACAGCGAATCACTTGCCCTCAAAAGATCATTACCCTCATCTATAATCTATATATTAGACAGCAAGCTGTAATTCGAACCAGAGACGGTGAAACTGAACCAGTAAAAATCAGAAGAGAAGTTCGACAAGGTTGCCCACTGTCACCTGATTTATTTAATATTGTAGCAGAACTAATTCTGTTGGAATCCTTTGATGATACAATATACGGCATAAAAGTGGGAGGACGAAAGGTACGCACTATTAAATACGCGGATGATGTGACCTTACTAGCAGACAGTCCACGTATGCTGCAGAAAATGATAAAAAAAATGAAGGAATCAGCAAAAAAGTTCGAAATGCTGATTAATACAAAAAAAGACCAAAATAATGACAATTGGCATAAGAGCGCATCGGGTAAACATTACAATTGATGGTACAAAGCTAGAGCAGATTTCAGCTTTCAAATATCTGGGTAGCACTGTTACCGAAGACGGACGCAGTCGCCAAGACATACGGGAACGGCTTGCGATGGGAAAACAGGCTTTAATGAAAAAGATAAAAATAATCGCCAGCAAAACAATGTCCATAGAATTACGAAAGCGCATTATCAAGACACATATGTATGGTCGGTAGCTTTTTATGGCTCGGAAACGTGGACATGTACAAAACGAGAGGAGGATAAAATAGAGGTATTTGAAATGTGGTGCTGGAGACGAATGGAGAAGATGAGCCGGACGACGGAAAAGAGGACCAACCAAGAAATCTTAAACCGAATCGGAGAAACGCGGCAGATGCTACATCAAATTAAAAGTCGAAAACTGCGTTGGATGGGCCACGTGCTCCGACATGGAGGATTGCTGCGGGATATAATGGAAGGATACATCATCCCAGGAAGACTTGTAAGAGGTAGGCCACGATTAAGCTGGGTAGGCAAGCTGACAAGAGATTCCGGCTACGCCAGTTACTCAGAAATGAAAAGGACGACCAATAACCGATACGAATGGAAAAGACGAAGCATAGGGGCGAACCAGTTCACGGACTGCTGCACCAGATGATGATTTATTACTTGATCGTTATTAATTCTGAGAAGTTTGAGATTTTTCCGAGTTTTATTAACGTTTTCAATATTCGATTTAAGTACATCCTTATTACATATATGTACATAGTTGTTTATGCACTGCGTTATTGAAATAGTTTATGAAATTATTTGCTAGTACTTCTAAATTATGTTTTTTAAAATGTTTTAATATAGTTTCGTCACCTGAGTTAATTTTATATTTCCCTACTATATCATTTCATGTTTTCCTCACATCACCACTAGCCTTTTTAATTGTCTACAATATATGTCTTTCTTAAAATGAATAATTTTATTAACTTTACTCCTAATTTTCTTATACTGATCCCTATAGTTGTTTTTACTGATATTAGATTTTCATTTTCAGGAAAAGTTTATCATTTATTAATTTTAATGTATCTTGTGTTATCCATGATTTTATTGAGGTACTTTTCCTATTAACATTCTCTGTATATTTATTGCTTTTACGTTTTCATTAAAAATTTTTCGACAAAAATGCTACTAACTTTTATATAGTCGGAATTTTCAACTTTACCCCAGTTTGCTGTTAGCACCTGTGTGGTCAGTTATTAATCTTTCATTATAATTAATATTTTTACGTTTGTATTTAATATCGTTGTTTGTATTAGCGTTTAATATTATTCTGCATACAGACTCGCAAAAATGAAACATTCAGTGAATACTTATATAACTTGTCACCCACCCCCCAATACGAATATTCCCTTTGGAAAGCAACCAAACGATTAAAAAGACCGGTAGAAAAACTGCATTCAATTAGAAAGTTAAATGGAAAATGGGCTCGAAGTAATCTCGAGAAGGCCGAAGAATTTAGAAATTATTTTGCTGAGGTCTTCCAGACAAATCCTGGAAAAGATTCTCTACCAACACCGCTAAACGATATAGATCAGAGGAATACTGTCAAATTTACGTCTCCCGGAGAAATTAAGTCAATAATCCAAACCATGAATCCAAACAAATCACCCGGATACGATCTAATTACTTCCAGGGTATTAAAGGAATTACCTCGCAAAGGTCTTGTCTTACTAAAACTTATATATTCAACGCTATACTTCGATTACGATACTTTCCTATCCAGCTGAAGTTTTCACAAATTATAATAGCAAAGAAACCGCAAAAACCTGCCGAAGAACTAACATCATATCGACCAATCTCTCTACTTCCGGTGCTCTCTAAAGTATACGAAAAAATAATATTAAAAAGAATGAAACAATTCCTGGAAGGTGGAAATTTAATACCGGAACATCAGTTTGGATTTCGAGCTGGTCATGGAACTATAGAGCAGGTACACCGTATAGTCAATACTATTGAACAGTCCTTAGAGGCTAAAAAAATATGCGACGCAGTTTTCCTTGATGTTAAACAGGCGTTTGATAGAGTATGGCATGAAGGGCTGCTCTATAAAATCCGGCGCCACCTTCCATACTAGCTTTTTGAATTATTTAAATCGTACCTTAGTGAACGATATTTTGTGGTTAAGTATGGAGATGAAGAATTTCGATTGCATCCGATAAAAGCTGGTGTACCTCAAGGTAGCATACGGTTCTTTACTTAATTTATACAGCGGATATACCTGTGCCAAATAACACGGAAATAGCCACTTTTGCGGACGATACAGCAGTGATTTGTTCAGATTCGTCGCTAGAAAATGTCGCAATAAACCTACAATCAGCAATTAATACACTCTCGATATGGTTCAAGCAGTGGCGAATAGTAATCAACGAGAAAAAATCGGCCCGTGCAATATTTACAAATAAAAAAATCTGCAGCATCAAAAATATTCACATTAACAATCAGGTAATTCCGGTTAAGGAATCAGCAAAATATCTCGGAATCCATTTGGACAAACAACTAACATGGAAAAGCCATATAGTTAAAAAACGGAACGAGTTGAATATTAAGTACAGGAACATGTTATGGCTTATAGGAAGAAGATCCGAATTATCGGTGGAGAATAAATTACTATTGTGGTATAATCAAAAATTCTAAAACCGGTATGGGCGTACAAAAGTCCACTATGGGGCTGTGCTAAACCGAGTAATATAGCGATAATACAGCGTTTCCAAAGTAAAGCACTAAGAACAATTTCAGACGCCCCATGGTATACGTAAGCAATCTTACACTGCACACGGATTTGACGGTTAAACCTGTCAACGAACAAATACAAGAAATTGCTCGGCAATATGGCATTAAACTAGATCATCACAAAAATATCTTAGCCATTGGATTACTAGACAATTCGACAGAAATCAGACGATTAGAACGAACAAAGCCGACAGATTTATTATAAATGAACAATTATAATTAAAAAGTATTAAAATACAGGTAGCGGAAATCCTTGTCGCTGGATAAGGAGCTCCACAAATCATCCATACTATGTTATTAAAATTGCTAGATAGCCCAGAACTAGTTGCAAAATTGCATTAAAAATAAAAAAAAAAAATAAAAAAAAAAAAGAAGATTACATAGTAGTCCGAAATTATGTGTTCCGATACGCAAGAAATTTCTTTTATGTTATTTCCATGTCTTGTATATAGGTGATATAAGCAAGCTCAAGGGATTCTCCCTTATTAGTTCTAACCGCGTGGACGGTTATGGAGGCGCAGCTATCCTAATTAGAAATGACATCGTATTTCTTACTTATAACAACTTCCAACCGTCCTTTCCTCCCAACCCTCCTTTCCCCAATCTGGTTCACGTTTCAATTCCTAATGATTCTGGTAACCCACTTAACATCATCTCCGCTTATTTCCCTCCTAATTTTGATTTACGCGATTTTCCGTTTCCTACTTTCATTAACTCTCTTTCGACTCCCTTTATTATAGGCGGAGACTGGAATGCTCACTCACCTTTCTGGGGTTGCACTAACTATAATAATAATGGTGCAATCCTAGAAAATGTCATTCTTCAAAATGATCTATTTCTCCTTAATGACGGTACATCCACCTGTGTCAGCAACCCTCTAGCTCCTAGTTCCATTGATCTATCTTTTACATCTCCCAATCTTGGTTTTAGCTGCTCATGGAACACTCTGGATGGAACTTTTGGAAGCGACCATGTTCCCATCATCATTTCCTTAAATCAGTTTTCTCATTCTACTCTGAATAATCCTACTCAATCTCATAGATGGGTTCTCTCTAAGATAGACTGGCCCATCTTTCGTTCCTACGTTGACTCTTCACTGTCTCTAATTCCTTCGCATTTAAATCCATCTTCTCAATACGACCTTTTTATGGAATCTATTTCCAACGCCTTAACTCTTTCTTCTCCTCCTGCTCAGCTTCCTACACATAAAAGGTCCAAATTTGTTTCCTCTGTGTGGTGGAACCAAGAGTGCAAAGTTGCCTTTGATCGAAGTTTATCCACCTTTAGAACATTCCGTTCCTGTCCTAATCTCTCCAATTTTCTCGCTCACAAAAGTGCCAATGCCAAAGCTAGGTATACTCTTAAAACGGCAAAAAAGAACTCGTGGAGAAATTTCTGCTCCGCTTTCTCCCGTTCCACTCCTCTCACTCACATTTGGAAAATGGCGAAGACTTTCAAATCTTCTTCAGCTCAACATCTTTCAAATCATATCCTGTCTCCGGACAAATTAATTCCATTTATGAATTCCTTAGCTCCTTGTTACGTTCCTAGCTTCCAAGAATCCTGTCGCATCCCGGTTCCCCTCACCTCCTCTCATTTCCTACTCACTCCTTTTACCTACACTGAATTAGAAGCTGCCTTACGTAATTCTTCTAATTCTTCTCCTGGTAAAGACGGAATTCCCTTTCTCGTACTAAAAAGTCTCTCTGATTCCGTTCTTCGTTTCCTCTTAAATTTATTCAATTCATTTCTCTCGTCTGGTTCTACCCCATCTGTTTGGAATATTTTCATTGTTGTCCCGATCCCAAAACCTAACTCCTCCTCTCTTCGACCAATCTCACTTGCTCCCTGTGCCAGAAAGCTGTTTGAAAGTATAATTAATAGACGGCTAATTTGGTGGCTTGAGCACAATAAAGTATTGCCAAATAATATGTTTGGATTTCGCCCTGGACGCGGCCCTCCCGATTGTATCAGTACTTTCTTGTCAGATGTGTATTTATCTTTTATCAACAAAAAATTCCTCATTGCTTCCTTCGTCGATGTCTCTGCTGCCTTCGATAATGTCCACCTTCCCACCCTATTCGATTCCATGCTCTCCTTGAATATTCCACCCTTCTTCTCTGCTCTTGTCATTAGCCTTTTCCAATCTAGGACTATCTTTCTCTCTTCTCCGCTCGAACCTATTTCTAGACTGGTCTTTCGTGGACTACCGCAGGGCTCTTGTCTAAGTCCAACCCTTTTTAACATTTACCTTATAAAAACTGCTTCTCTGTCAACAATCTCCTCTTCCCTTTTTTTTGCTGACGACATCCTCATTTACTCCACCCATCGTAGTATCTCCACCGCTAATTCCCAGCTGCAACATTACTTAACGATTTTGGAAAGCGCTTTATCTAATATTCATCTGTCTATCTCTCCAATGAAATCCTCTGCTGTTGTCTTTACTCTTCGTCCTTTTGACCTCTACTTAGTTAGTCTTTCCTTAAATAGTAATCCGATCCCCCTGGCTAACCATTTCCGTTACTTAGGAGTATTTTTGGATAGCCGTCTTTCGTTCCACAAGCATATTAACTATATATACGTGTCATCACTAAAAAGGCTCAACCTTATTAAGTCCCTTTCACATACGAACTGGGGAGGTGATCCGTGCATTTTGCTCATGTTCTACAAATCCTGTATCCGTTCTATTCTAGATTATTGCTGTTTTATTTATGGTAACTCTTCCAGGTCTTTGCTCTCCAAGCTCGATCGCGTCCAAAATACTTGCCTCCGCCTCTGTCTTGGAGCTCAGAAATCTTCTCCTATCCCTGCTATTCAAGCGGAAACCCACATTCCTCCACTCTTTATTCGGCGTTCCTATTTGGGCTACCGCTTCCTTATTAAACGTCTTCCTATCTCCTCTTCCTCACTTATTCCTTCTTATTCCCTCATTCTACAGGATTGGCGATTTAGTGCCAATAAAACACCAATTCTGTCTCTTATTTCTACTCGACTCCTTCAATTTTTACCATACATTCACACTCCCATATTTTTCTTTTAACTTTTCCTCCTTTCTTCATCCAATTAATTGCTTTTACTCTTCTGCTCCCCCTACAGCCGTTCTGCATCACGCCGTTAGATCGGAATTTTTACATACCTTAAACTTCCACTATTCTAACCACGTTACAATCTACACGGACGGTTCCAAGAGCCCAAGTGGAGTTGGTGCAGCCTTTCTTTGTCCTTCATTAAATCACTCTGAGTCCTTTAAACTTCCTTCCTTCTGTTCGACTTTCTGTGCCGAGTCTATTGCTATCCTCCATGCACTTTTCTTCATCAGATCTTCGAAGGTCTCTCGTAATTTCCTTATTCTATCAGACTCTCAAAGCGTGCTACAGGCTGTTGCATCTCCTCGGCCTCCCCACTCTACTGATTATGTAATCCTTTCTATACGTTCCTTGATCCATGACCTCTTTCTTTTTTGTGCAATCGAGGTTAATTTCTTTTGGATCCCTAGCCATTCTGGAATAGAAGGAAATGAGTCAGTTGACTTATTAGCTCGGCGAGCTTCTTTGTCCGGCAGGTTCCTTACTACTTTTCCATCCGTCAATATTAATCTTCTGTCCTCTGCAGCGCACAACCAATTATGGTTTAACTCCTACTACTCCTCATTCTCAAACCCGGATTCCTTTTACTTGTCCATCCAGCCTTCTCTTCCTTTCTGTTCCTGGTTTCTTGACTTCCCTTTTATGCGTCGCTCCAGCATCTTGGCAATATGCCGCCTCCGCTTTGGGCACAGCTGGCTTCCCTCGTCGCTTTTCCGATTCTCTCTCGCGGCATCTCCGTATTGTCCTTTACATCCTCTTAACAGTCAACATGTATGTGATCCTGATCACATAATGTTCGAATGTTCATCACTTTCATCTGAACAATCTTCCTTTTACTCCTCTCTCTTATCAAACAATGTTCCTACTCCCTATTGTGCTGCATTTATTCTTTCCATTCCTTCTCCTTCTGTCATCCAGGCGCTTGATACATTCTTGTTGAATGTTTCACGCCTCATAAAAATCTGATTTTTTCTCTATTCCCATTTCTTGGGCTAATGTCCTCGCTGACGAACCCATAGTAAAAAAAAAAAAAAAAGCTTCTATGGGCTTATCCCTCTGAATTTCGGTGTGTTCCTATATTTTTAATTAAGTTATTTTTTTTTAACGTATCTATGTTCACATCGCCACAAATGACACAATCATATTTTTTAATTATATTTAATAAGCTGTTGTTTAGTTTATCTACGCATTTTTTTTCTTTTTTTTTTTTTACTTTTACTTGGAGGTCTGTATATTGTCATTATAGTTATTGTATTTCGATCCTCTATTGTTAGTTTTATCGTGATAGATTGGCAGCTAGACCATTGAACGTTGATTTTATTGTAGCATACATTACCTTTAATATATACCGCTGTACCATCCCCACTTTTACTTTCTCTAGTGTTTGTGAAGTTGTACTCTTTTAAGTTGAATAGTTGTGGTGTTTCAAAGTGTTTTATGTTTATTTCGCATATTATTCTATAATTTGTAACTCTTCATGAAATATTATTGTTTGCAGTTCATTAAAATGTTTTCTTTAAGGCAACTCATATTTAGTCTAAGATTAAGTTTATATCCTTATTATGCGTCCTATTTTTAGAATTTCCATTTATTTCACTGTTATTAATTTCTTGATTTGTTCTTTCATCGTCACTACCCATCGAGTAAAACATCTAGATATTTACGCTAAACTTAAACTATTTTATTACGTGATTTTTGTTAAATGCTCTAACGTTCTAATCGCTAGTATTGAGCTTTGTGGAATTTTCTAATGAAGATTTTTCCTTATGTAGTGTTGGAAAGAAATTGGCAATATTTAAATTAAAATCGATGAACTGGTTAAACGTTGAGCTTTTTAGTTCGATAGTTCCGACTTATATAATTATCAGAAAAACAAGGACACTTTCTGGTCTTAAAAACGCGTCTGTTGAGCAGTAGTTACAAAACATGTACGCGTTAAAAATGTATCGAAATATTTCGGTTGCATCTTTTGCTTAATAACATTACAAAAAGTCGCCGAGTCGGACAATTTATTTCTAAGTTGGTACTGGAAATAGACAAAGCAGCAACCTTTCATTGTGATCTTTCAACAACACGAGTCGCTCGAAGTTGTATAGCATCGCACGAAATTTGTTTTGATAGTTTATCACTCTGACTCGTTTGTTTGGTGTGCGGAGCTTTGTACAAATGTACCGGATAAAAAACGAAGCGTGGACAAAATCGTACTCAACTACCGAACTCAGTGTATCAGTATTTTAAAGTAAAGTAAGTCCCATATATCCTGGATAAGGTACCATGGATTCTGAAATTAGTGTATTAAACCTAATGGGGATCTGATGAGCATACTGAGGCCAGTTCTTTTCTCTCGACCGCAGATAATTCTCTGGTATGAACGATATATTCAATTTCAGATTAGGTATATACCTGGGAGCGATTCGAATCCGGAACGAGACAAGTCTCGATAACGTATGACACTTCTGGTTTGGTAGCCGAGCACCATAACTGCTATAAACAATAAAGCTTTTTAAAGAAAACATTTCCACCATTTAGAGAACCTTTCTTGCTTGCGTACACAGTTTGTTTTTTGGAAAGCGAATGAAAGTTTGTTTATTGACATAAAGACGTAACACGTTGGTACAGATATCTAGATAATACCGATAATACGGTGGAAAAAAATCCTCACATCCGTATATAGAAAAAATACACGTACCGATAAATATCTATATATATATAAATTCACGCTATTGTCCCAGACAAAAAAGTTTTGGGTTTTTATAACCCTTGTAAATGGAGCGAAAAAAATGTTTTGTTACGATAGTCTTAATGAAGCGTTACGCGATACCTTAAAGAAGTCGTAGTGAAACGGCCAGATAATAAATAAGTTCAGTAAAACGGAGCGGGACAAGGTAATTGAAACTGAACAATTGCCATTTGTCAAAGAGATCACAGAAAAGAAATTGGGAGGATCCTTTGAAAGAATATTGTCGGGAGGCCAGCTACCTGTATCGGAATTAAAAATGTGGAATTTACTGGACATTAAAATAAACTGGAACCGGAAATTTATTCATAAAAAAGAAACTTTGCGAGGGATAGCTTTTTTTTTTTATATTTATGTTACTAGTATTTCTAAGTAATTTTCATTTCTAAAATTGCTACAGTGGATATTTTTTTTTATATTTTAACTAAAAAAGGTATTTGATGTAGTAATAAATACATCGATAAGCCTTAATTAAAAGCAACAGCCGTTTTCTCGTTCAGTTTATTTAAAAAAAAAAAAAACTGTTCTTTATTTTTGAAATCATTCATTTTTTTTCTGGCCTTTCAGTTCTCAACAATCTTGTGATCAATAAATCACCAAGCCTACTTCACTGACGGCGCGAAATCATGCCCTGTTTCCGAATCGTCTCCTACTGCTTGTTCCTTTCACTCTATCCTAGTTTCGTCGTCCGCCCGCCTCCATGACCACTGTTCCGTTCTCGATGCCGAACTTTATGCCATTTTCCTAGCCCTCGAATCCACAATTAAATCCCCTCCACCCAACAGCCGCATTTTGATTGTATCTGATTCACTAGCAGCTTTGGAGTCCCTTCCCCAACAATCCCCATCGAATTACATAACCAACTCTATACAATCCCTAATCCTAAAATTAAGATCATCCTCCCACCAAATTACTTTCTTATGGGTGCCAAGCCACACCGAACTTAGGGGTAATTACTTAGCTGACATCGCTGCTAAGTCAACAATGTCGTGCCCCATGCCCTGTTCCCCTCCTCTTCCCGCCGACATAGTAAAATCTATAAAAATTCTTGTGCAATCCCAATGGAAGCAAGATTGGCTCACTAGACAATCTTGCTTTCTAAGAGAGATAAAACACGGAATTGACCCTTGGTTCCCTCCTTCTGACCTCCCCAGAACCGACTTTGTGGCTATGGCAAGACTCCGCATTGGACATATTTCGCTGACCCATGATCATCTCTTACTTAATTGCGAGCTCCCTTTCGAATGCCCCTTTTGCTCCCTTCCCCCCTCTCCTACAGTAAAACACCTGCTCCTGGAGTGCCCCTCCTTCGCGCTCCAGCGCGCCAAGCACCGGATAGCGTCTTTGCAGTCGTCTTTGGCCAACTCGCCTTTGAACATTGCAGACACTATTCGGTTTCTTTATACAACCAACCTATTTCCAACCATTTAACTCTCCGATTGCCATAGTATCGGAATAGCCCCGGTAGCTGTACACGGCACTCAAAAAAAAAAAAAAAAAAAATTTAACCAATAATTAAACATTTCTTTGTCATTTCATCTTCACATCTTATTCGAATGTTCTGAACTCTCTAACGAACGCTCCTTTCTTTACGCCCAACTTCTGGTTTTGGGTCTTCCTACTCCCTTTAACGCTACCTATATTCTTTCCTTCCCATTGCCTCCAGTTATTCCATTGCTGCTGTCCTTTGTCTTTTCCATTTCTGATCGCTTGGCTATTTAGTTATAACTCTTAATTTTTCATGTTGTTGGGTCAAGGCCGCTGGCGCGCCCAGGGTAGGAAAACAAAAAAAAAAAATCTTTTTCTTCGCTCGAGTTACTCTATTTTTGTATCCTAGCGGGAACCTCTCCCAATTTTCGTTAGTCTGGTGGGCTCGTTGAGATTCCCAACAGCTCCGCTACATTAGATAAGCTTCATCTTTTCAATTATTCATCACATTCCGCTGTGATTTAGCAATGGATTTTTTTTTTTTTTTGTTTATTCGCAATTTATTTCTTCCGCTTGAAGATGATAAGGTGTGGGGTTTCGAATTCTCAACAGATTCGTAGACTGACGGCACGGTTTTTTTTGTTTTTTTTTGAGGGGCCCGGCTCTCGCCTGTTGGCCAGTTTAATATCAATTATAAACTATATTTGAATTTGGATGTTTCTGATATACAGACGACCCCCCTACTTGCATAGGAACACTTGAAGCAATTTGACTTTTACCGGTAGAGAATTCCATTCCTTTGATACCTGCTTTTAAAAATCAGATCTGCCAACTCTGTTGACTTCGCACTGCCAGACCGATCCATAGAGCTTTCTAATGCACATTTAGAGCAAGTTCTGATTTGCAATATTAAATTACGGCCGAATGTTCCGAGACCTGGTAGTGTCCGGTCCGTAGCCTTACCATATTGTTCTCCTATACTCGCTATCGAGATGTGTTCCTCTAAAGCAGTCTGTTTTAGACGCTGACATTCTCCCCTTTAAAATTGTTAAGAGCAAGAAATCATCCATTCTGCGTATATATCTAACCGTAGCGACAAAATTTCTTCAGATCAGTTTTATATCACTTATTCTCCCGCTTGCTGTATGCGCCCTTTCCTCGACCGTCTCGTTTCCTATAACACCGCCGTGGAAAGGAATCCCCACTTCAATAAAACCTGACTACTTCCTACCTGATGCATGTACGTATATATTTCCTTATTGTACATTCCACAGTTATTATTTGTCTGTCGTTGATACGGGTTAACTTTGACAAAGCTGCCAGTTAAAATTAATATTTCTTCCCCGATATACCGTTTGGAGTAAGCTAAACATCTAAGTATTGCGTACATTTTTTTGGTAATTGATGAAGTATGGCAAACTTGGAACGTTTGAGACCTATGATTAAAAGGCAGCGTTGTATTTATTCTGCGATACATCTACGGATCCGCCAGCGCCAAATATTTGATATTCTTTAAATCGGGAATTTCTGTAAATAGAGCATTATTATATTCTGAACCCGGAAGACTAGCTTTTGAAAATGTATCATCGAGTCACCTCCGTTTTTGTATCCCACATATGGATTCTTGAAGATCTAATCTATATGGCGCTGTTTTAGAATTGCAGTAAATTTTTAATTGTGAATATTTATTATAACTTTGTATCCGGGGAGTAAACGTTCAATAAATACCGCTTTTAGTGAATTGATCGAGATAGGAAGTTGTTTGTTTACGGAGTGATCGCGTTGTTCTTCAATTTTATTGCTAACGCGTCGGGGAAGAGTATATTCCTTGTATAAATTACATATCGACTATTTCTGAACATAGCAATGCTCTAATTCGATTAAATTGTAATAATGACCAGCTAATTTCTTTTCTTAAAAATCATTTCATATTAATGGATTTTCATTAAATGTTAAATTTTAAGGCGTTTACGATCAGCTCGAGAAAAAAGGATATTGCAAGAAACTGGTTTCCGGATATTTTACTACGCGCCGTGTCTATATTCTGTTTGGAACGATGAGAATAATGGATCAATAAAAACCCGACAACAATAACTAAAGAGATGTGTAAATGAATAAAACAAGAATACGTATTATCATCAGCTGCTGATAATACGTACCAGGCGTCGATATAAGCGTTACCGATTAATCGTGATGGTACAATTCTTCTGCTTTATTTAGTGGTAATCTGGTGCAGTACTGAAATTACTATGGCTCAGTCAACGAGGAAGAAGAGGACGATTATCGCCTTGTCGATAATTTCATCGACTTCTTTACAGTCTGAACAGGTAAGTATACGTACGTTTCATTAGTTGCACAAGCAGTAGAACGCGAATGTATCGACGCAAACAACACAGTTAAATGGTATCACATCTGCTTTTCTGCTGATGGTAACGTTTCACTCGCTGATCGAAAATCACCAAATTCGGTTATTTTCCGAGAAAAAAAGTTCATTTTCCGCAATTTGGTCGGACATTTACCCGTATTTTCTAATCCTGCCTCTCATTATCTTCAAATTCAGCCGGTTCCCTGTTCTCAGCCGTGATTTCAATCCTCTTCTTTTAATCAGACTGCATTTTAATCACTCCCTTCTGTCCTGTCCTCTTCTCCCGATTATCCCCTTTATAGTGCTATCTCTACTCCACTATATATTGCAAACCACATCTTCTTTGATTTTGAACGCTCTGTTTTGTACTGAAAATATCTTAGCACTGGGTCTTCCTGCTCCTTATAATTCTTCCTTTGTCCTTTTCTTTGCATCTCCACATATAATATAATTCCTATACTTCAATCTTTCCTAAGCTCTATTGCTAATCGTCTCTCTATGTAAACCTTTCGATAATTTCTGTAGTTGTTGGGTTAAAGCCGCTAGCGCGCCCAAAAGAAAATATATAAAAAAATATTATTATTATTTTATGTTCTACAAAAAAAAACAACATTTCGGCGACACGTTTTATTAATGTTGACCGCGTAATACCTCCCTATACATGGTTTCTTTCGTATTCTTCACTTCGCCGTTCTGCTGCCATTCCCCCGATTTTTCGGTTTTTCATGATTTCCTCTTCGCATTATCCTCCCCATCCTAATGATGTAATTATTTGCGACGTCGATCATTTGAGGCTTATCTCTTTCTGTGGAGCGCCCTGCTTTGTATTCTCATCTATCGAGGCTGGACTTTCTACTCCTTATTGTACCTCTTATATCCTGCCTTTGCCTTCCCACTAATTATTTGTTCTTTTTTATCAGAGATTTTTGATCGAATTAAAATATAACCGACTTCAGTCCTTTCTATTTGTTTCTAGGTAAATACCCCCCCCCCCCCAAAAAAAAAGACCGCGTTTATTTTTTTGATAGAGTTATTACGATTAGAGGTGCGGATGAGAATAAAAGAAGAAATTTACAAGAATATAGATTTCCGAAAAGAGTTGTTATATTGCAACGAACAACAACGGGAGAAGAAAAAATAACTTGGTAGCAACAGGAAGAGTATAGGTATTTTTTTTACCGGGCATAACTTACTGAAATAAATATAGAGATATATTAACGGAGTACGCGCCAATGCATGTAAGACAAAGTGATAGTGTGCGTGCAACGAAAAAGAGTATTGTACAAACTGCACCAAAGCCCTGCGTTTCTAGCGTGCCCAGCGGGACGGTGCCAAATTGATATCAAGAAAATTATGGCACACTCGAAGCTGCCCATGAGATTCCGAAGATCAGTAATACGTTTTTTTGTATTTTAGCAAGAGCATCGTGTCGTCGAGTGAGTCGAAATTTTCACTTCACGAATCGGAGAACAGATTTAACCTGTTTTACGCAAAGAAAAATTCTTTGTAACAGCTTATTAATGGAGAATCTGTTAGCAATGGTCTGTCGCGAAAATGATAAATCTTAATACAGATCAATAATCAAACAAAAAAAAAATGAAAACAATATCGATGGCAACGAAATAAATGGAAAGGTGAATTAAATATGGTTAAAAAGTCGGTTACATTACTAGAATTTCATACTTTAGAACTTGTTGTTGTCTCCATTGTGCGTTTGCGCTTAAACCATTCCTTGCTACCTTCCTCACGCTTTCGCTTCTCGTTGACCTCTTCCCCATGTTGTCCTCTCCATTCAAATGATGCGGTTGTTTGTGACACCGATCACGTGTTCTTTGAGTGCTCTGCTCTTTCGGTGGAGCGCTCGGCTCTATATTCCCACTTGCTTGGGCTGGGGCTTCCTGCTCCTTGTTGTGCTCGTTATATCCTGTCTTTTCCTTCTACACTTATTATCCCCTCCATTGTTTCCTTCTTATTAGCGATAGCTGATCGCCTCACTGTATAACTTTCGTTTTCCCTTAATTGTTTCTGGGTGAAGGTCCTCGGTTGACGAGCCCAATTAAAATAAAAATAAAAAAAATAAATAAATAAATAAAAACTGTCCACGTCTAAAGGTTATTCCACGCTTAATGAGTAATTGGAATTATTCAAAATAATAATGAAACGTCTTATTATAGTATACCATAAAACTATACACATATATATATATATATATATATATATATGTTCTCGACAAACTGCATATGGGTTTATGTACGAATACCGATTTTCTAAATGTAAATAAAATTAATAACACGAACTTGGAAAAAATTATTTCAGAAAAATTTCAGGTGCGCATATTTACACAATTGAATTATTATTATTTTTTTTTTCTCTTATGATCTAGAACTGACGAGAAGTCTCGTCATCGACCAGATGTGATGAATGAACTAATGAATTAATTATACAAGAGTCGGTCCAGCGACCGAGCTCTCATGTGTTTATAATTGAAACTGCAACACTTTACATATAATCGGTGATGCGTGTTCTCTTGAGCCTTCTATTAGCTTCTTGAATTAGCAGTCCTGCTGCTAATGGATTTCCATGGACTTTCAGTCTTGACAGATAATTCTGAATAACTTGAATTATTTCTTCCTCTACATATTTTATCCGGAGGTCTTTGTGCAGCGTATCATTCGACACGAACCACGGGGCACCGATTATTATGCGTAGAATTTTATTTTGGCATCGCTGTATTTTTTGTTTATTGGACTTTGAAGCGCAACCCCAAAGCTCGCAACCATATAGCCAAATTGGTTTCAATATCATAGAGTATAGCAGCAGCTTGTTGTTAATAGATAGTTGAGCCATTGGCCTCAGCAGCCAGTATAACTGTCTGGTCCTGATATTTAATTCTGTTTTTTTCGCTGTTATATGCGGTAACCAAGTTAAGGATTGATCTAAATGAATTCCTAAATATTTGACACAAGAGCTTTGGGGTGTAATTTTTCCATTAATAGTCACTTGATATTTTTCTCGGTTAATACGCCGTTTAGTGAATATAATATGACTACTTTTTAACTCGTTTATTACTATTTTCCATTGGTGAAACCAATCCACTGTCTGGTCGATAGCACTTTGAAGCTGCTGAGTAGCCGTAATGGGACAGTGATGAGTAGCTATAATTGCTGTGTCATCAGCAAAGGTAGCAATAAACGAGGTTTCTGGGATGTTACTAGTATATATAGAATACAAAAGTGGTCCCAGGATGCTTCCCTGGGGAACACCTGCCTGGATTTTATATATCTGTGATTGGCTGTTGCAAACAGTTACTTGAAAATAGCGCTCTTCTAAGTACGACATCAAAATATTGAAGTATTCTAACGGTAGAATTTGCTTACATTTATATAGCAGCCCTGAGTGCCAGACTCTGTCAAATGCCTGCTTGACATCGAGGAAGACGGCTGAGCATATCATCTTATTTTCGAGACATTCTTCTATTAGTTTTGCGACTCGATAAACCTGTTGCATTGTAGAATGGCCAGAACGGAATCCAAATTGGTGATTGGGGATAATCTTTTTGTTGACAATGATTTTTTGTAATCTTTTTAATATGAGTTTTTCGAAAATTTTAGAAAGTATTGGAACAATTGAATTATGCTGCAGAATTTTTATAACTTTCACTGCTCATTGTGTTTTGTTCTGATGACGAATAAAGTAGTAATTATTATGATATCTAAAATAGCATTACTTGTAAACTTTGATTTTAAAATGAGATGTCGCAAAATTACACTCGTATTTAGCAATGTTTTTTTGGGTAAGATTAGGAGCATGTAACGTAGCCAAAACATTAAAAAAATTTAATAGGCCCAGATGTTAGTGTAGAGAACAAGTGGATTCACTGGCTGGAATTGCAAAATGTGGTTGATGCTGAGAAGGATATATCGTAAGTTAACTAAAAAGTACATTTACCGGTAAGTATTCCACCAATAATCCTAAATGCATTTTCATAGGTGTGTGCTGTACAGACCTTTTTTACCGTGACCAAATATAACTTTATAATGCCAGGTTTATTTTATCAATCATTTCTTCTTAATAGGCTAATTTAAGAAAGCGGGTATGTTTAGAGAAAACTGGTGTTAAATTTGTTACCAAAAAAAAAAAAAAAAAAAAAGTTGATTTTATTATTAACATTTCGTCTTTGTTTATTGAGTTTACGATCTAATTTGTTTTCAGATATTTTCTTTTTCCATTTAAATAGGTTTATAAAAGTGGGGCTCCCTCCGATACACTTGTATTGCCGTACTACATTCACGTTGTCTAGCGCAATTCTCGGCTTACTTGTAATATTTATACTGCAATTTGACTTTACGACTGGAAAAGGTTTCCTTTGTTTTTACTTTTTAAGTTGGTCATTTGAAAAATTTATCATTAATGTGAAATTAAATATTTGTTTTCAAAATGGGGCTAATTAAAGTTTTAATGTGTTAAAATTAAATAAAGAGTTGCACTGTTTATCCAGGAGTAGTCTTAAAAGAGATTCGATCTGTGTGCGATGGTTCCCTTCACTTTTTCTTTTTCGTCCGTGGACTGCAATTAACACAGTTTCCATCGGCTTAGTCTGCGGAAAAAAAAGGAAAATGCAAAGCGTTCGATACTTCCTTCAACAGAAGAGTGAGAGGACAACGCACGATCAGGTAGCGGCAATTACTCGTTGCTCGCAGACTAGTCTATTATAATTGAGCGTAGAGAGGCGATTATTAATGATCTTCTGGAATATTGTGATAATTTTGAAAGCGGCTACCAAATAATTGATATTCAGCGATAGCGGGGGAGCAAAATAGATCAGACAGGAAGTGTTTGCTGCTGAAGGCCAATCTTCACCTTATCTCTATCTATTCATTCACTTTTATCTTTTAATATCTCTGCCGTTGTCAGAATTCAGTACAGCTAATGCACCGTGTCCTTGCAACGAATACCTCCGTATGCCACGAAATTATTAACCACATTATTATAACTAATACATAAACACTCTGAAGCTGTTTGCAGATTAGTCGCTGACTGGATGTTGTTTGTTCCTACTATGTATTGGTGAATACAATTTAACATTAACAAGACGCCTCTATAGAGATTTTTTACTTTTTAGGAATTGAAAATAATTTACCATCAAATTTTTACCGAAAATTCTCCGAGCCCAGTTGATTAAAACTACTCGAACATATACGCACATATATATATATATATATATATATATATATATATATATATATATATATATATATATATATATATATATATATAATATAATATAATATAGAATTTCTGAAAAGTTAGTTAATCGCTTCCAGATAAAAATGAAAAAAAAAAAAAAATCAACTCTCCGATAGACATTCGAATAAAAACAAACGCTTCAATGCATTATATTTGTTGCTATTTACAAATAGAAAAATTCAATATTTTTATAAAGGTGTCTAACTACACAAGAAGTATTTGAACAATTTTTATGTTTTTGCGCTTGTAGAGAAGGGTTTTGATTTCCCTTGTGCCGCTGGTTGTAATGTCATCACTGAAACGCAGGTTGTTCAACCTTTTTCCCCCAAAACCGTCCGAACGATCACAGACGCGTATGACATTTGTTATGTAAATTGAAAAGTGAAGATGATCGCTGCCCGATTTCGTTCCTTTCCTGATTTGAAGTTATTTGATTCGATACTTCATTCGATGCGTACAATGTTTTTATTCTGATCGTAGATCTTTCTGGTTAGATATATTAGATGTTTTGCAACTCCCATTTCAATTAGAGCGAGAGTCACGGCCCATCGCATATAACGTTGTCAAAAGCCTTGGCATAGTATACCAGATTAAATTCTCTTCGATGAACTGTCTGATATTCAGGATCTCTTCACAAGTACCACGAGCTTTAACAAAGGCCGTTTGTTTCTGGTGAATTATGCTAAATGGCCGTTTAGGATCCTTAACATTTCATACGTTGTCGTTGTATAATTTTCACATTTTGGTATCTAACCTTTTTTAAACAAGGGCACATATATACCTATTTTCGTCAATCCTTTGTAGATTTCCAAATTCCGTTAAACATCTTTTATTGGCTTTTTGGAATTTAGTTATTTCTGTAGGGATTTTGTGGCTCCCAACCACTTTGTTTTTTCTTTCGCTACTAGGTTTTCGACCGCCTCAAAAAAATATTGTTGATTATTTACGAAGTAACTTTATATCTTTTTGGGCTCGTTTCCTATTCTGCTTCTTAAATCGTACCTGAGATAATTCCAATATATCTTACCCCATCAATAACTCAAAAAGGTCTGTGTGCCAGTTAATTCGTCCATTCTACGTGTTTTGAGATCTGCCTCTGCAGATTCTTGTTCCATATTTACACTTTCCCTAATACAAAACTCGATCGCAGCCGCTGTAAGGGACGGACATTTAATTAAAGAAAATCTTTTTCAGGCATTTTACGCTGAAAAATGTAAAAAGATTCCGTCTAGTCTGGCCCACTGAATCCTGAGCTGTCGAGCTGTTCCACATCGTTCACATATCAAAAAAAAAAAAGACCAATCTTTTTCGTCACAATTTTCCTCGCAACTTTCGCTTAATCACGATTTGCCATTAATAATTTCAGGATTACTCGGAATATCTACTTTGGGAGTGTATTCTTTTGGCAAAGTTATCCAAACCAGAGAAAAGATAACAAATGAACAGATCAGTGTCTAACACTTTAAAATTTCAAAATCTGAAATTTACTTCTAGTGCATATTAATTTTATCGGCTGCGATATCGAATAAAAAACTCTACACATACGAGTATCTCCTCTCGAGAGTACTACGAAATGGCAGCTATAATCAGCAAAGCGGCTGAAACATGTGAATACATTTTTTCTTTAGATATTATGCAATTTGTGTTTATTTCCATTTAATCGACAGGTATTTTATACTATTTTACATGATTTTCAAATATGCTATTAACACACGTAAATATTAAATATCGGGACCTGCATCATAATACGGATATGCAAAAGTTGTTGCAAACTTAAGGGGTCTTTTTTTTTTCTCTTCTTTTAATTGATCGGTTTCGGCGAATAAATATTGACAAGATTAATATTGAAAGAGAAATGGGGTGAAGTTACGAAATGAAACGAGAATAAAAACTAGAATAGTGTTGACAATGAACTGGCAATTAATCGCTGGCGGAATGAGGGAATGCGAAAGATTAATAACGGTAAATAAATTAAGACTAGCGCTATGAACTTGAGAGCAACAATGTTAAGTTATTAAGGTATATCGTTCGGCGAGTGCACTGTGTAACATCCGGCTTACGATGTCGGACATGGGCAGCGTGACATTGAATCGAGAACAAAAACACAAATTTTACTTAATTCCTGTTCGTTACACATTTCGGTATAATCTTTACACGGAGCGGTTAATTGTGTTACACTGCACACCCTTCGCTGTGATCGCAGTCCGTGTAATTTCTACCTGCCTGCAGGGCTCCTGTTTGATTATGATCGCGCGGAAAAGAACTGGAAATGTCGCCGTTAACCATATCCGATTAAAAACCATTCGGGACTAGTTATTATCCGACTCGAAGTCTCGCAGTGCTGAAAACTGTGTCGCTATTTTAGGCTCAATGTCTTACATAAAATTAAAGTTCGGCGACGTTCTTTGAAATGTGCTTTCCGAAATAATAAACTTTGAACGAACGTGTGAATTTAATCGAATTTAACGAAACTGTAATTTTACTACACATGTTTACATAACAAAAGTAAAACTAATTTTAGAGCTGATTAATCGCGCTTGCCATAGGCAAAGTGACTTTAATCAGCCATTATATAGCTGCGTGTACATAACTTGTACCGGGACACACTGTATTCATCAGAAAAGGAAGCAACTATGGAACCTGATCGGCCACAGCACTAAGTATTAATAATAGCTTAAGGTTATTAACATAATATCAACGAGTAGAATCGAATATAGTAGAATAAAATAAAATTAATAGTAAAGTGTACGGCATCCATTCAAAAGGAAATATCGACTACGCCATGGTTTGTGCAAATCAAGTTTTTTTTTATTATTATTTTTTTATGCGTGTGCATTACATTCAAGGATCCCACTAATCCATGCAGCTTATCAGCAAGACCCTACAAATTAACACATGTTTCTATACCTTATTAGTTAATATATACAATATGTACTATAACTAACGAATCCGAGACATACACAATTATCGGCGATTCTTATAATACATATATATGTATATATATATATTAATTACAACGTAATTCTTAGGCTACCCCCTTTAGAAAAAATGTCCCAATTTTAAGTAACAAAAAAGGTTCCAAAAAAATGTCCGAAAAAATGTCCTAAAAAATGTCCTAATTTTATGTAACGTTTGTTATATTTTATAGGATTTTTGTGATTCTTATTTAAAAAATGTCGCAATTTTATGTAACGAAATACGTAGCGAAAAAATATCTTAATTTTATATAACGAAAGTTAAATGTCAGGATAGGATTTTTTTGATTATGTTATTTTTTTTGTGTTGATGCTAGTAAGAATTACGTTGCAAATTTTGATCATTTTATACAAAGTATAGAAGAGAACGAGACAGAAATGAAAGCAAGAGGGGTCAAGGGGCACAGCCCCTTGCGAGGCCATAATGGCCGAATTTATATATATATATATATATATATATATATATATATATATATATATATATATATATATATATATATATATACGAACTTTGACTTAATACCAATCAATTATTTCCATTCACACACTCGCCATATAATTTAAATAAAGATAATTTTCTCATTCCAATGCATATATTCTCCTTTTTTCCACTACATATCATTATTTGATGACTTCGGATGAGGGGTAATTATGATTAATTATTTGATTTTAGACTTTTTTTCGTAAACCATTTTTTAAATTTTAATTTAGTTGTTTTTCCGTTTGCCGGTAATCATTTAATATATTCCCGTAATGCATTTAATATATTGCATAGTATGTTTATTTGTAAATCGTCTCTATGCTTGTTGAGGTTATTTATTTTATTCTTTTTATAGAGGGGTATTTTTCTAATGTCATAACCTTGCTGATCATTTTTTTCTATTTTTGGAAAGAGACTACATCATAAATTAATACGAATATAGCTGTAATCTTCCTATTTCTTAAAAATTGCGTTGCCCGCTCATGTAACTGTAAAAAATTTAAAAGAACGAACACAACTACGGAATGGGAACAGGTAGAAAATTCTGCAGCTATCCTCTCAACGAAGAACAACACTCACTACCTGGCCAAAAACGACTACGATCGCCAATCTAAGAGTAACCGATTTATAAATTTTCCCGAATTCATCGAACAGAATACATCAGCGAATCCGTAATGAAGCTACGTGCAATACAGTAGTAGATTACGTTAATTAAGTACAACAAGAAGATGTATCAAGCATGGCGGCCGTACAATATACATTTTTATTATCTTACGACCACTGTACTCAAACTCATCATTTTTCGTCACATATAAATGCAAAGAACATCAACTGCTTAAATTTACGTTACATGTTTTTCGAACGAATATCCATTACAATTCCCTGATACAATAATTTTCCAATCAATAGAATAGTTATAAATAAGTTTTAATTTACGTTACATAAATTTTTTTCTTTTTACATAAGAAATATTTTTAATAATTAATACAGTTTACGACACTAATACATTCTAGTACTCGCAGTTCATCACACTATACAGCTAACTCTACTCATTTAAATTAGGGATGGAACGATGGGAAATTGAGGAGAAGGCTTTGAGAATGGTTTGGGTTTGGAAGTTTTGTGGAAAGTGGGTGATTTAAAACGTGGAAGAGAGGGGAATTTAAAACTTTTGGGAGAGGCGTTTGAAGAGGAAGTAGGGGCTGCGGCGCGATTAGCATAAGAGAAGGCTGGAGAAGCAGAACTGGAGGATTTAACTTTAACGGTTTCGTGAAAAGAGATGTTCTCGAAAGCCATGATTCTTTTTATGTCCTTCTGCCGTTGCATTCGGGACTGGCTCGATCGGAAGAGCTGTGACCACCTTTGCAGTTGCGACAAAAATCCTGGAGATTCGTACAATCGAAGAAAGGATGTTTGGAGGAACAATGGGAGCATGAAGGAACAGAGCTGCGACAATACGGTGCAATATGCCCGAAAAGGAAACATTTGGAGCACTGAGTGGCAGAACGGATACTTGGGGACACTGTAAAACGAAGTTTGTAAATGGATACAAGCTTAGGGAGAGAGGATTTGGCAAATTTTAATTCGACACTTTTGATGGGAATTTTGGATCCATCGAAAGAGCGAATGATACGACGAACAGATACTACAGGGATAGAAGATTCAAGCCCTTCTTTAATTTTCTCAACAGAGAAAGAAGGATGAACTCCAGAAATAACACCAATTCTGTATAAAGTATTATGGGAAATGAAAGCATTGAGCTTGTGAGAATTGAAGAAGGAGCGATTATTTAGTAAGTCGTTGGCGGCGAAAATGGAGGAGAAGACAACATAGATACGCCCTCTACCCTAAGGGATAATTTCAGAGAAGGAGGTGGAAATTTTGCTGATAAGCCTGGCCGGAGCAAGGGGATGGAAATTTTCAATGTTTTTATCATCAGGGCAGTTCTCAACGAAAACTTTGAAAGGTCCTGTGTAATCTCGGACGGAAAAATGTTTTCAAAAGTATCGTGAATATGATCAGAGCTGTTGACATTGATCAACGAATTATTAGTGTTGGTAAAATTATTATTATTGTTACTACAATTATCGTTATTATTGTGCTGAGGACTTTTGATATTGAAATTTTTGATGTCATTAGTGACATTGTTGTTACTACTACCATTATTACTATTACTTTTAGAGTTGATGACTATGTTGTTATTATTATTATTATTATTATTATTATTATTATTATTATTAAGATTACTGTTATTGTTATTATTAATATTAGTGCTACTACTATTACCATCATTAGGGAAGTTAGCTAGATCGTTTAGTGAAAGCCGCAGATCCTTACTAGGCAAGGACGCGACCGGCGAAAGGGGACTGGACGGCTTACGTTTGGCGGAAACGTCAACCTTCATGCAGTTTAAGTTTAAATTTACTTTGGGGGGTTGACATCATTAGCTTAGAAGAGCTCATACAACTTATAAAAAGAAATTTAAATTTAAACGAAGGAAAAAAAAATCGATTTCGAAGAATCGTATAGCAGAAAACAAAAATTAAAATAAGGCTGAATAATAAATGCAATTACCGTTGAACGAGAAATCAGCGGTGTTATAAATAACAATAAAGGTAAATTAAATAAACGTTGTATAGATAACGGAAAGTATATGCTAGATAAATAAAAGGAACGAGCTCATCGAATACTTCTTATCTATTGTTGAACGCGGAAAGCGATAAAGTTGAACGGACAAACAAAAAATCAATCCGAACAGATACAAAAAAAAATGTTTTGTGAAGGGGTAGTACTCAGTAGTATTCACTCTGAACTTTATAATGGCTGGATAAGGTCTAAAGGCTTATTTCGTTACAGTCCGCGTATTTCACCGGAGTTATCTAACAAATTGTTAGCAACAAGTGGGTTCATATGAATGCTAAGTTGGGCAACATGTTTATTTGCTTGTTTTTTGATTTCATCCTTCACAAACATGATACATTTAAGTCATTATGGAGAGGGTACAATTTGAAACGTGCTAGGGGGCTGCAGTAATGGTTCTCAGTACTACCCTATTTTGATATCGCTGTATTTTCTGTAAGTTGGATGCTTTTGCGCAGCCCCACAGTTGTATACCGTACAGCCAGATCGGTTTTAGAACTACTATTTTATAGAATGGAGTTTTATTTTCTAATGACAAGCCTGATCTCTTAGCTGAAAACTACGACATGATTCTAGTTTTAAATCTCAAATGCTTGATTTTTTTTCTGAATGTGAGTACCCCAGGTCAGCCTAGCGTCCAAGTGCATGCCTAAATATTTTACGTTATTAGGTATTACGACGTTATTTAATTTGATTGGAAGGCGTTCAATTTTTCGATTTGTGAATAAAATATGCGTCGACTCACTTTCATTGACTACTATGCGCCATAGTTTTAGCCGAGTCTCTACATGCCCAAATGATTCCTGCAGTTTTTCTGTGGTTGTGTTTTCACACTTACCGATGGCCAAGATGGCTGCGTCATCCGCGTACAAAGCTACTTTTGTATTACCGAGCATCAAGAAATCGGACAATGATTCCGGCATCTACTGGAAAAATATCTGAGTATTCATCGGCTATTTTCACTTGAAAGTATATACGATTTAAATAGTAGATAGCAATGAGAAAGCAGAAGTTTAATTTTATACAATAACTCTTGATGTCATTATCGAAAGCTTGCTGGACATCCAGAAACGCGGCCGTACAAATATTCATGCTGGCCAAGTGCTACTTTCAATAATCTTCGTTAGTCTGTGACTATAGTGTTGTGGTGCTTACGAAAATTAAATTGAAAATCTTGAATAATTGAATTAGTAGATAATATTGGAAGCAACCATTTTAAAATTAATTTTTCCAGTATCCTTAAGAGGACAAGAAGCAACGAGATGATAGGTCTATGTGACGAGACGACTTCATACGGTTTTTTCGGTATAACAATTATCTACGAAAACTTCCAATCCAGTGGAAAATGTTGGTTACGAAGTTATATATTTGTGTTATAAATACAATACTCCTACGTGGTAACTCATTTAAAAGCTCCGCTGTGATTAACTCAAATCCGGAGCTCTTTTTCTGTTTCATGTTGTTTTTGATGAGTTACTGTATTTCACTATGGGGGAGGGTGTTATAGGTAAACTCATTTGTAGCGGCTTTTCCAGGTATTCGCGGATATCTGTGGAGTCAGAAGCCTACAGATTCTCGGTGTAAATACATCGCAAAAATAATTGGCAAAAAGCGCTGCTTTATCGAAGTTAGTACGAGCCCAAATCCGTTGATAACGTCTGCTTTGCGCGGTGAGTAATCATCGTTTCTGGTCGGCGACAAACTCGACAGGAATGTTGCAAGCGTTTCGTTTTTATTTTCACGCAGTACTTTACGCAGTTGCTTGGTTTTTCTGTTTAGTTGCGTTTTAATAGCCGGATTTGCCAGGTTTTTCGTAATTTCCTCTTTTAACGCACTCTAGTGTTAGTATATGTTTCGGGATAGATCCTTTGGAAGGTTCTACGGTGGGAGCGGCTAGCCAGGAAGAATTTTGCATGGTTTCTGTTAAGTTTTGTACCACTTTATCAATGTCGTAATTAGTTTTCAGCAGGTCATATTTAAACTTACGTTAGAGATATTGTTTAAATAAAGGCCAGATGTTTATTTTTTATTGATAAGGTATGGCTCCGGTGTTTTTGTTATTGGCGAAATGCTCACCGTTAATGTAACCGAGGAGCGGTCTGACTGTAGATCGAAACAAGAGTCTGCTCTCATACATAAAGATGGGATTCCTTTTATTACAAAAAAAAATCGAATAGTTTTTCCTGCGATCCTGAGGGCAGTAGGCAGGCTCGCCCCCCGAGAAGTAACCTAGATTCTGTCTAGAAATTACTTTTTTCAGAATTTTTCCCTTGGCATTATCCGAGCGAGAACCCTATTTATGACTTTCTAAATTCCAGTCTCCATCGGATATGAATTTCTCTCTTAATGACTCTTAAAATATTTAACGAATAGGTTTTCATCTAGTCGCTCACTTGGAGAGCAATATATGACCGAAATAACGCAGTTTCGTCAAATGAGCATAATTTTACCGTACAAGCTTGTATTCGTTTTTCGGAAAAAATTTTCTTCTCGTAGTGCTTGATGGGTTTTTTAATAATAATTGCGCTACCGCCGCGAGTTTTATTATCTGGCCTAAGACACAGGTGCAAACATTGAAAATTGTTTTATTTGTGAAATGTGTTTTTCAGATGAGCAGAGTATATCAATGAAGTGAGATTTTACAAAAAGGGCTCTATTTCTAACTTAGGTTGTAAAGCACCACTAGCGTTCCAAAGTGCAATTCTCAATGAGATAGCCATTACTTACTAGTGTTTTATTCGCGACTGAGGACAATAAATTTAATATCATAGTGTTCTGATAATCATTAATTATCGAAACATGATTTTTAAATTCGTTTAAAAATGCACTTAATATTACATCTATATCCCGATAGGCGAGTTAGGAAGCGGTTATTACTTTCGTTACCGTTACAATTTTGGAAAGCAACACCGTTATAAACATTATCGCTAAGATTTAGCACTGTATTAGCGCCGTTTGTCGCATAACTGAGCTCTATGCCTACTTTGAGGGATAATAGTATCAATCACAACATTACTGTAACTTGCGGGAAGATTCAGTTTGTCAGCAAGCGTCTGCTCAGCATTGTATTTCGCATTGTACAATTTCTGATACAGCTCTTATAATTAGTAGGATGTTGCTGCATGCATAAACTTCGGCACTAAGTCCTTTTCTTTTTTAAAATTAGCTGAATTATGATTACCCTCGCATTTGACGCATTTATAAAGAGCGATTACAAAATGATCGCGTGTGTCCATACTTTTGACATCTAGTACATTGGGCTATGTATCTTTTTACGTGAGCTGTTTCTACTCTAATTTTTGAATGTAATCAGAAATCGAGATGATATATACGTTCAATGTCATCGGTCGGCTCCAACTCGATGAAATGTAGTGGTAGAGGTTCTTTAGTATTTTTAATATTAAAGATACTTGAAATCTTTGTTCCTCGAGAGCCTGCCTAATGTCGCTGTTTATGAAAGAGGGATATAAACACCGAATTACGGATGCTCTTGAACATTCCCGATTAATTAATTACATTATGTACGAATATGGATGGCGGAGAAGGTTCTTCTGTTACATTGTCAGCCGGTTGTGCAATCGGAATTCTCATTTTGCGTAGCTTCGTCTTCGACTTGCAAGTTTTCGAACCTCATACGTGACTTATTTAGTTTTTGTTCGTCCAATGGTCTTTTCCTAACCTTCTTCTTAGGAATTTCCAGTCGTTCTCTATGTGTGAACAACAAAATAATCCACCTGCGACGATGTCGATAATACGTCTTCGGAGTAATTCGATAATATTGTATTGTTGTCGTCGATTATGTCCTCATCTCTTATATGATTATTAGTAATTTGGGAAGACGGAACATTATTAGAAAAAGGAACGAAATGCGTGTTCGGAGTTAAAGTATAATAATACGTTCGTGTAGGTACCTGGTAGAGAACGGTTTGACGCGGATGTGAAACAACAGATGTAGGGGGTGTACAATATGGCTTTGCGGTAGCATTGCTGTAGCGACATTAGCAACATTGGTATAGAATGGCTGTGCACGATATGAAGATAGTGTGTGTGTATGCGGGTTGGTGTAATGCGACGCAGTCACAATCGTCGGCTGCATGTGTCGGAAACGGTAACATACATGCGTGTGTGATAAGTGCAGATGTGTGTATGTGTGATTCAATAACTGCACATTGTATAGTTTTATACGATAAATTGGTTTTATCTCACCGACAGAAATCCAGGTAAATGAATATAGAAATAAAAGGTACGATAAAACCGAAACAACGAACGAATACGAGAAACGAGGAAAGAAATGAACGCGCAACATAGGTACCGCGATAGAGATTTTTTACCATTTTTTTACAACCTTTTTTAAGCTAATATATTTATTTTCCGCTAATTTAGCCAAACAAACATTGTTCGTAATATTTATAAGACTTTTGTATTATTTTGTGTCAATCATCGAATATGAATCCCTTTTGCCAGTATGATCTTTTTTTTTTTTTTTTTTTTTTTATTGAATATCTCTTTAGCTGAACTACTTTATTTCAGGTTTTAGCACACTTTGTCACTTTGAAGGAAAATATATCAGCATGCGCATTAAGTTTCTCTTCCTTCAAATTCCATGTCTAACTTCTTGACGAGCTAGAGTGCGGCGTTTCAAATTAAAAACTGAAAAAAACTTCTGAACAACTTCTGGAACTACTGTTCGTTCTATTTTAAAGAAGGCCGAGGCATTTCAAAATTTCCCTGTCTCTGATCGCCCTTTCAACAGTACTTCTCTACCAATCCAACTGTTATATGTCTTTTATTAGTTACGGATCGCACTTATGTTCCCTCTTTTGAAGAATCAATTCTCCCTTCCGCCTCGTCTGGCTACGATCCGAACTTCTCGACATTCCGTTTTAATAAATTCATTCAACTAAAATCTATTTTTTACAAATTCTCTAATTCCTTTCCGGGACTAGATAGCTTTTTCCTTGCTAATCCTTAAAAATTTGTCTACCTTTTCTCTCGAAATTCTTTTTAGAACCGTTAATGCATTTCATCCTATTTGATCTACTGTTCAGTTTTAAGATTCTTTTGTGATCCCAAAAAAAAAAAAAAAAAAAAAAAAACCGCTTACTTTTCGATCTATTTTTCCTGCTTTATGCCTAAGAAAGCTTTTAAAAGGCATGATGAATAATACTCTTGCCTGGTGACTCGAACAAACAGCTTAATCTTACCTAGTGTGTTCAGTTTTTTTTTTTTTTAGTCTAGACCAGTTCGCTGCATTAATTCATCTGCCTCAGATGTTTATAAATTTTTTATTGTTCCCACTTTCGTTGATGTCTGTTTCACTTTCGATAGCGTTCACCAGCTAAACTTCCTTCTTATAATATTCTCTGTACTGAACTTATTTCCGAATAGATTCAAAATTCCTTTCACTCTTCCCCCTTCATTTCGAGGTGAACTTTTCGCGGGCTTCCTTCAGGATCATGTCTCAGCTCTACTCCATTTAATACATACATTTCTTATATATAGCTTCTTCCTATATTCGTTATCCTGCTTTTCACAGATGACATCCTTATATATTGTACAGCTGATAATCTGCCCACCGCCGATCAGTAGTTAAGTAGTTCTCTTTCTTGAGACTCTCTTTCAAAAATCCACCTCACCCTCTCTCCTTTGAACTTTTTTTCTCGTGTCACTTTTTCACCGACACAATCAACCCTCATTTCATATTTTATTATGTAATTAGCTAATAAAAGTTCAGTTCATCTCGGTATTTTTTCCAACACTCGTCTCTCCTTCGGTGACCATATTAACTACCTTGACAATTCTTTCCTAAAAAATCTTAACTTTTTAAAAGCCCCTTTTCAACCTTCGAATAGGTTGTGGTGACTATTTGGTTATTCTAATCCTCTAGTAGTCTCCATTATACGAACCAAACTTGATCGCGGCTTTTTTTCATTTACGGTAATTCTTTCAAGTATTTTCTTTAACTCGACATAATCCGAAATTACTGCCTCCGTCTTTACCTCGAAGCTTTGAAATTTTCTCCCATTTCCACTATTTTATCCTAATATTTTCAGCCCTTTTTATATCTAATTAAACGTCTCGCCATTTCTTAATTCAACATTTTCTCCCGCTATCTTTTTATTGAATACCATTGCCGTTTTTCGCATGATCCAGATCTTACCACATGTAGAGTTACAATCGGTTTTTTTAGTTTTCGCTTCACGCTAAGTTTTTCTATAATAATGTTGTTCAAAACGAATTCTATCATATGATAACTCTTCATTCTATCCTCGCTATTTAATCTTTACCGATTACTCTATAAAAATGGTGACGATGGCCACTTAACTTGATCCTTCTCTTTGTCGTTCAAATTTCTCCAACTGCGCTCCTTTTGTTTCATATTTACAGCTGAGCCGATCCCTATTTTATACGTTACCTCTTTCATTTGCTCCCTGTAAACTGACAATCCTAACTGATCTCTTACGGATTCCGCGGTACTTCATATTGAAGGCAATGACGCTGCGGATTTAGTCGCGCAACTGCTTTCAAAGGTCAATTTCTGAATAAATCCCGTTTCCACAACTTTCAATTTTTATAATTTTCCGTTCTAGACTACTTCTTCGGCTTCTTCTTCAATGGAAATTTCCGGTCGGTGCGGGGTCTGCCGCGTAAATAGACCGTTTCCAATGGCAGATTCCTTGGTTCAGATTGCTGTACCCTCCCGCTTTTATTTCACTAAAATTCCCGCTTCTAATTTGCTCCTACTGTGTAAAAATTTTCATTCAGATTTTTACGCTACCTCCTTTTCTAGTCAATCTTCGTTTTATTTTTCCATCCAACCTAACCTTCCTACTCGGCCTTGGTTTTACAATTTTCCTTTGCTTCTTCGCCGCTCCGTTATTGTCCCTATTATCCGTTTACGTCTCAATTATACTCTTCTTCCTTCTTTACGTTATCGTTTTCGTCTCGTACTTTCCCTTAATTATCCTCTCCATTCTGACGACGAAGCCGTCTGCGATCCTGACCATATCTTCTTTGAATGTCCATCCCTCGTAAACGAACGCACTTCTTTGTACTCTGATCTTTTATTAACCTCTCTAATCCTTATTGCGTTTCGTATATATCTTATCGTTTCCGTCGATCTCCGTTGTTCCTATCCTTGGTTCTGTTATTCTATCAATATTTGACACCGACTCTACATCTAACTGATTATTTTCCCTCATGTCGTTTCTGGACCAAGATCCGTTGCTGGCATGCCCAAAAGGGGAGTTTAAAAAAAAAAAAAGAAAAACAAGAAGCTATTTCGATTTATCGCTAAGCCTGAATCGATACCGGCGTCTTTGAGATCCGCTGTAATTACATCGAGCCATCTTCGTCTTGGTTTACCTACCGGTCTTTTACATGGAACTTGGAATGTATAGTATGCTCTACTGATAGCGGCGAACCATTTTCAGTTTCCTAAGCCCGTATTACACGCCCATACCAACTTAAATCCCGGAGTTTACCTAGGATGGGTGCAACTCCCCTTGCCGCGCGAATACACCCATTTTTGATCCGATCGAAAAGACGAATGCCCATTGACCATCTTAACACGCTCATTTCCACTGCATGTAGCGCTTCTCGCCTTGTGACTGGCCAGCACTCACCGCTATACAAGGCAGCTGGACGAATGACTCTGTTCGGTAGATTTTGAATTTTAAACGAATGGGCATGCGTCTGTCGCACAGCATGCCCATTCAGCTAAAGTCCAAAACCTACCGAACAGGTTCCAGACTACTTACTTTTCCTTATTCTCTAATTCTTACTTGCATTACTTTGTCCCGCCAATCCCACCTCTTTCTAATCCACAACTTAGAATCAATCACTCCTTCGCGCTTTTCTCTATTCTCAAACCCCCGTTGTCTTTTGCATAACTCTAATTCCTTTTTTTAACCATACTAATCATGTTCTTTTTAAATGGTCGACTTTTTCGACTGAACATTCTCCTATTTATCATCAACTCTGGTTCCTACAACGTTTCCTATATCCTTTCTTTCCCATCTTTATCGGAAATTCCTTTATTACGTATAGATTTCACCTCCACTATTTTTAAACGTATGAGAAAATAATGCACTTCCCTAGCTTCCGATGCAGTTCCCTAGCGCATCCAAAAAATGCAATAAAAAAAATTTAAGTTCAAAGTATATCGAATGGTTCTTAAAGGCTGATAGAAGAAAAAAATATGCCGAACTTCTAGTCCAGATTTGTTACCGAAATAAACGGAAAAAGGAATATTGATAATTGTCTCATATACATTATGGTCAATGAGAAGCAGAATAATCTATATTTACGATTTATATCTAATTCTATTTTTGACCGTAAGTGTGTTAGGTATAATTTAATTATTTTTCGAATTAATTATGAAAATCGTAATTGCGACTATTTAGTAAATGATCATGATTAAGAATAGTTGTAATAAATGCTTAATTACGAAATAATCGAAACTGTCGAGAAATTGAATTACTTTCGGTAATACGGACGATTACATAAATACCGAATACTTTAATATTGAAAACATGTAGGTAGCAGTTTCGATATTTTTTGATGCGGCATGATAACGGTAATTGTTTCAATTTAATTGACGTAGTATTTAATTTTATATTTTTCACAGTATCATACGCGTACTATCGAAAGATTGTTATTCTCAGATATTTTAAAGTTACTCCGTATTCGCACAATTGTCCGTACTGATTAGCTGGAACCTTGGTGCAAGCTATTCGTTTGAAAAATCCGGTCACTATTTGTAGTTGTGCATTGTAATTATTATTAATTATACGTACTTTTAAATAGTGGAAATTTCGATAATATCATCTTTGTAATTAATTACCAAAACTAAAATCGATTACACTCTGCTTTGGTCCAAAATCATATTATTACATGTAATTTTATAATCGTAATTAACTGCAAAAATTTCCCAACTCTGATGCTCTGATGCGAAGAATTGTAGTGAAACACCTATATATAGGCGATACGGGTTTAACAGAAATAGGTATCTTCACGATTTGCACATACTTTTTAGACATTAAAAAAAAAAAAATTATTTTTGTACATTGTGCGTGTCAGTTATTTCACTATCGAAGAAGAGAAAGATAAATGAGTGAAAAGAAATTTTACACTTTTACATCTACTAATATAAAGTGAATCCCATATCCTTGACGTCTAGATATGGGCGGGAAAACGGATAAGTAGAATTGTTTTATTTGTTTTGTTTTTGTTTTTGTTTTTTTATATTCCATTCGGCATACTATATTTAATTACAGAGGCTATTACACAGCAGGTGAATGTGTGATTAGCAGTTCTCTAAATTAATTATATTTGCTAGCTTTAGTAAACCGAAAAGCAGATGGAATTGCTGTCAAGGAATTTTATCAAGAGATACTAAATACTGTGCCATTGCTGATCAGTGGGATGTGAGCATTATGTGGAAAGTGGAAAAGGCGATGTTTTGAAAGTAGAGAAGACAAATTTTTAAAAAGCGAAAGGTTTTGTAATATAAAATTGTCGAACGAGGCTATGTGTGTTCTGTACGTAGTTAAGAACGCCGAACTCTCTAGAGAAATGTTTTTCTCCGGTCGCCGTATACCAATTGTGAGATTAACACAATGTAAAAAGATCCGATAGAGCAACCGGGGTCATCTTTCCAACACGACAACACGTTGGAAAAGTATTATTACGTATAGGGACGGTGAATGGGCAGAAATATCGTTAATTTTTGGAAATCGTCCTGCAATGCCTCCTAGAAAGCTGAAATAGAGGTACTGCTAGGTTTGAATCGCTAACGGATGTTTCGTAGGAGGTATGAAAATTATAGATATTGAAACAGATGAGTGCCTGTTATCACCAGTGCTTTTCGAGTCACAGGATGCAGTGAAAAAATTTAAGAATATTTCGTGTATATATATATTGATTTGCTGTAGGTTTCCAGCCATTCGGGCGTGTTTGGTAATGAAGCGGCGAACTCCTTGGCTCGGATTGCTGCTTATTCTCATTTCTTTTTTTAAAAAATCCCATTTTCTAATCTCCTTACGCTGTGTAAAAGTTTTCATCTCAGATTTTGCTTTTCTAACAATTGTTCTTTCGATCTGTCTGTTCAAGCTACTAGTGTCTTGCTGCCAATCTGTGGTTCTCTTTGTTTCCTTCACTTCGTCGTTCTGTTGCTGACTCCATTATTCGCCAGTGTTCTTAAGCCATATTATCTTCTTCTCGTTTTCGTTTTTCGTTGGTTTTCTCCTCTCCATATCGTCCTCTCCACCGAAACAAAGAGCATGTTTGCGATCCTGTGTTAATATTAAGTGTTCGTCTCTTTCGATCGAGCGTTCTGCTTTCTATCCCAATTTGTTGCGAATTGGTATTCCTACTCCGTATTGCGCCTCCTATATCATCCTGCTTTTCCTACATATCGTCCCCATTGTTTGTTCCTTCCTACTAACGATGTCTGACCGCATCAAAATATAACTGATTTTCATTTCCCTTTCTAATTGTTTCTAGGTAAAGGTCCTCCTGGTTGACGAGCTTAAAAAACAAAAAAACATATTTCGTAGATCTCTACGTCCACGACCGTACAGATTTTTTTTTTTTTTTTTTTTTTTGAGGTGTGTCAGCTACGGACATTAATCTATTGCAAGTGAAATTTTTGAAAGTGTCAACATACGACAGCGGGAATCGAACTAGGTCCTAATCAAGCGAAAAACACAATTAACTAATCAACTACTCTACGGTAGCGGACAGATGTCGTTAAGTCGTATTGCTTATGATACGCTGCGAGCCTCAAAGGAGCAGAGGCAATGGCGATAAATTAGTATCTATCGGTATAAAAGTGGTCCAAGTACTTTCGCAACGTAGCTTGTGCTAGATGTACAATACTTGGGTATTGAAGTTTATCGCATCCCAGGGGGGGGGGATCAACGTAAATGGTTAGGGAGCATCGTGATAGTAGCAGTGTGTTAAGCGTATGCTTGAGGACGTTTATACTGTAATAGGATAGCTAAGATTTCTGGAAAAATTTGGAATAATATTTTTTTTTTTTTTTATACGGATGGGGGAGAAAATTTTTGAGAAAAAAAATTCATTTGTTCGAAAACTCAAATGATGGAAAAAAATGTCGAGGAATTGAACTGCGACATTATTAAAATGTTTAATTTATAAAGGATAGAGCGAATATTTTGCGAGGGTTGCCTCAGTCGGTATTTTACATCGACACAGACCGATTTAAAGAATAGCTTCTTTTTATCATGTGAAGAACAAGAATAGACTAGCTTCTTTATTTTCGCGAGAAAGTTTTACATATTTTAAGTTAAAATTTAGGCGAAATAGTATAAAAATAAGAAAAACATCAACTACGAAATATTAACTAACTTAATAACTGATGTGCATCTACTTCTGTCACGCGAAAATCCTAACGACACTCTTTTTAAACAGTTTAAGTGAATTAAACAGTTGGAAGAAAATAATAAAATATTTCCGATAAATATGCAAATATTACTTTACTTTTCAAAAGAGCCTAAAGAATAAAATAAATGATTGACGCATACGTGATCGCAAAAAAAAAAAAATCCCAATCTTCAATTAACTTGTTATACTATGAAAAGTCATAGCTGCTCAACTTGCGCGAATTATGGAGCTCACAAAACGTTTAAAGAGTATATATTCACCACATTCTCTCATTTACTCAGGTATACGCAGGCCGAAATATGTACTAACGGTTATGTAATTTTTACGCCGCCCGGGGATAATATGAAAAATCATGTCATATCGATTAAAATGCTTGGCAATAACAGGTACGGACCCAGAGAGACATTTTGGGAGGAGAAGTTTTTTTTTTTTTTTTATTAAGAAGTGTATTTCAATAGCGCTTTTTTTTTACAATACGAGTTTGTGTACAATGGCGCCAAGCCCAGCAGCACCGTTAAGCTTAATCTTGATCTAGAATCTTCTTACAATAAAACTTAAGTAATAAACTTGAATTTTTTTTTATATATCGGGGTTTGAGAAACTTAATATTACATGATCTGGTGGGTTATGAACTGTGCACTTATTTAATAGGCAATAATATTTTTATTTTATTTTTATTTTTAATTTTTTCCTGAAAGACGCATGTAATTGATTTCTGTTTGATCTACTATTTAGGCTAGATTGTCTTGTCCGGGTATTAATATTGAAAATTACATATGTGTTAATGAGTAGATTTTAAGTGTAATGTTTTTTATTTAATTGAGTAATGTAAATCACTGTAGATTTTTGCCAGTAAATTTTGGTTTTAAAACTAAGAACGCGAATTTTTGAAATTTAGTTGCCGAAGTTGAATTGCTCAAGTGTCTAATGTCGTCATACTTACTGCGGTGAAAGATTACATGATTGGCGTTTTCAATTTTCCCACAGTCACATTTGTCGTCATCAGTAATTTTGTACTATTTTTTTAAGTAGGCTCCGAAGTGTCCGTGGTCAGTGAGGAGTTGGGTAGTGTAAAAGTCAGGTGTTAACTGTAAGCCCGTTCTAATATTTCGGATTAGCCTGTGAGTATGCCGACCTGCTGTATCTCTTTTTCCCACGAATTTTGCCGTATGAACATGAAATAGTTTTTAACGTTCTTTTGAGTAGTTGTTTTAGTGACATTTTTATATGTAAGTCATGATGGATTAGCATGTAGGAACTGTTCTGAAGAGGATTTATTGGAGGTAGAGAGTTCATTATTTGATAGACGTAATCGTTAATATATTCAAAATTTTTATGGTTTTTTATGGTAAAAATGATTGATCTATAGTTAATTTTTAGGTTTAGTGGAAGGACTTCCGTAAGTACAACAGCGGCGCTGTGAGAAATTGTTCTATAAGCTCTACAGGCATTTAGTAAGTATTTACGTTGTGTAGAGTAGATTTTTTGCTTTAAGGTTTTCTGTTTTAGGTGTTGGAAAAACACAAGTAACACGCTGTATTCTCAACAAGTAATTTGTACAGTACAAATTTGTAACTGTAATGAAAGCCCCGTGTATTTCTACACACTTCTAGTAATTGACAGTGTTTAGCGTCCAACTTAGATGCAGTGTAGTCTATGTGTTGTTTAAAGAAGAGTTTATTGTCTAATATAACTCCTAGATATTTAAAATGTTCAACTACTTTTAAAGTGATCCCCCTGTAAAGTACTTTAATATTTTTCCCTTTTAGTTTCAGCGAGTTTTTGTGAAAAGGAACACAAAGCATTTTTCAACTGAAAGATTAAGCTTTACTTCATTTAGCCGGGCTCCGAGTAAGTGTTTTGTTAGCTGTTCTTTCAAAATTAATTTTTGTATCGTTCGTTATTATGAATAGTAAGTCATCTGCATATGCGCATGGGGCAATGTTCTTGTCGTATGGTAGAGCTTGGCTGAATAATATATTCCAGAAAAGTGGACCTAAAACGCTACCCTGTTGGCAGCGTTTATTAGTTTCAGTGTTTACACTATGATTACCTATTTGAAGGGTTACACGTCTGTTTTTAAGGTTGCAATATATTGTACTTAGCAATAATATGTCTTTGATCGGAATAGATTTTGAAATGTCAAACAAAGCAGGGTGTCAGCAGTTATCAAAGGCTCCTTTGATATTCACTCCTATGACGAAAAGGTTCAGTTTTTTCTTAAGTCTGCTGCTAACTTGCTGATCGCATAATTCACAGTATCTTCTGTGGAAATACCTTGTCTAAATCCAAATTGTCTTTTATCTTAAAAGTTTGTTGAGTTCAGATGGCAAGTTATTCTATTTTTTAATAGTTTTTTTTTGTAAATTTTGCTTACAGTGTTTAAAAGACATATTGAGCGATAGGAGCTTATGAGATTTGCATCTTTGATTTATGGAGTAGGGTTACATGTGCTTTGCGCCAGGATTTAGCGAAATAATTTAAGGAGAAGATTTTTTTTGTATAGGAGTGGAAGGAGTTTTGGATAGACCTTTTGGATTAATTGTAGTGTCTTATTTGTAATATTGTCAGGTCCAGCAGCTTTGTTGTTTTTTAAATTTTTTATAATGCTATTTAGTGCGGAAGTATCAACAGGAGTGAAGTTTAAAGTTTTCTCTTAATATTTTTTGTTTGTCGCTGTCGTTGTCAGTGTTATCTAACGGAAAAAGAGAGGATAGGGAGTAGTTTAGATTCTCTGACACATTGATGATTTTATCGCCGTTATTTTTTATGAAAAGTGGAATATCGTTTGGTTTGTTTGATTTCAGACACGTTAATTTGTAGCTTAAGCCCCATGGTTTGACATTTTTAGAGCAAATTGGCTGCAGGGGGGGTAGTTATATAATCACATTATATCTCCTATGGTACGCAGTAGATTTGAGAAATACATTGTTTCATAATGAAAATCAAATAACGACCTCTTTAGAAATTAATAAAAATGTGTTTTAAAAATACATAGTTATTACAATTTAATTTTTATTTTATTTTATTTTTAGGTAAAAAATAAAAAAATTATAAAATAGCAAAAATGGTAGTTTAGAAATAGTAAGAAAGATAGTATTTTTATTAGACTTTACTTCTTTTTTATTTTTGTTAGTAATCCGATCCGAATTCTTTTTTCGTGAGCAATTATTAAGAATATATATATTTATCTTTGATCTATTTTTAATTAAAATTACAAAATAAAAATTTAAAATAAATTATAAAGGCAAAAGATCGATGATAGTTGAGTTTAAAATAAAATAAAAACGTAACATTAATAGTTTTACTAGAAAAACAGTATTAAACATTAATTATTAAAATCCATAGGTAACATGTATACAAATCTTTTATAGTATAAATTAAGTTTCTCTGTTATAACAAATGTTTTCATAGAAGGTTTGGTTCCTTGACGTGGGGGGGGGGGTGATCCCCCCTGCGCATCCGCCACTGCAATAAAATACACTTTTCATTATATATCTTCAGCAAGAAATGAACTTTATCTGTTTAGGCATGCTGCCGCAAAATAATTACGTGGAAATTATTTATTTATTTTTTCACTAATAAAATTCTGCGTTTTTGTTACTTTACAGATCCTTCTGTGATAAGTCAATCGATGAGCGTGAGAACACTAATGAAGTATTAAATTTGGAATGAATAAAATTGTACGTCCGCCCTTCCAAATTCCCATTTCTGGAAATTTTTTTTTTCGACGAATTTCGATTAATAACTCTCGCATCGTCAATGATCCTTGACTTTTTGTAATAATTTTCTCGACATCAATACTTTTTTGACATTAGGGAAGTCATGAGTAAAAGTTTAAACGGCATCAATTTTATTTACTTTTTTAAAAGGCTTTCTTCGAGACCGGCAATATCTTCACAACGACTTTTCGCGTCTTCTACCTCTGTTCATTTCTGATACTTTATGATTTTTTTCTTAACTAAAAACAACTCTTTGTCGACGCAGTCATTGTAGTTCTACATATATATTTATATTTAATCTGTTATAAATACCGTCCATTATACTAAACATGTCCTTGGTCTGCGCCTCTTTGCCCGTTTACCTGTAACTTTTCCTTTTATTATATTCTTTAAGAATATTATTATGTCTTAATATAAGCGTCCTAAGAGTTTCATTTTCGGTTTTTCAGTGTGACTTATTAAACACATCTTTCTTCGTGTATTTCGTCTAGAATTTTATCATTCGTTTTCTTTTCTTTCCAGAATGTTTTTGTCATTCGGCGCGCCAGATCCACATCTCTACTGAGCTAAGTTTCTTTTTTTCCTGAGCTGTTAGACACGAATTTTCACAACCACAATTTAGTACACTCCAGACATGTATGATTTTACAAACTCTTTTTTTTTTTTCTGAAGTCCATGCTGATCTTCTTATTAGTTAATATGGACTTTTTGTTGTTGTTGAATGCTTATTTATCCTTAACGTCTGTTATACTCCTATTATCATCTGTTATTACACTTCCTAGATAACGTATTTCTGTTACTCGGTCTAATACCTCGTTATTTAACATGTTTGTCTGTTTCTTTGTTCGATATTTTTGCTAAACTTCATTACTTCCGTTTTTCTTTTATTAATATTCATTTTCAATTTGGCTAATTCTTCTGATAAGATTTCCTTTTTTTTTTTTCTTCCGCGCTGTGTACAGCAGCTAGACTAGGAGCGCGGCCTGTAAATTTATTATATTTTATAAAATAGGTTTAGAGTGATTTGAAAAGATTGAGTAGGGATGCGCCGGATGGCGAATCCTCGTATAGGAGTGACAAAGGAGGATATTGCGGAGGGAAGCTATAGGTTAAGGATCTTTGGACATTCGGCAAGAAGGTGGAGGATGGTGATAGGAATTTCACATCAGTCACATATTGGTGGAGCAAGATGCTGAAGCATATATGCATGTGTGAGGTTGGAATGACCGATACGTAGACGGCACAGCACCACTTGCTCCTTTCGACCTTCTGGCTGAAATTTCCAATCGCGAACCGATGGTTTGACTGCATGTAAGTGTGATGGATTTTGTTGTTCCGCCCATTTCTCTGCAATAATTTCCAAAAAAAATTTGCAACGGTGCGTAGCAGCAGATTTGCTGTAAGATAATCGCGTCGAAGCGATGAAGACCACTATGAGGCTTCACAATAGAGGCTACGTATTGGGTTTGTTGTGAGCGTGCCTGTAACTAAGCGAAGAGAGACGCTATGGATGGCATCCGGTTTGGAAAGGTCTGTCTTGACTGCTATGGAAAACAGGGGGGCTCCGGCGGTAGATCATCATCATTAATGAAGAACGGTGGACTCCGTACGATGTGTGCGATAGTTTTTTTTAGCAGATTTAGGTTTGTTGTACACGATTTAATTAGTTGAGTTATATGCTTTCTCTACCAACTCATCTGCGAAAAGACCGGCTTTTACCGGAGATTGAACGTCTTCGATAATGTCATTAATAGCTATATTGAACAGAGCCGGACTGAGGACTGAGCCTAGCGGGACTCAATTTTGCAGGTGATTTGCTTCTGATAATCTGCCTTCCACTTTAACCTTAAAAAAAGCGATCCGACAAGAAGTTTGCTACAAAAAGGGGGGTAGTCGACCTCGAAAGCTCCAACCGTAGACGCTGGTCAGTATTTTTCGATGTGACGAATAGCATTTGATTCATATTTTTCTCTGGCTCCGCGCTAATAGCGCAATATCATCAGCAAAATGTGTGCAGTTGTATCCCGTTAATTTTTACTCCTTTTTCATCCCTTCCATTGGTTTTCCAATACATTTTGTCCTTTTTTATTTTGTTTATTCTTCGCTTTTTTATCCGTCTTTTTTCTTTTTCTGTCAAGTACCTTTCGGCGCTTGCAGCCGTTGGTCATCTTTATCCGAGCCACCGGTTTTCACTCATTCTTACATTCATTCTTTCACCAGTTCCTAATTATTATTTCTATTTAATTTTTTTTTTAAATTACGAATATATAAACATCTGAACATGTGTAATATTACGCTGTACACATAAAAACCTACCGACAATAGAAATCGTACATTTAAATACGATTCTAACTAGGACTTAGCCAGTTAGTTACAGGCTTCATATTTAGTCAGTACTAATAGCGAGAACAACAAGAATGAAAGGTTTGAAAATAAGCTTTTCTCTTAATGAACGTGAAAATTGAAAGAGGTTTTATCAGATCAATCGATCATCTGCAGTGAGCTATATGTATCTAAGGCTGCTCACAATAGTTTGGTACTGTAATACCGCCCGAATGGTGGTGTAATAAAACAGAGAGAACCGATGTGAACGTAATATATTTATCAAAATGGTATATATCATGCGTGTTCTGCAGAGTTTTAACTAGAAACGAACGAAATTACGAAAATTCGGTTTATTTCCACGACCGGTAACATAGTAATTTCGTTTTAGTTTAAATTACATGTTGAGATACAAGTTCAATTAAAAGAAATTTCCGTTAAATATTCGTCATGGATATTTTTCTAACTGAAAATAATCCGCCACAATTGTTATTTTGTAGCGCGTTACCCCTCGACGTATCGATCCAAAAATCACCATTAATAAATAAGGACGATAAAGTTGTGTGCTGCTAAAGAACATTTTCGGTAATGAATCATCTGTAATTTAATCGACTCAGTTTAGTAGATAAATGTGTTTACTCAAGATTTATTGGCCGGCTAAATTCTAAGAAATTTAATTTCGCGCGCTTTTCGTCAGAATAAAAAGCTAATTGGTCCAAAACCGCTGTACTTAGTATTTTTCGGTAATCGTAATGGCTTTAATTGAAACAAACTGATTTACAGTTTAAGGCGAACAAGTTTGTAGATGCGAAAAATTAACACGCTTACATTAATAAAATAATCTGCATTCCGGTGTGACCAATCTGTTAATAAGCCTTAGATAAACTGCAGAATTTTAAATAATCAAGAGTGCAATGTCGAACAGGACATTTTTTATGTAGAAAGTTGATGCGTACACATTGGACTAAGGGCTGTGTGTCATTGGAGTTGCGGTTATACTACGGGAAGTATGAGTTATGAACTACACAACTCATTAGAACAAACGCTGATGATAAATGAACATTTCCCATCCTTCCTCTTCTAATTCCAATCCAGACCACATTTCAATTTCCGAAAATTCTTCGAAACTGTTTAAGCCTATTTTCCTCCTGACTGCTTTATTATTAATTCCTCCCTTCGCTGATGCTACTCCTATAAACTGTCACTGGAAAATGTGCTCATTTGCTCCTCTGCAACTACTACTCAGGTTTACACATCCTCCGAAATTACTAACTCTTTTTTTTTTTTTTTTTTTTTTTTAGGTGATTAACCTAGCACAAGTAAAAATGTGCGACAGCTGGCTTTGAACTAGGTCCTAATCTAGCGAACACCACTACCTAACCAACTACTAACAGTTGCGTTAAAAGTCCTTCGCTTAGAATCAAGTATTCACATACAAATTATAAATGGAACCTTTGTAGGTAGCCATATTCATTTTTTTAATAACGCTTTTATTGGTTTTTTTTGTTTTTATTGCTTTTTATAATTTTCCCTACTCCCGGTCAATGTGCCATTGTCGATTCTTCACATTCTTCAATTCCTTCCGATTGTCACTCCCTTATTGAATCGTCGTCTTTCTTCTATAGAGTTCTAATTTTCTCTTGTGCCTTCCATATTTGTAAATAATGTAAGGATTTTTTAAATTCCAAATCTCTATATAATCATAAAATTCTTCTTCCGAGACTATAATTCCGTTTATTGACTCGTTATTAGCTCCTAGTTATGTTTCTAGAGCTCCCCAGTCGATCTTATCAACTCCTTGCACTTCCTTAACTTTTCTCTTATCTTCATGGAACAACTGTCTGTGCTCGTCCTTAATCAGCGTTCCTTTAATTCTTTCCCCGGTATAAAATCATCATCTTCTCCGCTGTAAAGAATCTCTTTCCAAATTTCTCTTCCAACGCGCTTTCTTTTAAATATTCTCAATTCGTTTCTTCGTTTCTTCGTTTCGTTTCTAAATCTCTTCTTGAAACACACTTTCATTTAGCCGAACCCTAAATCCTTATATTGCATCTGATTTCTAACATTTCGAAAATTTAATCGATAAACATCTCGGTCGACGGTTTGAGTACAGCTCAATACGTTGCTACGCGCATATTTTTTGGGTATTTGTTCTGAGTGAGACTGCTAAGCACACTCCCGGCGAACATATACGCGTTGTTTACCAATGAACACTTCCTAGTCATTACTTTCGCCGACATTCATCTTCTCACTCTTCTCGGCGTGATGCTTTCCCCTTTAATTCTGCTCACTTTGCTTCTCTGATTATATTGTTCCCTATGTTGTAGAAATGTAAGTATTTCCTTTTTTCCTTCTATTCCCTTAATTTACCTTTCTTCGACGTCTGTCTTTCGTTTCTGACCGTAGAAATTTCATTCTTTGATATTTACATTACCAATCTCTTCCCCATCCTTTTGCCGACAATATATATATATTCTTATCTGCAATATTTCATTAGCTAGAGTTTCAAATTTCGAAATTCTTTAATTCCAACATTCGTTTCTGTTCAACAAAAATAACTCAATTTAAGGAAACACCTTCGAGCATAGCTCACCACCCCAGGCTGTTTTTAGTCCTATTCGAGTGTACTGTCTATTGTTAGCTAATGATATAGTCCGAAAACGTTTCTAAATAAATTATTTTAATTTATTTAAGTAATTTAATAATTATTTTCGAAATATAGTTTAGAAAGAGAAAAATACAATTTTTTATAAAATGAACCTTTTTTTTTTCTTTCGTTCTTAGATTGTAGATGTATTTTCATTATTCGTTAATCATATTTTTTCATCGCAACTTTATCCTATACATAATTCATCATACTTTTTTTCAACTGCCTCTTCCTTTTTTTTAAATTTTGCCAGTGACATCCTAAATACACTGAAGTGGGCAAAGGAATAAACTGAGTCGTAAGGAAATCAGCGTTCTGGGGTCCAACGTTACACACACTGATTCAAATGTTTAAATAAGCTGCGTTGTACATATATCGTGCGAAACGGAAACATTTTTATTAGCGAATGAAACAGTCGGTTGTGTAAAATAATAAAAACGGTCTTATTTACGTTTATAACTCTTTTCATTATTTTTGTTAACTATGCGAGTATGCTGAATTTAATAATATAATAAATTTATTTTCGCAGATTAAAAAGACCGAAGCGTTCAAAAGTATATTCCCGAAAATGTTTCCAACTGAACTATTTATATTCGTATTTCTTGTCATCTCTAAAGCATCAACTTTAATGATTACTTTTAAGCGCTAATTATACCTCAGTTAATTACTTATAATTATTGTAAAATTATTGTTACCTCATTGCTTATTAAGTTTAACAATCGCGTCATAAATTGCTTAAATTTATAAGTTTCATTTACATTTTGAATGTTCATTTCTTATATTAGTTTTATTTTGATTTTAAGGTTTCACTTTTATTATGACTGAAGTTCACTTAAGTATACTTGGGTTTGGGCTACATGTGTGACTAATGTTATGCGTAAATCGGTTATAAGTTTCTATTTTTATTTTTTAATATTTCAGTAACTTTGTATACGTCTTAAACTCAATTTAAAATTGTAAACATGGGCTAAATCGTTGCAGCTAAATAAAAGCCGTTCATTTTATTATTTTATTAATGCGGAAATGGACTCTCCTGTATAGCTAATTTTATATTATAAGCGAGTCTGAATTTAAATAATTTGTAATTAAATATATATATATATATATATATATATGTATGTATTGTATTGTACTCTATTATAAATAAAACTGAATTGAATTGAATTGAATTTTAAGTGTTTTTCACATTTGTATTTTCGCGTTTATTTATTAAGTATTTTATCCTACTAATAACGTATGGAGGAACGTTCAAGGGTCACTCTGTTAACTACGATTACTACTATCGCAACATTCATACGTTTGTGGAAACGCATCGATTCTCATAACATAGATAGTTTAAAACAGAACAGTGTCTGTTTGAGACTCGAAGGATCGGAGAAAATTAATAATTTCGTTGTTCTGTCGTCTGTTGTGTAAAATGATGGAAAATTTAATAAAATGAAAATTTTAGAATGGCCGATAAATAAAAAATATAGCGCACTCTTAGAGACTCAGTAATTGGATTCTAGGCAGGAACCTAAGGATACGCACTTTCGATATTTATATTTGACGCCGATAGATTAAGGGCGATTGCACCAAAAGCACTCTTTCGACAACTTTACTTTGGTGATTTTAACCGAAATAAAATGAATCAGACGAAGCTGGACGACGAAATGTTAGTTCGAACGTTGAATTATAACTGCGGAGAGATGGGCCTTGTTTAGTTCAAAATATTTCATCGAATTTCACCGTTGGCATTGTCGGTGTGGAGAGTTTACTGATTTTATCTTCTGAGATTGAGGTCTGAGGTGTCCTAAAACATTTTCCAGAAGTAACAACCGAGCAGTGAATTTCTTATAATACCACGGTTTAACATTATTCAATTTTCATAAAATGAAAATTATAATTTTATTTATTTTATTTTTTTTTTCCACTTGTTTTTTCCCTGGGCTTGTCAGCAACGGACGACGGTTACCCATCAACACGTGTAAATAGTAGCAATTAGGAGTCACAAGGAATGGAATCTGACTAAGAAACCCATTATACCAAGCATGGGGAGACAATGACAATCGAAGTCCGATAAATGCAAAACATATGCATCCTGAAAAGAGAAGGAATGGCGTTGCCGAAGGTAAGAGCAAAAGGAATTAGCTGTCCCATAGGCCATGACCACATCTGCAATTACAGAGATCACAGTACCGACGGACAAAGGAATCAGCCCACAATTAAGGAAGAAGAAGAAGCAAAGCAGTTAGAGCCATCAAGCACCAATGCTATGTAGAACATAGTGCTTAGCGCGCTGTAAAGAGTGATCCGAAAGTTCAACGACTTTCTCCACTACTATAAAGCAAAGTTTATAATTCTTAATTATGAAAAATAATTATGGCGTCGACTGCGAAAACAGCATCGTCCATCCTGTTAAAAAGAAACGAATAGAATTTACGCCCAACACTATGGCCACACCGCAAAATATATATATTAACTACAACGTAATTCTTAAGCCGGCCTCTACTAGATTTTGTTAGATATAGGATTTTTGTGATTATGTTATTTTTTTTGTGTCGATGCTGGTAAGAATGACGTAAATTTTGATAATTTTATTCAAAGGATAGAAGAGGAAGAGATAGAAATGTAAGTAAGAGAAGTTAAGGGGCAGAGTTCTTTGCGAGGCAAAATGGCCGAATTTATATATATATAGTAGAACCGCGATTATCCGTGTGTGTTTTAACCGGTTTGGCGGATTAACCGTGCTTTGCAAAAAAGATCCCAAATTGTGATGAGAAGTAATTTGAACATGTTGATGATGAAAATATGAAGGAGCGGATAGAAAGCGATAAAATTGATCCTGGTTAGCGTATTTTTACTGAAGAAGAAATATTGAATGAAATCAATGCCGATTCGAAAAATCGGAAAATGATGAGGAAGTCGAAACGCTAGTATTAGAACAGCGAGTAAGCTGTAAAACTGCGTTGGATTGTATGCAGACTGTGATCATGTATTTCGCGAGCAGCAGACAGATACAACGTTCACAGACATTCTGTAAAACACAGTTGTTTCCGAAAATTATTTATTATGAGTAATCACTGTGAAAGCTTTAAATATTTATTCTATTCCTTTTTGTAACACTTTTTTTCTGTACGTTACGTTCATTTCATTTTTGTTTTTGTACTCTACTTTGTGTTTTTATTTCTTCGTCTTGTCGTACAGTATTTAAAATGATTAAAAACTTTGAGAATTTTATAAATCTTCTATATATTATACAGTATTTACTTAATTAAATTAGTCTAAATAATCCAGTTTCCTTCTCGCTTTGTTTATGAAATTATGAAATTCAGCGTGATCGAGTAATTTTGTATTGATAATAAATCGTAAAATGGTTAAATCCTGATGAATATTAATTTGTGTTTATATGCAATAATATGTTCCGCAATAGTTAATTTATGCATATCGACATCATGTTTTAAAGCGTCGATATGGATTCTTTTATTAAAAATTCGTCTAGTGTGATAATTAGGTATATTTTAATATATATTTAATAAATTTACGCGAGCAAAATAACGCAAGAGCAAGAAAACAACAATTTTACCGTTCCCTTCACTATTATTCGTGTTGTAAAACTAAATTTATTAACTATACAAAACTTTGCTTTATAGTAGTGGTGCCGAAAATCGTTGAACACTTTCGGATAACTGTTTACGGCACGCTACTTATGTGTTCTATATTATAGCTTTGGTGCTTGATGGCTCTAACTGCTTTTTGAAACATCCCGCGTGTTTCTTCTTCCTTAATTATTTGTAGTCTGATTCCTTTCTTCGTACTGTGAGCTCTGTAATTGCAGATGTGGCCATGGCCTATGGGACAGCTAACTCATTTTTTACCTTCGGCAATGTCGTTCCTTCTCTTTTCAAGATGCATACGTTTGGCATTTATCGAAGTTGATTGACATATTGTTCTTTGTCGATTCCATTTTCCTTGTGACTCCCCTAATTGCTGCTATTTACACGTATTGATGGGTAATCGCCTATTATTATTATTGACAAGCCCAGGGTAAAACCCAAACAAGAAAAAAAACTATACACAGTTGTACATCGTACGTATTTTAAAAAAATATCGGGACTATAACATTTGTTAATATTAAAAATAATACACTTAAAAATTAAGGTAGTTCGTAGAAGTGTACAATAAAATTTTGCGTTTTAATATTATTAACAGAGTTATACTTCTTTGAGAAAGCATCGGTGTTTTTAAATTTATTTCATACCGGTAAACTGGAACTGAAAAAAGTTTTTACGGACATTCATTTTTGAAACGTCGCCCATTCACTTCCCGTACATCTCTCATCGAAATACGGACGCGGTGTAACCTTCACTAAAAATCATTGAAATAGTTGCTCAAATATAAAACGTGCTTTCGGAAGCCGCTGCTAGCCAGCCGCGTTAATTATACGTTAAACGGAAAATTTTTCTAGCAAACCCGAAATTTAGCAACGCCGGCGAATATTTAAACGAGAATTTAATTAAAAATTTTGAAAATTTCCCGAATAAATTGTTATTTGCCGAAGAGCAAAATAACAATTGCTCGTGAACAGGGAAAGGGAAGCGAAGAAAAAATTGCACAACGCATCCACTTCCTGGTTGTTAAAGAATTTACCGATTGATCTCGGTCCGTTTATTACAGTGAAAAAACATTTACACACCTATTGAGCAATGCTAATACAACTATTTGTTGTTATAATAATAAACGTTAATTAATTTTAATTAATTACGACTTTTGCCGAATTATTTTCATTGAAACTCGGGCTACATTTATTTGTTTATTTCGTTTCTCTTTTTTCCATTCTATTATTAACTAATCTAAATCTAGTTTTTATTGTGCCTCTACCCCTCTTCCACAATGTCATTGATATAGAATAGAAGATAAACCTGTTACCGAATCGCAACTTTGCATGCAAAATTTAGTGTGTTTTAAACTGGTTTTACTTTTTTACCACTACGAAATAATAGGATTCGCTCGCAATTGACAATGAAATGAGCTAAATATGCTTCGAGTTTATTATCATTTAAAATAAAATACTTAATTGGAAAACTATCGTATTGCACATTTGTGTGGCTTTATTTCAATCAGTGGCGGACATAATTCCGGCAAAAGGTGCAATAATATAAACAGGGGCGCATCCGGAGCGACATTTTGCGGGAGGAAAATTATATAATTATGAAATATCTTATACGGTAGACGGTAGATTTAAGAAATACCCCTTATTATGTTTCATAAAGTAAACTGAAAATAGCGAGCAACTTTTTAGAAATTCATAAATGTGTTTCTTAAAAATACTTATAATTGTTACAATTTTTAATTTAACTTTTATTTTATTTTTAGGGGTGAAAGATAAAAAATGGAAGTTTAAAAAATTTAAATAGTAAATTATTAGAAAACATGTAGAACGATACAGTATTTTTTATTAGACTTTAATTCTTTTTTATTTCTGTTAGTAATCCGATCCGAATTCTCTTTGTCCGCCTCGTGAGCAAATACCATCAGTATGTAGAAGATACTTACGATACACTAACTGTACAGCGTATTAATAGGAATACGAGTTGGTAATGTTATCATAAAATCGATATTAAATAAATCATTTTTCATTTATCCTTCACCTAATCAGCACATTGTTACATGCAATTCAATAACAAGAAAAAGTTTCCTGATAATTATTGTGTATAAAATTTTCGAACTAATTATTTAAAACTGCGATAGAGCAAAGATTAACGTATTTAATGTATTTCTGTAAATATAAAGAATCTCTTACCTCGACAAAGTGCCACACGGATCTTTTATTAATAGCCAACGCAGACAAAAGAAACAATTGCAATTAATTTTGCTCTTCTATTACGATCGCTAAAAAAAATGTAATTGCTTCTTTATCTTTTTTTTTTTTTTATTAAACCCGATACCAAATTATATTCGGTCAATGCAATACCAGTGAAAGAAAAACAGAATAAACAGAATAAACATATACACGGTGTGAGTGAAAGGAATGAAACAGATATTAGACAATGCTTATAATATAACCGTAAACTGAGAATCCATCCGCTAAACGATTGACTGAAGTTAATAAAATTACTCAAATAAAACTGGAAAAATCACTTAATTTTCCGCAGAGGTGAAATGGTTTAGCATAAGCCTCGAAAGTCCGAACTGAATAATTCCTTTTTGAACAAATGAAAGGTACGCATATTCAGTCAGGCAGCACGCAATGTGAGCTGATCGAGGGTTGTTTTCTGTAATCAGTCTAAGGCTCGAATTATGGCATCGACGTAGAAGCGTTTTTAATCATTTTTCCAGATCTATGAAAATTCCAAATTAATAGTAGAAGTTTAATTAATTTTCTTTGGATAAGTGAGGTAGGTGGGTTTATACCGTATCCCCCCCCCCACCCGTAAAATACGTGATATTTCTGTCTGATTATCTCCAGACAGCATGATTATTACCGTTGCATCTGTCACATCTTATGTGTGCTAACCTCCAATGCGACCATAATGAAGATATCGAAGACATCACCGAACTTTCCTCGCAAAAAACTCACAAGTAAAATATACGTTTCAAAGAAAAACATTTGCTGACAGGCATTAGATTAAAAAGGCATTTAGTGTAGACGTGCTTTGAATGAATTTGACCGTTACGGTTACTCGCCTATTCTTAATCTCTTGATACATTTTGTCGGAAAGTGAGTACATTTTACATCGTTGGAAAGAAGTTGCTCGTCAGCATATTTCAAATCGACGTCCCTTATCACCACACTGATTTGGAAACTAGTCATGTACGCACTGAAGCCCGTTAAATATTACATTCACCGCGAATAGTCTGAAGAATTCTATTTTTTATCGCTTACCTTTTTTCGTTTCCATTACGTCTTTGCACAAATGGTTTTTTTTTTTGAAGGTTTTACCCACCACCTCAAAAGCACACAAATCAAGTCTGCTTATCGAAAGTTTAATTTAAATACAACTTTAAAGAATGAATTATTATCACTGTTACGGTTTGTATTATGTTTATCGCAAGGCATAGGGGTTAATTTATTTTCATTTTCTTTATCAGAATAGGTTATTTAAACTGGCAATAGTGGTGTTCTTAACACCACGCGTATCGTTATTACAAAAAATATGAGCATAATATTTACCTGCTCCATTTCGGTATCTGTTTTCTAATCTACGGAGCCATTGTTGTTAGCGGAAATATTATTAGACCTCATTTTCGCTAAGACTGCTATCATAATCAATGTAGCAGAAGGCTCTCGATCAGGTATCAAGAAAGTAGCCATCTTTTTGGATGGATTTGGTGCTTTTTAATTTTGTTATTTCCGCACCTTCCGGAATGAATAAACCAAAGAATTACGATAAAAAAAATTATAAGTATTTACTTTTTTTATGCTTTCTTATTGTTATTATTTTAATATGTATTATTTATATATATATATATAAACTCGGCCATTTTGGCCTCGCAAGGGGCTGTGCCCCTTGACCCCTCTTGCTTTCATTTCTGTCTCTTTCTCTTCTATACTTTGTATAAAATGATCAAAATTTACAACGTAGTTTTTACTGGCATCAACACACACAAAAAATAACATAACCACAAAAATCCTATTCTAACATTTAACTTCCGTTATATAAAATTAAGACATTTTTTCGTTACATTTTTCGTTACATATTTCATTACATAAAATTGTGACATTTTTTAAATAACAATAACAAAAATCCTACAAAATATAACAAACGTTACATAAAATTGGAACATTTTTTTGGGACATTTAGCGTTACATAAAATTGGGACATTTTTTCGAATGGGGGGTAGCCTAAGAATTACGTTGTAATTAATATATATATATATATATGGTACGAATAACATTAACCATGGTAAAACAGTAATCCTACTTCAACTTAAACCAAAATTTGATTTTTATAAATAAATTCAAGCACTGCAACAAAAAAAAATACCACATCGCCACGAGACACATAATGTATGGTGGGTAAATATGCAACGGAATTAAACCATTAAAAAACGGGGGACTTTCAACTCCATACAATTCGCAGTTAACAAATGTCATCTCTAAAACTAACGGGAACATGGCTGTTACAATGAAGTCAATTCGACTTGGACTCTGAAGGTTTACAGATATTTCTGAATTATCCATGCGCAACTTTCAAATGATGGTAGCAAATTTACGGAATAGACTCGGGATCGACAGATAAGTCCGGTAAAACCGAGGAAATTTCGGCGGTAAATACAAACCATGTTGAGTGATTTCGTATGAAATGTAGTCTAATCTATTACATTTCCTAACTATTCTGATAAAATCATTGCATGGTATGAACAAAGAGATATGTAACTTGATACTCATTAGCCAGTTTAGCTACAACGTCAACGTAATTGTTCTATCTTGTTCTACAGTGATACCGAGTTAGCTAGCGAAACTTATTTACTCCACTGTGTGCTGCAATATCGAAACAGATTTGTCCCTAATGTGTCGTAGTTAATAGGGGATGATTTTTATCATTAACGTGGTGTTACGCTCGAGAGACGTACGCTAACTGTTACATTATCATTCGCCGAATGTCAAATATGTGTAATTAACATACGCTGTTTAAGCGAAAAACAGGGCACAGAAATCACCGGTTTATTCGTCCGAGTATTTTCTTCAAACAATAAATGAGAAAACTCGAGAAAAGTCGAAGCTCTTAAAAGAACTATTTAGAAGATGCGATCGGAGTAGCAGTCAAACGAGCGAGAGACGAGAAGGAAAAGTACACTAAACGATACAGGTACAACGAGCGAGACGAAAAGAGAAGAAGCTGATAAGAAACGATAACGAAATAGGTTAAATAAAGCGATGAAAAACGGTATGGAAAAAAAAAGTATAATATTAGTAAAACGAATGCGAACAATATATTGAAATTTTCAGATGACCTCGCTTAAAATGCTTGGGAAACATAAAAATACCGGCGCTACTATAGATGCTACAGCTAACGAATAGTAAGTTAACCTATAGCGTTGTTTCATTATTGCTTTACGCTTAAAGCTAAGAGTGATAAAGAACTACTGATAAAAGTAAAGTAAAATGAAATGTCTCGGATAAATAATGAAAAACTTTTAAGGTAACATATTTTATTAAACGAAAAGAAAAAATATAGTAGAAATAGAAGAACTTGATAGATGGAGAACAGGAATAGCGGGACACAAGTTAACTGTAAAATAAAATATAAAGTAAAATACAAGAAGCAACTGCCAACATTAACGGATATAAGATCGGCGAATGAGAAGAAGAAGATATAGAAGAATAAATATTTGTCCCGGTCATGTATAATTTTTATGGTTCGCGGTTCTGATCGGCCATTTATTTACTCATTCGTAATGTGCCTAGACAAACAAGCACTCAGTGATTCATCTACACACCAACAACCACATATCTAATCGTTCTAATCTGATAAATCGAGAGCACGCTTTTTTGATTGAATCGTAAAAAAATGTGCACAGTTATTACATTCTTCCGATAGGTAGTACCAACGTTTAAGCTGGCAGCCCGCAGTTCCAGGGGACTTTTCTATGGTGGATTCTAAAACTGAACAAGCCATGCAAGGATTAAATAAAGAAGAACGAGTAACAGAAGAGCTTTAAAATCTAAGTTCCCATCGCTCAAATAAATCACTGCGTATGGGCTGCTGTGGTACGCTATCAATCTACTCGGTCACAAAGGGCATAGAAAAAATCTATATATCCGAATGAAAGAAAGGTAATGGTAAGATAATAAGGAAAACGACACAGAGTGAGATTTAATTGGGAGCAGCAACACGCAGCGCACGAAAAATTCACTGGGCCTGGCTTCTTGTACGCTATCAACCAACCTAACTGGGAAAAAAAGTAAAAACCTACATGAAATCAACGTTGTGAAGAGGCGAAATCTGTTGGTAGTCTTATACAGATAGTTTTTAAAGTTGCCGAGTATAACATGTATAAGAATATATATGATAGTTGGTGACGATGCAAACTCGAGAATTCATGTGTGTTTACTGATTTACGAGTTATTCAATTATTGGTTAATTCGTTTAAGTAATTGTAATTTGTTCGCTGTTTCAAACCCTCCTCCATTTTTCATATCTGCAAGAATACGAATAATAATAATAATAATAATTTATTTAACCATTTTTAAGAATCTTTAGAGAAAAAAATGGAAACCAAGGAAAGAGATGTAGAAAGAAGCGAATAAAAATATTGAGAGCGATAATAAAAACATAATAGCAGACTAGGAATATTGATGCGAAGGTGAGAAAATACATAAGAAATAATCGAACAGTGATTATTAATGTAAGGAGAAATAAAAGCGAAATTAGAGAAAATATTGCCTAACAAAATTTCTAAGACTGCAAAACTTTATCGGCCGAATTAGTGATTTACGAACCTACTAAGAGCAAATAAAGGTTTAAGTCATTTTCGGAAGGAAAAAAGGTTTAAGTCATTTTCGGAAGGAATAAAGGTTTAAATCATTTTCGGAAGGAATAAAGGTTTAATTCATTTTCGGAAGGAATAAAGGTTTAAGTCATTTTCGGAAGGAATAGAGGTTTAATTCATTTTCGGAAGGAATAAACGTTCAAGTCATTTTCGAAAGGAATAAAGGATTAAGTCATTTTCGGAAGGAAAGGGATCGGTGGGAAAAGAATTATTAACAAACGGAGACACATCGATATTAATACTCAGAGACGGCGGAATCTCAGACGAAATTTTCAATTAGCCAGAAATTATTTGGCCGGGGAGATTTAAACTGGAATAATATTTGTTAAAAAGATTTTGCTGATTTCTGTCGAGAATGATATTTTAGAAAAGGTAGTCTAATATATTGCGAAAAGAATCCCATTTGGCGGAAAAATTGTTTTTGGATTAGAAATATTAGGAAATATGAAAGCCGGGGGGAGACCACTAGCTTCCCGCAACACTGATATTCTCAACCTCGGAGTATGAACCATTTGGGATACTCGTGATCTCATGTGTTTTTTTACTTGTTCCTTAAATACGAAACAGGAAGAATCCAGGGCAGAATGATACCGCGATGAACGCAATGAAAACTAAGATTGGGTTGTTTTGTTGAGCGATAGCACATTCGGAAGAAGAATGAATGACTACCAGAACAAAAGGAGCAGAAAGGTTCGCTTCGCAACATGGAGAACCGTAGTGACTGAATCGAACACAATTACGGCAAGATTTGAGAGTCTACGAGTAATCGGTCCAAACCTTGACGCGATAGGCATCGTAGAAATTGACGAAAGACGAACTAGTTGAGTTAAAAACATTTAATTTCGATAACGGAAATCGACGCAAAAGTATCTTCAGAAATATCGTAACTTTCAGATATTCGAAACTGGCACCTGACAAGAGCAGTTCAAGAGAAGTTTCTCGATATGGATGAACCAGTTGGTGGGGAATATCGCAAACTATGTCGAAATAGAATAATAACGATTGCGCGGAATAAATGATCGTGTATTTTACGTTCTTTAAAGACGTTATCAGAAGGCAGGAACTGATTAGCTGCAAGGATAGAAGTGTTAAGCTTATTTAGGTTCTTGAACGAGTAGTAGTGGACAAACCGCTAACTTTTTTTATAAAACATTTTAGTTAAAGACATTACCGGGTGGAGTTATGTTCCTATTTTCTAAATTCTCGGCTGAAACCACAATTTGTCCTTGAAAGTTATTTGGAACTAGTAGTACTATATTAGCTCGAATAATACTATTAGAGTTAATGGAAATATCCGTGTCGTTAATCATTAATATTCTCCAGAGAGATGATAATGGTTGGTCTTTAGAAGTCGATAAATTAGACGAAACATTTTATTAGTTATGCAAGCCGTTGTAATGACGGTGTTGATGATGCTTTTACCAACGGTGCGCGGACAAGTAGAGGGTGGTTTACCTCCTTCGTCAAACGAGTCCGACATTAATTTGAATTAAATTTAAATTAGCGATTGAAATTTTAAAATTAAATAATCAAGAAATCAAGAAATGAAACCGATAAGAATGAAAAGGACGAAATAAAACAAAACAACAGAAACAAAAATAAAAGCGGACTTCAGAAATAAATAATCACCGATCCACGAGTGAACTTTATCGCACTAGACAACGATTAAGCGTGTTGCTACTTAAAGCGATACTTCCGGTTTAAAAGGACGTGACACAGATAAAGGCTGGGTCACTTTTTTTTTTTTTCAAAAAATTAATCAACAATACACAATATTGATTAAAAATAAATTTCAAACATACACTGTGCTTCTCTAAAATAGTTTTTCTATAACTACAGTCCTAAGAAGTTAGAAAAAGTCCCCCCCCGCGTTAATATACGGTTAATTTTTTTTATTATTATTATTATTATTTCATCACAACTGATCAACTTTACTGGGCATTCAGCGATTAATTTAATGTGATAAAGAATGTTTTATGAAGGGGTAGAGTACTAAGTAGTACTCCCTCTGAACTTTATAATGGCTGGACAAGGTATAAAGGATTATTTCGCCACAGTCTGCGTATTTCACCGGAGTTATCCAGCAAATTGCTGGCAAGTGGATTCATATGAATGCTAAGCCTGCTTGTTTTTTGATTTCATCCTTCACAAACATGACACGTTTAAGTCATTATTGAGAGGGTACAATTTGAAACGTGCTAGGGGGCTGCAGTAATGGTTCTCAGTACTACCCTATTTTGATATCGCTGTATTTTCTGTAAGTTGGATGCTTTTGCGCAGCCCCACAGTTGTATACCGTACAGCCAGATCGGTTTTAGAACTACTATTTTATAGAATGGAGTTTTATTTTCTAACGACAAGCCCGATCTCTTAGCTGAAAGCTACGACATGATTCTAGTTTTAAATCTCAAATGCTCGATTTTTTTTCTGAATGTGAGTACCCCAGGTCAGCCCAGCGTCCAAGTGCATGCCTAAATATTTTAAGTTATTAGGTATTACGACGTTATTTAATTTGATTGGCAGGCGTTCAATTTTTCGATTTGTGAATGAAATATGCGTCGACTCACTTTCATTTACTACTACGCGCCATCGTTTTAGCCGAGTCTCTACATGCCCGAATGATTCCTGCAGTTTTTCTGTGGCTGTGTTTTAACACTTATCCAAGATGGCTGCGTCATCCACGTACAAAGCTACTTCTGTATTATCCAGCATGGGGAAGTCGGACGTGTAAATTAGGTACAATATTAGACCCAGGATGCTCCCCTGCGGGACTCCAGCACCTATTGGAAAAATATCTGAGAATTCATCGACTATTTTCGCTCAAAAATATCTTTCTTGAATATACGATTTAAATAGTAGATAGGAGTGAGGAAGCAGAAGTTTCATTTTATACAATAATCTTTGATGCCATTATCGAAATCTTGTTGGACATACAGAAACGCGGCCGTACAAATATTAAATTTTCGGTAGTGAAAAGTGAATTTAAGTAAAAAAGAAAACAACTTTTTTTTATATATACATACATATATATTTTTTTTTTTTTTGGTTTTGTTGCGAAAAATTTATCTTTGCGTTTTATAATCCTTTTGATTACGAAGATTGGTGAATGTCCAGACAAAAGGATGTACGTTTTTATATAATATTCTTGTCTCACATTATTTCGCGGATTATGTGATCCAAGATTTCACCTGTAATTTTTTCATTTTTGCTCCGTGGAGGCGGATAACAAAATATCTTGTCTGTACAATACTCCCCCGAGAGTGACCTCTGGGGTGCGAAAATATTTGATTGCTCGTGTTTTGTTTTTTTTATTATTTTTCACTCATCCGGGTGGTAGACTTTTTATTAAATAACAAAAATTTCTGAAAGAAAAAAAAATTTCACATCTTGGTCATCCCAAAAATCCGGGATTTCAAGTTTTTAGCTTGCTTCGTGTAATTTTTATTTTTAATCGTGAGTTCCAGACGAAATGAGGCAAAGTGCTGTAATAAATTTTTATGAAAGACAAAAACTACTTTCAAATTCATTTTGTCGGATGAGGTTGTAGCGATTTTTCTTCTCGCGGTAGTCGTATTTAATTATTCAGCGTACGGCTATTACCGTTGTGTGAGACCACCGGCTGAAATTCTTAACTGACTATTCAACACCGATGAGACTGAGGCGGTGATAGCGACGAGAATTGATGTTTTCGATTTTATTTTTACTGGCTATTGAAATAATCAAGTTCCTTTCCATATGTTAGAATTCTTGCATTCTTACTTGAAAGTCTGCCTAAGTGTATAGTGTACATTTGTATTACCACCTCGTTTTGACTCAATTTTAGGGGGGTTGGGACGCCGCCACAAAGGTCCCTAAAAGAACTCACGGGGAGTCGATGCTATTTGTCCATGATCTTGTATCGAAATATACAGGATATAGGTGAAATATAAATATTGTATCATAAACAGAGCTTCATTTACAATAAAATTTTCACTTACCTTACGTTTTTGTTAATTTCAACCATAATAATCCACCTAAAAAAAATTTTATGACCAAAATGTATGTTATTTAGAGGTCTAAACTACATCTAAAAATGGTAGTAGATTAATTTTTTTCCCCGTGTATTTTTATTGCTAAAAAACATGAACAATGTTATAAAGTGTCGTTTGAAGGGTCAAATACGTTGGGGGAGTTGTTAATTTTTTCTAAGATGTCCCTCCGACCATGTGTCTACAACGTACTGAAAAACTAAGAAAATCGATTACCTTGCGCGCCTGAGAAAAAAAAAAACTTAACCGCATTTCAGAAAAAGGTGAGTTTCTCAAAAACTAGAGGAGTGAGAGATCTGAAACTTCCGTCATGAATGTTCCTTGGTGGTACTCGTTAACCACCCAAATATCAACCCGATAGTTTTCCAGGGCAAATTTACCATTCTTTTCCACCTACAGTCTTTTACCTACGCTGGGTTAATGTCACAGTTGACACGCCTGAAAAAATTTTAAAATCAACTTCGGATGCTAACGTCGCAAATAATTTTGTCAGGACACGTAGGAATAGCAATGCAGCTCCTCTTAGCGAAACAGCGCTACCAAATCAAGCTACGAATCATTTGAGAATTTTTATTTATTTTTTTCTATTATTTTTTAATCTTTAAATGTTTTATTTTACCGAAAGTTATTCAAATGGTAAGCATTTTCAACTTTTCTGTAATACTAAGCGACCGAGCTTTGATCGGATTTATTTTGAATTAGAGAATCAGCCAATATGTATTAATGAGTTTCCTACATAATTAAAAATACAACAGTAATGTGCGCGCCATATAAGCCACATTCGTTTCCCCTTTTTCTTTTGCTTTTTTTTTGGAGAGGGGGGGGGGCGTTAACTACAGAAATTAACCCAGCGTAAAATTCATTCATATTTTTTATGTGCAACGGTGGGATTTGGATCAGGTTCTGTGTGAACCCACCACTGCCCAACCAACTACGCTACGGTAGTTGGTGCATTTTTTTCTACCACCGCCCTCTCCCCCCGGCTGGGCGGGGGGGGCTTGTCAACTAAGGACCTTAACCCGGAAACGAATAGAAAGGAAAAAGGCAAGAACAACTACGTAAAAGGTTAAAAAATGCTATGCGATCAGAAATGGAAAGTAACAGGGTAATAACAGCAGGAATTGAGAAGGAAAGTACAAAAGAAGCAGTGATGGCCGTCGCGATAGCCTAGTGGCCTGAACTCTTGATTACTAAGATACGTGGTCAAGAGTTTGATTCCCAGCGACGGCCAATAAAATATAGACTGATTTAATTTAATGATTAGTAGTTAGTGGCCAATGGTTGTACCTTTCTTCCCTTAATAATTATGGAAATTTTTTTGTGTAAGAATTTTTGTGAACAATTTTTTGTTTATCCGCTTATTGTACTGTTAAGAATTAACAATCGTTTTATTGAAACCCAAATACGACTGAATAAAATGTTATAATTACTTCCCGTCACGTTCGAAATTATTCTCAAGCGCGTAACTGATCAAGCTATTTTCATAAAAAAATGTTCCGGTCGCGCTGCCATATGCGTACGCGGATGATGAATAGCTCTGATAGTAGAAGAATTTTATTTTGAAAATTAGAATTTTTTCACTATACGATACACACAACGAGTGGTGAACGTTTATGTTTAATTGTTCGGGTAGAAATAATAATTATTACAGAGAATAAATACAGCATACGGCGACGTGAAAAGTAATAAGTTCACTAAACGATTAAACCGCTTTCAAAAATTCAAAATTAAACCTTGAACTAACTTCGCATTTATACCAATGTTGTAACTAAAAAATATTTAAGGCAGCAGCATTTTTTGCATGCGATAGTGTGAATCTGTTTCTTTTACAATAGATAACATCGCGAAACACATCTCACACATTCTACCATTGGACAAACACTTTTTTATAGCCCATAATAAGTCATCTTGAATCCCTTTTCCAGATAATATGTGCAAAGCCGGACTTTACTTATCCATTGTGACTATCAAAGAGAGAGTGATCTTATCTTTGTCTATTTTTAATCAAGACGACAGAAAAGAAACAAATATACGTCCATTGATATTCCAGTTGACTAAAATAGTAACTATCCTCTAAGGCTGCAATATCAAAAGTTGTGACTGTGTTTTTCACTGGAGAGCAACTAAATTTTCAATACATAATGTACCTTCGATTCAACGAACTTGAAATTTTTTCTGCTGATTGTCGCGTTTGGAACTAAATTGTCATTTGTTCTGGCTATTTTTCAAGTGTCTATTATGTTCTCGTTGAAACTACCCTTTTCTTCTAATCCTTACATTTTCCTAAAAATTTTCCATCCATGTTAAATATGTATATTCGTTTTTTGTGTATACTTGTGAGAAAATTAAATACTGATTTGACTTTTCAACTTTATATATTAGGCTATTTTATGTAACGCAAAATGTCGCAAAAAATGTCCCAATTTTATGTAACGTTTGTTATATTTTATAGGATTTTTGTTATTGTTATTTAAAAAGTGTCACAATTTTATGTAACGAAATATGTAACGAAAAATGTAATGAAACAATATCTTAATTTTATGTAATGAAAGTTAAATGTTAGGTTAGGATTTTTGTGATTATGTTTTGTTTTTCTTTTTTGGGTTGATGCCAGTAAGAATTACGTTGTAAATTTTGATTATTTTATACAAAGTATAGAAGAGAAAGAGACATAAATAAAAGCAAGAGAGGTCAAGGGGCACAGCCCCTTACGAGGCCAAAATGGCCGGGTTTATATATACACAAACACACACACACATATATATATATATATATATATATATGTATACATGTGTGTATGTACATATGTATATAGGCAAAACAAAAAATGAATTACAGTCTATACGTAAATAGATTAATAGAGAGTTTACGGATGTGAAAAAAACGAAAACAAAAAGAACAAACGAACAGACTTGCTAATGTTGCACGTGAACTCGCAAGCATTTGAACGAGAAAATAACGTCTCTAGAGCGGCCGCTTGATTTATTTCAGTTTTTTCTCACAATTTTTAATTTTTCACTTTAATAAAATATAAATACGATTTTCGCGGTAAATATCCGGTTAAAAATAATTCCGTCCTCGGAAAAAAGTTTGATTTAATACCGGGCGAAACAGAAACGTCGTTTTTTGCCTTCACCAGATCCTGTTATCGAATAGATCCGCCAACAACAGTCAATTGCGTCACTGGGGAAAATAAAGCGTACACGGCGGTTTATTGTATTTGAAGTGTAACGTTGCGATGACGTCGCGACTTTCAAACGAAAGCAAGCGACAGCCAGAGTACGTTGTTTACTATGATGACGGCACAGTCAGCTGCGGCGGCGAATGGGTCCGGCTGACGGGAACCGTTTGAATTGTTTAAACTAGACGGACAGGAATATTCTAGTACGGCGGTGACCAAGAAAAATAATTTTCAGCGATCATCTGAGTCATTAGCTCTGTTCCGAGTAACTGAATTTCACCATTTCACGCCACATTATTCGTTTCCCACAATACACGTCTTCCTAGGTCGAATAATTGATTTATGGCTCTTTAGAAGCGATGAAAAAAATGCGACTTTTTCCCTTGTATAAATTCATTGCTCGTTCAAGAACATACATATATTCCGTTTTATCCTCTTTATTTTATTTCTTAAGCAAACAATTTCGTGTACTCGGCAATGCAAGTCTAAAGCTTTCTTACAAATGTACATATATGGTTGAAACGAATATTATTCTTAAAGGAGGCACACACTTGGAAAACATTTTATTTTATAAAATAATATCGGCCGTTCAATTAAAATAGAAATTGGATAGAGAAAACCTGCATGTAAGTCGTTACTCGAATAAACTCGGTCGCTAGAACCAAGTCCCTAGCTTTCAAGAATATACAGGTTTACATATAACTACGATTTTCCGCAGGTCCGTAACTGAGGGGGGGTTTCAGGGTTCACCCCCCCACCGAAATGTCTGCGAAATAATAACTGATTGAATTAAATGGACCGAAATTCAGAATAAATTTATTTCTTTTCAATTTTTGAAAAAAAGAAAAGAAAACTGTAATTTTTATGAATTCCATGGAAACGACTGTTTTTTATTTGTTTTTGTTGTTGTTCAAATATTGCATATGCAATAATTGACTACAAGACTTTAGTGTACCATTTATAAATAAATATATTTCATGACAACATACACACACATACACATATGCATAAATATATATATATATATATATATATATATAACTCGGCCATTTTGGCCTCGCAAGGGGCTGTGCCCCTTGATCCCTCTTGCTTTCATTTCTGTCTTTTCTCTTCTATACTTTGTATAAAATTATCAAAATTTACAACGTAATTCTTACTGGCATCAACACAAAAAAAAAAAAAATAACATAACCACAAAAGTCCTATTCTAACATTTAACTTTCATTATATAAAATTAAGACATTGTTTCGTTACATTTTTCGTTACATATTTCATTACATAAAATTGTGACATTTTTTAAATAACAATAACACAAATCCTATAAAATATAACAAACGTTACATAAAATTGGGACATTTTTTCGAATGGGGGGTAGCCTAAGAATTACGTTGTAATTAATATATATTTATAAAAATATTTTCGTAACCCTTCCCGAAATTTTGGTCTGGATACGACCCTGATTCTCCGTGTAAACAAAATTAATAGCTCCTTATGATGGACGTTATGGGCTTTTTTTTTTATTATTAATATGAGTAAACAACAATGAAACCTTCCTCTCCACCTACATACGCGAAATTAAAAGTTCTGCACGTATTACAGAAGATGATACATTAGCTGACAGAAAAAACAAAATTCTCGACCAGTGGCTGGAAAACTTACGCGTCATAGCACCAAGCACCCTGACCACGATAAAACTGAACAATAGCGACTGGACGAACAAAATATTGAAGGCAACAAAAAAGAATAAATCGCTTACATCAGCTATTATTAGGCTATACCTGGGTCATACGCAGCTGACGCATAAGTTCATTCTCGAGAGGAAAGAGCCACCGATTTGTGAAACATGCCCTGGTGAAAGAATTACCATACAACATCTGGTACTATGCTGCTCCAAGTTCACCGCCAACCAACCAACTGCCACGGACCTCGACGCTTTTTTGGACATCAAAAACCTCAACAACATTATCAAATTTGTTAAACGTACAATGCTACACTTAATTTTATAAAACTATGTACCGTACTACAAACTAGACTAAGTAGATTATAGCCTATGTAGGCAGTAAAAATCTAAATAAATAAATACAAAAAAAAGACAAAAAGTAAATATATATATATATATATATATATATATATTTATTTTTTGGCGCGTTAACTGTGAACATTAATCCAGCGCAAATGAACTTTTTGCAAGTTTAAACGTTGAAGTGGTATCGTTTCTTTGTTTTTAGGGATGCCAACCACGAGGTTATATTCTCGTGGATTTTATTTATTTAGATTTTAGTCTTATTTTATTGTTTTTATGATAATGATGATGACTATAATAACTTATCTGTTTGAAATTTTAACTAATATATTTTATAACTCTGTACATATTTATCTTTCGATACCGGGGTCGACCGCTGAAAAAGCACAATAATTATTTACGAAAATAACGGTTAAAATGGTACAGATTAAATTAAATAAAAATAACATAAAACGCTACCGTCGGTAGTGGTCCGGGATCAGTAGGTTGGCGGTTCGAAGGTCGGTCGGTACGGAGAAATCGGATTCGATGGTATTCCGTTCTACGATTTCAATGGTCTACGAATTTGCTTTACTACCGGTCAGAATACACCGATTACTTTCGATGATGATAGATCGCGAAATCAAATTTATACTTTTTCTGAACTATAAACGCACAACTGCTTTCCTTAGATTGATGGAAACGTAACTTCAGCGAAAACGAGCAACTAATTTCAGCGAAGATAGAGAACGACTCATTTTACCTGACCAAAAATAGAACGTAGCTCATTTTTTCTAAAAGTCTTTTTCCTATCCTCTTTAAATTTCTCTCGTCTTTCCGCCCGAGGCCACTGGAGCTGACCGAATCAGGTAGATCCTTTTTTCCTCGATGGTCGGTGATTGGCTAACCCAACAGACAACAGTTTCAGGCACGCGCACATTTGCACTCGCACCATTTATTCTAATTTATGTTATTTTTTTTAATTTTATTTTTAGATTACTTTATCTTTTATTTTGTTTTTCTCTGAATTTTATTTGTCTCATGTAATGGACACATTACAACACGCAGCAGAATAGAATGTATGTTTACGAACATTATGAAATAACGTTAGTACTACATAACTGAACGAGCGTATGCCTTACAACATACGACGTAATATAAGAAAAAAACCGTTTTAAATTATTACAAATTGTAGTTTAGTATCATGAGAGCTGTAGGGAAAAATTAAAAAAATAATCCACGAATAATTATGTAATGATTAGTTTCAAAATAAATCTATATTAAAACAAGTTCAGTGAAGCATGATGTTCCACAGGCCGTACGAGATAAGTTAAAGATAACCGTAATGTTCATATATTCGCATAGTACTAAATTCAATCTGACTCTTCGTGCTGCAAAGAGCACATCATTTTTAAACTTTTTATTAACTTTGAAAGTTTCGCTAAGCAAATGACAAAAAGGGGCGATCTTTCCATCAATTTGTATCACATGCCTGAAAAAAAACATATCTTTTTCAAAAATTTCGAGCTTTCGACGCTACGCCGAGGTTCTAATTTTAAACTTTGGAACCTACATGTTCCGAACTAGAAAAATATATACGGGAAGGCGCAAATTTTCAACCTTGATCAAAATTTTTAACTACAATACTCGTGTCACAAGACGGAGGGGACTACACGTCAATTTTCACGTTTCCCCTTGATCTTCTCGATAACTTTCGAAAGATTCGTTAAGGAAATGAAATACGGGTTCGGTCCCGACAAATAGCGATCTTTCCAACGATATATCACATGCTCGGGGAAAAAAACATTCTTAAACTTTCGAGCTTTCGGCGCCCCAAGAGTATGTAAGCTTAGCTATATTTTTCCTATGAAGCGGTATTCGTTTGAGATACATTTTGGTTTCTCCAACGTTTCCAGTAGTCGGGCTATTACTTACGTAAACTTCTTTTTTTTTTCTTTTTTTTTTTGCAGTAATTTTTTAATTTTATGAAGGAGCTTCCGCGTTTTAATATTTTGAATTTCACTGTTAAAGGGTTATCTGGTGATGAGTTATGAATTTTTTAAGGGTGATTTTCGAGCTCGTTTTAAATTCCATATTATATTCTTGACGGTTAAACTTTGGGTTTTTTTTCGGCCCAGGGTAATTGGTTAGCTTGATATTAGATATGGTTTTATAGAGAATTTTAATTGTAATTTAATGATTCAAATTTCGAAATTAGTAAGTCTAATCTTTCGAGAATTATTGCACATTCTAATTGAATATTCTTGTCGTTTCTGAACCATCTTATATTAGGATTCCCCGTGTACGTTATTATATGTGTACGGAATTCTAAAAATAAGAATCCGGATACCACAAATAGAGAACAAGACAGTACAGTGTACAAAGATCCGCGAGAAATTATGTTTTTTATACATTTTGGGTGCAAAGTTGCAATTGTCTGGAACCGTAATTTCCCCCCGATATGATTAATAAGAGGACTGCTATGAGTTAAACAGTTTTTGAAAGTTCTTCTTACCGAAGAAAGTACTTAACTACGAACAAACAATTATTTTTAAGGATATCGCAGAAATCCTGATATAACGGAATTAGTAAGCACCTAAGATAGCTGTTTTTGATGTGAACTGTAATTGTTTATAAGGCACTTTAATAAATTAGGAATCACACACAGGCGATATGTATTTTAAAGGTAGTATATCTAATAAGTGCTTTGTGTATAATTAGTTATCAGTATTTGAGATTTTCACCTCCCGAACGAAACACAATTAACTAACTAACAACTACGCCGTAGTAGTTGATTAAGTAAATAAATAAATTTTTTAATGAAGAATCTTTTTTCATACTGTTTGTTAATGATTTAGAATTTGTATCTGTTCACATATTGTTTTAGCTGATGATGATTTATGCCCGACAACGTTATTAAGTAAGAAAATTTATCTTATTTGTTTGTTATAATTGTTTATTATATCTGTTATTATTAACTTATCATACTTAATTAGAAATCTTTATTTTAATAGCGTTTTCTAACAAAGCCCACATCATCTTCCGCTGGGAAGAAAGAGAAACAAAAATTAACACTTCAGTTTCCCTAAAAGTCGCAATACTGATACACGGGAAGATTCGACATGTGCACCGCTATACTACGATCATCAATTAATTCTCCTGCATATTATTTTGATTCTCTCAGTCATCGTCTTTTGTTACGTCCATCCACGACAGATACTCGCCGATGATGTCAAATCGAATGGCTAGAGAGACTTATGTAAAATCCCAACATCCCGTGCTGTCAATTTTCTGCTAGATCGGTGAACTGTAACGAGAAGAGTTTCGTTCGATCGATTCAGTATTTAAATAAAACGTTTTATTCGACCAGGTATTATATTGCCTAACTTTTTAGCCCCGCGCTAGTCATCTTGATTTTACGCGTCGAAGAATTTTTCGACTCAAAATAACGTTCGCTATAAATGCGAATCTCTCTCTAGTTGTTAAATAAAATCGATATTTCTGTCTAAATGTTCTTTTTAGTCAAGTTGTGAATTTCCATTTGATTACTCCGCAAAAGACACTGCGGCTCATTGTTAAGTGATGATTAGTGTTTGTTTTTCCGGTAGAAAAAGAAGAGCCTAATACTCGAATGAAAACTGATAGGAGTCGGATTCAATTGATTCATTTCGGTTCGCGGAAAAAGTTGAAAACCGTCTGGTTTAACAGATTCCCACTTTAATGTTTTTGTATTGGTTGATATTTTCGATATTCCGCGTATTTCTTAAAAAATTTTACGGCACAAATTTAAAGCGAAACTGAAAAGTTTCTACATTGTTAATTAATTTTTTGTTCCTATTATTATCGTTATTAATTTTACTTTCGTTCGCCAGTTTTACCGTTATTCCGATTCTGTAAGAAAATTTTATGAATTTTTTCTTTTTTTTTTTCAGTTTTATTTTTCACTTATTTTTTCTCTATAAAATTTTAAACGGAAATACAAAATAATAGATGTGTACTTCGTTATTCGAACAGTACAGGCATAAACACAACATGGGGTATGCGATTTTTCTTCGGAAACACCGAAAAAATAAAGCATTATATATGTATATATGGAGCGTTCGAAAACAACTCGCACTAATTTTTATACGCCACGGTAATACACACGAGGTTGGCAACCATGGTAGGTTGAAGTGTGATCAGTTTTCTTCGCTAGCAGTAAAAATTTCAAACCGCAATGTTCGATAGTTCTCGAGTTATTCGAGTTTATGTATCGGTTTTTGCGGCACAAGTAGTAGACGACGAGTTAGAAATATGAGTGCGGTTGATGATGGGTCGCGTAAACGATTGCAAATCAGTTCGTTTTTGTTTCCTATTTGAAGAAGAATGCGACAGAAACATACGAGTTAATGAAAGAAGCCTATGGAGAAGAATTGGAATTATCCAAACGTGCCATTTTTGATTAGCATCGCCAGTTCAAGGCTGAACACGAAAATCGGGTGACTTGATAGACCGCACGCTGGAAGGCCCATCACACTTGATCCATCGAAATAAACATCACAATACGAGATAGGCTATTCTCAATGAATATCGTGAACTTTCTGTTCGCGAAATTGCAGACAATAATGGATAATAAAAGCACACAAATACACTGTATACGCAATCATAAAGAAAAAACCGAAGCTGCGTCGTGTGTGCTCGTTACGAGTGCCTCTACCATTTTACACGAGAGCTGCCGAATAAAGAGTCGCGTTTGGCCTAGTGGCTAGAGCGCTTGACTTCCGTTATGGAAGTCACCGGTTCGATCCCGGGCGACGACAGAACTTATTTACGAAAAATTAAAATTAAAAATACTCTACTAATAATCACGTGGAAGGCAATGGCGAAACCACCACGTTCGACATCATATGCGCGCTAGGTCAGTACATAAAAGACATACACGGGACTGCACTTGTAGCGCGATTACAAGCGATTACAGTCAGTTCCGAATGAAGTCTTCTTGCGCGTGTGTACACATTCGTACTGCATATAATAATTGCCAAGAACACTAAATATATCTGTACAGCTAAAATTGTACGAATAGGTAGTCGCCGACGATCAGGAATTAAGTATGGCACTATATAGAGAAATCACTATTACACTAATCTCAATCAACTTTCGAACGCTTTCATGATAATTATTTCCAAAAAAATAGTACTTTAAGCTGTTCCAAGTGTAGTAGCACTGTATACTGGAGTAACGATTTTTCTTTTTTTGACAGATACATCAGTAGAGGGGGCTAACCCAGTAACTAATAGAAAAACAAATAAATAAACAGCGGGTTTTATTTGAGATAGAAAATACGAGATTAATATGATCAGTGTAGGATGACTAAAGAGAGTGCTATAAGAAATAAGGAGATTGAGTTGTGTAACAAACTATAACGCAAACTGCCGATCATTCAAATAAGATGTGATTAACGTGTGACGTTAACAGAAATGTCAGGGTGTAACGAAGAAAAAACTGATATAAATAAAAGGGCTCTATAATGAGAGAAAAAGCAGCGCGGAACTCTAGGTATAAGGCTGAGGAGAAAATTGTATAAGAAGTTGTGGGAAATGAGGATTAGAATAATTGAAGGGGTGTGATCTGGATGCGGTAGTATGATTAAAAGGTTTGATGCGATGCGAGAAAAAATTTTAATTTTCTAAAAGAGAGCAGCGCTATTTGTGAAATATAGAGAAAAGTACAGATGAACGATTTTGAAGGAAGAGTTCATCTAAAACGTTTAATTAGCAATCTGTCATCGAAAATAGATAGACGAAATGATGCAGCAAACTTTGGGCAGTTACCGGTACAACAACTGATAATTTTTCTTCAACTTTTTTTTTTTTGGATTGTTCAGTTAATAAGTGAACTTGCGTGAATTGAATGAATTTTTCGTACGACATTACCGAATATTCCGTCTTCTAATTAACACTACATTTGTAATCTTAATTTTTTACTCTCTTCCGCTCATTCACTTCAGTTTTCTGTTTAATATAGCCTACGTGTGCCCCAAGTACACTTGACTGGGCTCATTTTTCACGCAACCAGATGCCCGTAAAAATGCGCACTTTCAAATAATCTGCTTTTTTTTTAACTAACTGTATTATAGCCCGATTTGAAACCTCTCTATAGACGCGCAAAAATTTTCTCCGAAGATCAAATTTTACGAGAAAGACTGTTCTAGAAATGTAAAAAAAAGATTAGTCAAAATTCCAGAAACTATTTTCTAGGCATAAGGTTGGTTTTTTCCCAGCCGTATTGTTGAAATTCTTAAACTTAGTTGACAACTTTGCGATTGAAAGAAAAGAAAAAAAAAAAACCGTTTACATAGAAAGTTACTTTCCTTTTATTTCTTTTAATTTTTATTACACATTTAACTGTTGTGTACAATTTCTTACTTAGCTGATAAAAGATATAAATTACTAATTAAATGAATCATAAGCAACATAGAAAACAATTATATATATTAATTACAACGTAATTCTTAGGCTACCCCCCATTCGAAAAAATGTCCCAAAAAAATGTCCCAATTTTATGTAACGTTTGTTATATTTTATAGGATTTTTGTTATTGTTATTTATGTAATGAAATATATGTAACGAAAAATCTAACGAAAAAATGTCTTATTTTATATAACGGAAGTTAAATGTTAGAATAAGATTTTTGTGGTTATGTTGTTGTTTTTTTTTGTGTTGATGCCAGTAAGAATTACGTTGTAAATTTTGACCATTCTATAAAAAGTATAGAAGAAAAAGAGACATAAATGAAAGCAAGAATTCTCTCCCCCCTGCACACTCTGTCGATTTGCTCTATCGCCTTCTCCTGATTGTTCTCTTCACGATTGTGATCCTCCTCTCGTATATGTACGATGCTGATCACATTTTCTTCGAGTGTCCTGCTCTTCGTAACGAACGCTCGCTTTTATACAGTCAGCTCCTGTCATTAGGTCTCCCCACTATGCCCTGTAACTCTTCCTTTATCCTCTCCTTTCCTTCATCTTCTGTGGTGTCCGCACTGCTGTCCTTTGTTGCGTCCATTTCGGACCGCCTAGTTATTTAATTTCTTAACTTAGTTTTCTTGTTGTTGGGTCAATGCTGCTGGAGCGCCCACACAAAAAAAAAAAGAAAAATAAAGCAAGCGGGATCAACGGGCAGAGCCCCTTGCGAGGCCAATATGGCCGAGTTTATATATTAATTACAACGTAATTCTTAGGCTACCCCCCATTCGAAAAAATGTCCCAATTTTTTGTAACGTTTATTATATTTTATAGGATTTTTGTTATTGTTATTTAAAAAATGTCACAATTTTATGTAATGAAATATGTAACGAAAAATGTAACGAAAAAATGTCTTATTTTATATAACGGAAGTTAAATGTTAGAATAAGATTTTTGTGGTTATGTTATTTTTTGTGTGTGTTGATGCCAGTAAGAATTACGTTGTAAATTTTGATTATTTTATACAAAGTATAGAAGAGAAAGAGACAGAAATGAAAGCAAGAGGGGTCAAGGGGCACAGCCCCTTGCGAGGCCAAAATGGCCGAGTTTATATATATATATATACATATATTAAATTTAAATTAACAACATACTGTCACCATGATTATGGAAATAAATGTCCTACACATGTCGGTGTTAATTTAAATTTAATATATATAATTGTTTTTCATGTTGTTTGTGTATTCATTTAATTAGCTAAAATTTGGAAACACGTATGCAAAAAATCGAGTTATATATAAATTACTGATAAAAACATGCGGCAACACGCATAAACAACGAGCTGAAACAGTCAAAAACAGAGATATTATTCGAAGCGGCTTTCCACCCGATGCTCGCTTCGATCTAGTTAAAATTATGTTAAATCACTTCGTTTCTCTGTTTGTTTCATCCGTAAACACAACACCAAAATACACTAGCGTAACCGCTCACTGCACATTAACTATACACAAGTACAAGATTTATCAGCATAGATACTCACCGAAACACGTTCTTTCATCACACGACCACTATAATCAACTTCATTATCAGTTTTCTGGGGTTTTTTTTACGTCGTCATCGGTTTTGTGTGGAAGTCAGTTATTTAATACATTCGCTTCCGAGGTGATAAAATTATATAATAATTGATACATATATTGTTAACTTTTGGGAAGCAAGGTGACTTCTGATATTGCTTGAAAATATTACCCGAAGATTCGTTAGAGCTGAATATAATTTACGTCCATGCAAGGACTAACAAAGGAAATATGTAACCACTACACTTTTACGCTAATAATTGTATTCTATCGCTAACATATAAATATTTTGAATATATTATATTTATTTTTAGACCATTGAGGACATAAATAAATAAATTTATTCACCGATAAAGAAATATCGCGGAAGAATATGAAGTCAAATGTTATTTTTCTGCTCAATCTCTCTAAATTTCCGCTGAACGATGCTGCAAGTCAATGTTTAATAAAACCTTCGATTATATATGAGTTGTTTTGAAGATGTGTATATTGTACCTATAACTACCAGATGCAAATATATTACTTACTAACCCCATGTTGCTAAGGTTTCCATGTTTCTTTGGATGAATACCTCTTTAAAAATACCTTTGATGAGATTATTAATCCAAATTGGACTGCGTATTACGTTGTTTATTCAAGAGGAGAGTGTGGATTGCAGATAATATGCATGTCGCGCGGTTTTATTTCCCAAACTAGAGCACGATTCCTTATGCAGGGTTATAAAATCGTCACATGGTATAAGGAGGGTTGTAGGAAGGTTATTATTAGCCTCACTAATAAATTTAAACATGCACATCAGTATGGTCAATAAAGAAAATAGAATATTTGGATATTCGCTTGAACTATTGAAATGTTCTAACCCACTATGCCTCGTTATATACTCCACGAAAAACTAGTATAGCATCAAAAAGGTCTGTTTGCTTCAAATATGCTATATTGAGTAAATATGTAACATCATCCCACCTAGGACACATACATAGTTACTTATTTATTTATTTATTTATTTGCAACAATGTGCAAACAACAGCCGAAGGCCGAAGGGCCAATTATAAACAGCGGTATATAAATTATTAATCTAGCTTAGACAAACTCACATAAACCTACATTGGCATATCCAAAAACAATATGACTCCGAACAAACTTAGTATATTAATGTGCCGATATGTATCCCTCAAAACTTGCAATCGCATTCACATTCAAACTCAGCCATACACACCTATTCCAACCCATATACACGCACTAGCACTCCAGTTCCCCAAAAACTCCAGCTGACAAGTAGTTATAAAATAGGAAGTAAAAAAGGAAAAAAGTACGATAAACCAAAAACAAAATGAACTAATGTCGATAATTTACAAAAAAAAAAAAAAAAAACCAAACCAAATATATCACTGTGACCAAAGGGGATTGCACAATAAAAATTCGCGAAACTAAAAAAACATTAAAATACTCGCCTAACTCTAACTCATTTAGGTGATGATGGTTCAGAAAGACCAAGAAAAAAAATCCATTAATTTGGAAATAATTTAACGTGTATAAACACAAAAAAAGTCGTGACGCTGGTACAAATCGTCAATGTACATATAATTCCGGGACAAGCGATTACTCTGGGAACCAGAAAACCCGAAAACACATATGAAATATGTAATTTAAAAGGACCCATAAAAAATTTCATTATACAAGTTAACTCATTAAATGTAAAATTCAAAAAAACTTCATAACAACCATCAAATTATCTTCTTGAGAAAAGGAACGTTTCCATTTCTATTCTTCGTGCTTATTTATGTTACAAAATCGCATGTAAAATCTACGAATATTTCCATCCGTTAATAGTGTAAGTGGATCTTTTGTCGGTGGCTTAAATTTAAATAATTATAAAATCAAACTTCAACCAACATTTTTAGGTCAATATTTTTATCACGCGCTGTTGAAAAAAAGGCTATTTCGGAAACAGAAAAAGCAAAATAGTTAAGAAAAAATTAAGGAAAAATACTGATAATCGAAAAAATTAAGAAAAAACAGAACAAAAGAAATAAATGATAAATAAAAAAAAAGAAATAAATGATAAATAAAAATTAGATACAAAGGGAAACCAATTATATACATATTTTTCTTCATAGTCGTTTGCACAATAATTGCTCATCGTGACCTCTATTTTAATCTACCAAGTACTGGCTGTCTGCAGCAACTTCTGTTCTGGCTGCTTCTCATTGCCGTGGTTCGCGTTTGATCGCTTAGTGTTGCTATTGTTACTATCCATCGTCGAGGTCCACGAGCCTTTGCTCCTTCTGTTGGGCCAACTATAATGCATTTTTCAAGGCTATCTCTTTCTCTTCTCATGGTATATGACCGTAGCATTTCATAATTCTCTTTTGTCGAACAGCGAGCGGAGTGTGAAGCAGAAGTTAGGACCAGACTGTGGAAGGAGAGTTGTCAAAGAAATAATCAACCGCACAGGCAAGGTGTCTGTCGCAGACGTTAACTGTAACCCAGAACAAACAAAATGGGTAACTAATTTTTTTCTAAAGCTGAAAATGTTAATTTTTAAAAAATAAACACCGCAGATGCTTCAAACATATATGAAATATACATCAAATTATATACGCACAAACAGGAATTGGTAGCAAAAGGTTATCCTAATTTCAATTATTCAACACATTAAATCTTTCTCAGAAACATACGCATTAGAACAAGCATGGGAGGCATGGTGTTATTGGGTTAGCAAGTTATACTAGCATTGGCTAGTTACAGATATAGTAAAGCACACGCCAAAGTGTACACTCAAAAAAACAGTAGATTTAGTATAGGTTAGAAAAATTTGAGGGTGGGTAATCAACAGTAAAACATATTTTCAAAGCATATACCGTCCTTATTCAACTCTGGGGCTGTGCAAAGACAGCCAATCGGTTGATTATTCAGCGCGCTCAAAATAAGTGTCTCCGAAACATCACTGGAGCTTTTTGGTATCAACGAAACGAAGAAATACATTCCGATTTAAATATTCCATGGATCGATGAAGTCATACGTTATATTGCAGAAGCGCACGAATACCGACTTCACAGTCACCCAAATCTAGAGGCTTTAGAACTGCTACTTTCCGATGATGACTTAAGGCGCCTTAAGCGCACAAAGCCTTATGAACTAGTCACCTAATTTATTCTGTAATATATTCGTATGTATGTATTTTGTGGATATGGGCATATACTTGGTGTGCGTGCGTGTGAGTATTTATATGCGCGTATGATTATGTATATATCTGTATATTAGGAGTTATGTAATTGTACATAGTTTCTACTCTGCTCATGTTACAAATTAGTTAGATTAAGTTGTAACACTGTTTTAAAAGTAGTGCTAATTTATTTACTATAATAAGATTGTACTGAAATATACGTGTAAAAAAAAAAAAAAAAAAAAAAAATATACCGTCCTAAACAACTAGCATTAGTTAACCGAGAGACGTTGTTCTATGTTTAATTGGTTTAAAATCGAGTTGTTTGTGCGTTTCGCTGTCCATGGGATTCTCGGCATTTTCCGCCAAGTCCACATCTCGAACGCGTCAATTTTTCGTTTATCCCGCAAGGTCCGTGTTTCTACTACATATAGGAATATTGAAAACACGAGAGCATTTACCAGTCTCTGTTTTGTTCTTGTATTAATACACCGGTCTTTCCAGGACTTTGCCAGTGCAATTCTACGCTTGATTTCTTTTTCGCTTCTGCCTTTATCGCTGATTAATGATCCGAGATATTCGAATTTTTTTACTACTTCAACATCTTAAAATATCTGTAGATTTCCCGGGGCGTGTAGTTTTTGCTTATGGTCATGATCTTCGTCTTCTTTTTATTGATAGACAGCCCTAGCCTAATACTTGTTTGTTCAATTATGTTTCACAGGTTCTTCATTTCTTCTTCCGACTCGGCGATGAGCTTGGTATCGCCCGCATATCTCAAGTTTGTTATATGTTCACCACCCATCCTGACTCCTTCCGTGAAGACATCTAAGGCCTTCCTCATGATAAACTCTCCGTATATATTAAACAATACGGGAGACAGTATACATCCCTGCCGTAGTGGAATGTTCCTGACGGTATCTTATCAATTCTTATTATGGCTTCCATACAGGTGTACAACTTATTTATTTATTAGTAATATTAGGTGCTTTGATACTCCCATACTGGCCAATACTTTCCATAATTTCTTCCAGCTAACACAATCGAAAGCCTTGCGATAGTCTACGAAACACAGAAATAAAGTTTTGTTATATTCTATAATTTTTTTGATTAGTTGCCGAATGGCCAGGATTTGTTCTCTCGTACTTTTTCCACTAATAAATCCAGTATCTTCTTCTTCTTCGTGCGACCCGATTCGGGTATAGCTTAATCACCATTCATCGTCCGTACCAACTGGCGGAATGAGTCCCGGTCTCTTGCAGCCTGGAATAATTGTTGTACATTTGTGACTCCAGTCCACGCCTTGATATTTTGAAGCCAAGAAATCCTTCTTCTTCCTCGTCCTCTTTTCCCTTCTATCGTCCCCATCATTATTATCTGCAGTAGATCATAAGTTGGTCCTCTCATGAAATGTCCAAGGAATTTTGTTTTCCGTTCCTTAATTATATTCATTAATACTAAATCCGTCTTCATTAATCGTAGCACCTCCGCATTCTTCATCTTTCTGGTCCATGATATCCTCCAAATCCGGCGGTAGCACCACATTTCAAATGACGAGATGCGCTTTTCCGTATACGCTTTTAGTGTCCAGGTTTCGCAATCGTATAAGAGCACAGACCACACATAACATCTTAATATCTTTTTCTTAATCTCCAATTTTAATCTTCTATCGCATAATACATTTTTCATAAATCCAGTATGCTCAGTTGATATTTGCCAGTTTGAATAATATTTCAATCTATTATTGATTACCTGTAGGAGCAGTTTACTAGTATGTGAGATTTATATATTAATTACAACGTAATTCTTAGGCTACCCCCCCCCGCCGCCATTCGAAAAAATGTCCCAGAAAAATGTCCCAATTTTATGTAACGTTTGTTATATTTTATAGGATTTTTGTTATTGTTATTTAAAAAATGTCACAATTTTATGTAATGAAATATGTAACGAAAAATGTAACGAAAAAATGTTTAAATTTTATATAATGAACGTTAAATATTAGGATAGGATTTTTGTGTGATTATGTTATTTTTTTTTTTTTGTTTTGATGCTAGTAAGAATTACGTTGTAAGTGTTGATCATTTTATACAAAGTATAGAAGAGAAAGAGACAGAAATGAAAGCAAGAGGGGTCGAGGGGCACAGCCCCTTGCCAGGCCAAAATGGACGAGTTATATATATATATATACATATATATAAACTCGGCTACTTTGGTTTCGCAAGGAGCTCAGTCCCTTGACCCCTCTTGCTTACATTTCTATCTCTTTCTCTTTTGTACTTTGTATAAAATGATCATATCCTAACATTGACATTTTTTGGGATATTTTTAGCCGTAACTCCCCCAGTTTTGATAAAGATGTGTATTTCTCTTTTTTTGGCTTGAGTACAAGTAAAAAATTATATTTATACCACAAATTAAATACTACCCCTTTCAGTTTAAGCAGTTATTAGCTTACGATAAACAGATGTGTAGACACACCTGGAGAGGCTACTAAGGGTTGTTTTACTCGCGACTTTAAAGTTCGTGTTGCTGGAATTATTTTAATTCACGCTCAAAATGGGAATATTTCTAACCGAATGTGTAGTTATCATTTTAGGGGCCGCACCAAAAATAAAAGCAGAGATTTTTTGTGCATATCTTTGTTTTATTATAGTTTAATAATGACGTCCATCCATCTTTTCGCACCAGTTGAAACAACAAATATGATTTTCTTTTAGCAATCCGATGTTCAACCTCATACAATTAAACGTAACAGTTCAATTTAAGTGTACTTTTTCCGTAAAAGTTTGGATTGACCAGTTTATTTTGCATTTTCATTTAATGTTGCAGCTGTACAATAAATCCGTATGTTCAGTTTAACCGATATAACAATTAAAGCGATTTAATTTTAAATTGCATATTATTTATAGTTATTTGCGAACGGGGTATGTGTGTTTGAATTTTACAGGAAAACTAGTTTGAGAATTGTTTGCAAGTGTAGTTAAATTAAAAATTTCAAAGCAAGAGGTTTCCGGTTAGGTCTTTTTTTCTTTCTTTTTTACTAAATTTTGCATAAAACAATTTTAAATTATTTAAAATTTAAAATTGTTTACTATTTAAAAATGCTCGAAAGCTCAAATTTTGAAGAAAAACGGTTTCGATTGGGTACTTTTTTTTTTTTTTTTACGGTGAATTTGATGTGTGAAAACAATTTAAAATTATTTGCAAGTACGTAAAGTTGAGAAAAAATTGAATTACAATCGGCGGTGAACTAAAAGTATTGCGGTAAAAAATTTAATTGAGGAGATTAAACCGGTTGCTCAATACCTTTTTTATTTGCACACAACATATCACAGACTACTTTTAACGCGGAGAAGACCAAAATGATGGTTTTGTATTTTCGTAAACGAAGCGCATTAAAGAAACCGAAATACATCTCAAACATTATAAGAGGACAAAAACTTTGTACGAAAAGTATAGTGGATATTACAATTTTAAGAACCTCCCGAAAAAAAAAAAAAAAAGAACTGTTCTTATATGCGAAAAAATGTCGGCGGATATAATGTATTACGATGGTTTTTCATCTGAGGAGGTTATGCTCCTTAGCAAGCTGTATGATGCGCAAGATCTTTTAAAAAAGTGTCCCTCCTTATATTTTCGTATTCCATGAAAAGATAGCGCATGCGCCTCTTAGATTTATTGTGTTTTATTTTGTCAAAGTTGTTCGGGCAGCCCGATAAGGAACGGCATTTTTGAAAAAAATATTATTAACGTATTTCATAATCGATTTCATCGAGAACAGGTTAGTTCGGGGTTACTGATAGGAATTCAGCTTTCAATAACGGCTTACGGGGGAGGGATGGCAAATTACCTTCATCTCTCCGCTTAAGGGCGGGATAAGGTTTTAAAACTTTTTTTTTTGCATTTTTTTTTTATTTATTTATATTTTTCCGAATGTACATCATGTCGAGAGTATTATGTCAAAATTTCAAGTAAATCAGAGTAAAACTAACGAAGATCCGGCGTTTCAAGCGATCGGCCCTTATGCTCGATTTTTATACCTGCCTGACAACTGCTTGACGCGCCTACCTGGAATTTGCTTTAATCTCTTTATAAACTAATTACTTTCTACTTTCATAGGTCTTTGTAAGTATGTAAATTGACCTTGCATATTTTGTGTATTTCCGGTATATTGTATACCAGTATATCTCCGGTAAATCAGTTTACACTGTAGGGCTGGTGATTTTAACGGGTATACGGATAATCCGGTTAACCGTCGTATCGGTTTAAACCGATCATTCGGGTGAAAACCGTATGTGCGGTTTTTACGGGTACGGTTAACCGTATGAAACGGTTACCCGTATTAATCGCGATTTCGGTTAACCGTATGAAACGGTTACCCGTATTAATCGCGATTGCGGTTAATCGTATAAATCAGTTAATCGTTTTAACAGTTATATAATAAAATTAAAATTTTTTTTTAAATATATCGTTATAACTATAATGTTTTAATTGTTCGTATAGACGGTTATTTAATAAACTATAAAATTTTATTTTAGAGGGTATGGCCGGTTAAGGGGTGTAAGAGTGCCTTTAAACCAAACTTAATAAAAAAAAATATATATAAATGTAGGGCATGAAGAAAGTAGTTAAAACTGGAAGTTTCAGACCCCTAGTCCTGCAGGGGGCTCCTGTAGTTACCATTTCGTTATTTTCTGGTTTTTTACGATATCTTAGCCATTTTTCAATTGATTTTAAAAATTCTTGTTGGAGGTTAAATATAATGGAGAATTCTATAGAGGTGAATTTTTTAAAATTTTTAGACGCTAAATTCAAATTTTTAGATACGTTCAAAATTTTTAAAATGTCATAAAAAATATTTTAAATTTCAGTAATGACGGAAAAAATATATAACGTGTTTTGTGGTGTAAACTACTTATTGAAATTTTTTCAGATTTTTAAAAGTGACGGAGAGGTTCAAAAAAAATAAAAACATGCATTTTTGACTGAAAACCATCTTGAAATTCAACTAATAACAACGAAGTAGATATATGTTACGTATTTGAAGATAACATGTTTTCCTGAATTTTTTCGGATTGTTAGAATAAAAAAATATATAGATTCTGCGCGAATTTAAAATTCCCATAATAGCAAATTAGGTAACACAATGACATATTATGTAACTTACATTTTATAGTTTGCTTCCAGTTGAAGTTTCAAAGGTTTTTCAGACAAAAATGCATGTTTTCATTTTTTTTTGGACTTGTTTAATCTGTTCCTGAAGTTCGAAAGAATTCAGAAAAACATTTTATTTTAATATATGTAACATATATCTATTTTGGTGTTGTTAGTTGAATTTCAAGAGGGTTTTCAGCCAAAAATGCATGTTTTTATTTTTTTTTTGAATCTCTTCCACCACCTTTAAAAATCTGATAAAATTCACCGTTGTAGAACTTTCCATTATCTTTAACCTCCAACAAGAATTTTTTAAATCAATTGAAAAATGGCTGAGATATCGTAAAAAAACCGAAAATAACAATATTAGGCATTCTGTCATGAATAATTTTCAAGTGATTTGCTATTGCCGAAGGAGAACCATTATAACTTAAGACGGCTTTGCAATAATTACATATTGCGTCTTTACTGTCTATGGATTTTTCAGCATGATTCCATGTCCAACTGTTTTTTTTTTTTGGCATCTTGAATTGAAAACGATATCAGAATAAAACTATAGCTTAAGAAAATAAAAATCGTCAAAACTAACTTTCAACCACCTAATACAACTTTTTTTACCAATGCGTTGTAAATAAATCGCACTGGTTGGAGCGGACTGTCTTTTGTAGCATAGCATCTGTTGCATTGCTGAGTGATTCACTCCCGTAAGCAGTGCGCGTACGCCAGTGATTATGAAGTAAGGTTTTTTAACTCAGCGAGCTGCGGTTTTCCCGTAAATAAATAATTTTTTGAAAATACGATTAATGTTATTAAATGACAAAGCGATAAGAACAAAACACGAACTATTTTAACTAAATCCCGCAATGACATTAATTACACAACAATCCAAAAAGAAACGAAAAAAAGATTATTATTGTTACTATTATAATTTAATGAACATTTCGATTAATACGAATATCGTTTCGTACAATTAACCGTATCCGTGAAAACCGTAAAACCGATTTTTACTCGTATCATCGGTTTTTAACCGTAACCGCGGTTGCCCGGTTACCCGGTTTTTAACAGCCCTAGTTTACAGGCCCACTTTCGGCCGAGCGGATGTGTACAGAGACGGTAAAATTTTATCGTAGTTTTCCGTTAATTTTTGTTGGTGTTCATTCGTTTGTAGCTGTATTTTCGCTCGGTTTGTGTTGTGTCGTGATAAGTTTATTTATTTATTTGCAAAATGCCAAAAAAAGTGACAAGACAAGATCGGCAGAAAGGTGGGGTGATATTTTGGGTCGACCGAGAAAAAAAAAATTCCCAAAACGCAAAAATAACGATGTGGAAGCGTCCAGCGCATCGTATAAATAAATAAAACTGAGTACTGTAGGAAGTGTAGAGCAGGATTTAGAGAAACATTACAGAATTATAGACTTCCTTTTAGTATTTTCAACTTTTATCTACATTAGTGAAGTGCGTTAGTTGTGATAAGGGAAAATGTCTTTTCCAACACATGCAAAACGGAAGGTTTAGCCTTCAAAATCAAAGTGTCATGTGAAAAATGCAAAGAGCCTCGGTATGTTCCGTCTAGTTAAAGAGTGAAAGAAGGGTCAAGGCAATCGCATTATGATGTGAAGCGATAAAACCAATCTACGAAGATTTGAGCAAGGACGCTCTTTTGCAGCGGTGTCTTGGAGGTTACACGCAGAATAACAACGAGAGTTTCAATCAACTTATTTGGAAAATTTCTGCAAAATCAGTTATAGCGGTACTGCAATCGTTGATATTGCAGCAAATGTAGCAGTATGCACTTTCAATGAAGGATCTTTTACTTTTTTGTCCATTCCGAATGAAATGAGCATCTCTACAGGCCCAAGTGCTCACCAATGGGCGCGCGCATCTAACGAACTATGAATAACCAGAGCGGACGAACAAGCTGCACGTACAAGTAAAGAGGGTAGAATCCAACGTAGGCAAGAGCAAAAAGATGCATTGGACATCCTGAATGACAGTGTTTCACTGTATGGAGTTCTGGCATTGATGATTCTGTATATGTATAAAAAATTATACCGTTTTATTGACGCTTAATTTTGGATGTTGGAGTATAAAAAACTTTAAATCGATTTTCTCGCAAACGTCATTTTTGAAGTTCGTGAACATTATAACTCAAAATCTACTTGACCAATCCTTTTGAAATTTTAAACACTATTTCCACACATAAATCAACGGGTAATCAGAGGGAGTTGTTTTATTTTCTTACAATTTTTTTCCATTTTATAATAACAAATTCGCCGAAATTTTTTAGCGAAAATCGCGTCTTTCACTTTCAAATGCTGTCAAAAATAAAAAAATCGAAAAAAAAAACAACTCGCTCTGACTACCTCGGGAAACATATTAATTACCTTTTAAAACGCATTTCGATTTTTTTGTTTCCGATGATCTAGTAACGAGTTAGAGTAAATAAATAAATAAATAAAAAAAAAAAAAAATAAGTAACGAGTTATGAAATTTACCGCAAAACAACTTTTTTTCGAGGCACCTCCGGAGATTCGCTGTCACGGACTTATTTATTGATATTTTTAATTGAAAATCTTTCCAAAGATACTTTAGATGTTATACCATACCGTGTATAAGAAATAAATAAACCAATATTATTAATATCTTCAAAAAAAAAAAAAAAATCATGGAAATATGCCTTTATTTCGCATTTAAAACCTTACTCTGCCCTTAATGGCGAAGCTATAAAAATAGAGACAAGAACAGGGTCCCCGGACACCACAGCGGTTATGGAAAAGTTACGCAAGCGCGCTGTCAACCAATTATTTTCCTTCGGCCCTTGCTAAATCTGTAAGTTTCTATAGAGGACGCTCAATTATGTATGTTTTTTTCGAAGAAAAGAAACGATAAGGGTTTTTCCTACGGTAAAACAGATTACCGGGAAGTGTCCTAATAGCGTTCAGGTATATTATTGAATGCGAACGAATAATAGAACGATGCGGACAGAAAAGAAGATAACAGTTTGAGATCAAGCAACGATTTATCCGTTTGTCTGACCGATGGTACTTTGTTTACACACTGCAGACGGAACGAGGGAGGAGATATTTCTATGCAATTGTTCTAGGTCGCGGGATATTACCTTCAGCGAGCGCACTAACACTGAGCGGATTTTTTTTTTAATTACAGTCATTATTGTCACAATTAAGCTTCGATAGTGGTGCGGTTATGTTTTGCAGTCGATTTTATTATTATTCTGCCTTTCCTTTATTTCCTTAATTTTTCTTTACTATTATAATTATCTTCATTTTTACCATCGCCGTCGTCATCGTTGTAATTATCTATCATCGTTAGGACACTTGTAAGTCGCGCACTTATTAAACAAGAAAGAAAACGAAAATGCTATTCCGAAAATTATTGACGCGTGAGTGCATCACTTCCACAACGAGACGTGACGATGGGCAGCCTTCGTTTTCGAAGCCGTCGCAACGGCCGCGCGCTACTATCATTTTTAATGAAAGCGAACACGCGTTAAAAATCAGATTACGCGCCGTTGACGGATAGCTCACCAAAAAAAAAAAAAACAAAAAAAACCGCAAATAAACAAAAGAACGGTCTGGGAAAATACTGTTTGCCAACAGAGTGAATAATAGGTTATGGGAGCAGCGACTGGCCTGAAAATGTTATAGCAGGCGAGCATAAAAATCGATCACGGGAAAACCGCGATTATCGCAATAAGCAGAAAAGAAACGTATTTTTTGAAACAATTCCCGGTTTAGTAGTCTGGCCGTGATTCAGGTAGCTGGCTGCATGTTTACCGGCGGTGCATCGGTCAGTGGCACTGATCATCGTTTACATAACGGACGTCAGCCAGCGAAAGAAAATCCACTCACATCACTGCGGCCGATCAAACATCGCAATTGCCATTAATTATACTTTTCCGTATATCAATACAAATTCATCATTCACATAGTAAACTTAAATATCCGCATCATATATAACTATATATACAAGTGTATATCGTATCTTTAATGGTCATTTCAACACCGTTCGTGATGGGATAAATTTACCATCGCTATCTCACTACTTATTATTATTATTATTATTATTATTATTATTAGTATGTAAAGGAATATTTTTCTGGTGTTTTATTTCTTGTGTGAGGAAATTTTGGTTGAAACACATTTAAATTAGTACAGTTGGATTGGTTTTCGTATTGGAATTATTTTCGTATTACTTGAATAATTTCTAACAGCATTTTTATTTATTATTTATTATTACGAAAAAAAAAACAAAAAAAACGGCGCTTTCGGCTACTAATCGGGCTATATGCAACCGGAGACTACGAGAGGTATTAGATTAGATGTAGGAGTTTTTAAGGATTTTCAAAAGGAGGAAGAGGTTGTCAAGGTGATTAGAGTCTTCGGGAAGAATTTCGGGAATTGAGTTGGTGGAAAATTAAGAGAGGATCTTTGAGGTTGAAGTGAAGGACACGATAATAATATGTTGAGAAGGCGGTTTTGACAGAAGGGACATGTGAGAGAATCAAGACGTCGGATTAAGTGAGAACAAGGGAAGACGGTACGGGAGATTCTAAGTCGGGTAAGAATGATGTTCTTCTTTTTGGATCGGAATGGACTGGAAGCAGGGACTAAGTCATTATAGCAGCATTTTTGTTATCTTAACAAATTGTAAATTGTGTTACGATTTTCGGACTTTATACAGTATTGTATCTGAACGGATTTATGTATATGTTTTAAAAATACTTCACAGCCTACGTGTAATACATTATTGATCAAAAACGAAAAGGATCTATTATCGCTCTTTCCGAAATATTTCAAAAAACATACATTCCAATATATTGCGTACGCCACTTATCGTGAAATTTATTATTCGGTGCAATAATCATCGAAAAATATTTCGGCGAATATTTTTTTATCGTTGTAATACTCCGTGTTTTTATATTAGGTGATACTAAAAATCTTTTCTAATACGGACATAATGTTCGTTTTTTCGACACGAGATTTCACTTATTAGTATACACGATAGTAGAGAGAAATTATAGGGCATACCGGCACTAAGTGAATTTATTATGGCAACAGCAAATCTAGGTTATTCTACATCTATATTTAAATATTCTTTCATCGCGTTACTTAGCAACTCTTAATTATTCCACATTTAAATATTCTTCCATCGCTACTTAGAAACTCTTAATTATTCCATATTTAAATATTCTTCCATCGCTACTTAGAAACTCTTAATTATTCCATATTTAAATATTCTTTCATCGTTACTTAGCAACTCTTAATTATTCCACATCTGCATTTGGCTTTCGATGAAAATTCTTCAAACACTGATAAATCACCGATATACATAATTTTAATCTAAAATGAAAGAAAAAAAAAAACAACAGAACAACTAAACATATGGGGGAGATTATTCTTCAATGCCGAATATAAACTCAGCGTTTAGCGTAACAGCATTATTTATACCACATATATGTATGTAAGTGTGATTTTAACGAATTTCATGCAGCGCCATTTATAGAGCACACTTGTTTATTGACGATTTCAGTGTATCTATTTTTCTTTTTTTTTTTTGTTTGAACAGTATCCGCGATGATGCTAAGTCGGTTTTGCGTTGGCCAATAACTGCAAGCATAGACACATGATAATGACCTGGAATTCTCCCCGGCAAAATCGGTAAAGGTAAAATTCCTTCTTGGACATACTAATTCCGACATGACTCTTTTCTTGAAGAATTATCCAGCCACATTTGTCAGAAAATATATCAGTCATAAAGTTTTAACGTAACCCCCCTACACCCGGTTAATGTTTCCAATCTCCAAAATCCAGTAAATGCGTGAAATTTCTGGATATTCCGAAAATGTCTTTCAAATGCTAAAAATATAACGTAAAATTCCCGTTAATTGCATTTATGTATCTTCAGCAAATTATCCCGCTGTCACTCGTTAAATCGAACCTGTCTGTACAGCTCAGTTTTTATATCGAGTTCTCTTCTGCCTTATCTTCATTCTACAGCCCAAAAATTTATTTTTTATTATCAAAACAATCCGAACGCCGGAAACCGCAAAAAAGGCTACCTCGCGAAATAAAGCAAATTATTGGACAGCTCTCGCGAGCTGACCGTCGAATAATATTCCTACGGGTCGTCGTCCAAACGGCTAGAGTGCTTAGGACCTTTTGATCGCCGTGTCAGCAACATATTATATAGTGCTGCTATATATTCGAAGATGCGCCTCTCCCCCTCAATTAATACCATCGTTGTTTCAAGAGAGCAAGGAGAAAAATGGGAGAACACGTGGTTGACCCGGACATTATGGCTTAGATCTATCGATACCCATCTCACGTGAACACACAGCTTCCTGTGCTTTACACATTAATACCCCATAGTCGAATGGCAAACTTCCTCACGCTGTCTCTTATGTAACTTGATGGTCTAACTAACCGTGAGAAATATTTGAAAACACTCTGTCCGCGCTCATCTACTTTAGCATCCTACAACTTACCTTCTGTTCTGCTGTCAAATGAGCCGAAGCAACTGTATGATGTCTTATGTGCTGCATAAGAAAAACTGATCGGCTTTCTCTAGTTCACTCCAATCCATGTGCCGTAATAGTACTGATAATTACATATAATAAGCTCATAATATACTCGTATATGTATAATACATATATATATATATATGTATGTATGTATTATATCGCTTCCTGTCGTATACAGTCTGTTAAGCGAAAGAAGTCCGTTTGAGTTTCGTTGCCGAGTATGATGCTCAAAGTGGAGTACTAGTAATAAGACATGTATTAACACTTGACGCGTATTTCAATATTCCTGAAAAATATCATATTGCCATGTTCCTGTTATTATTATTCCTTCCCTTCTCGGAAGCAGTAACCTGGTTTTCGTTTCATCTCTGTACACGTTCATCCGTTCTTTTTTCCGATCTGCTTATATTGGACCACGTGGTCTCGACAGAATATGACTGTTATATCTGATACGTGATGGACCGAAGGTTAATCTGAGGTCTCCTGATTTCGTGACGTCAGCGCGTTTCCGTTGTTTCACGAAAACGGACTTCTTTCGCTTGACAGATTACAATTTTAAAGTGTTACGAACATTCTTCTTCAAAACTTATTTCATCCTACTCCACCCTACTTCAGAATTGGCGATTCACTTCCAAAAAAATTCCCCTTCTTTTTCATATCTCAAATCGATTTGTTAAATTTCATCCACAAATTATAATACATAATAAATTTCCTTACTTTACCTTTCATTTTACAGACTTTCTCTTTCCTCCTAGTCTATCTTTGTTGTCCACTTACTCTAAATCCCTTCCACAACCTAATCAAGAATTCCTTAACACTATTAACTCTCTATTTCCTTTTCGATCTCTTCTTTATACTGACGGATCGAAGGGTCCTCACAGCGTTAGAGTATCCTTCCTATATTCTGTTCACAACTACTTTGAAAGTTATAAACTTCCTCCAACTTGCTCTATTTTCTTTGCAGAATAGCCATTCTGTACATATCCTTAATACGAGACAATAATAAATTCCTAATTATCTCTGATGCTAAAAGTGTTTTACAGACTATCTCATCTGTTTTTCCTCATCCTTCTTGTGATCCAATCATTTTCTCCGTATTCGCTCGATTATCCATAACCTTTTCCAAACTTACCACATTCAGATCGAGTTCCTTTGGATTCCAGGCCATGTTGGTATAGAAGGAAACGAAAGAGTTGATCGGCTGCCTCGTGGTGCAGCTGTTAATGGACTCCTCATTAATAAGTTCGCTGCTAATAATTTACTTGCATTATCTAAAAAATTCCATTATAGGTTTTGGTCAGACTCATATCCTTCTTCCTTTTCTAACCAATTTTCCTCTTAAATTTTTCTATTCAGCCGTATCTTCCAGTTAATCCTTGGTTCCATACATTTCCGTCTTTGCAGCGCAATTTTTATTTCCTCTTTATGTCGATTGCGTTTCGATCATAGTTTTCTTCCTTCATCTCGCTATCGAGTTTCACTTTCAGACTCTCCTCACTGTCCGCTACATCCTCCAAATGATGTCCACGAATGTAATTCTAACCACATTCTTTTCGAATGTTCCACACTGTCGTCCGAACGTTTCCTTTTTTACTCTCCCCTGTAGTAGGTTTTTGGTTCGTTTCCTACTAACTTAAATGTCGCATATCATGTCTTATTTATGTGTATATTCATTAATTTAGTTATGTGGCAAGGCTCGTGTCGGTACACATATTAACAACTATGTCATGAGTGCAATGTTATTGTTTATGCAAATAAATCTTTCTTCTTTCTTCTTCTTTACTCTCAACTTCTGAGACTTAATATTCCTGCTCCCTATAGTGCTGCATCTGTTCTCTCCTTTCCTTCGTTAACTGTTGTCGCTCCCCTTGTATCCTTCATTGATGCGATATCTGACCGCGCACGAATCTGAATAATTAATTCGGCAATACTTTCCTTTCTTGTCGAACATGGGTCAATGCTCTTTGTCAGCGAGTCCAGAAAAAAAAAAAAAAAAAAACAAAAAAAAAGTTACGAACATAATTGTCTCAACGAAAATATATTTCTATTTGTTTTTCAATCTTTAAAACAACGTTGCGCCGTAGTAACTACTTCTTTTATCGTGATAAGTAGAACTTCGATTATTCCTTCCAGCAGACTGAATGAATACTAGGAGTCTGGTTGGAGCGGGCAAAGTGTTTGAAACGGTATTGGTCAATGATATGTTAACGTGCGTATGTACATGCCGAGATGCGAGAGACTGACCGGTACCTCACGTCGGAACAAAACCGGCACAAGTACCCGGGCGACGATCTTGTTTAAAGGAGTAGTCGTAGAACAGAGGTATGACGTATTCTAAAGGCAGTTGACTGATGAAAAATTTTTTGCTTCATCCAGAAGCCACCGCCATTCCTCCCCATGGTGGTAGGCTTTATCTTTGGAAAAAAACTTCAGACGAGAATCGAATCGGATAATACAGAGAGATCACAGGAAGGAAACAAAGGAAATTAGTGTATAAAAATATTATAAAAGTTTGACTTCCCGGTTCCCGTGTATGACAGCCTGCGTTATGAGCGATGCTAATGCATAATAATGTAAAGGGGTAAGGTAAATTCCATAACCTTGACAGAACGAAGTAAATAAAACATACCAAAACTTTCTTAATTACAAATAAACGTCAGATTCAATCTACAGATAAGTAAGGGCAAGTAGCAGACTTTTTTTTTTATTTATTTAATAGTTAAGCTTGTTCACATTCTGTTGCTCAGCGAAGATTCAGTTTAATTTGAAACTTCTTATTTATTCTTCAGTACCGGGCGTAAGTCTGTTTACAAAAGAGCTCACTATTGCGAGCGATGTTTTATGTAAATAGAAACACTCGTGTAGGGACGCCTCAGCGATATGTCGCACATCCGACATAAGTGACAATAACATGTCCGCCTCGCACAGTCGAGTAAAATATATTTTCACAACAAAAACTCCTAATATGTTCTCCAGCAAATATCTAGTGAGATCAGAATGCGGCATGTGCGACATATTATTACGGATGATGACCAAATGCCACCCCGTTAATATATATATATATATATATATAGCATCGATAAAAGAATTATCTGGCGATGACAATGTCAAAGCGGCAGCATTGATTTCGTCACAACTTGAATAACAGCGAGCTGGAGTGAGTTGTCCAACATTTTCCCTTTTTTTTGCATCTACTAAGATAAAACTACGTTCGGCAGGTACTCATAGAACAGACCTTTGTGACCGCAAAATTTTTAAGGAAACATTTTCAGTACACGTGTGTTCCATTTATAACGTTGATTCCGCTGTACTGATTATTTTATATTATTTTAATCCGATATCGGATTAAAGTATAACAAAACGGGCTTTTTTCTCCTTCAATTATTTCCGGTAAAAGCCTCGGTTGACGAGTCTAAAAAAGAAAAAAACAAAACAACAACAACAATATTATTATAGTGAATGTGACCTACAAATATCCTTTCTAAATACACCTTCCGTGGCTGTTACGTCACGGTTTTTTGTAAGACGAATGACATCTTAGAAAATATAATTATAAATATGACAAATAAAAGTAAGATTGCATTTTCTTTTCCACCGGTGCCTTTTAGTACTATCGCATTTATATAATTATATCCTTTACGGTTTTGTATCTATTACTTATTGTTATACATACATCAAACTATTTACCTCGCTAAATTCAGCGGAGTCCGTGATGATCGTTTTCTTTTCGTCGATTTTCTATGGAAACCTACGGACGGCATTCCGATCTATATTTCCAAATCGTTATATCGGTGTATTCAGACAGAAATAAAAAACACATCGATACTAGAGTATAAAAACTAATATAAAACCTTTGTTAGACTCATTATTGCCTAGTCTGACGAAGAAAATTCTCAACTAGCATCAATAAAACCGCCAGAATGCAAATGAAATGCTGTAAAATCGTTTTAGATTTTTATCCATTTTAACATCCACCGTATATTATATGCATCACAGAAATCAAGCTTTTAGAAACGATGCTATTTATAATTTATCCAAAAAAAGTTTTTTCAAAACTGCCCGTTAAATAAAAATATTTTTACGTTAAACATATTAAGTATATTAGTATTATCCATTTTTGTATTATGTATAAATGAAACTAATGGAAAATTACACAAAAATATGTAATTATATAATAGTATTGTTTATATAATTATAATTTTTATCGGTAGTTTTGTAATTTGGTTTGATTTACAAAAATATTTGTGTTTTAAAAATCGGTGACCATAAAAAAACATTACAATTAACAAAAAAAAATTCAAAAACACGGACGAATAAAATACTCACTATATAAACGTGTAATAAATAAGGTATTAAAAAATGTACGCTACAGCTACACTCCCTGTGAAACTATTTTTTCCTTTTTCCTTTTTCCTTTTTCCTTTTTCTTTTTTTTTCAGGGGGTCTCAACTCGGGATTTTAACTGAACGCAATAAAGTGGAATTTTTAAAAGTTTCAATATGCGACAACGGGATTCGAACCCGGCCCTAATCAAGCAAAACATCACTAGCCAACCAACTAGACCACGGTAGCTGGCTGACTGATTTTCATTAATTATTACAAGTGTATAGATTACGCTAAAACTATATGTAATCTTCTGTAACATTTAAAAAATTAGCCTCCTTAATAAGAGGCGAATACTGTAATTTTATTAATTTATTCACTTTAAAACCTGCCGTGAAATGTCGTGTCTTTTAACCATGCGGGCAACGAAAAGGCGGATTATCCTCTTTTTTTTTTTTCGTTTGGTTTTTTGTTTTTCGTTTTACACGGTTAAAATTAGGATTCTAGTTTTGCTTTAAAGTGACCACGTGGTTTAGATTCTAGGCGGGGAAAAAAACAAAAAAACCCGTGTCATCGAGATTGCCGCATTATTGTACAAGAAGAAGATTAGTTCGGTAATCTGCGCACAGATAAGTGTTTCTACGGCCAATCTAGCTATTTGGAGATTATCAGTGCGTTTAGCTTAATCTACTGAAATATGTCGATGTTCACTGACTAATCTTCACTATCATTCAATGAGTACGAATATGCGAAGAATTTTCATTCGGCCAGAAGAGTATGCTTGTGTGTCAGCTATAAAATAAAAACATCAGAAATATTAGTCCGGTAATATCGCTTCGAACAAACGTTGAGCGAAGCAGTACCATTGATGCTGATAAATGAATTTCTTCATCGCAAAAATAATTCAATTTCCAAAGCGTATAGTTTTCATACAGATTTTTAAAAGATAACCCGTTACACAAAATCCGGAAATTAATCGAAATCGACGGAAATGTTCTAACTGATGCGACGATAATCGTCCACATCTAAAGTTCACCTAATGCGAAACTTACAATCAGCAATACCGAACATTCCCGACATCAAATCAAGATGTCTAACGAAACATATTTATCTAGACCAGCTTTCTCTGTAAGACACCTTTTTATCTTGGAATACAATGATTTCAGATATTTCATAAAGAACGCCACAATATAAATCGGGAATTCATTAAATTGTAGACAGAAAGATTGTAGGCATTAGTTTCACGACAGATCTCTGCTTTTTAGGCAACGTAGCTCTTAAGAAGAGGTATGTGTTCGTGTAAAAATCAAATTAAACCAAATATAAAATAAAAACGAAATAAATTGTGCTAATGCAAATTTATAAATTGAAGGAAAGAAAACTTTGTAAACAATAAAATCAAGGTTAAACAATATTAAGATGACAGGTAAACATGGTATTATATATCTATTATACTAATTACCGCCGAGACTTCTCATATATTATCTGCACGCGTGAAACTAGTCCCTAAGTTATCTTAAGCGGCTTCAATCAAAAATTATAAAATGTTCATACCTAGAGAGTGGCTGTTAAGCTGTTGTCACACACGCGACCCTGACTTTATTAATCAAACTCTTTAGTGTTCTTTAATTACCAATTCTAGGACAGATCGAGGACAAAATGATACATACGTGACACGTTCTTCGGTAGTGCATAATTTCACGTAATCTATGCTAATATATTAAACTGTAGTGTTCGCCGTGACGCTCTATATATTAATCTGCTGTCACTTTTGTTCCCTCAGTCTTTATTGTGTCTCCCATATCTTATCATTCTGTCGAGCTTCATTGTTTGGATCCTTAGTTCTTTTGTTTTAGCAAGATCCGACCGAACAGTCTCTATGTCTAACTGATTCTTCTCCATCATATCGTTTTTGAACTAAGATTCCTCTGCAGACGTGCCCAAAATAAAAACAAAACAAAAAAAAAAAAAAAATGCTATGTCTGTCTTTGATTTGCGCACTACATCGGGATATTTTCATTGAAATTAAACGAAAAATCTACTCTTTAAAATTTCCGTCTGTCTATCTGCCAGTCTGTTGCGAATTAACTCAAAAACTACGATGAAATTCACGCAGCCTAAAGCTTACATTACCACCCCCGGGCCATTCTGAGCTTTGTTTCACATTAATATTATACAATTATATACATTTAAGAAGCTGCAATTTAACGTTTAAACTGCAAATTACCAGCGAAAGAGGGGCAACGATAGGATAGGCGCGGTTATATAAATATGTTAAGATGAGAGACACGAGCCCAGGGAAAAACCCAAACAAGAAGAAAAAAAAAGGACAGCGCCATTTTCATTTGTTTTATTCTTTCATATCGTTACTTCAGTTCGACATTTTGTTTTGTATAATGTTTATCGACAAAAAATTAAATGGAGCGCGTACCCTTTAAAGTTAGATAAAAAAAATAAATATAATGTTTTTTTACAAAAAAAAAAAAAATACCGATACTTGAAGATTTATTATAAAAATTTAATAAAAACGCACTAAAAGGTAGATAATATCCCAATAAGAAAATGTATTTCAGAGTGATATACCCTTAAAGGGGTGATATCGTAATTCTTATACAAAATGAATACCTCAATTAGAGTTGGTATCAAATTTTATTACAATATCTAGAAACAATTTAATGAACATTTAATGCACTTAGTGAATGACTCGATACGAGTTTTGTTCTCTCGCGTTCGTTTCGGGATATTACGCTAGTGTTATCTTCGTAACAATCTTTTGTATTCTTATCGCGGTCGCTGCATCGGATGTTCCGGCGCTGTCGGTGAGATTATTCTAATTTTACATTATTTCGTTATCTCTTTAACTTGCTTATTTAAAGTAGCTGGTTATTTAATCTAGTTAATTTACAGCAGCCAACAGACATTCGCTTCTTATCAATAATTTATATCGGTGGGAAAGGTTGTATTCGTTCCTCACTAACAGCGGCTATTAGTAAGAAACTCGAACACAGTCTTAACGAAAAATTGCCCGTCTCCTCGTCCGAGATATGGGTCCTCCAGGATCTCGTACGGGGAACGAGTCGCTTAAAAGTGACACACACACCTTCTTGGCTTCAACTGTGCAAGCAGCAACAGCAGCAATAGCTAACATGGAAATAGACAAGCAATTGCCCCAGCAAGGTAGCAGTGTTAGCAAAGGTGACTTCACGACTTGTGATACTAAAGACCACGCGAATACATTATCTGTGCGAACGGATTGGCAAAACGTTAATTCAAAAAAAAGGTCGCGTAGAACTGGAAAGAACGGTAGAAGTAGTAGCAGTGGCACATCGACCGAACTAAGTGGCGGCAACACCGCTAAAAAGAAACGATTTCCCCCCGCAGTAGCAGCAACAGTAGCTGCAATAACAACGAAGAACCGATTTTCCTGTTTACAAGACCAGCAAGATGGAGACGACGCCAAGGATGACGACGACTCTGAGCATAATGGTAACGAGAACCAAGGAAATTCCACTGGCGAGGATAATAGTAATAGTGTAGGAAATAGTAAACCTAAAGTTCCCCCCATCACAGTGTACGGGGTAATGGACTTTCGTAAAATGTTTATTGATTTAACAAAGCATGTACATCCAAAACAAATCAAATGCCGATCGATGAGTGATCAAAGAATAGAGGTTAGAGTCGAGGAAATAGACGAATATAGAAAATTAATTCGTTACTTCAATGATGCCAACATTAAACACCATACATTTCAAGTTCCAAAAGAGAAAGGTTTCAAAGTGGTGATACGCAATCTGCATAATTCTATTGAGCTTGATGACATTAAACTTGCGCTACTGACTGAAGGTCATAAGGTTAGGCACGTAATTAATATTAAACACAGGGTAACTAAAGAACCTTTACCCATATTTTTCGTTGAGATCGAGCCAAATGAGAATAATAAGGAAATATATAAACTGAACTACTTATTAAATATGCGTGTTAAAGTGGAAGCGCCATATAAGAAGAACATCATAGCACAATGTACCAGGTGCCAACGATATGGCCACACAAAGACCTACTGCAACTGCGATTTCGTTTGTGTTAAATGCGCTGGCAATCATGACTCAAAAAATTGTACCCAAGCAATGAATACACCAGCTGTTTGTGCACACTGTGATGGACCGCATCCAGCCAACTACAAGGGCTGTAAAATATATCAAGACCTTATAAACAAGAGATACGGGGAGAGTAGGCAGCAAAAAAGAATTAACCTTCCAACTGTGGCGTCATTCAATACTGATGTAGCACCTCCAGCTATAAACAACCTAAACTATCCACCTATGAATATTCGAACTGTCGCTGCACCGCAAGCAAATTCAATACCTAACCAGGTAGATAGAGGTGTGTCCTTCGCACGAATGGCGGCTGCACATAGAAACAGAAAACCAGAGGGAAACCAAATAAGCGAGTGCAGTTTGAGAGACGTAGAAAACATGATATCGAGCATGATAAACGAAATAAGAAATATGATGATGGAAATGATGAAGCAACAAAATGACATGATAACAAACATATTACATACAATTGTTGCTACACTGGCCCAAAAATGAAGGATTTGAGAATAGCTTCGTTCAACGCTAATGGACTACTAAGACGTATACGAGAAGTAGAAATGTTCCTACATAATGAGAAAATTGACATAATGTTAGTCTCGGAGATACATTTTACTGATAAGAGCTATGTTAAGATTCCAAATTATACCGCTTATTACACAATGCATCCAGACAGCAGAGCACACGGTGGCGCAGCGGTAATAATTAAAAGTAATATAAAGCATTATGAATTAAACAAATATCAGTCGGAACATCTACAGGCGTCATCAGTAATGGTGTCTGATAACAACGGATGCGTGTCGGTATCCGCGGTTTACTGCCCACCGAAACACAAAATCAAGAGCGCAGATTTTGTCAAATTTTTTAAAACATTAGGAAGTAGATGCATAATAGGTGGAGACTATAATTCCAAAAACACATATTGGGGTTCGCGGCTAACTCTTCCCAGGGGACGGGAACTAATGAATGCAATGAAGGGTTGCAAATGTGACGCCATATCAACTGGAAAACCAACATACTGGCCTAGCGATAGAAGGAAAACCCCGGACCTTCTAGACTTCTTTATTGTCAGAGGAATCTCTTCAAATTACATGGCCATAGATGACGATTTATCGCTAACCTCGGATCACACTCCCATAATTTTGACAATCAGTGCTAGTATAATAATGAAGAAAAAGGCAATGACGCTTACAAATTATAATACAAATTGGACACAGTTTGCAGATGAACTAGAAGAAAACCTGTCGTTAAGGATTCCACTAAAATCACCTTCAGATATAGAAAATGCTATCGAATATATTGTCACCAATATATGCTCAGCAGCACGGGCATCAACAATGGAAGTTAAACCGCATCAACATGTGCAAAATTATCCTAAGTACATAAGGGAAGCTGTTCAAAACAAACGGAAATTGAGGAAAATCTGGCAGAGAAACAGAGATCCACAAATGAAAAATCAACTTAATCGTGCTATTAAAAGAATAAGATTTACATTACAGGACTTAAAAAACAAGTCATTTAATAGCTACGTCAAGCACCTGTCGCCCTCACAAGCAAATGGATATAGCTTGTGGAGGGCTACAAAGCAAATGAAACAGCCGAAGCAAGGCGAATCTCCAATACTTAAAAAAAGTGGAGAGTGGGCTAGGAAAGATGAAGAAAAAGCTGAGGAATTTGCAGACTACCTAGAAAAGGTATTTCAGCCGCATGCTACAAACATTGGTAATAATCAAACCTACTGCTCATGGGAAAGAGTGAACTCGCCATCCATAAAATATGTGTCACCAGGAGAAGTCAAAGCAGTAATAAAGACTTTAAACCCAAAGAAGGCCCCCGGCTATGATCTGATCACACCTAAAATAGTAAAGCAATTACCTCGCAAAGCAGTAGTATTGCTAACCTACATATATAATGCAATGTTGAGATTGTCATATTTCCCGACACAATGGAAACTTGCGCAAATTATTCTAATACTCAAAGAAGGTAAACCACCGGAAAAAACAGGGTCCTACAGACCGATATCGTTGCTGCCTGTTTTGTCAAAAATATTTGAGAAGTTGTTGCACAAAAGACTAGTGGAAATAGTTGGAAACACGATTCCGCTGCATCAATTCGGGTTCAGGCAGAAACACGGCACTATTGAACAGGTACACCGTATCGTCTGTAAAATTGAAGACTGCTTGGAAAAAAAGGAAGTCTGCACTGCTGTCTTCCTTGATGTTGAAAAAGCCTTCGATACTGTGTGGCATTCAGGACTGATGGACAAATTGGCGAAAATACTACCTACTCCGTATTGCGTGCTGCTGAAATCGTATCTGCAGCATCGAACATTTCGGGTCAAAAGTGGTGAATCCTTGTCGGCAGTACGTGAAATAGGCGCCGGTGTACCGCAAGGTAGCGTACTGGGGCCATTACTATATGTCATATACACATCTGATGTACCAGAGGTTGAAAATGTCGACATCGCCACGTTTGCAGATGACACTGCGCTGGTCTGCTCCGCTAATGACTTACAGGAGTACATTACGAATGTGCAACATGCGGTCACAGAAGTGGCATCGTGGTTTGACAAGTGGCGCCTTAAAATAAATACGATTAAGTCAACGCACGTAACATTCACAAACCGTCATATAACTTCGGTGCCAAAAATCTGTATCGGTAATAACGAAATACCACAAAAAAATACTGCATGCTATCTTGGTATACACATGGATAACAAACTAACTTGGAGGCACCACATAATGATGAAACGTAAGCACTTGGACATCAGGCTCCGCAATATGAACTGGCTAGTAGGAAGACAATCCGAATTGACGATGGAGAACAAGATATTACTCTATGAGATGCTATTAAAGCCAATTTGGCGGTACGGAGCACCGTTGTGGGGATGTTCGAAACACACTAATATACAAATCTTGCAACGATTCCAAAACAAAGTACTGCGTATGATGACAAACGCCCCCTGGTTCATTTCAAATAAAACGCTACATACCGATTTCGACGTGAAGTATGTTTCCGAAGTAGTATCAGAGGAGGCGACGAAGTACCTTCGTCGACTGGAGAATCACGATAATCCGCTAGCGATCGCACTGATGGACAACTCCGAGGAAGTTAGGCGTCTACAGAGAAGGAAAGTTTTTGATTTAACCGTGTAAACGTGCATTTAACTGCGTAAGCACCAGAAATTGCCCACCAACGGGTGGTTGCATTTCTGTCACGCTGGCCTCTTCTTAGTCATGTTCTTTCCTGTCCCTCTCCCTCCCAACCTTCTCCACTCTGCACCTTCCATCCTATCCCTCCCCCTCCTAGCCTTCTCCACTCTGCACCTTCCATCCTATCCCTCCCCCTCCTAGCCTTCTCCACTCCGCACCTTTCATATAAAGATCTGCTAGATAGCCTGTAAGGGCTAGTTGTAGAAGGGAAATAAAAAAAAAAAAAAATTTAATGCAGTTTTTAATTATTATTTTAATATGTAATATGAATCCTGCTCTAATTAAGGTATTAATGTTTTGTATGATAATTACGATAATGTCACCTTTAAGGGAATATCACTTTTCTTATCGGGAATAATTATTATTTACTTTTTAGTGCATTTTTATTCAATTTCTATAATAAACCTTCAAGTATCGGTATGTATTTTTTGAAAAAAAGCATTTTATTTTACAATTTTTAGCGTTATACTTGAATTTTTTTCTTGTTAAAAATCACTTTTTTTTTCACATTATTCTCCATATTTTATACTTAAAAAAAAAAAAAAAAAAAAAAAACGATTTCTTTATTTTGAACTGCATTTCCACGGTGTGAAAATATCAAAAGCTACATTTCCATGGTAATTTGGCAAATTTATAGTATTTTAAGTCAATAAATCTAACTTGACGTTGTGAAACTATTCATGAATGAAAAGTATCCAAAAAGCTTCAATCTCTCGCATTATTAAGGATAACTCAAAAACTACCGGTCAGTGATCAAATTTAAATGGCACCGCATCAGAAGCGCCGCCTTTCAAATAACAGAAAAATCATCAAAATCGGTTCACCTAGAAGAAAGTTCTGAAGTAACACACATAAAAAAAAAAACAATAATAAAAAAACAAATAAATAAATAGAAAAAAAATACAGTCGAATTGAATACCTCCTCCGTTTTTTGAAGTCGGTAAAAAAAAAAACACTGTCAGCGGTTTGAACACATTTTTAGCTACCTGTCTCGGATTAAAACTGCCAAAAGGTTTTTTTGTTTTTTTTTTTTTTTAAATTATATTAAAGAAAAGAATGAAAGAAAGTTGGGTTCGTCAAAAAGACATTGGTCCAAGAAGAGGGGAAAGGGTAAGAAGCGGAATCAGATATTTATGCAATTAGGGTGATGGCAAGGAGAGAACAAAAGATGCACACTACTGTAAGACCACTTGACAGAAGAGAAAAGTAAAAGGGGAAGAACGTTCGGAAGCGATACAGGTGCACTCAAACAAAATGTGATTAGCGTCACTTATAAAGTTGCGAGTGAAAAGGTGTAGGCGATTGAGAGGGGACTAGAGAGAAGCGAAATATGGAAGCAGGAAGCAAATTGTGCCCAAAGCGTAGGCGACAGATTGCAAAGAGAGTTGGAAGAATTGAAGAACCACGGATAATAAGACGGTAGATTAGGCCGGATAAAGAGATTAATCCGGATTTGAGAATGAGGAGGAATACGAGTTTAACTATAGTTTGGAATGAGCTGAAGTGGAGTGGAGATTAATATTATCGGTCGAGTCGTTACCTTCGATTCCAGAGTGCCCAGGAATCCACAGTAGGTCAATTTGGACGGAGTGAGAAAGGAAAATGTTACGGATAAGAGAGCGTATGAGAAGGATTAGGTAATCAACGGAGGGAGAAGGAGAAAAGAAGAGGAGATGGATTGAAAGACATTGTGGGAATCTGATATAATAATTCGTGCAAAACTAGGGAAGAAGCGATAAAAAAGACGCCACGCAGGAAAGCAGTAGACTCGGCATAGGAAACTGAACAGAAGGAGGGAAGTTTGAAGGTTTCAAAATAATTTACGGAAGGACAAAAGAAGACAGAGCCAACTCCATCGGGTTCATTGGGACCGCCAGTGAAGATCGCAAAATGATTAGGGATAAAAGAGCGAAATGCATTTAAAAACTCTGATTTGACAACATGATGAAGGAAATGTTTGGTAGGGCAAGTTAAGAATAGCCAATTACTAGGATGTAGGTGTGCGGAAAAACTGAAAGAAAAGTATGGCAACTTGTCGTATGAATAAATGTATGGAGAAAATTGAGAGAGACGGGTCGAAATGGGAGAGATAGGTTACTTATTTCGAGCAGCTTTTTCAAAGGAAAAAGTTTAAGTTTTATTCTCGTTTAATGTCCAGCTTTCAGCCATTGAAACTTTATATTAAAATAACGCGGTTGTTTTTCATAAATGTTTTTTCTTTTCTTGGTTTTGTAGAGCATGATTTAAAAGTCTCATCTTCGTAGCGTTTTTTGTTTCATTGCATTCAGATCTGTACATTCGTAATATCCTTTTTTTCTTTAAGTTCGCAATCTTCGATTGTTTGAAATCTCGTCTTTCGTAAATTATCCAGTCGCAATGTGTTTTATTAATTTCCGCTTTTATTGAATTTTTTTAAATTTCTTGATTCGTCTTATTCATTATTTGTTTATTATATTACTCGTTAAAATTAATAATGTCAAAAAGAATAAAAAAAATTTTTCCTTTTTTTGTTTTTAAGCAAAAAAAGGAGGAAAAATAAGATTTAGCTCCCGCCTCAGCAACTCTTAATAAAAACGGCGAAAAAACGGTTTTCCGATAATTTCGAAGTAAATAAAAATGAAAATTTACATGCTTTGCAAGTATTGGGCCCGGATAATGAACTTGAATTCAATGTAATAATACTTCCCCCAATGAAACCAAAAAACATTGCGAATTATTAATTAAGTCTAGCTTAGCAATGCTCTCTCTACTCTCCACCGCTCTCTTTCCCATTCCCCAAGTCTTCCTGTATAATTTTTGCTCTCCGCCCCTTCAACCGTGCTTTTATAAACATCAGCGTATCTGGTACACCTATTCCCACTATATGTTACCTAGGTCTTTTCTTAAATAGTCGCCTTACATTTCATAAACGTATTAATTATATCCATAATTCATCGATCAAAATACTTAATCTCCTCAAATCTTTATCTCCGCTCAGATGGTGTGGCGACCCGTGCATTCTATTAATTCTATATAAATCAATTATTCAGTCCAAACTCGACTACTGTTCCTTCATTTATGGCAACGCCTCCAAATCTCTCCTTTCGAAACTTGACGCAATTCAGAATTCCTGCCTTCGCCTATGCATTGGCGCTTTAAAATCTTCTCCTATTCCTGCGATTCTATCCGAATCTTTTACTTAATCTCTTTCCGTTCGTTGTTTACTCCTCAGTTATCGATTTTTAATAAAACGCCTTCCGATTTTGTCATCCAATATTATTCTTTCATATCTTCATATCAAAAATCACTGGCCCTTGGCGCCTCATACAATTCCGATTTTATCGCATATAGCTGCTCGTGTTTCCAATTGTTCTCCCTACGTTTCCTCTGATAACAGTCTTTCTTACTTTTCCTTCCATTTTAATAGCATATGGCACCCCATCAATTTCTTCCTCCCTTCCAGTCCGAGCTAATTCTTCCTCTCACAATGTAATCAAATTCGAATTCCTTCAGCTGCTGAACTCTTCTTTTCCTGTCCATGCCTTAATCTTCTCGGATGGCTCCAAGAGTGATGGGGGCGTGGGTGGTGCGTATAAGTCTCCTACCATCCTGTACTCTGAGTCTTTCAGACTTCCTTCTTTCTGCTCTATCTTCTCGGCCGGGTCGATCTCAATTCTACGTGCAATTCAATTCATATCCTTTACAAGTGGGGTCCACAAATTCCTGATTGTTTCTGATTCCAAAGGCGTTCTTCAAACCTCCTCTCCTCCTTCTCATAATTCTGACGGTATCATCCTCTCTGTTCGATCTCTTGTCTCCTCTTTATTCTCGTCCCGTTCCATTCCCATATACTTTCTATGGGTCCCTAGATTGAAGGCAATGACTCAGCTGACTCTTTAGCTCGCTCAGCCGCCCACATTGGTCCTTTCCTCGACTCTTTCCCTTCCACGGACATTCTTTCTCTATTACACTCTAATCATTCCAGACTTTGGTCTGACATGTATCCATTTTTATTCTCTAATCATTATTCATACTACTGTCTTATTCAACCGGGTTTTCCTGCCCCTTGGTTTCATTCTATTCCTGTTTGTCGTCGTTCCACTGTTGTTTTATTAATTAGATTAAGATTCAATCATTCTCTACTCCCCTCTTCTCGATTTCGTTTTTCTTTAGCTCTTTCTCATTTACGCTCTCTTCACGCTTCTGAGCCTTCTTGTATTTGTGACACTCAAATCATATCCTATTCGAATGTTCTGCCCTCTCTAACGAACGCTCCTTTCTTTATGCCCAACTTTTAGTTTTGGGTCTACCTACTCTCTTTAACGCTACCACTATATTCTTTCCTTCCCACTTCTTTCAGTTATTCCGTTGCAGCTGTCCTTTGTCTTTTCCATATGTGACCGCCTGCCTATTTAGTTATATCTCTTAATTTTTCATGTTGTTGGGTCAAGGCCGCTGGCGCGCCCAGAGTAGGAAAAAAAAAAGTCTAGTGAGTTGTTTTTTCTCGAAAATTTTAGTACAGAATATTGGGCAAATTTAATCTAGTATTTGCCGAGATAAATATTTTTCTCCAAAGCTTGCGCCGAAATTAATAATCAAAAATTAGCCGAAATAGCGAAATTTGAAATCATTAAAAGAATCCCCCCCCCATACTGAAATGTTTTCGAATATGATAACGTGTAACCCGAGGGGATAAAGTGTTAATATAGTTTTCGTTGTTTTCTACAATGCGTGCCTAAGCCTTAACAAGCAAAATGATACAGAGGTTATGTACACAACTTAAACAAATAAATCGATCTAAATTCAATCTAGTTTCAATTTATACGTTTCCGGTATAAACACATTTTATTGGCGTAGTTGTTGGCAAATTGTCCACTTTGCTTCTAAAATCGAGTGCATTCAGCTAATAGAAATTCACCGCTTTGAATGCGAAAATATTGCAATACGATTATTAATTTTTAATCATAATCGTACGTTTCAAGTAAGGAAGTCGCAAAAATTGACGCCCTGCCGGAGCTGATGCAGTGTAAAAATAAAAATTTTCCCTATAAAAAATATACTTTTCATTGAAAATACACACCATAAAACTCAATAGATTGTTCCGGTCAGGTGAATTTTAAAGAAATATTTCACTTCGAAATACGCATCTACAACTCTGTTTCATAAATATATCCTGGTTTTCTCGAATTTCTTTTAAATGAAAATATTACACCTGTTTTTATTGCTTTTTAGTTTCATCACATGCACCGCGTAAAAAATATTTCGCTTCAGTAGTGGTCACTTTGTCTGCTTGTCAACACAGTTCGAGGTATAACCGCAGTCGGCTAACTCGGAAAGTTTCGTGGAATGAACGGCATTAAATTTTCAAACACGGCAGTATTACCGAACAGAATCCGGCTTCAGATCATCGGGAAAACAGAAAAATACGCAGTCAATGTGGAGAGAAAAACTGTGACTGCAGTCGTACTATAAGTCACGTGGAATTAACGCTGTGCCTAGACATCTCGCCTTCGGTCGAACATTCGCTTTTAAACATGTCCGATGTCTCTCAGACTTCAAGGGCGGCATGTGCCGCGTGTTAGAACAATCTTACTTGCAGCACAACTATGTATTAATCTGAAACGAGACTGTATTTATGTTAAAAATCATTTTACGACCGTTTCGTTATCTATACGATTCATTTATATCGTTTGTCAACCAGTGTCAGAGCAAGTAAATTCCCTCAGCCACGAACTAAATATATAACTAATCACACACATATATATATATGTATAGCGCGTGCACATATGTATATATATGTATATATATGTATATATATATATGTATATATCGGTTCACCTACTAAAGTGATATTAGCGCTAAGCAGGTTTTTTTTTTATTATTACTGCGGAGCAGATAAAAAGAAAAATTAGAAACAGAGAAATCGGAAATTAAATTCAGAAATTAAACAAAGAAAGCTGAAATAGTGAGAAAGAAAATGAAGTGGCAGTATATGGGACTTGGAAAGATTGGAACTAAGAAAACGGGGGTGTAAAAGAACGAATGTTAGAACAGTTAAGGACACATTCAAGAAGAAGATAATTAAAATCGGCAACATAAAGGGTGAAATTAGTGCACGAAACTGAAATTATAATTAAATCTAATGTGAACCGGAGCGGAAATGATGGAATGACTAAGATCGCGGAAAAAATGTGAAATCGAATAAGAGAAATGAACTTTAACTAACCAATTTAATAATTTTCTAACCCGTACTAAGTTGTTTAGTACCTTTGCACGTGTACTTTAAGGATGTATTTTGGTGCATAACTAACCCCAATTTAATAATTTATACTAACCTGTTTTTTGACAGAGTTGTCTATATAACCAACTTTAATAAGTTGTAAGTATAATAGCACACTATCATCAGGCACACTTGCAACATGTAACATTTCATTCTGACTGAGTCGTCTGAAACCAATCATAGAGAGTGGGTTACAAATAGTCATGTGGCTAATTAGCACCCAGAAATATCTTACATGTAGTATGATTTTACTGCCAGCATCGTCACTAGTCCCAGTATTATTATCATTACTACCAATATTGTATATTACAACTATTACTGTAGGCATTATCTGCTTTGTTTTATCGTTTTGGACGCTAGCGCACATCATCTCATATTCCGCCGTCGAAGAATAAAATCATGCCATAATTAATTAAGAGTTCTAACTGAACCTTCGTTAATTTTAACATTGCTCGGAAAGCTGCGTAAACTCCATGCAGGATCCAATTTGTAAAGATTTGAAAATTGCGCACAGGATGTGAAAAAGGTCAGGTAAAGTTTCAAATTGTAGTAACCGATCATCGTTAATATTTCCAGTGTTGTTGAATTTATCCCCGTGTTAATTTACAATTCATATTAAAGACCAGACTGCGCAGAATTCATTATCACAGGTGATGAACACTCAGTTTTTCGTTTAAAACGTTTTAGAATTTAATATGAATTGTTTTGACCCGGTTTTTACCCTGAAAGTGTTCATTTGTGCAAAATCATTTGAAATGAAAACACTCGTTATCTCATTTTGTGTTGCAGTAAGGTGCGTATTATAAATATCTATATTTAAAATACACCTTAAATTATCGTTATGTCTCTTCCTTATTCATAGTAATGGAAAACAATAAGTTATCGGATAATAAATGAAAGAAATAAAAAAAATTGTAAGAAAGTTAAATTTCGTTAATATCCGGGAATGCATTCGAATCTTTTCATAAACCGTTGTCCGAAAGACGTTCCCGTCTGGTTAATTGCCGAATGATATACTACTGCATTCGATTCACGTTGCTTCGACAGTTGAGATGTGTGTATTTTCACATTTTCAAACCGCTACTATTAGTCAAATACACCGATCTTTTACGGCACTATTTAGCGCAGGTGGGGTTGCTTCCTAGTGATGCTGTTATTTAACAAATGAACTCTCGAATGAATTTGCTTTCTTATTTAAACGATATGTGTGTAATCTTCATGTGTCGGTCTGGAAGAATCTCAAATAGTCGACGTTTTGGACTTGATAGATTGTATTTTTCTTAAAAATTTATGTCTTAATCTATTTCGGTATTTTCTTCCATTTTTTTTACCGGTTTTTTAAAGTTTTTTTTCGTGTCTACATTTTACGGAACCTTGCTTATGCGCGAATAGGGATTAACCTAAGAACTGAGGGAAACTGTAAAAAATGAATTCAAAGCCGACATAAATAAATCGAGAACCTAACGAAAGAAAAAATGGGAAAGTTTAATTAGTTAAAACATTATAGAGGGGGTAGGAATTTCGATTGGTAAAAGAGTAGAATAGAAGGAAAATCGTTCTAGTGAAAAGGAAGAGCGTTTAAACGATGTGATCAGGATGACAGGGTTGTAGGAGGAGAAGTGAAGAGAAAATAATGGGGAAACGATGCGCGGCAAAAACGAAGAAGCCGCGAAGAGGGCAAATAATAAAACGCGGTTGGACTATCGCAGAGGTGATAGAGTGACGCATCAAAGGAAAATAAAAAACCATGGACGGAAAAAGGAAGAAAGGAGTCTATAGGTAAAAGAAATTATTTAGTTACGAGAATTTCGTCGAATAAGAGTTATACGTCATACTGGAACGAGCATTTGTAAAAAGAAGAGAAATGTGATTCCACGGGAATACGCTAAAAAATCCGCTGCTAAGAAGTCGCAGTTGAATTGCCTTTGATTTAACCTGCTACTCGCATTTGTTCACACTGTAATGTTCCTATTAGCCCTGTAAATCACTTTTTCATAAGCCGCCCGCTATAGAATGCTCACAGAGTACAATTGTCGATTAAATTCTTACACTCTAAAACGTTATATTATCCGGCAACCTAATAACGTTTCTTAAACTCAACAATTTATACTTAATGATTTAAGCACCGCTACACCCCTATCGCGCCTCTGACCTAGATGCAGTACACGGCACGTGAATGAATAAAGTAATCGAAATAAGTACGTTTCTGGGGACTGGTGAGGAATTTATAAAAGGTCAATTTTTTTTTTTTTTTTTGGATCGAATGAAAAAGGAAAAAATCGTGAATCACGGAGTCCAAACAATGGGTTTTTGTTCGCTTATATTAAAATATAGAAGGGTTAATGCATTACGGCCATATGCGTTTATTTATTTATTCAGCCTTATCAGCTAAAGGAGACGTTCTCACATAGAAATCGTGAGAAAGAAGATGGGTTAATTGAATTTTAAGTCAATCGGATGTTGAAATTATTACGAATCAATAGCGACGGGGAATTATAGATATCCCAATATTCCCTTCCCGGACTGAATGTGACGGATAGATGTAAAATAAGAGAACAAACTGTTTCTCATTTTTTTCCCAAGTCTCTACTATTGAAAATTTGTGATCTATATAACCCCATTCTCGTGATTGAAAAATAAAAAAAGAGAAAAAAGAAAGCCATTTTGCATTTGGAAAAAATCGAATAGAAAAAGCTGCATTATTCAAATTACGCGTAAAAGCGAAAGCATTTAATTACAATTAAACTGATCACACTTTATTAAAGTACAAAACCGGAAGATCTGAGAAAAATAAAAACGAATAAAATTATCACGAATAACATGGCTTTATTTTGTGAATGTATACAGTAGAGGGGATGTAATTAAATTTATAATGTGTATTTGTGTCATGAAGTTAATTGCAAATATGATGATTTGTGTTTCTATTACATATAATATATAAATAAAGATGTCATACCTATACAAAAATGGTTATATGAGAGCATTTGAAATTGCGGTTGGGGTGGTTGGTTATTAAGAAATTAAATAATGACCAATTTACAGCGATCTGATTAGAAATTTTAAAAACGACGTTTATTTATAATGCGAAATACAGAGTGCGAATGATGAAAGACATTTTTATTCAAAATCCAGATCGAATGCGTCAATCGAAGAAGTATATGAAAAAAAAAAAAAATTTATTGATTATAATGCTTCTCGTGCAAATTTGAAGAAAAACGAAAAACTGTCATTGCGCCGGTTAGAACTTTCTAATTCTCAGTAAATAATCATCGATATAAGTTGCTGTAAATCGTAATTTTTTTTTTTTTTTTTGGCGGGGGGGGGGGGGGCGTCGAAAATTCAACCCATCGACAATTAGTTTGTAACAGTACATGGAAAATTTGCTGCGACCGTGGACGATTTATAAAATCACTCTTTTTGATGTAGCGAACATTTATTACATTGCGATGGCATTAATATTTTTTTTTCGCGGTACAAATCACGATGATAACGCTGTCCGAATAAACGGAACAAAGCTAACAAGGAGAGCCCATACACACGGCCTTGGGGAAACGAATTTCAATGATTTTGGATGGTACACGATGCGGGTATATTATTATTATTATTATTATTATTATTATTATGTGTAAAATATTAAGGTGCAATGTGTTTAATTATAGTTGAGAAAGACGAACTTTAAGTTCCCTCAACATTTTATGTGTAAAGGTTATATACGTAAGTTATATGACATTTCGCTTGAAAATGTCGTGACGTAACGTTCACGTCACGTACACTTACATGCACCGGTTCAAATCTAGCGATGCGCAGCACTTATTGTGTTTTTCTTTTTTTTTTTTTTTTATAGACAAATATTCATAATTAATTCATTTATTAGAAAAGTAAATAAATAATATATTTATTTACTTGTTCATTTATTTTTTATTACCTATTGTGATTTTTTCGATAATTTTTTATTATAAATTTCATTTCTACTAACCATTCCACGTCTAATATGTTTTTATGATTTTACTATTTTTTTTTTTTTTTTTTTTTTTTTATTAGAGTTACTCTATTGTTTAAATACAATATAAATAAAAATTGTAATTTAATTATTTACAATAGTTAAAGATTGATCTAGCTTATATAAATACTTTTTTTTATTTATACATAAATACTTGTAATTTTCCGGGGTTTTTTTCTTCTTCTCTTCGAATTTGGCCATCTATGGACCGCGTGAAAACAGCAAACTTTTCTTTTTTCGTTCTTCCCAGTATTTTTTCATTATTTCACTGTGCTTTTTCTTCCGATCATCTGTCCATTTCTGCCCTGTTTTCTTCCTTTTGATTTTATTGAAGCCATTGAGTTCTTTAATTTTTTTCCTAAATTCTGTTCTGTTTTCAATAGTTGATATCTCTATTTGCGCTTCATTAAGATCTTTTTTCGTGTTCGAGAACCACCTCGGCTTGGACTTCAATCTATCAAAATGTTGAAAGATTCTTTTAGTTAACCGGGTATCATTCATTCTCTGGATATGCGCATAAAATGCCAACCTTCTTTTCCTCATTACGTTGGATAGTTTTTCTACTTTCTTATATATTTCCTCATTTGACTTGTTCCTGAATGTTTCTCCTACTTTTTGAGGGCCAAGAATTTTTCTTATGATCTTCCTTTCCTTTTTCTCCAATATTTCAATTTTTCCTATATTATTTAGCTCTAAGCACTCAGCTGCATATAGGCACTCCGGTTTAATGACTGTGTTGTAGTGTCTTATCTTGGTATTTATCGACATTGATTTTTTGTTGTATATATTTTTTGTTAATTGGAAAGCCGTTTCCATTTTTCTTGCCCTTATTTTCAGTGCTTCTCCATCCAATCCGTTTTGCTCAATAACCTCACCTAAGTATCTGAAATTTTTAACTTTTTTGATTTTTCCATATTTTGTACACATATATCGGGGTGAGGTTCTAACGTTTGTCATATATTCTGTTTTCTCGAAGGAAATCTGTAAACCAGTTTTTTCTGCTACTTCTTTTAAAAGGTTAATCTGCTTTATTGCTGAGGTTACATCCTGTGAGAAAATTGCCAAGTCATCTGCAAAAGCTAAACAATTAATGGCTAGATTTTCCTTCTTGTATCCCAGGCGTATCTGTTTACTTATATTTTCTGTTTCCAGTAATTTTTCCCACTCTCTTATAATCTTTTCTAGGACACAATTAAACAGGATTGGAGAAAGTCCATCTCCTTGCCGTACGCCCGTTTTTATTTCAAAAGCCTCGGAGATTTGTCCCATAAATTTTATCTTAGCTTTAGTGCCTAATAGTGTTTGTTGTATTAATTTTGTTGATTTATTATCTACACCAAATTCTTTTAATATTTCCATTAAACTTTCTCGATCGACGGAGATACGCTTTTTTAAAGTCTACAAATACTATAATATATGGTTTGTTTCTTATCATCCTATCCCTTATTATTAATTTTAAATTAAGTATTTGTTCTGTGCACGATCGATGTTTTCTGAAGCCTGCTTGGTATTCTCTTAGTTCCATTTCTATTTTACTTTCTATTCGATGTAATAACACCCTTGCAAGGATTTTATATACTACCGATAACAGAGATATTCCTCTATAGTTGTTAACCTCTGACTTATCATGTTTTTTATGAAGCGGGTGTATTAGTGCACATTTCCATTCCTGTGGTATCTTCTCTGTTCTCCAGACTTCCACTAGGAGTTTCGTCAATTTTATTTCCATTGGTTCCCCAGCTGCTTTTATTAATTCCGCTACTATTGAGTCTTCTCCCGGAGATTTATTGTTTCTTAGATTAGATATTATCTGTTTAATTTCTTCTCTGCTCGGGGGGTTTGAGTCGGTCTGTTTTTCCTCTGGTATGTCCACTGCTAGTCGTTCTTTCGGTTTATCACAATTTAGTAATTTTTCAAAATATCCTGCTAGTATTTTGCAGTTGTCTTTATTATTGAGAGCTAGGGTTTCATCTGACTTTTTAAAACACAGACTCGGAGCTTGATATCCTCCCATCCTGGACTTGAATACTTTGTAAAAATTCCTGGTTTTATTTTTTTGGAAATCATTTTCTACTTCTTCGAATTGTTGTTTTTCAAATTTTCTTTTTGAGTTCCTAATAATTTTTGCTGTTAATTTTCTTTGATTTCTGAATTGTTCATATGCAATATCTATTTTAGCTGAATTCCATTTTTTTCAATATTTTAATCTTTCCTCGAGGGCAGCTTCACATTGCTCATTCCACCATTTGTGCTTTTTCTTAATATTCAACGGAATTATTTGTTTTGCTGCTTCTTGTATTCCTTTACATATGTCATGACATTCTTCTGATTTTATTTCGTTAATCTTCTCACGATATTGCTGTACTCTATGATTATTCTCTTCATTTAACTTATCTATATCGTACTTAATTATTCCTTGTTTGAGAAATTTCTTTTTATTTTGTGGAATAAATCTCATTTTTATCGTTGTAAGAAAATGATCTGAATCAACATTACTTCCTTTTTTAACTTTAACATTCCCGGGGTTTTTTTATTATTTATTCGAGTTTTTATTCTATTGAAATAGCAGAAAATTAAATTATTGAAATAAATAATGAAAAAGCATTAAAAAAATAAATAAGTAATAAAAAAATAAACGAATGAGTAAATAAATAAATTACTTTTTTTTACTTTTCTAATAAATGTATTAATTATAAATATTTGTGTATATAAAAAAAAAAAAAAAAAAAAAAAAAGGAAAACAGCAAGTGCTGCGCATTGATAGATTCGAACCGGTGCACATAAGTGTACGTGTCGTGAACGTTACGCCACGGCATTTTCAAGCGAAATGTTATATAACTTACGTATAATTAAAGCGTTGCCGGAACTTTAAGTTCGTTTTTTTCTCGATTAAAATTAAATATTGCGTGTTAATATTTTACACATAATAGTATACACCACCACATGGCATACTCTACCACTCGGCCAAAAATCATTGAAATTCGTTTCCCCGCGGTCCTAGGGTCTCCTTGTGTAAGATGACACTTTAAAGCTGGTTTGTGCTTTTTAGTTTTAACAAATATCGTTAGCTAATGATGTGTGGGCTATGTTTAAAAAACGTTTCTTTAAATTGAGATATTTTAATTTGAATTTTTATTAAAATACAAAAATTTTGTTCTTATTTTTGTTCATTATTGAGGTCCTATTTTTTTATATTTATAAATATTAACAAACAGGTATTACGGATTTATCTTTGTGCTTGTGTGTATCACAGATCGAAACGGAAACTACAGTCGCCGCTTATTACCAATAACGGGAAATAATCGAAAATGTCCATGTATTATTTTATACATATGAAGTGCCAGAAACTGATTGCGAAAATTTCTATTTTTAATAATATATATACTAATAATAATCGAGCGCAGTATGTAATTATTCAAGGTTACCACGCCGCAACTTTGCGGTATATTTATTACTTATTTTTTATTTAAAATCATCATTATTATCACTATCGCTGTCTTCATTATTATTGTTGTTGTTGTTATAATTATTATTATTATTATTTTACCTTCTTCACTGGTCGTTTCAGGATAGTTTTCACATTATTTATTTCTGACATTATTTATTTTTTGTTTTTCTGCAACTTTTAACGGCCGCCCTGCTTGAACTTGATCTACATTTAGAACGAGATCCTTCCTAAACGGTGGTGCGCCTTCCATTCTTCCAGCATCCAATTGGGAACTCTCATTTTTATTTGCCTTCTCCTGCTTACACATGCCACCGCTCGCTATGCTGCGATCGACTATTTTTTCTTACACTTCTTCAACGAAGCGTAATAAAAACGAGCAATACAATCAGCACAGCGCGATTCTAACTATCCTCCAAGTGTAACGCTGTTGCAAAATTATAATGAAAAAATGTTCTGCATTCTTCTTAATATTGCACTAATATTATTATTGTTACTATTATTATTATTATTATTATTATTAGTATTATTATTATTATTATTGTTATTATTATTATTATGATTATTATTATGATTAATCATTATTTCAGTGTGAACGATAGTAAAAAAGTAGTTCCCCCTTATCAGACGATTATACTTAATTTTATAGAGCTCGTATTAAAAATTATTAACACATGCTCGACGTTCTCGCTTCCGTAAACATTCTAATCTATGTAATTACCAATTCTATTATACAGTTTTTTCAAAATCAATTATTGGAACATTTTTCGATATTAAATTGCGGCGAAATATTATATTTCTATCCGTTGCTTATTATTTCTGCGTATTCGTGTAGCCTCGCCATTTTACTTAAAATCTACAAATTCTCTCTCTATCTAATCTATTATAAATATGTATATGTGTGCATGTATATACACATATATATATATGAAACCGTTTCGATCGATTGATTACGAAATGAAAATGATAGCCTCAGAAGTTACCTAAAATTAATCCTCCTGAAAAACTTACGTTGCATTACGGCGTGGAATATCATATCCCCCTATTTTATCGGTACATCATAGAATTCTGCCTTAGAAGCGGCAAAATAAATTTTAGATGATTATATAATATTCGACGATTTGTGTTGCAGAACACTTTTTTGCCGTCTCCATATTTTTAAACGTCCTAGTTTAGTTCGGTTATGTTTCTCTCTCTCTCTCTCTCTCTCTCTCTCTCTGGAGCAACTATTGTTTTCAACGGAAAAAAATAACAAGATACAAGGAACTAAAACAGGCTACGCATATACTAACTGTAATAATCGTTATTTCGTTTACGTAAGAAATAGCATGTATATTGACAAAACAATATAACTATATATTAATAATATATTCTTGCATGGTAAATTAACTCTCAGTCGGCCACGAGTAAAAAATTTCAAAACAGAGCTAATGGCTGAAATAGTTTTTTTTTTTTTTTTTTTTTTTTTTTTTTATTTTAATTGGCTGAAATAGTAATAACACTTAATCGTCGTCATAGGCTTACTAATTAAAACCCGAATAAAATTGTTCCGTTTTCAAACTAGTTATTATATTACATTCGTAAAATAATACTCATCGGCATCGCATTCGCTTTGTATTTCATATCATACTGTAAAGGTTGAAAAATTTAGCGGTACATTTACAATTTTTAAATTACACACTTCACTGATTCGGAAATTTTTTACGTATAATTTAATATTTTAAATTGTACGTTCAATAAGTGAACGCCAGACGTTTACTTTTCATCTTGATTTTCTCGAAAGATTAATAATAACAACGGCAGTAGAAATAAAAACAATGAAAAATATTCGATACTAATGCGAGAGCGCAAATAAAAAAAATTAAATACAAATTTAATTAAATTAAATATATACACATTACCGGCGAAAATTTTAAATTTTCACAATTAGTAGCATTAGAATTACAACTTTTTCAATACCGTATTCGAAATTATTTTTATTTGACATTTCGCATAGGTCACTCTGTCCGTGGCAAGAGAAACACCGAATTAAAAGGTTCGTTGTTGGGTGGTCCAATTTTCTTGGGTAATTCATTAAAATCGCTTATACACTCTCCAAAGTATCTACTTGATGACTCATAATAATTATGCAGACGGCTACTAAGTGTTTGGGCGGATATGATTTCGAGTGATTCGACTGTAACAGAATGTCCAAACTTTATTAAACTGCTTATGTAGAAGTTAAAAGAATTATACGAAATAAATTATGATTTATTTTTGAACAGAGTTTCGAGGTTTTATTGTTATATGAGAAATATCAAATATACAAAAAAGAATAGGCGATATCCAATAACAGGAGTACAAATAAAAAAAAAATAATGGTAACGAAACAACCGCAAATGAGAAATGTAGAAATTTAGAAATGCGAGTGTATCATCGCAAAGAATGGAAAAGAAGACATTGGCAAAAATTAATTATTTACCCAGACGAAAGACTGTCTTGGACAAATCGTCTTTACTAAACAGGAAAAGATAAAGCAAATAAAAACATACGACAAATTAGGTACTTGCGAGACGGCCTAAATGTCCTCGCGATAATCAATGGCAGATCATTAGCACAACTTTGATCGGACGCAGAGGGAAAACTTTCGGTTTCAAAAGTCACTTATATACTTATATATACTTATATATACTTATATACTTATATACTTGATAATTTTTTCTTAGTTGGGCAATTGTCTAAGCTATCTCTATGCAAAGTTTCGCATTAAATGTCCGATACCATTTAATCATCTACTCATCATCATCATTTTGTGGCGACCGTAACGATCGTGGGGCTACATCAACATTTGTGCGACGATATATTCTTTCCAGCCTATACGGTTTTCTGTTCTTCTTCTTATAAGTTGGTGAATTATTGGCTCTTGGCATAAATTATGTATCTGGTCTATCCATCTCATTGGCCATCTTCCCCAAGGTCGTTTGTCATCTATTTTCCCTAGTATTACCAGTTTTTCCAAACTATCCTCTTCTCTCCTCGTCATGATGTGTCCGAAATACTGCATTATTCGACGTTTGCATATATATATATATATATATATATATTTTCTAACCGCATAGTTACGCCAACCTCATTCAAGATAGATTTGTTGCTGCGCTTTTTCGTCCAAGGAACGCGAAGCATTCTTCTCCATATCCACATCTACAGAGTATCTTTTCTGATCCGTTTTTCGTAGCGTCCAAGTTTCTGCACCGTATAGCATTATAGGATATGTACACTATCTCTATTTTAGTTGTTTTTGTTATGTCATGACTTTTCCATATATACGTGACAGCATTTTCATCGCCTCTTTGGTCAATAACGCTCTTCTCTTTATTTCCATTTCGCTGGAACCATGGCAACTGATCAATGAGCCGAGGAAGACAAAGGATTCTACTACATCGTATCCCATTATGTACGTGTCACCATATATGGTCGTTGTGCTACTTCTATTCACCACCATGACTTTCGTCTTGTCCTGATTCAAAGACATACCGTATTCAGTTATTGTTTCTTTAATCGTATTCGTAATTTCTTCTAGTTCTTCTATTGAAGCCGCTAGTACGGTGGTATCGTCAGCATATCGAATTCCACCCTCCCAGCCTTCCAGTGCCTTCCTCATTACGTATTCTCCATAGATATTAAATAGTACCGGCGATATTACGCACCCTTGTCTGACACCTTTACCCGTTGTAAATCTTTTTGATTCTGCATAATTTACTCTAACTGACGCAGTGCTGCCTTCATATAGATTCTGTATAATTCGTCTGAAATGATTTGAGACAACCATTTCTTGAAGAATTAGAAACAATTTGTCCGATGCAACACTATCAAATGCCTTAGCGTAGTCGAGAAAACAAAGGAAGACAGGTTTATTGAATTTTCGGGCCTTTTCTATGATTAATCTGACTTTTAATATTTGCTCCCTAGTGCCTTTGCCTGGCATAAATCCAGTTTGCTCTTGAGCAATATGCCTGTGTAAAAAATATTTCAATCTGCTATTTTAAATTCTTAGCATGATCTTATTGGAGTACGAAATTAGCGCGATAAACCTGTAGTTCGTACATTTTCGCATTGATCCCGTTTGATGGAGCGCTATGAACACTGAGTGTTTCCGGTCTTTGGGCCATTGGCCAGATGTCCATATAGCGTTACATAGAATCCATAGTATTTTAAAGCCATTTTCTCCAATTACTATTCGTAATTCCGCACTTATATTATCACTGCCAGTAGTGGCCTTCCGTTTTTTTAACGCATCCTGCGCTTCCTGCACTTCGCTTAAAAGAATTCCGGATTCCATTTCATCATCTATGTTTGCACAGTGATCAAATGCCGCTGTTCCAATGTCCGATACCATTTAATCATCTACCATTATACCAATATTTAATCTCTTAAGGTACCAAATTTATTCGCAAGCCTCGATACTTTTACATCACTAAAACAACGTATACAACTGTGTTAACGTCATATCTTCGGTCGCGGCATATTTATCGTTTTCTTCATGAAAATCTAACTTTAATATCGTTACAGAAGCAGTAACGCTTGAATCGTGTATACAGTGTGTGTGACATTAATCGTTAAACAGCGCGCGCCCAGTTGGGGAAAGTCCTATACCACGGTAATGGCTGAATCGAATATGCGACTATTGTGTGTAACGAAAGAGAATATGTCTAAGTCGCCAAAATTTGAGCGAGTTCAATGCAGTCGGTCGGAAGTTGAAAGTGCGACGAAATGACGCGTTACATTAATCGTTGAACATGTGTAAAAAAGGCCGAGCGCGAAGCAAGTAACGAGTTTTTCCGGAGTGCGTCAGATTCATACAGAGCAAGTGTACCTACGTATAGGAACCAGTGCATGAAAAGATTTCGCCGTGAAATAGAGTATAGATTCGTCACGATTCAAAAAAGGTGTGCTTGATATTCGGAAAAAATGTCGCGTAAAGGCCAACATACCCTTTTGCAGTCCTCCTCCGTAAACTCGTAATTTCAAACTATACGAGGAAGGTTTATCGGGAGGTCAAATATCACTAAATATTCGGCGAACCAGCGTATATTTTACGGCGCTTCAAACAAGAACATCGTATGCATTCAATTCCGCCAAAAGGACAACCGAGAAAATTAACTGAGACTGATGAGATCAGACGGAAAATCGCAAAAACTCCGCAGGTAAGCGCACTACAATTAAGTCGTGATCCAAAGAGCAGGTGTAACAATTTCCACCGCAACTGTACGCCGAGCGGTGAAAAGGATGGGCTACTTTTCGCGAACGTCTCGTAGGAAACCCTACATATTAGTGCAGCGAACAAACAAAAGAGAGTCTCGAGTTCGCAAAAAAGTACCAGTTCAGAAAACGTTTTGATGCCCTTTTTACGGACGAATCGAAATTCAACCTGCTTGGTGGTGATGGGTAAGTTAGAGTAAGGCGTAAACTCAATACAGCACTGGAAAGTATTAGCTGCCTTTTCTGTACATTTTTTAAGAGATTCTCCGTTTTGTTATTCGCCTAAAAAAATTCGTAATCGACCTTTTTTTCTTTCATTTTTTTGTGTATTTTCGTTCGGATCCCGACTGTTCAAATATTAATGTTACTCACTGTATATCTATTATATAAAGTTGCAAGAAAAAAAAATCGTACAATTCGTCCTACAGTAACTAGGGAGTTCATTTTTTTCTCAATCGACGTATTTTCTTCGTCAGATCATAAGAAAATTATGACACCCTCAAAATTTTAAAATTAAAGGCCCCAACTTTTGAAAAATCTCAAGAAAAAAATGTTTAAAAAATTCCTCAGTCGGTTCTATATAAGTTATGGTATTAATTTTCTTTTTAACCTGCACACCAAGGTCTCTAGAATACGGGAAAAATAAAAAATTCGAAAAATGTTGTTATTTAGCGACCAAAATTTGTAATAATACACGCTTTAAGCGGTGAAACTGAAAACTAAAAAAAAGTTCACAGCCATTTCCCCATGGTAGCTGGAAGTTCACGCATCTTTTTAAATGATGTATTTCAATCGCTAGAATATAGGAAAAATACGAAACCACCCAAAATTTTGAAATCAAAGGACCCAAATTTTGAAAAATGTGAAAATCAAGTTTTAAGCAAAAAATTTTTAAAAAATTCCACAGCCGGTTCTATATGACTAATGGTATTGATTTTCGTTTTAACTTGCACACTGAGGTCTCCAGAATACAGGAAGTATAAAAAAAAAAAGAAAATTTTTGATATTTAGGAATCAAAATTTGGAAAAATACACGCTCAAAATGAAAATACTGGAAACTAAAAAAAAACGACAGCTCTTTTCATAGTGGCTGGAGGGTCATTCTTTTTTTTTTTTTTTTAAATCATGTATTTCAACCGCTAGAATATAGGAAAAATATGAAACCTCAAAAATTTTTAAATTAGAGGGCCTAAATTTTGAAACGTGTGAAAAGCAAATTTTAAGAAATTATTTTTAGAAAAGTTCTACAACCGGTTCCTTATAAGTTACGATATTGATTTTCTTCTTAACATACACACTAAGGTCTCTATAGCAGAGGGAATATGTAAAATTCGAAGAATTTTGACATTAAGGAACTAAAATTTTGAAAAATATGTGCCTAAAGCCGTTAAAGAAGTCTACAGCTCTTACCACGGTAGCGGGAGGGTCACTTTTTTTTTTAAATGATGTATTTCAATCAAATTTTTAACGGAATTTAAAATCAGAAATTAGGCTGCAAAGGGTGCTTACATAAGAACAAACTTCTCGCAGATAACGTTATATGATCAAATTGAATAGGGCATGCACGGAGGAAAGCATTAATGAACATGAAAAATAAAGTAAAAAAAAAATAAAGTAAAAATAAAAAAAAAAAAAAAGTAAAAATAAAATAAAAATAAAGTAAAAATAAAATAAAAATAGAATAAAAAAAGTAAAAATAAAGTAAAAATAAAGAAAAAACGCTTCTCTTATCGATAATATGCGCTTTAACGATCTTCAGCAAAATTAACAGGAGTAGTCGATTAAGCAGCTTCAAAATGTAATACTGGAGGGAACTGCTAAGGAAAATAGTACAAGAGTTTCACCATCTAGTGACCCCGTCTCCTATTGTTGTTCTTCGTGCGTAGAAGTATTTTTGACATACTAAACATATCGAAGTGGAAACCATCCTGCTTATAATAAGTCGCAGGTGAATTTGTCGATCAAGTAGCTGGGCGGAGGACAATAAAATGGACCATTTTATAATACGATCATCGTGAGTACTTTATAAGAGTGAACGGTGCAAAAGAAGAATGTAATAATGAAAAGCGGTGAATGGGGCTGAGCGATCAGAGTAAAAAATAAAGGGTGATAGACACAGAGAAACGTTTACAGACTAACTGATTTTATTAATCGTACTAGTGAAATTTGATTACGCATAACACAGGGCCAATTAAAACCATACTTATTACCTCAGATAGCAATAGAGCAGACGGTTTTATTCCTGTAAGAAGTACTTGGGAACAACTTCTTAATTATATACAGAGAAACATATTGAAAATATCAGCTGTACCGTACTTACCGGATTACACAAAAGCACCTGAATGGTTCAGTGCGATAATTGATATTACGAGTATTTGAACATCCTCTAGTACTGCTAAAAAATAGCGATGCCGGTAAGAGTGGAAAATCAGTTTCGGTAGAAGAAAAATACCGGCACGCAAGTTCCGCACAAGCGGTACAATGATATTGTATCAGAACTAGCAACGGGTATCAAACGGGTTACATATGTCAAAGGACGAATATTAAAAAACCGGGCAGAAAAATGTACCATTGATTGGAATACTACGATGTGGGGGGGGGGACATTTATTTTGTAAAAAACAGGTACGATGAAATACAAAACAAATGAATCCTTTTGCGACCCGTGGAATGCAATCCCCACGACTAATCACCTTAGAGCTATCCGCTCTTATCCCATTCCTTGGAGATCTTTTACGCACAGTAGAAAAGAACAGGTAGTTCTGTCTCGTCTCCGTATTGGTCATACTGCACTGACTCATAGTTATATTATAAATAAAACGGATACACCATTGTGTTCTCGCTGCGTCCAGACACCCTTAACACTCCGACACCTATTCTTTGAATGCCCACGGTACTCTATATATTGACCTCAAAAATTTAGTTGCAATTCATTGAAACAAGTTTTATCTGATGATCCAATTGCAGTAGAAGCAGTCCTTCATTTTTTCCGAAATATAAATATGATCAACTCCATATAACATCCAATAACTACTTTCGGGTGCTTCTGGCCATAGCAGCAGTACATGGTACCCGACAAAAAAAAAAAAAAAAAAGAAAAAAAAAAGATCGCGATAACATATTTGGGAGCATACACTAAACAACGGAAATGATGAAAATGTGATTAAACGACGAATCAATCGAAACGACTAATAATGCTTTAGAGAAATTGGATAAAAACTTAGAAAGACCATTTCATATAAAAACTACAAAAATGTGCCTGATCAGACTCTCCCGTATTTTATATGGTTCGCGGAGTCTTTTGGACACTGATGTAAACATCAAAAAGCTTGATTCGTAATCTGTTACAAACGAATGCTCAAAATTCCACCGGTGGGGAACAATATAGAAAAAATAAAGATAGAATTAAAATGATTCAACAACAAAAGAAGATTTTGGTCGTATCATCGGTGAGATTAGAGAAACACATTATTGTACAAGGAGAAGTATAGAAAAAATAATAGATATGTCGTTGTTTTTTGTTTTTTTTAATTACACTGAAGCAATGACGGAATTATCAATGCCAAAACTGTCGGCAGCAGCGGGAACCGGGATAGACGAAAGAAAATCGAACATGATTGGTCGCATCGTGAAAGATGGACGATGCAAGAAAGAAGGCTAGATTTTAAATTATTTGATAGAAAAATGATAATCCGAACGGTGTATTTTTATGGTTTATCTTCGAAGTGGCACTGGCTCGATTGCAAACGTCGTGACTAGCTCTATATTCATACATTCTTGTCGCACTGACATAGGTAGTGTTCGTGACAATATTCTCTATGCAATACGAAAGTGTATGAAACAGACTGATTGCGATCGCTTGTTGTTATTGCGATACGAATGCAGTCCTAAGGGTGCAACGTCGATTTCCACATGCATATGATGGTACGCATAATTGTTACCGCCTTCCACTTGAGAATATTAAACGATTATTTACGTTAATAATTTTCATTACTTACCGCTAGCTAACTCACGCGACCCCGATAGAGTAGTCCGATCGTTCTCATTATCGCGACGAAGCTTACTATTTACATAGTGCGAATCTTTTTTAAATTTCATCATTAATTAAAATAGTTTCAGAGTTAACGGTATTATACCGATAGGTATTTTTAAAATAAGGGAGTCCAGTTTGTCCCGTTTACATTCCATGGGTCTCTGATGGTTAAATGTGACAATCCTCTCCCTCACCGTTCTAAAAAGCTATGGGGATATTGTATTTATGGCGTGGCTTTTTTATTGCGATGTAATTAAGGGGGGGGGGGGCTAATTAATTTTGAAATAATAGAGTATACGGCTTAAAAGGAGCACATTATAGGTAAACAGGTAAAGAAACATATAAGTAGATAGCAGATTTCTTGATTTCTGATTTTATCTATTCATGCCATCTTCAGCATTTTCCGATACAACCACATTTCAAAGGCTGCTAGTTTTTTCACTATGGATATATTTATGGTCCACGCTTCCATTCCGTACAGTAATATTAACCAGATATATAGCATTTTACCATTCTCCATTTAACATCCCAGTTCAGTACTTCGTTTATAAATAAATTTTTCATTTTCATAAAAGTAGTTCAAGCTTGTTCAATTCTTAATTACGTATTCCGAATTCCATTGATTCGGCAAGTTACAACCGAGATATTTGAATCTTTGTACTTGCTCTATTGCATATAATTGTTAATTCTAATGTTAGCTGTTATTTCTGAGCTATTTTTACTGACTACCGTAATTTTCGTTTTCTTTTTATTCATTTTTATTTCCATTCCGGAACATGCGTCCGTTATTCTGTTAACTAAATTTAATTTTGTAGGTTATATTCGCTGTCCGCTATCAAAACCGTACCATATGTTGTTTATTATAAAAACAAAAAACATTATAAAAGCGGAAAATAATATTATAAATGCAAAAAATAATACTATACATGCGGAAAATAATATTATAAATGCGAAAAATAACATTATGAATGCGAAAAATAATATTATAAATGCGAAAAATAATATTTTTGTACATATATATATATATATATATGATTATGTATATATGAAAACCATTATAATATGTATATAGCGACTATAATTAAAGACAAAAAATTATAAGAAAATTGCTTCTTTTTTTTTTTTTTCAAACGATATTTTAATAAATATGAATGGAACTAATTTTAGCTTTTTGGCGGGATTTTTTTCACAGGTGAATTTAAAGTAAACAACTAAAAACTTCGCTATCGTAAAAACGAAAAAAATATGACGTTGCCCGATCGTATTATCATAAACCCCGTAATTTTCGGAAATATTTCGAAACCGCGCCTCATTGGGGAAACATTTTAGATGCTTCTCTTTCAGGAGAATGCAGACAGGCGGCATGTTATTACTACCGAGCCAATGTCGAGAACAGAACAGCAGCATTAAAGGTAACGTGTGGTATTTTTTAATTTCGTTTGGATTAAATATTCTGCATAGATTTCAGCGCCATGATCAAGCAAAATTAAATGAAAAACGGACAACAATGTCGGTGCCCGTATGAACTCAACTGTTTAATTAGCCAGTTTATGCAACCAGTAATGAAAAAGGTAACAACATGTCGCTATTATGTGGTTAACGGAGAGAGACGACGTTAATGCGCTCCTACTTCCATTCAAAGGATAATTTATGTTATCGAAGAAAATGAAAATGGACAACGATATTTCCGTGGCTTATTCAAGTAGTGGAAAAAACAGCAACTCTTTCAAAGAACACAGTTCGTCGGGAATTCGATTTATTCGTAATACGTTCGCCGGAATTCTCTGCGCGTGTAACATAAATGCTCGGCTTTATCGTTAGCTGTGACTTTAGCGAAGAACTGGCAATTAATTAACACAATTTGATATATATGCAGCGATGTAAACTAAAGCCGGAGCAGCAATATGCGTTCCACAGATGGACTATTTAAATGGAGGATTCTGCGGCAAGGGCGAACGCACCCAGTGAAAGCCATCGATAATAAAAGAAACAGGCAGGAAAAATGCAACACGCCGAAACTAATTAGCGGGCAGAAGCGAGAAAACGGCATGAGAGCGGAAGTTCATTCAGACTAGAATAAACCGCAAAATTCGCCTAGCGGCGGCATGTAAAGACAGAGAAAATTCAGAGAAAAATAAACGAGATATATAAAATTTACTCCGTTAAATCAGTTGTGCCAGCTTAATAAATCACTATTACTAAGAAAGGGCTCAACTGTGATCCCCGGCGATCATCACTTTGCGATGAATAAGTCAAGCTCGTCAACCGAAGAATGAAATAGCTTCATTTGATTTTTTCTTTTTAAATTATCAGTCATCGGTTGCGATAGTTTCGTTACGTTTAATCGGACTTCAGTGTCTTCTCAGTTCTATACTATGCACGAAAGCGTCCATTAAGCTTCAACAGGAACAATTCAATCACGCTTCCAAGTCTGAAACAATCCGATATTCCGTCTTTATTTCCATTGTCATTTGGAAGTCCCGCTAAACCGTTTCAAGATTTTCATCTGACTAACAATAATCAAATAAAATGCATGTGCACTCTCTTAGTCATACTGCTGCTCGATTTCAAGCGCGGTGACGTACATTCTCTTTGTACAGATGATCTCGGAAAAATTCTTTAAGTTCTAATGTGTGTGGAAGACTACACTGAAGGGGGAACAATTGTAAATACAGCCTACTTATAGATCCTGTTTGCTAATTAATTAATAGAAATAATGTATAAATGATCTTTCAGTTGAAAAGCTTATCAACATTTATTACCAAAAGATTATTTCTATTACACAATAATCCTCTACTACATGATTTAAAAATTCTTCATTAGTTTTTTATCGATATTAAAGCAGCATCTAAAAAGAAGCACACGCATATATATATATATATATATATATATATATATATTTCTTTATTCTTTATTCTTTATAGTGCCATACTTAATTCCTGAGCGTCGGCGACTACCTATTCGTACATCTCAGCAGTACAGATATAGGTAGTGTACTAGGCAATTATTATATATGCAACGCAGGTGTACACACGCAAGACTACATTTGGAACTGATAGTAGCCGCTTGTTATCGCGCTACCAGTGCAGTCCTATGTGGGTCTGCTGTGTACTGACCTAGCGCGCATATGATGTTGAACGTGGTGGTTTGCCATTGCCTTCCACGTGACTACTAGCGAGTATTTATTTATTTATTTAATTCTTGTAATAAGTTCGTCACCGCTCAGGATCGAACCCGTGATCTCCATAACGGAGGTCAAGGGCTCTAGCAAGCTATCGCGACGACTTACATATATATATATATATATATATATATATATATATATATATATATATATATGTGTGTGTGTGTGTGTGTGTGTGTGTGTATATATGTATATACATATATGAATTGTTACAATTTTGGCCCCTCTACTATTCTTAGTTTGTATGAAACTTAGACAAAGTTCTATAAAACACAGTAAAGTATTCTCGCATATGCGGATGACATAGCTCTGATAATAACAAACAAAAGTATCAGTAGTGCCGTGAACACCAACTTCAAAAGGGGACCTAAATAACTTAAATCAGTGGCTCTACATGATAAAGGACTACAGATGAATGTAGATAAAACCGAAGTTATTGTGGATTAAGCAAAGCACATTTACTATTAAAATTACCAGCTCAACATGAAATGTCACTCAATTAGCTGTTTGCATACAACGAGGAAAAACTATTGCGCTTGCAGCATTATTGAACCGGTAGAAAGCTATAATGATACTATTCTTTCTGTTCGTGCTTCTATTTTTAACTTGCGCTTAGCACGTTCTATCCTTATTGACTTTTTATGGGTTCCTGGTCACTCTGGCATTGAGGGCAACGAAGCAACTGACGTCCTAGCTCGCTCTGCGTTTCTCAATGGTCCACTCCTCTCCCATTTTCCTGCCTCAGACATTCTTTTTCTCTCTTTAAGTCTCCATGCCAAACTATGGATTGACATCTACCCTTCTTTCTTCGCTAATCGTTCCTCTTTCTACCTCCTTCTACAGCCTATTCCCAACTCACAGCCCTGGTTCCAATTTCTTCCCTTTTCTCGACGCTCAGCTATTGTTTTCTTAATCAGACTACTTCACTTTTTCTCCTTCACCTTCACCCTTTTGACCTCTTCACTCTACTGATCCTCCCTTTATATGCGCGACCCCAACCATATACTTTTTGAATGTCCTGCTCTTTTTCCCGAGTGCTCTCTTCTATACGCCGAACTACTCTTGACGTCGGATCTTCCTATCCCTTTCAATGCTTCCCTTATCCTTTCCTTCCCATCTCTACCCGTTATTCCCCTCCTACTCTCCTTTATACTCTCTATCACCGATCGCCTTAGAATCTGAGTAGGTGAACTAAGCTCATGTAGTTGGGTCAGTGCTGGCACCGAACCCATTTAAAAAAAAAAAAAAAAAGAAAGCTATATATATTTAGGGCTAAAAGTAGACAACTATTTTAATTAGAGAAACCATACAATAAAGCTTCTTCGAAAAGCAATACCAATGTTATATAGACTACACAAAATACATGAAATCACAAAAAACCAAAATTGATGATATGCCAATATGCGTGGGGAAAAACAAAACTAAACTGAAACACATAAACTACCTTCAAAAAAGAATGTTTACGAATCACTATGGCAACTAATAGGAAAAATACAAATATAGAAAGGGACATAGTACAACAATATCTTGAACTCAAAATCTCATATGCACTACTTAATTATATTGAAGTGAATAAACCGAAAAATAAAAATAGAAAAAAGAGAACAGCAAGGTTATTAGAAAAGCACGACTCTATAAAAACATTTAAAGTAACCTCAACCAACACGAGGACAACTTACAAATAAACATACTATGCAATATGTTGAACGCACTAGCGGAACATACATTAAACGATTACCGGCCAAACGGGAAAACAACTAAAGTAGAATTTAAAAAAAGGTTCTGAAAAAATTAGTCTAAAATTAAATAATTAGTCGTGCTTAGTAGGGCTTTTAGGTTACAGCTGGCACACAACAGGTAATCGGGCCTAAAGAAACAGCTAAAATTAGAAGGATTTTTATCCATCGGTCCGCCCACGCTTGGGGCTCCCACCCATTACCGCCGCGAATGTGCACCCTCCGTTTTCACGAGCGCTTCGGTCGTTACCGCGTATTTTTTTTTTTAAATTCATGGCTTAAGTATCCCAGCAGGGTTCCAAAAATTAGCCTATCTGATCGTCCGCGCAGACTCACGCGGCGCGCCTTCTACCCTAGTGTGCATGTATAATTTTTCTGGGATTAGAGGGGCGAAATATTCGCAGAGAGTTAGAAACGTTCGAAACTCGATCCTTAGGAACCAAAATTTTTTCCGAGTCGCGCTTCGTTCCAGCATTTGTTGTTTTTTTTTTTAATTTTAATTTTTACTTTACAAGACGTATAGAAAATAAGATATATTTTGATCCACCAAACAGCCACTTCTCGATCGCTACCGCGTTTTTTCGAAATTTCGGACATATGTATACACTAGCAGGGTTCTAAAAATTATCTCACCCAATCGGCGTACAACCACACGCACGCACGTTTCCACGCACGCCGCGTACTTTTGTCACACAGGCGTATTATACAAGTGTGGCTTTGCATCTAATAGGCATGGTGTAATTTTTAATTTTCTGAGGATGGGAGGGCTAAAATTTTCGCAGACCATTAAAAACGCTCGAATCTCGGCACTTGGAATCCAAATTGTAAACGACCTTTTTGATTCGCGTTCCGTTCTCGCATTTTTTTTTTTTTTTAAATTTAATTTTTACAATTTAGGAGACGTATAGATAAATACGTAATATCATTGATTGCGCAGACGACTGCATCATCTTTGCAACGGTTGCCCCAACCGGATGCTTCTGCAGTTCAATGGTCTTATATCTCCGTCACGCGCACACACACACACACATATATATATACATTTATATACACACACTGTTATTTCTAGGAATCGCAAACTTTTTCATCAATCACGGATGGGAGAGGGTGGGTTTATATATATATATATTGTTTTTGTCACGCAGTGGAAACCAACATCGAATCATATTTGTCATCACGCGTGTTGTTTACTTTTGAAGACGTACAGAAAAATAAACGTAATTTTTATTCGGTCAGTTCGCCTAAAACTTTTCTGTATCCGATACATTATGCAAAGCTATGTCTATCTTGCTCATCGCAAAACCGCACGGGACGATCCAGCACACACATCTGCTATCGCGCTAGTGTTTCCATAACAATGTTTTCATGCCGAAGTATTATAGAGTTAGCCTGTATATATTTTTTTCGCATCCAAAAATTCGTTTATTGATCTTTCGTGTTCACTTTTTTTTATATTTTCTCCAATTCTAGAATTGAATCCGACAAAGTCTCGACCTTCGCAAATGCATAACGTTCGTTCCCACCCACACCACTACCATCGGTTATTTCACCTTCGTTCATAATGTTTTGTTTGGTTTTTTTTTCAAGCCTAAATGATATAGAATGAGCCTAAGTGTAACAACGGACAAGCTGCGGTGATTTTCAGGTATCATCCGTTAAACGTTATCATTTGTGTTCAGTGAGAAACACGATTAATCAGATTTATTTCAATGTTACCCATTCGCTGCTATCAGAAATTCCATACAAAAAATACCGTTCTTCGTTAACGATTTAGTTTTTCCACATGTATGGCTTGTTATATATGTAAATTACAAAACACATATTTTACATCATTTTATTGGTTTATTCATTTACTTAAAATGTTTTTTTATTTTTTTGGAATAAGGACTTTGGTATGAAATACCAAAATAAGCAGATTTTTGTGATGTAAATTTAAGAGTTCCATTAGCAATTATTGTAACACGAAACGGATAAAGATGATTAATATTAATAATCGGTCAAATGCAATATCGGTTCTTTTCATTTTTTTTTTTTTTAATGTACAGTCAGCCATATTTAAAAATTTTAAATCCATCAATTCTACGTAATTTAAAGTGTAACATAACTGAATTGAATTTGCTTCTAATATATATTAAAGGGAACAAAAAAATAAAAACTCAAATTAAAAACAAAAATATGGAAAATGCGGAATGTGTAATAATTGAAATAACTTGGTATGAGGAAAAACTATTTCTATGGGTGTTATACAGATCACCATCAGGAAAAGCAAACAAATACATTAAAGAAATAAAGGAGATTGACAAAAAATACATGGAAAACTGTTCTACTATATATATATAGGAGACATAAATATAAATACTGGAAGACACAAATCAATAGCAACAAAATACATGAACACAATGACAGGAATGAGATATGAAAGTAATTTAGAAGGATACACAAGAGAAGAATGGAGAGAAAACAGGTTCACACAAACCAAAATCGACCATATATGTATACACTAAAAAGAAGAAAAGAAACATCGACTTCGAATATTATAATACAGATATTAAAATAGCAGATCACAACATGATAGTGTGTACAGTAAAAATGGAGATGGGAAAAACCGGAGGAAAACAAATGGAATTAAACAGAAGTTTTTTAATGGAAAATAAAGTGAAAAACGAACTAAGACTCATAAAGTGGGAAGGGAAATCAGATAAATTGGACGCTGAAAATTTATACGAAAGCATAAAAGGAAAATTTGAAAAAGTATATAAAGAATGTAGGCAAACAAAAAATACGTCAGGAGAAGGAAAAATACAAAGGAAGAAAGAATGGATGACGCAAAACAGTAATTGAAATGATAAAAAAAAAGAGACAAATTGTACAAAAAAAGTAAAAAACAGAATAATCAAAATATTGAGTTAAGAAGAAAATACAATAAATTCAGAAACCAAGTGAATGCAGAAATAAGACGGCAAAAAGACATGTTTGTCGGGAAAAGTTTTAAAGTGGCATCAGGAAAACTTGGTTAAATATAAACAAGATTATAAGAAAACAAAGGAGCCTGGGAATAGATGAAACCATAAATAAATACTTTGGCAAGGAACAAGAAGCAAGAGAAATTTGCAGACAAATTCAGTAAAGAATTCAAAAATGGTATAAAAAAACTAGAACACAAATGTAATAAAGTGCTATTAGAAAAAAGAGAAGAAGATGAAGTAAAAGTAAACATGTACTTACCTAAAGCAAACGTAGAACAGGTGGAGAAAATAATCGATGAATTAAGGGAAACAAAGGCCACCGGAATCGATGGAATAAGAATAAAAGATATAAAAACAGTAAAAATATGCATATAGTGGAGGAAATTACTAAGCTAATTAATCAGACGTTAAAAGAAGGGAAAATACCAAATGGGTTAAAAATATCGAAAACGAGACCAATATATAATAAAGGGAAACGTAGTGAATATGAAAACTCTATTATGCCAATTGCTATAAGGAACGTGATTGGAACAAAATTAAAAAAGTACGTAGCAAATAATCTAACGAAGTACCTACAAGAAAATAGGATAATTGACAAAACACAATACGCATTTCAAAAAGGAAAATCCACATCGAAAGCAATCGGTGAGCTTACTGAAAAAATAAGAGATAGCTTTGAAGAGGGAAAGAAGGTGTTGATAACGTTCATAGATCTTAGTAGAGCATTTGAAACGGTTGATCATAAAATAATGATAAACGCATTAGAGGAAATATGAATAACGAGTATAGTTTGAAAAAATGGTTTCAAAGTTATTTAACACAGAGGAAAACATGTGTAAATATCTTAAATGTGCAAAGTGAAAAAGAGGAGATGAATGCAGGAGTACCGCAGGGTAGCAACTTAGCGCCAATACTGTTTATTGTATATACAAATGGTCTTTGTATAAGGGGAATTAAGTTACAGTGAGGTAGTCTCGTACGCGGATGATATATGACAATATAGTTAGGTCACATAAAGATGTTAAAGAGGCAGAAATAAGGATGCAAAAAGATCTAATAACAATAAGTAAATGGGCACACGATAAAAGTCTAAGAATAAATGTAAAAAAGACTAAAGGTACTGCGGAAAAAAAGAGACAGCTCTGATTTGTATTATCTAAATATAATAATGCACTCAAACGAATGTGTACACTCGACTAGGGAGGAAGAAATGAATGCGAAATGAAAAACTGTCAAAAGTAGACATAGTAACGCAGTATAAACATTTTTGGACAGTAATGATGGACCAACACTTAAGATGGGACATACATATGGAATACATTGCAAAGAAAATAAGAGCAGTTTTACCAGCTTTATACACATTAAAGAAATATGCAACAAATAAAACATTAAAAGTAGTTTATTATGCGCTAGTAGAGTCGAGGATCAGATATGGAATTCAGGCATGGAGAATGACGAGAAAAGCATACTTGGGGAAAATAAATAAACTGCAAATTAAATGCTTGAAATTAATAGGAAATCCTTAAGGGGAGAAACCGATAGTGAAATAATTAAAAGAGAAGAAGACGTAATGAGCATAAGAGGAATGTACTTATTACTGAAGATATGGGAGTACATATCAGCAGAAAAGAAAATTAAATTGGAGGAAAGAATAAACACAGAATACGTTTTTTTTTTGGTTTTTTTTTTGGACGCGTTAACAGTGGAACTTACCCAACGCAAGGAATTGTATCTTATATACGGAAAAGATTAGAAATTGAGGAGATAAAGAAAGCCAAAAAAGGAACTATATTGAGAGAGGGGAGTGCAAGAATGGAGTGGGCACTATAAGGAGTAGGAAGGCCAAGGCGCAGAAGACTAGAATAGAGAGTAGAACGTTCGGAGGAAATAAAGGGGCATTCGAACAAAATGTGATTCGCATCACAGGTATAATTGAGCTTAGAATACGAGTTGAGGGAAAAACTTTCGTTCCAACTGCCGTTAGCAAGAACAAAGATGGGGGAGCAAACGGATAAATATATTATAACTCAGATGTTGAATAAAATACCCAAAGAAATAATAGAGAAGGAAAAAATAGGGGAAAGAAAAAGGAAAATAAAGGAATGGCTTCAGGAAGAAGAAAATATAAAAAAAATAATAAACATAAAATAAAAAGACAAAGCGCAACAAAAAAAGCTAGAAAAAAAAAAACTTTGAATATAGAAAATAGAAATAGATTAGTAATTATTGATAAGTAAAATAGATAGATTAAGTAAATATTACATAGGTTAATTTAAGATGGTAAAATGTCAAATAGGATAATTCGTCGACAAGCGTTTTAGCTTGACGAAAATTTTTGTATGTAAAAAATTATAAATACATATTTTTCAAAAAAAAAAAAAAAAAATCGTTATATTATCTTTCTTTTTCATTTGTATCTAGCAAGTTTATTTGGGGATACGTTTATTGAAGTTCCTTCTGATATCTATAATTTTAATTATATATTTAATTCCTTGACCGAAGCTCTCGAGGTTTCAAAAAAATATCAAAAAAGACAAATAAAGGCACAAAAATAATTTTTAAACACATAAATAAAAACGCTTATGTTAATGCTGGGCGAGGAATATATACAGCAATTACAAATTAAGGGTAAAAACCGTCGTTCGCTACCGCCCGAACAATTCACGCCCGGAAAAGGGCGACCCGTCACTGTTATCGTCAGTTATTTCACTTTCGATTATTTTATTTATTTCTTATTTTCCCGTCAGAATTTCAAAACTAACCTTATGGATCTTTTCCCTTTCGTCCTTTTTACTGATAGTATATAATATTTTGTTTGAGCTTAGATATTGTTGAATTAACCCAAACTTATTTTTATTTTCCAGCTGTTTCAAAAAAATGTTCAAACTTTCTTAATTTTTTTTATGCTTCCTCTCTAATGCTAAAATATAAGTCGTCAAAGTCCCGATCGCCGCAAGTGTACACTCTGTGATAGATGGTGTTAAAGTATATCATACATTCCTGCACACATTCTACATTTAACATTATCCCCTATTATGTATTATCAAAATTAACTGAAAATTTATAATGGACGAATGAATGTAACCTTAATCCCCTCTGTATCTTCGGATCACTTTGCCGATCGAACGTAATATTTTTTAAGTTTCTTCTAATGTAAGTATTCAAAATTATTTCGAGCATATTGTTTATTCTTTCCATTGTTCCGAAATTTCCCTCACTCTATTAATTCCTAATTCAAAATCAATAGATAAATGTGATGTTATAGTAGAGGGTTGTATTTTAATATTTTGGACATTATCGCTAACTGTTTCATGGGTTATTATGTAATCGATAACGCTTGCTCCTTTAAAATTACTGAAAGTTTTAATGTTGTAAGGATTACAAACCCGCAAATCATTGGCAAAGAGAAAGTCCTCAAAGAGAAAATCCTCAAACTGTTCTGCTCTTTTACGGTTGTAGAATATATTATTAAGGGTTTTCATACAGCGCAGATCTTACGTTAAAATCACTTACTAGAATTAGTTTTAAATGTCTAAATTGCGCTATTAAATTTGATATTAAGATAATACGTTGATCTATATGTCGATCTGGTGTGAAAAATACGCTGCAATTATAATATAATTTTCAATATTTGACGCTGTTATTATGTTTTCTGTATTATTTAGCTGAATTAAATTAATGTTTTTATCGTACGCAATAGCCACATTATTATTCAGCATTATTGCACCGTATTCAGAATGGATTCCGTATAATTTGTTTTTATATATGTACGGTTCGGGAATTATTATTAAATCATGTTTGTTTTCTGATAAAATTTATTACCGTTTAAATTTTCTTTCTCCCTAAATTAAGTAATACCATCGTTAATTTTTCATTCATCATAACAATATCAGTGAATTAAAATTAGAACTAAAACTAAAACTAAAACTAAAACTAAAACTGAAACTTTCTACGAGAATAAATAGAGGAATTACGAAATACTTAATACTAAGCTTGATAATAAATTAAGTACATAATACCTAGTTAAAAATCATATCTTGTTTTAAGTTTTTCAATGATTTTCAAATAAGGCGAACAAGTTCTGGCAAAAGTGCCATGTTCAATCTGTCTTAATGCCTCCATTTCCGCATATGTGTTAGACTCACGCTTTATATAATATTTTATTTCATAAATATTGTTTCGCGATATACGCGATGCAATCTATAAATCGCTTTTATCAATTGAATAGAGAGAGAGAGAGAGAGAGAGAGAGACAGGTAAAAAAACGTATTAGTTTTATAAGACACGGTGTGTTTGATGAAAACGCGGTAACAGGAGTAGATCATGAATGTAACAAGTGAGTGAGAAAGAGTGGGATGCGAATTAGAAGAATATATTTTTCAATGCAATAATAAGAAAATTTTGAAGTTACCCGTAACTATCCCTGAACAAGCCATATTGAGCAAAAAATGAAATTTTTCTTCATTGGATTTGTTGATATAATACTCGTATAGTGACTGACGTTGTCGATTGCTACGAGTGCGTACCGTTTATTCCCACGCACGTGTGTTGTTGCTACGCTAACATCGATCGCCAGCCACTGTCAGAACCTTTAAATACTAGATACCAACGTCGCCGACACTACTTTCCCTGCCGTTCATAATATTTGCTTTTCTATGAGTAAGCATTATAAAATTAGTCTAAGTATATTTTTTATTTTTTCGTTACACAAAATTTTTTTCAAATCCTTCGTTGTACGACACAGTCACTTGTCGCTTCATTACCTGAAAGATACCTGTACAACCACTATCATCATTCTTATCACAACCTAGTGTTTCCGCAAATCGTGGAGAAATTTTCTTCGCTCCATACGTACCAAGTGATCTATTTCCAAAAATTCAAATCGTACGTAAGTAATTTAGAATTAGACTAATTATATTTTACCATTTCCATAATTAGCCATCCCTTTACAGATCATCTACTCTTTTCATACTCTTACGTAATATTTTTTATTATTTTTTATTTTTCATTAATATGAACCGCATCAATAAGCCCGCATTTTGTTCCTCCCTGTTCATCTGTTTCCGAATTTTCGAAATAAGTATTATAAATAAATCCGAGTATACTATTGCAATATCAAAATCTTACCTCATATCTCTCATCGAGCATTTTCTTTTAATCTATCGCACATATTATTTTTATCATTTAATTTTTTCCCAATTCGCATGTCTGCTAACATATAGAAAAAAATGTATTGTTGTCTACACGCATGACGAATCCACTCTCCTCATCTTTGCACTGTGAAATAATTTTTTCTTTAATTATTTTTATCATCATGAACTAAATTACTATTTTTTAATTTTTTGTTTTCATTCCATGCATGGCAAAAACCACATGAATGCGTACACCGTACGCCTCCAGTAACCTCTTGTGAATTTTCAAAATTATTCCAAGCATACTATTTCTTCAGTATCAAAAATGATCTATTCTTCACTCGTACCACTTTTCCGTCCGTACTTAATTTTTTCTGTATTATCACTAATCTACGAAAGCACTCTGATGGTTACTTTTTTTTTTTACTCATACTGAAGCCATCATCCCCTTCCCCCAGAATGCTTTCTATCTTCCAAATTTAATACAATGATACAAAATTAGTCTAAATATGCATTCATGCTAGTAAAAAGTAATATATCCCCATTCCTTTTTCTATTCCTTTATACATTTTTGAAGAAATTCTGGAACATGTTTCAAAAATTGTTTTTTCGTTTTTTCGTTTTTTTTTTTTTTTTTTTTTTTTGCCCCAATGAGTTTATCAACGAGGACATACAACAAGAAATGGGAAGAAGGAAAGAATAACGAGCAGAGATTGTAGAGCGTTAAAGAGAAGGGAAGGGAAGGTAAGGAATCATGAACAAGGAACAAGAGATAGCTAAATAGAGAGAGTTAAAAGGAGGTAGGATTAGAAAATGAAGAAGAATAAATTGGTCTAAATGTACTATTTTATTGTCTAAAATCAACTGTTCCTTTTTACGGCTTTTTACGATCGTACATAATTGTTTTTCTATATTATCATTACTGCAAGATCCTACAAAAAAACACTTCGTAATTTTAATCATATCGAAATCTTTAGACTATTTCTTTCTTGCTGTACGTCATCAAATTCCATTGCAACGATACAAAATTAGTCCAATTATACTTATTATATCAGCCCCGTTTTTTTCCTATTCGATCGTATGTTCTCGAAAAAAAAGAAAATCTCATATTATTTTTGTCACTCATTCATTCATAATTATTTAATTAAAACTGTTGCAAGACTTTACGACAAGTGAATACCATCAGTCATTCTTTACTTTCTAACATACATTTTTGTAAATTCATACTGTATTAACATTCATTTTAGATGCGAAGACATACAACTTTTAACGGCAATCAACTCTTCGCTTCACTAATGATTGATGACAACCGTTCCCAAAAACATTAGCGAAGATTTTTACTCATTCGAAATAAAGTGAAATAATATTTTTCCCTACATCTAATGCATCACCAAGCTTGTATACAACACTCGACCATCTCTCTCCGTCATTCTTAGACGACTGATATTCCTTCAGCACGATTACTATTCAAATTATACATACTATCGAAGATCCGTTGCTTACTCGCTGCATATACGAATTGTTTCGCTAATTTATCTACAAACAGGCACCAAACAATTCTACTCCTTATTTTTATTTCACATTTCTTTTTCGTTTTTTTTTTCGTTTTTTTTTCAAATCTATCAACACGAGTCTCTATAAAACAAGTATGAAAAATATCAAATTTTATTATTATTTCATGGATATGATTCTATAGCAGTTTATTAGAAAAACGATCGAAACTCGATACTTAAATTTCAAACTAGAAGGAGGAAATTTTCATACCAAGCTCTGTTTTTTACATTTCCCTTCTAAATCATATCGTTGAATAGACCGTTTACGTGAGGAATGGATGAAACACCCGGTGACCAATGAAAACGTACGAGTTTTACTATTTGGAATATAAATTTAGATGGAGATTTCTATACTACGGTTTCGTTTTAAGATGTTTTATTTTTAAGTTTTTTTTTGTTTAAATTTCTTTTACACAATTATTCTATTCTATTTTCTCTATTATCTAACATCATCACATCATTCACTCTTTACACTAACATGTGTAACTTCTACAACATTGTCTCATTGCAAGGTAGTTATAATATGATCAGACAAAATTAGTTCTTATATGTTGTTGTTATACATTAAACGCAGCACACCAGCAGGTGTGTATACTTCATCAACATCTCGATCCATGCAGTTGGGTTGATTTTCTAATTTTAATCTACGCTATAAGCGACTGTATATTACCGGGGTTGCATCAAATCTGTTATGGTTGGGAATTTTGGGGGCTATCATTGTATTAGGAAATGTACACATGCACGTACATGGTCACACAAGCGTAGACATCAACAACATCATCATCATTGTTACATTATTACATACATACCATCGTGCTATAAAACATATGTATCCTGTGTATCAAGCGCATTTACAGCATATCTCAACTGCACACATGTTACCATGTTGGTAAGTTCTGACTCTTCATACACACTGATAAATTCATAGAGCTAAACATAATTAAAACGGTACATGTCAAAAAGTAACTCATAAAAATAACGTACATTGAGCGCATCCTTTGTAGCGCAATTGAGACAGTTGTATATTACTACATGTTAATGATCTAATCGGTTTGTTATCAATCACCCACTTTGATTTTACAATGCATCACACTAGGAACATAGGCTAGAACAAGAATAAACCGTGTTAAGGTTAGTACTGCAGTTATTTTGATTGGATGTACGTGAACACCTACCAAAAATCTGTAAGCTGAAACATATCTCCTTATATACTTTGTTAACACAATTATTTCAGTTAGATATAAATTAATGCAAACTTTTAAATCACAGCAGGTACTTCAACAAACATATATGAAATATACATCGAATTATACACACAAACAAGCATCGGTAGCAAAGATCATCCTAATTTAGATTTCAGCACATCAAACCCAATTTTAATGACGTATTCGTTGAAACAAACTGGCCACAGAGATGTGTAATTTCAAGTCTCCTATAGAAAAAATGCGATTGGAATTATTCGAAAAATCTTTAAGGCAGTCACGCGAAATGTTCAGGAGCTGCTAAGATTCGGAAAGTTATCCATTATCGAGGAAGGAGCAGGGAACTGTGCGATTGTAGGCTAACAGAGACGCACTGGAAAGACACCAGTCACTTAAACAGCTCGGGCGATCATATATGCTGTTCAGGAGCAGACCTCCCTAGAAATGGCGTAGGTTTCATAATCTACAAGGCTGTAGTTCCAAATTTTGTGCGATATCGACCAATCACTGATAGAATTTTCACGCTAACTATAAACACGCATTCAGTAAAAACGAAATTTGAGATAATCTACACGGCGATCACGAGCGCACGGGAAACAAAAATCAAAAATTTTTACAATAAGTTGAAAGATAAAATAGTTCCAGCGAGAAACACTTTTACTTATTTTAGGCAATTACAACTAACACGAGTTGCAAATTTCTAAAATTAAACCGGCCAAAGAAGATCAAAAAGAATATGGTAGGAAAAAGCAGGAAAAAGGGAGAAATTTACAAAAATGATAAGGGGGATTATTACTAGGATGAGTAGCGTCGATAAGACAATAATCGCGGCAAGGAGAAGATGCGTACTATTATATTTGCAGTTTCTTCTTCTTCGCATTTCTTTGCCGTCCTCATGTGATGTGTTCCGCTGCACGCTCAGCGATGAAATTATGCTTTGGTCACGCTAATTCTAGTAATTAATAAATGAACTTCATAACGAATTAAACGGTACTGATAATAAGATAATAATAGCAGCTACAACTTCATTCCAGCATACACAAAATTATTTGCAAAATTATTTCGAAATAATTAATGTCTAAATAATAAACTGATAGAAAAAATCGTCTTCTCTGAATATTTAACGAAAAGTAACCGCAAAATAATAAAACGCCGTGTAAACATTTATGAAAATTATCGTACTTATTATAAGATAGCAAATTTCGTAGCGGTATATTTTAATAATAAATCTAAAAATAACACGATTCTACTAAACCGTCAAACTTGAAAGTAATACAGACTTCCCAGAATAAAATCCTTCGGTTGATAATCAAGGTGCCCCGGTATGCAACTAATTTAATCTTACATCGAGATTTGCGTATAGATTATGGTGGGCTAATGTCATCAAAGTTCACCCTAAAAAACACGCAGAAAGTTCATTCGAACACTCTTGCTAGAGGATTATTAGATCGTAACGATGATGTAAGAAGACTGAAACGCCAGAAACCGCAGGACCTTGTTTAAGGTCGGGATAATCAGGCTGAGATATTCCTCCCTTCATGTTTAATTCCATTCAAACGTATTGTTAAATGTCCTCCATGGACAGCTTGTAATAGCGTATTAAAGAAAAAAAAATTTAAATGACTCTTCGAGAACCCGTAAAGTAAATCCCTCTTATTATTTGTAACTTTTAACTACATACATCACCATTATTCAGTTTACAAATGCTAAATAATTTATTTAAATTTTTTACGCGTTTGTTAAATATCTCATTAAGAATATACGATAACATTCTTTTTTACTTTTTTTCCCCGCGCACTGTGTACAGCAGCTAGGCTAGGAGCGCGGCCTGCAAGTTTATTATATTTTATAAAATAGGTTTAGTGATTTGAAAAGATCGAGTAGGGATGCGACGGATGGCGAATCCTCGTATAGGAGTGACAAAGGAGGATATTGCGGAGGGAAGCTAGAGCAACGGTTAAGGATGTTTGGACATTCGGTTAGAAGGTGGAGGATGGTGATAGGAACTTCACATCTGTCACATATTGGTGGAGCAAGCTTCTGAAATATATATATGCATGTGTGAGGATGGAATGGCCGATACGTAGACGGCACAGCACCACTTGATCCTTTCGACGTTCTGGCTGAAATTTCCAATCGCGAACTGATGATTTGACTGCATGTAGGTGTGATGGATTTTGTTGTTCCGTCTATTTTTTCTGTCATAATTTCCAAGAAAAAAGGTCTTTACTCGCTTCCTTGACATTACCGGGTGAAATCTAAATTCGTGGAACCGGAAGCATTTTTGATGCCTCTTTGGCGGCATGATCGGCCATGAGATTTCCTGGATTCTTTGCGTGATCAGGAACCCATAGGAAGGTTACCCTCGGCGATGAATTATGGAGGACTATATCTACGGAGTAAGCTATCGAATGGTTTGATTTTTGTTGGATGTTCTATAAGGCTGCCAGTGAGTCCGTGGCTATTGTTATTGTATGTTTGTTTGATTTAACCGCGTGTTCCAAAGCCAGCAGCAGGATGCCATACAATTCTGCGGACAGAGCGGAGAATAGCAGCGGAAGCGAAAATCTAAGAATAACGTTTTGACCAACTACATTCTGCTTCCCTTGTACCATCTGAGTAATATAATCTATTTCTTTGGAACGAGAGTAGTTTATGGACTATGAATAAGAGTGCTTATTAGGCAACAGCGAATAGTCAAACGAGGCTAGTTTCGCTGTCCACGGTAGAAAGATTCTGGCAGGTTTATTGTCTACGTTGAGGAAGACTCGAATCGTTGATAATTCGGTGGTGGGAAGAGATTCTGAAGCGTAGGGTTTTTTTTTTTTTTTTTAATTGGTTCCCCAGTTCAGATTATACTGATGGGGCAAATATATTTAATAATAAGGGTACATAATGACGTGTCGTATACTGAATAGAAAAAAAAACAAATATTTTTTTTTTTTTTTTGCAAAGTGTCACATGTTTTTAAAAATGTTTTATAACTAATTATATGCATGCATAAATACGTAGAGTACACGAGTAATTACTACATTACATATATTATTACAATTGCAATGATGATGCCAAAGCTTTTGTCGTCTAGCAGAGCTTACTTAAATATTTTAATATTGATATTATAAAGAAGTATTCGGAATAAAGATATTATTTTAGTTAGAATGGTTGATCAGAGGTTTTAGGGTAAGTTTTTTTTTCATAACGTCATGAAAGTAGGAAAGAAGAGAATGAGCGCTTTTTTTTTTGTTTATTCTTAGTGTTGTATTTTTATTGATTTGGTAAGATTCCCTTATGTTTTGGAATGCTTTGCATGAATATATCAGAGGTGAAGAGTATTGTCTATTGTATTAGTGTCACAGTACTAACAGATTGGCGACTCTATTAGTTTAAAGCGACGCAGGTATTCCCAAAAGTTTCCATGTCCTGTGATTACTTGGGAGATAAAGAAAGTTATATTTATATTTTTGAGACGAATATTATCTTGAATATTTTTGGGAAAAATGTGTATGTTTTGCGGCCAGTACGATCTTGGTTCCATTGAGTTTGCCATGTGTTTATTATTTCGATTGATATTTGTTTTTTTAGTACTTTAATGCTCAAGGTCCCAGAGAATTTATAATATTGTCGTTGTTTAGGAGTTTTAGATTACTGACTAAATTTAAATTTCGGGTTATTCCGTACTCAGTAATTATTGTCTGTCCAATAGTGTCTAAGGGAATGATGTTTGCTATGATACAGGCCGCTAATGAGGGAGAAGTTTTGTATAGGGAAGATATGTTTGAAATCAATTTTCTTTGTTGTTCTTTGACTGTTTTTAGTATTTTCTTATTGGACTTGCACCGTAGGCACAGACAAGTTGTGTCAGTCCTTTATGTAGAATTATTCTCGTGTCTGTGGACGAGTCCGTTGATGTTAGGTAAGATTTTACATAATTGATAATATAAATTGTTACACTTTAAGTTTATTGCCTTTAGGTGGCGAGAGAAGCTGAGCTTGTGATCAATTAAAATTTCAAGATATTTCATTTTGTCTACCAGCTGTATGGGTTGATCTGAAATGAGATTTAATCTTCTAATTTCGTTTTCTATTTTAAGATTACCAAGTATCATAGCATTAGATTTTTCTGCTGCAAAAGAAAGCCGAAAGTCCGTTGTTTTATTTTCTAACATTTTACAAACTCTTTCGATTATTTTTAGATTAGTAAATTTTGTAATCTTAAACACTATGCATACATCATCAGCATAGGAGATAAGAGTAGGGTCGGCATTTAATACCTCACAATATTGATCCGCATCGTTATGTACGCTAGAGTATAGTAAATTCCATAAGGTGGACCCCAGTACAGACACTTGGGGGACTCCACAAGAAATTTTTTTTTTTTAGCAAAAGCATTACCAATTTGGAGACGAGCGTATCTGTTGTGGAAGTAATTAATAATGATATTGACTAAGGACGGATTTATTTTTTTGTCTTTTAAAGTATTTATTATTGAGGACTACTTGCAATTATCAAATGCTCCTCGGATGTAAAGTGAGATGATTAATGCTGAATGCCCCTCGGAAATTATGTTTCTTGTGAGAGATATTAGTTTGTACACCGCTCCTTAAGCTGAGTGTGCTGTTCTAAAGCCGTATTGATTTTCATTTAGGATTCTTTTTTCTGGCATTTCTTTGACCAAGAATTAATTAATGATTTTTTCATAAACTTTACCACAGGAGTTCAGCAACGAAATCGGGCGATAAGCTGTTACACTAGAGCAATCTCTGTTAGGTTTTGGTATAGGAATTAAATCTGCACTTTCCCAGATGGTGGGGAAGATTTCCCTTTGAAGACAGTTGTTTATAATATTGAAGAACAGATCTGGTATATTTTGTGTTGAGAAACTTCACAATTTTATTTGTTATTTTATCTTCGCCGAGAGCCTTTTTATTTTTAAGCGATTTTACGATATTATTTACTGTTTCTCGGTTGACTTCAAGCTTAGTAGAGTTATTAGAGTCTACTAATTTTAAATCATTATCTCTTTTGTCCGGAAGGAAATGGCCTAGGAAAATCTCGTATTTTTTTGTAGGCAGAATTTGTAGAGTTTGCCCCAGGCGTTCGCGACATGCTGATAAACTGTTTCCAGTGATCCAGTTTTGCTTTTATGATTAATTTTTTATATTCTTTATTAAGTTGCTTTAGTATTGCATTAATAATTGTGCTCATGACAAAGTCCTTTGTATCATTCTTCATTTTTCTAACTGTGTTAATTTGATCTTTAAGTTTTTGAAGACTTGTAGTCCACCAATCGTTTGGCAGAGCCTCGGATGGGTATGTACACTTCTTCGTATATTTTTCATTGTATGCGGTTAGCGAGGTGATTATTTTGTCGGTAGTACTGGGGTCCTGGGCGACCGTGATGCCGTCTATATATTTTTTCATAATATTATTATCCAAAGTTTCTTTTAGTTTATGTAAATTCGTTTTTTTATAACCATCATAACCGTTTGTTTTGATTCGTTTTTGGAGACTTCAAAGTAGTTAATGAACTGTGAATTCAGCGTGTTCAATTTTTAAGTTAACAAAGTGGTGAATTTTCAGTGAAATCAGTAAGCAATCTATAATACTATTACCGTTGTGGTTTTCAAATGTTGAGCTATTATTGTTAACAATAATACGGTTATTATTGTAAATAAGGTCCTGTAGAATTTCGGAATTTTTATTTGGTTTCATTTTTCGTTCTAAGGATGGAAGGCGGACGTTAAAGTCACCGACTACTACTATTGGGATTAAACAGGGGTTATTTTTAATAATGAGATCTATATTTTGTAGATGTATCTCTCTCTCTCCTTATTCGGGGAAAGATAGCAGCTAATTAAAAGGTAGTTAATTGAATACTAATAATATTATCTTCTGCTATGAACTGTTTATGTGTTATATGTACATTTTTTAATTATAACGGCAGTTCTGTTGCTTAGGTAATACGAGTAGGTGTTATTATCTACAGATATTTTATTTTTATTTATATAAGATTCACAAATAATCGCTACATTATAATTTAAATTACGGAATTTTCTGATAAATAGAAGTTGAGCTGCAGCACAGTTGTCAACATTTAGATACTGGATCCGTACCATCATAATGAATGAGAGTTGAGACGTAGTTTTTATGATATATTGGGCAGATGCGATCATGAACCTCGTGATTAACCATTCTTAAGGGGTTATTTAATTGTTGTATCGAAGGACTTTTCTCCGTTTGTTTGTCTAATGTGGTCGATAGTGCTGTTATTAGTCAATAATTTTTTTGACAAAGTCGATGTACACTGGATCAGACCTGCAGAACTCCTCCAAGTGACCGTACCGGAGACATTTGTTAAATTTTTTCAATGGAATTGTAAAGCGATTATAAATTCGGTTACCAAAAAAAAAAATTGGCAGAAGGGTTAGAAAGATGAATTTGTACCAAACGAGGATGCAAAGCTTTCGCAAAACTACATGAACATTATTATTGAAGAAGTTTCTAGTATCAAAATTATGGACGCGTCACAAAAAAAATCGCTAAAAAGAGGAAAATATGGATACTGAAAACTTTTTAGTGAAAAACCATCGAAAATTATTCGCAGCAAAATTGTTTTCAACGGTGAATCACTGAATGCGCATGATTTGCATAGGTTACGGAGAGAAATCTGCGTGCAACTATGCAAAGAGAAATGCCTCTACGTTACCAAAAAGCTTAGCTGAACTACTCGACACCTCGTCAACAAGTATGAATTAGAAAGAAATACCCCGGTGAAAATTTCGTTTTCCATAATGATTATTTTCATGTCGAACGAATTTGGAGAAGATGAAAAAAGCCGAAACACCATTTTCGTGGACGTTGTACGTTCAAAATTTGTCCGAAATATTTTTATCGAGTGTTTTCGATATTTATAAAATCGGGAAATTTTTATATACCACCGGTAGCGCATTTAGTGTCTTTTATCTGATATAAAAAGAGTACACGAACTATAAAATAGTTATAAACAAACTCAGATGGTATTTGTTGATTTCGAGAAATCTATACATGATGCACATTTTCTTCAGAATGGCCACAATTCGCGGCTGCAGATTTCATTTATCTCAATGTCATGGTGGAGAGCCATCCAACAAATTGTGGACTTATGAATAAATTTAAAGGCACGATAATTCTGAAACTGGAAAGTTGTTAAAATTGTCGTCTATATTACCTTAATATTTGCTACTGACATAACTGATCGGTTTTTATAGTGACCTGACGGCTTTAAAACCTTTAAAATAAAAAAAACCGATCGGTTTTTTGACTATGTTCATGGTAGCTACATAGTTCCACCAGATATGTGGGCCAATTTTTCTGATTCGTGCGATAGAACTACAAATTGCTGCGAATCGTTCAATGCCAAACTAAATCAATCATTTAACAGCGCTCATCCTAATATTTTTTATTTTATGGAAGTATTAAAAGACATCCGATGTGAAACGTATATAAAGCTCCGCAGCATATATACATATATATATATATATATATATATATATATATATATATATAAGGAAACCTGAGAAAGAAAAAAAAAACAAAAAAAAACGGGTGGTCCATTAGTAACCAAAGTTATGACTGAATATCAGCGAGGATAGAGAAGAAGAGTTGAATTTTTTAAAAAAATAAGCTTTAGGTTCATGCCTGCTGCATGAACTTTCGTCGTGATTTCAAATTCTGAAAGATATTGATTGTAGTTTTTCTTTTAATTTTTGTATCATTTTTAATCGTTTTCCAGCAATATAAACGTTATGTATTATTTATAATTCTTTTATTACTTTTAACTATGGATATATTTAAAACACTCTTCTCTCGTTACTTTGCAAGCGATATCGCACATCTATGTTGCAAGCTGTCTTCAATTTGTGTCGTATTATTGTTATCTGTTTTAAAAAAATCTGAACTATAAATGGAAAATAAACAATTGCAAACTACATTTATGTCGTTTTATAATACCCCTTACCAACGAATGAATGTTCACAGAGCTCAACTCCTGTGAACTTATTCACGATTTATATTTCATGTCTATATGTTCAAAAAAAAAACAACAAAAAACCAAATGCAATCAAAGGTAAATTAAACTTAACGTCATTTCTTATGCGGAATTCACCACTACTACCGAAAATATAGTTTTCCTTTTTGTTCAAATGTCACGTTTTAATAAAGTGTACGTAAACCCACTGATTCATCAATCATTCTAGTAACAATGGGGACCGATTCGACTGTTTTTAATTGAAGATTGATTTAACCCGGGGGAACCAATTCGACCGCATCCACGGTTACTACCAGTGGCATAATCTGTTGTTTTTTTCCTACCCTGGGCGCGCCAGCGGCCTTGACCCAACAATATGAAAAATTAAGAGATATAACTAAATAGGCAGGCGGTCACATATGGAAAAGACAAAGGACAGCTGCAACGGAATAACTGAAAGCAATGCGAAGGAAAGAATATAGGGGTAGCGTAGGTAGACCCAAAACTAAAAGTTGGGCATAAAGAAAGGAGCGTTCGTTAGAGAGGGCAGAACATTCGAATAGGATATGATTTGAGTGTCACAAATACAAGAAGGCTCAAAAGCGTGAAGAGAGCATAAATGAGAAAGAGTTAAAGAAAAACGAAATCGAGAAGAGGGGAGTAGAGAATGATTGATTCTTAATCTAATTAAGAAAACAACAGTGGAACGACGACAGACAGGAATAGAATGAAACCAAAGGGCAGGAAAACCCGGTTGAATAAGACAGTAGTATGAATAATGATTAGAGAATAAAAATGGATACATGTCAGACCAAAGTCTGGAATGATTAGAGTGTAATAGAGAAAGAATGTCCGTGGAAGGGAAAGAGTCGAGGAAAGGACCAATGTGGGCGGCTGAGCGAGCTAAAGAGTCAGCTGAGTCATTGCCTTCAATCTAGGGACCCATAGAAAGTATATGGGAATGGAACGGGACGAGAATAAAGAGGAGACAAGAGATCGAACAGAGAGGATGATACCGTCAGAATTATGAGAAGGAGGAGAGGAGGTTTGAAGAACGCCTTTGGAATCAGAAACAATCAGGAATTTGTGGACCCCACTTGTAAAGGATATGAATTGAATTGCACGTAGAATTGAGATCGACCCGGCCGAGAAGATAGAGCAGAAAGAAGGAAGTCTGAAAGACTCAGAGTACAGGATGGTAGGAGACTTATACGCACCACCCACGCCCCCATCACTCTTGGAGCCATCCGAGAAGATTAAGGCATGGACAGGAAAAGAAGAGTTCAGCAGCTGAAGGAATTCGAATTTGATTACATTGTGAGAGGAAGAATTAGCTCGGACTGGAAGGGAAGATGAAATTGATGGGGTGCCATATGCTATTAAAATGGAAGGAAAAGTAAGAAAGACTGTTATCAGAGGAAACGTAGGGAGAAAAATTGGAAACACGAGCAGCTATATGCGATAAAATCGGAATTGTATGAGGCGCCAAGGGCCAGTGATTTTTGATATGAAGATATGAAAGAATAATATTGGATGACAAAATCGGAAGGCGTTTTATTAAAAATCGATAACTGAGGAGTAAACAACGAACGGAAAGAGATTAAGTAAAAGATTCGGATAGAATCGCAGGAATAGGAGAAGATTTTAAAGCGCCAATGCATAGGCGAAGGCATAATCTGGAGGGTACAAGAGATTAGGACCCTCCTTAATTGACATGTTTATTTTGTCCGGGAATTGGATATTTTTTTCGTGGAAGACGTTTTTTGCGAAAAGTCGCTGTAAAAATCGCTAAAAGAGTCGATAAATAAAATTTTTGAGGTGATACTGTTTCTCTCGCGGGATAAGAAAGTTGATAATTTTTTGCTTTTTAAAGTTTTCTAAATGAAAACGCAGATGATACATTAAAAAAGTTGCGATGTATCCCTTCGTGCACACATACAGACACACGTGCAGATAGATTTCTGGCTGCGCCACTAGCTACTACCGTTATTGCAATTATCGGAACGGGATCACAACGAACTGCAGATGTAGTTAAACTCAGATCAATTATTAATAAATTAATAAAATCAATAACACATTGGAAAAAGTATTATTATTATTTTGCAAATAAACTAGTTTTGTTCCACTTGTTAATGTCACCAGTTCTCCGCGATTTTTGGCGCTATCTGTCCAAACGTTCTTCACCGAATGATTCTGAAAGTCACTTCTATATTTCAATACTTTTACTCGTGTAACGATAATTATGCGAAAAAGTATAAAACAGTAACAACATTAACCGAAAAGTAACCGGACATAATTAGAAACTGTAATGTTTTTGCCAATTTGTCAAACCGTACGTCACATTTTTTTCGAAACCGATCAAAGCAATGACCAAAAATTTTTTGATACATAGAGAAATGAAAAAATATTTATAACCGACATGCCTCTCGGGGAGCGTAAACTTCGTGCAATCATCAACCCTTTAAAATTGAAATTCTTTTTTTCATTACCCAAAATCTAAAAGCATAATTTGCATTAATAACTGCTTGTTTGTTAATCCTTGCAAATTATTTTGAGCTCACACGCATTGTTGGGTCATAATTCCCAGGCTAACGTGTACCTAAGACTCGGTTGTTGTAATAAATTATCTATTGCAATCAACATAGGGTTGCACCTGTAAAGCTTTTAGCTCATCTCATTCGGTACGTTAAAAAGGTAAAGAAGGAAAAAACTTAAAACTTTTCAATAAAATAAAATATTTCCAGACTATCGTAGGAATCGCGTAATATTCTCTGAATGATATAGAAGAGAGAGAAAAATCGTGTAGCACCAATTTTTAGAGCCTTTTTGAAGAAAAAAAAAAGAAAAACATTGTACGATTAGTATGTTTTTTGGTTTGGAATAAGATCAATAATCGGAAGTGCCATTTTATCCGTAATCCTATTTAGCCTAGCTGAAAACCTCATTTGCACTTTTCAACAAACAGTATCTATTCGCCTAAGGCATTTGTTCGTTCAGAATCCATATTTCGTCACCATATCGTTAATTAGTTCACTCTCCTTCTTACATAACGAAAAAATGTCCTAATTTTACGTAATGAAAGTTAAATGTTAGGATAGAATTTTTGTGATTATGTTTTTTTTTCGTGTCGGTGCCGGTAAGAATTACGTTCCCCTTGCGAGAACAAAATGGCCGAATTTATATATATATATACTAGCTGTGCCCCGCGGCTTCGCCCGTGTATTAATGCCCGTTTAAATCTGTACTTGGAAATTCATTAAAAATTTTTTGTTTTATCTGGAATTGTATTTACGTAAAGATTCTTTCATTCTTTGGGAAACATGTTTATCATCGTCTAACAAAAAATAGTCTTCATGTTTCACATTTAATTAAAGATTTTCGATTTTTCTATAACCTGTCCGTCGTAATCTAACAAAAAGTTTTGCTCAACTAAACAACACACACAGCCATCGTTTTGAAGAAATCAGTGATCTCCCATAATTACACGTTTAAGAGAACATTTTCACTCATATATTTCAACCACTTTGTCTCGAGCGTTTTATTAAAATTAATTTATTATCATAAAATCAAAATAACAGTGGTTGAGTAAAGATTTTAATATTTCTGGTAGCAAATTATTAAAATAAAAGTTAAACGGTTAATTTAAAAAATTTATACGGCGGTTTTGGACTGAAAGTTCGAATATTTGACATATCAGTTAAATACTCTATTTTATTTTTATATGTTCCCCATTAAGTCCAATAGTATATTGCTTAAATCTCTTCCAGTTTTTACAAACATATTGTACAATACATTTTCTTCTACTCCTAATAATTCATTATTATATAATAAATAAGATAGAGACGAAAACAAAGATGCACTATCCCTATCTACGTATTTTACATAATGGGGAACTATTGCATCATCAACACATAATAATTCTACATTCATAATTACATATAACACGAACTTTTTTGTAAACAACAGAGCGAAAAAATTGAATTTTATCATTCATCGATAAAAACGTCATGCGCCAGCAATAAACATGGTTGCATTTCGATTAACATCGCACGATACACAAAAGTCGCCACGAAAAGTAGAGTTGGTGCTCAAAAAATAATAAAATTGTCAAATTTGTTTTTTTTTAATTGATTGATTAAATTATTTAATATGACAAATATTTATGTAAATAATTAAAACAAAAAATATTAGCCAACAATTAAATTTGTTTTTTTTAATTGATTGATTAAATTATTTAATATAACAAATATTTATGTAAATAATTAAAACAAAAAGTATTCTATCTCTTAAGAGTTGGATTAAATTGCATGTACTTTCAAAATTTTATAAAAATCAGTTAAGTAAATTCCGAGTTTATCCTGCACAAACATAAAGACACGGGATTTTTATATATATATATATATATATATATATATACCATTCGGAACACATAGCTTGTACGCTGCTAAGAGAAACAACTAGCTATCGGAAATACACCCCATTGTCGATCAACGCAATTTAATTCTCCCCTTAAAACTAATACTGTGAACCAATACAGTTGAAGAAAAGTAAATCCGTAATAGTGTAATATAATTTTTTAGTAAGCTAAATAAGTTCGATTGCATGAGAGTTTTTATGTAAGAATAATTAGGCCGCATGGGTGGTTCGCTGGAAAGACGTTTAATTCGGCTGAATTATCAGACATAATATAAATGCTCGTTAATTTGAGTAATTTAACAAGCATTTACATTATATGTCTGATAATTGTACTTGAGAAAAAAAATAAAAATAATATTACGAACTATTGTCAACTTAAGCAGGAAGGGTAAAGGGGAGCAGAAGAAATTTTAAGAATCGTGGAAAATAAAAAAATATGCACGGCTCAATTTTGAAAACATTTAACAGGATGTGTATATGTATAACATGCACAGTATAGTGTCGTGTAATCGTGACGGTGTATATATGCATGGGGACGGCTTGTGCGCTTTTGTGGCGGTTGGTACGATCGAAGAGTACGGAAAAAAAACAAAAAGTATTTGCAAAAGTCAGAGGGGGTTAAAGGCTACAATTTGGTCTTTGATTATAAATTTCGATTAATTATAATAACGTATAATGGAGATCGTGCGTGAGAAGTGAAAAATGTCATGTGGAAAAATGTTTGCAGTTTGAAAAATAAAATATTCTTAAACTAACGGACTCGGGGGAAAATTATTAGGAATGATAGGGAAACTATCGGTAACAGATGCGTTTGTGGGAATGGATGGTGCCGTTTCACTTTAGCTGTGAGTGGATGTACTCATGAAAAAAGTAATACGAAAGGTTTGTAATTCGTGTAGAGTGGATAGGAGGGGAGAGGGAATTTTTGAAACTGTGTTAAATAAAAAATTTACTCAAGAATTAATTTTTGAATACTTACGTTCGGAAAAAATGTTTGGAGGTGAAAAAATATACTTAGGCTACTTCTGTAGTACTTCGGGTTGGAAGAAATATATTACGAATGATATGGAAACTAACGGCAGAAGATGTGTACGCGGCATCAGTCTGTGCGCTTTCATATCGGTGAAGACATCGACAGATTCACTTTTGGAACCGGAGATAAAATAGAAAAAAAAAAAATTATGAACGGTCGAAAGAAATGTTCGGAAGTGTAAAAAACTATACTTAGACTGATTATGTACATATAATACTTAGACTTGAAACAGATGTTATGAACGATATGAATATGTGTGTGCGTGTGCGCGCGTGCTATCGCGGCGGATATTATGGCGGCAACCGAAGGTGGCGGATGTATGCGTGGAAAGGGGAGTGCATTCGCAGTTGTCAGTATGATCGGAGAATAGGGAAAAATAAAAATATACTTAGAGTAATTTTGAAATTATTATGTTTAGGTTTCAAATTTTGAAAAAAAACGTGGTAGCCCGAACAACCGAAGCGTGCGAGAGATCAAACTACAGGTATCCGAGGTGCGAACAAGGATTAGGTTAATATACTTGGTTACATTTTTTGGAATTTTTACACTTTTGATCGGAATTTTGAAAAATCGCGGTGAGCGGATACTTGGGTTAGTTTCGGACTTGAAATATTATACACTTAGGAAAGTAATTTTTAATCGGTTCGGATTATCGGAAATGAAGGGAACAGAAAGGAGAACTTTTTGGGGAAACTTAGGTGAATTTTCAGCGTCCGAGCAAGAAAAATTGGGTTACTTTTGCCTCCCGAATAAAATGCTTAAGTTAGTTTCTGGCTCTCTTCACACGGTTCTGGGGTTGTGACGTCAGAGCTCCCAGCTGACTTGTTTATAAACTACTTACAACGTCGAGTATCGATAGAGATACTCAATACAGTCATTCAAATAAGCGTTAACAAAAAAAAAAAAAAAAAAAAAAGGAATGTCCCTTTAGATCATTTTTTATTAATATAACAGACGCAATTGATACTTGAAAATATTATCAATATTAAGCGTAGAAACGTAATTTGAAAAAACTAAAGATTATCAATTACCAGCGCAATATTATATAGATTCAAATAAAGAAAACACGAATTTTATTTACAATGCTATTTAAATTTTCCTCGATTTATTGCTGACTCATATTGACTTTTGCTGTTGCGATATTATGTCATATATACTTTTATTCCGTTATTATTAGACCTTACGCTATTGAACGTAGAAACGTAGTAGCCTTCTTTTTGAAATTTTACGTTTACAATACTTAACTATATTTCTCACCTGCGTGTATTAACGCTTCGCGCTGTAAACAACTCGATACACAGCGCTTGCGAAATAATTTCATTCGGAATTTTTGAAAATTCGAGTTATTTTTCTGATTTTTAAAAACAGCTCTTTTCCAACATTTCAAATTCGTCCTGGAAAAGTTTTGCGCTTCAGTTTTTCCCCTCGTTTATTTCCTAATAATTATTTGTTCAGCGCGCGAGTTACCTACCGCATTCTAACTGAAATAATGGTTTCTAACGATGGCGATGGATATTTTTTCTCTCTTTTATTAATAATGGCCGTGAAAAAAATTTGATCAAAAATTATTTCGTTAATAATTAATCATACATTCACACCTTTACACCGGGCGATCGAATAATCCTTCCGGCGCTGAAATTCGCTCCGCCGAATGTAAATAAAGTCAAATGGGAATAAAATTTGTGGAATGGACGTAGTGAAAAAAACAGAGTTCAATATTATCGAAGTTATTTTCACTGAACGCTTATTTTAGGACGGCTTGTATCTTCATTTCCGGACCTTTGACACGGTGCAGTATCATCATTCTGTAGTATCTGTGTTGAAGATACACATCGCGAAAATGTTACAACCGTCCACTCGGAACTGAATCACCTAAAGAGTGATCGCGACGACACTTCAATTTTTATCCTTCTTCTTTACATTTAGAATAACGCTACTCTCTTATATGTAAAATAAATATCTTTTTACCTCACACAGCTGACTACTAGCAAGATCTGCAAATTATGTAATAAATTTAAATTGAGAATTTGTAAAATAATGCGAGGCACCGTACAGAGAGTCCATATTCAGTACAAAGACGTACGCTATAATCTCAATAAATCACAATTGTCGAGCATCCGCGGTTCGAATATAACATGCATAGAGGCTATATTATATAACAACAATATGTAGAATCAGATTCGGACACCATCGTATCTTGCATGTTTAGGAATAGATATAGAGTATAGTAATAATGCGTGAGATTGTTGTAATTTACAAAGATCGTTTGAGCATATAGTTTTTGGGCAATGCATCTCAAATTTGAACGAAGAAGGAAAACTTTCTTGAAAGCAATCCTGGCAGACCTAAAAAGCTTTAAACGGTACAAATAAAATAACTAAACTAAATACAGTCGAATATGTTGTTTTTAAAAATGAAATAGACGTACGAAAATGCGAATAAGAGTAAGCTGGCCAAAAGGTGAAAAACTGGGGCCAAAAAAAAAAAAAAAAAAAGAAGAAAAACGATATCAAAAATAGGAGGGGTTTACTTATGGCTTTTTTCGTGTTTGTTCGCGCATCAATTTTGATTACTTTGACCAATTTTACTTTGTGTTCATTCGAAAGTGTACCGGGGGGTCAGTGGCGACACCGTTGCACGGTTGAGTATTATCGAAATCCGATACTCAGTAATTCTCTTCCTTCTCCTTCTGTCGTCAAAGCGCTTGATAAATTCCCTTATTCGATATTTCACGTCGCATAAAAATCTGATTCTCTTTCTTCTCCTTTTCCTAAATGTCCATGTTGACGAACCCATTGTGTGGGGTGGCTCGGTGGGGCAAGAACAAAAAAAAATCATTACAATAAATGTTTAAAAAAAGAGGGGGTCTGTCTCTTCGGAGAAGTTTTTATTTAATTAAAAAAGAGATTTGCTATGACAATTTTTGATAAAAATACACTAAAAAGCAGAAAATAACTATTCGATAAGAATATTTTACAGTGAAATATGCTTTTTTTTTCTTCTTATTCCTCTTCTTCTTCTTTAGAATCTATTCTCCTAGCCTATTGACTATCACAGTAGATCATATGGCAAATGGTTGTGACGTGAAGGGTTCGTATAGTGTCCTCTCCCTATATTAGTGTAACTTATGATCGAATGGTTCTCATAAGTTTTTTTTTTTTTTTTTTTTTTTTTTTGTTATCCCAGATCTAAAGGTTTAGTGTTCTCTTTGGTCTACACACTTGCGCATTTGTGACGAATTGTCCAGTAGGCCAATTGCAGTCCAGTTCGTATGATTATAATATAACCCCGCTCCTGGTGTTTTATCGGCATCCTTTTAATTACGTCAGCTACCATAGGCTAAGGTCATCACGTATGGTTTTGTTCCTTACGTACCATTTAAGATAAAATATCTGTATCGCGATATAATACGACGTTAAAACTTTTTACGAGTGTCGGCACGGATATTTATACTACGTGTATTTAACAAATATAATAGCCGAACACAATTGCTCCTTTTTCTATAAGTACTGCGAATCCCAGGAACATTTTTAATGCGGTTTTCGATTGTTGCTGAAATTTGCAATTTGCGATTCCGTGCCGCAAACGAAAAAATTAACGCTGTTTAAGAATTATCGTATTATCCATATGCTACTGGGGGGGACATTTTCTTATCGGATAATTACTTTTTTACTTTGTTAAATTTTTATAAAGTAAATCTTCAAGCATTGGTTGTTTTTGTTGTTGTTTTTTTTAAAATTATTTCATTTCGCAACTTTTGGTGTAAATATTTTTAACAGACCAAAACGATTATTTACTTTGCCATCATATAAAACTGGGGCGGCTACTGCTTTGTAGTGTTCAAATTCTACATTAGTGGTGTGTGCAAATTTCTTGGGGGGGGGGGGGTGCAGATTAAAATTATCTTCATTCGAATCTATATTTCTATCGGAAACTAACGTCGTAATACTTCAACAAATCGCTCTCATCGTCCGTTTAATTTTATAATTCTGATGAAAACAGTTTTTTTTTTTTTTTTTTTTTTTTTTTGGGCGGTAATTTTGGACAAAATTGTATTATAAAAATACCTCTACTAATTTGTCGTTTATTCTAATGAGGAGATCATCACTGAAAAGAATATCGTTGAAATCAGTATCCGAACTGGTCGAAGGTTGAGTTCGTCAAGACATGTAATATTTCCCCGTCAGCGACGAGGAAAATCGTGACACGGCACTCTTTGGATTTTCTTCTATAAGCGAAATCTGTGCGTGGTTAAGATTGTATTTAAGTTTTTGGTCTGGTTGAATATCAGATTTTTTTTTCCAAAAATTACCTTTTCCCCGTGCTTGATAATAGTTTAAGCGGCGTTTTTGTTATATTACCGAAAACTCACCTAATACGAGGCGATATTTAACAGCGGCGTTGTAGTTCTCGAAACAGAGAAGACATACACAATAGAGATTGCTCATCTCTCTTTGGCGACTTTGATTGATCCCGCTCTAATTCATCCGGCGATTTTTAGTCTCCTGCGAACGTGCTCTTTGCGCGAGGCCGGCCCCCTGTCTATCGATGGAACACAATAAAGCGAAGGCGAAAATAGATCTTGCAGAATAAGAAGAAGAAGAAGAAGAAGAAGAAGAAGAAGAAGCAGAAGAAGATGAAGATGAAGATGAAGAAGAAGAAGATGAAGATGAAGAAGAAGATGAAGATGAAGAAGAAGATGAAGATGAAGAAGAAGATGAAGATGAAGAAGAAGATGAAGAAGAAGAGGAAAAAGTATATATTTACCAGGAAATAGCAGTTTCGAATTTTCACCTCGACCTTTTTATCGTCGTCCGTCTCTGTCTGCCTTAGGAGGTCGAACAACACAATAAGTTTATTACGTAACTAGCGGCCACCACACTGTGGGACAGCCGCGGTGCTGCGTTAGGGAAAAACAGCGCTGGGAAAGCGGATGACGATGTTTAGCGAGGAACTGTGCAAAAGGTAATCGACGGAAAAAACCGAAAAGCTGTACATGGAAATTTCGGAGGATCGCGGAGTGTATCTAGCCGGCAGTGGCGGGAACACGATTAGCGCGGGATGTGCGGTGACGAGCGAGTCGCACGGCAGGGGAAGCGATAATTTCGTGGAACGATCGTAATATGGACGCACACATTGTCGTTATTTATATTTCTGGTAAGTTTTTCCGCGCTCTCCGCCGCGCATTATCGTCTTTTTTATTATGTTTTTCCTAATCAGCGGCCGGTTAGCATGCACTTTTTCGCGTCGCTTTGTTTGTTTCTGCTGCAGGTTCCGTGGGCACTGCGGTCAGCCGAGCTGATTTTTAGGATATCAAACGGGAATGCCGCTGCATTGATAATGTAACGATGATATACGGACGGAGACGGGTGTGGCGGAAGGGACGGGACAGTTCTGGCTGCTCGTTACGGTTATAAAAATGAACGAACGTTTCCGAAACGTTCAGTTATTATTCCAGTCTATCCATAAGCGGCGTACGTTACATACACGCGAGCATCGTGGTGCTTCTTCAAGGCGTTGAGTCGACATCAGTATATTTCCGAGCCGGTCGTCAATTTTAAATTTTTTTCTTTTTCCATCTTTGTTTACAATAGAATCGTTAATTATCGAATTTGATTTTTTTTTTGCAATTTTTTTTTACTCTTCTCGTAAAAATCTTTTAAAATTCCGTTCCAGTTGGAGTAGAAAATTTCCGGAGCGATTGCAGCAGGTGTATCTCAACTTACAGTATACATTTTCGCGATCGCTTTTGGAACTTCTCCGTCGCAACTTTTTTTTTTTTTTTTCTTTGTTCCTGTATTATTTTATCCTTTGTTTTTTTTTCCTGTTATTTTTTTAAACGGTAAATTTAAATTTTGACCGAATCGGAATAGAAGTAAATAGTCGAAATCCGCGTTTAGAAGTACACTCAGTTGAGTCGCACCCCCATACTCCGTTAAAAATTCGGTCAGTCTCAGTAGCCGGTCATTAGACTGGAGTTCACCGCATACCGGATCTATTCTTACTATTTTGAGCAACATCATCGTCAACGACAACAGAAAGCGGAACAACAACAAGCGAGAAACTTCCTAGAAGCAGATCAGCGCGATTACTTTCCAGCTAGAAGAGATTCGCAGAATTCCGAAATAATGGCGGTGGCAGCAGCTCAGAAAAGTCGCGAAATGTTCGCAATGAACAAATCCTACAGTATCGAGGTAGGCTAAACACACAAGCATACAATCTTTGTCGATTTAGCCATTATTTTACACTTTTTTCCTAATTGCGTTCTTCCTAGCGAACGAACAATGCACGCTACTCACCCAACCGCCGGCAACCCTCTTAAAATTTAATCTCTAACTAGTTTTTTTTTAGTTATTAATTAATAAGTGCCCTAAAAATTTCACTAATGAAATAATATGCAGCAAAAATTATCCGTCGAAATAAAAAAAAAAAAAATGTTTACATACTTTTTTTTATTATCATTATTATTGCCGCCCCCTTGATCACTTTACTATCTGTCACTTCTCCGTCGTACATTGTTTATTAGCCTCGTTGCATAGTTCTCTAAGCTGCGTTCCGCATTTTATTTAAATTAACCCGAACCAACTGAATTATTTTCTTAATATTTTTTTTCGCCAATCAGAGCACAAATGAAACTATTACCAAAACTTCCTTAATACATATATATGGAAATTATCGTTTATTTATTAATATAATAATTAATATTATTATTATTATTATTGTTATTAGTTTGGAAAGTGTAAAAAAAGAAATTCGTAATTACTAAACTGTTTTTTTTTCCCGCTTTTTGTCAGACTTACATTTTGGCTCATTGACTTATAAAGAAAAGGTCACGTACACCTTTATTATAAGAAAAATACTTGGCTCTTATCATCTTCGAACTGGTAAAATGATAAAATTCTATTTAAATGATTACACAAATAAATCAGTTTATAGTTTATTCGCTACCTTTTTTCACTGAAAATTTAACCGAATATGCGTCAACAGTATTTCGCTTTTTCCAATATAAAGTAATAAGTTGGGGGGGGGGCATTATCAATGTGATTATTCTCGCAAATGAAATATAAACAATTAATCTGGTTAAAATTGCATAACAAAGTCATCTTATGAAAACACTCTGTGAACATCTTTCCTGCGATAATCAGCTGTATTGGCGGAAAAACTTAAAACTGCGGAATACTGTACGTAAACTTTATGCTCACCGAGAATAATGAAAAAAAAAGTTAACGGTTATCTAGTCTAATAAAATGTACATTCCCCGGATCACTAGAGTGCCTCTTGAATAATGAATTATCAAAATTTTTCAAATTAATGATATTGTAAAATTCGTCGTTATTTATTTTTCATTATTTTCTTCCCCCCCCCCCTTTTTTTTTCAGTATCAAAAGTTCAAAATATTTTAATTAACATTTACGAACCGATCGTGGCCAGGGAAATTAGAAAACATCGAGTCTTTTCAAAGATGAGAAAAAAAATACTGGCAATTATACAAGAAACATGTACGAATAAATTTTTTTTTTTTCTTTTCTTGTTTGGGTTTTTCCCTAGGCTTGTCAGCAACCCACGGCTACCCATCAACACGTAATGAATACATAGAAAAACATCAGTAATAAAAGCGTTTTTTAAGTTATTATTATTATTCTTTACATTTGTATATGACAATTCGATATCGCATGAAGTTCTAACTTTAACCCATCCTGATTTACAATAAAAAATTAAAAAATAAACCATTTTACGTCATGCCAATCTATAATTAAAATATCCCTATTCGATAAATATTGCTCGGCAGTGTTTCGCTTTATATTTTTGCTTTGTCCTATTTAAAGATGTCGCAATATTTTGTTAATGATAAATTATATACGACTCGAAAATTACATTATATATATATGTATATATATTAAATTATTTTTTTATAAAAATTAAAAAATGAATTGAAATTTACTCTTTTACAAATATACTATTGTCTTGCGATTCTGGAGGTGTCCGAATGATAAAGTTTAAAAGATCGGATCGATACATTTATATATATATATATATATATATATAAGTATATATATATACTGATACGAATATCATCGATATTCGTGTAATGCAAATTGTTTAAATATTATTTGGCTATGATGATGACAATAGCCGAAATTATGGGAACTTAAAACGGTAGTTTTACGACAATGTATTTGTGTAATTGTACAATCTTGGGTAATAGGAAATTCAAGAAGAGAATATGAATAGACGGAAGATTAAAATAAGGATATGGATGATTTCGTGGTGTAAAGAATAAGAATATGAATTTCAGAATTGAGAGTAGAGGTTGGTTTTGTTGCTCGCTGTCGCACCATGTTGGGTATTTTGGGGTTAATCTGGGATTCCTTTTGAGCTGTTGCGTGCACGTGACCTTGCTGGATTAAATTTTGCGTAATTTTCGGGTTAATTTGAGATTTAGATGATTGCTGAGAGAGTGTAGGTTTCTTTGTAGGTAAATAGATAAATAATGTATTGCGATACTGGGCTATCATAAATTTTAAAGTATTTAGTTTTGTATTAGACATAAGTTAGCATTAGATGATGTAAACCTTTATGAATAAACGATATTATTATGTTGGGAACCCACAGACAGGCTTTGGTCTTGTAGAACCTACAAATTATTTTAAAAAGAAAGAAATTCTGGCTGCAGCGACGGTTTGATGGAAGCGAATTCCGTTGAAATTTTTCTTTTAAATCATCTTCCGTTCAATTAATTAAGACATCTTAAATATGAAAAATAATTTTACTTTTGACACGATTATAATCGCAGTACTAAAGACCCTCAACGGTACTCAAAAAAAGAAATTAGTTGAAGACATCTTATCGAAATAGCAGTGCAAAATAAGGACACTTTGATAGCAGTAACATGAAAATGCCGCTGCGAACAGGAACTGAACTAATATACAGTCAAAAACATGGTTGTATCAAGATAAATAAATAAAATATATATATATATATATGTGTGTGTGTGTAATAAACCTGTTTTCCCCAGAACTTTTTTTTTTTTTTTTTTTTTTTATCTTGGGCGCGTTCCCAAAACTATAAAGAATCTAACAGGTGCTATGATCTGTTCTCTTTGCTTTTACATAATGGTTATATTTTAGTAGTTTTTTTCTAGTTTAACTTAATGACTTTTAGTTGTGATAACATTTTACAGATCCCTAAGCTTTTGATTTATTACTATTACTACCATGGGCGTCGCCAGCGGGGGACAGGGAGGGCAGCTGCCCCCCCCCTAGAGCCTTGGAACTTTTTAATCAACTGGCCATAATGAGCATTCATAAGCGCGTAATCATGAATAATTTGCCAGCAACCCACGAAAATTATGTTTTAATTAAGATTTTATTCTTGTTTAATAAAATATTAAACCTTTACAACTTATAAATTTTATTTTTTCTATAACTCATATCCTTTTTCTATCACCTTGCCCCCCCCTGGCGGCTGACAACTCATTTTGCCCCCCCCTGGCCCATCGGTTGGCGACGCCCTTGATTACTACTGTGTTTTTTTTCTTTTTCTTTGAGTATGGTAAAAAACTTCTGAATTATAATACGAAAAATAAAATAACGCAAGTAACTTAACTTTTTAGAAATTTATCATTAATAAAAAAAATAAAAAACGTTTACTACAACTAAAATTATTGTTGCACGAGGAAGAAAATAACGCAAAGTATTACGATTTTTCTTTCTGCTGGCTTTTATAATGGAGGAAGACATCAATATGTGGTAGTAGCGTAAATGTATGGTAGCCGAAATATCTGTCGGCTACTCATATTTAACCACACTTTCCAAATTTTCCCAAAGTACTTGAACTCATGTAAAACTGAACAAAATGCAATCACAATACCTTTTAATACGAAAAGTATAATGATTTTAAGAACAGCGCAGTCGAAAGATGATAAACTCTGCGACTAAAAAGAAAAACAAAATTAAGCCCATTGTATGGTTTTAATTATTCATGTATCTTCTTTTCTTTTTCATGATGATTTTTCAGTTTTTTTTTGGTTTTTCTCTTACTCGGCCATTTCGAATAGACATATTTAATTTTGACACGGTCAGATGTTGAATAAAAGTGTACAATATCGTAACCGCCAATTATAAAGTAGTGATTTTTTACGTGGACTTTTTTCTGGATAATTTTTTAAAACACAACGGGCTGCGATTTTTTTCTAAAAGAAAAAAGGTCGTAATACGCGAATATTGTTTTTACGTGTAAATTTAATAATTTTACGAGGTACTTTATTTTCGACAGTAACAAGTTTTTCCCGTTCGCCATTTTTTATTTTCGTCGCAAAAGTTGCTGATAATTCTTTTAATAACCTCTATGTCCGAGGTAAAGAGAGGTTTTTAGAAAATCCCTACCGACACTGAAATTATTTGTTGCAATTGCGCAGAAATCGGTCAATTTTTTTTCCGAGATACTACACTTGTAAGAAATCTTCAAATGCGAAAATGTTCGCCCAGCCTTATTCGTACAAACTAACCGTCACTCCATGAGCTTTTGGCAAAATACGGCATCAAATTTCTACGCAAAACACTCAACTATTGAAATGACAATTCGTAGTGGTTATTGGAAAAAATTACGTAAGATATAATTAAAAATATAAATAACATACATAGCGGTTTGTTCCGAGTTAAGATTCCTATTAATTCAATTCTCCCTATACGAATTTTCTGGGTTTTTTTTGTTTTTTTTTTTTTTGTTTGAATGTGTGTGTTTGTAAAACACAATCATGGCAAATCCATGAAAAATGTTTTGCATTTTTGATTCTCTCTTCTCACACATATATATATATATATTATATATGTAATGAGTTTCAAAAAAATTTTAAAATACAGCAATAATGTGCGTTAATACGAAAGTTACGAACATGTCTTCCTATTATTCTATTGTTGTACAAAATAAAATCGAGATTAAAATTTATAAGCCAGAAATATTATTAAAATTACATCCCTATAACAACTCCACAATGTATATATATATATATATATAACTCGGCCACTTTGGCCTCGCAAGGGGCTACGCCCCTTGACCAGTCTTGCTTTTATTTATGTCTCTTTCTCTTCCATACTTTGTATAGAATGATCAAAATTTACAACGTAATTCTTTTTAATATTTAGGTTAAAATTATTTTCTTCCATTTCTGTATTAACACTTTATTAAACAATATAAAATCTTTATTAAACAGAAATTATTTTTAAATTAAAAATTAAAACGTGCCGACAACATGTCGGAACGTTTTAATTTTTAATTTAAAAATAATTTCTGTTTAATAAAAATTTTATATTGTTCAATAAAACGTAATTCTTACTGGCATCAACACAAAAAGAAAAACAAAACATAATCACAAAATTCCTGTCCTAACATTTAACTTTGCATTACATAAAATTAAGATATTATTTCGTTACATTTTTCGTTACATATTTCGTTACATAAAATTATGACATTTTTTAAATAACAATAACAAAAATCCTATAAAATATAACAAACGTTACATAAAATTTGGACATTTTTTTGGAACATTTTGCGTTACATAAAATTGGGACATTTTTTCGAATGGCCTAAGAATTACGGTTGTAATTAATATATACATGTATGTATATAATAGGCAGATACTGTTCAAAGATATTTTTTAAACAACTAGGGATTAACTCTCACTGAAACTGATTCGAATTTAATTAGCAATGGTTGTTAAAACATATTATATACATATTTCTGTTCGCGTGGTTATTTTACAATTCTTTACATTACTACAAAAATGGATATTTAACCGTAACTTTAGAAAGGACGCTTTTTATAATCGGAATGGCACGGTTCATAATTTCCACTGAATATTGAAAAACCACCGTTGCACTGCCCGAACGAAACGCGACATTGACCAAACATGTTCAAAAGGGGATGTGATATCTCACAAAAAGTTCAAGTAGATTGTAAACAGAAAAAGTTTCATAAAGGGAAAGCGGCGAAACAGTCACGAGAATGGTCAGGAAAGAACTGGTTCTTCTCATTAATGATTCATAGTGCAGGAATCTCGTCGTCGACGAGACGTTGCCCCAGCAGGAAGGTGGAATTGAAACCTGAAATGCACCTGACCGTCTGATGGCTGGAGGCAAGGCGGAGAGGAAATAACACCCTATCAGAGGTCGAGAAATGTACCCCGCTAAATAGAGACAGCTAGTCTCGGTCGCCGACTATGTTCCCCCTGGGGATAAGTGGCAGACACGGGAACAACGACACCTGAACTTGAAACGGGTCATTTATCTTGGCGACGACTGCACCTAGATCGCTTGCAGATATACGTCTAGTGGAAAGGTCTCCGTGTTGTCCGTGAAATCGAATAATTCTATTTTCATAAATAACATTTTTCTCCACCTGTAAACCGTCTAAACCTGTATATTGCCGCGAATGTAGGGGTGTAAGTTTTTCGAAAGAAATTCCCCGCGTTCACTAAAAAGACAATTAACGATGGTCACGTATTCCGCGTGTTTCGAATTTATTATATTGTAATTACGAATTCGCTAGACTTTGCTCATTTATACCGCAGATAGATAACGCGATGGGGCCTCCTCGATGCTAACCTGTGGCACAAAGCGCCTCGAGATATATACCGAATTATCTAAAAAAGCAAAAAAAAATCGAAGTATGCTCAGTTTTCAGAAAAAATACGGTAACAACACGTGCGTCCTACAATAATAATATATTGACTTCCCCAAATTCAACTTGCTCAATTGTACAGACTAATTATGAAAAAAAAAACCGGATGAAAATTCATTATTGTAAGCCAGCGGACTACGGAATTCAAAAAGAGAAAAGCTCATTTCTAAAATATCATTTCGAGTCAGTTAATTTAAAAAACCGGTTCAGTTTCATTATAAAAAAAAAAAAAAAAGTAAAATAAAATCCGCCGCTGTATAATATTTATAGTACCTTTTAAGCGGAACAATGTCTTTTATTATCCTACATAGTAGTAAACTTGACCCGAAAACGTTTCATTTCGTTCGTTAATATTTACCGACTGCTAATAGTTACGCGATAATGATGTGAGCGAATTAAGTCCCGCTTTCCACATAAATATCGCAGCCTGTGTACACGATTGGGCCGATATATTTAAATTACAAACAATAATCTTCTAAAATTAATTCCCCATCTACCGCTGAATCTCGTAAGTAAACCGTTTTTCTCTACATGTATAAATTGACCATTTACAACAACCCCCTTTTATTTAATAACCGATTCAATTTAATTTGCTTCTAATTTTACAAAATTGAAAATAATTTTCACAAAATAATACGCTCTATTAAAACCTCTTAATGCAATTTCCTTTTCGTCGTTGGACAAAAAAGGATTATCACGGTTCTCCTTATTGTAAAAAAAAAAAAAAAAAAGAAAAGTGTAATGATAACGCTTAGACATTGCCCAAAATTTAAAAAGATGAAAAAAACTTGATTACATTTTTACTCGAAAAAAAAACCGATAAAAAGTCGATCCGAAGTTCTTTTTTTTCTCTTTTCTTTATTTGTTTATTTTATTTTATTTATTTTTTTTCCCCATTATTATATGCATATCTTTAATCTTGATAATTGAGATATTCCAAAAATTAGTCGGTAGAACGAAAGAGCGATTAATCTCTTGCGTGTTGGATCGCAGTTTGATTATATTAAAGGAAAATTATAAGTATTACTAAGAAAGGCAAAGAATTATGATAGAATATGGTATGTGTGAAGGAAGCAATCGAGGAAGTCTGAAAGATGTTATTTTTATTTTCACTGGAATTTCAGCTTGATGCGTATTTTAGTGAGTTCAATGAAAACTATTCATCCCCGAAAAAGGATCATTTATTTTATATTTGACCTTGGTTTTTATTCGGTTGCTCTATATCTTTAAGAAATTTTTTCTCGCAACCTCTTTACACCCCCGAGGAGGCTACACTACGAACGAATAAAATGTGAATATTCCGTTAGAATGTTAAAGTAATTTTGCTCGGATATTCGGTGTTGGCATACTGTGCCTTTATCAGCAGACATCAGTTTTGAATATCTGATACTCGGTTTTAACCAAATGCGTGTTGTATTTAAAATTTTAGAATCGTTTTTTCTTTTTAAATTTCATAATTTTCACTTCTGTCTAATCTATTCTCCGATATGCTGCTAAAAAGTTTTAACACGCGAATAAACGCGTCTAAGTGCATAAAATTCACGCGTTGTCCGCATTTTTTTTAGGTATTTTCTTATTTATTTATTTATTTATTTATTTATTTTTATTTTTATTTTTTTTCCCCTCATTTAACTTGGTCACGCCTAGAACCGGCCTAAACCCAGAAATCCAATGTATATATCGTTTTGATTTTTCTCGGAAACTGCGGTATTTCTTCTTTTTCTCAGAGTGATAAAGTCGAGGAAAAAAAAAAAAAGAAAGAAAGAAAATCAGTGCGATTGAAGCTTTTCGTTGGTACTGCCCGAAAATTAATTGTAATTTCATACGCGAGAAAACGTATAATTTCAACTCTCTTTGCTTTTTTTTTTTTGGTTTTTTCTAGGCCTCTAATTTTTTTTTGAATGCGTTTCAAAAATACAAAAAAAAAAAAAAAAAGAGGTCAAAAGTCATTTAAAGTTGAATTAATTTAAGTTAATTAAACACTTCTCTCGATATATAAATAGCACAGCAAGATTGTGTTTTAACATACACTAGTTGAGTAATTAAATGTTAGTCTCTTTAAGAAAACGACAAAAGACAGACAACAAAATAGCCGAAAAATCAGCTGCGGATATTTAAAATACGATTTTACGTCGATCAAAATGTTACGCCGATATTGTAAAAGAAAGAAAATTTCGAAGTGATTATTTTAATTACGCATGCACACAGAGAACGCGATATTCTTCGACAGAAACTAATTATCACTGCACTGGAAGATTTCCCCGCGCAGAGAAATTACTACACGGTTTTGGTCCTGTTTAACTAGTCTTAATAGTATAAACTGACACTGGCATGTATGTATATTTCGGTAATTTTTTCCATTCTCGTTTACCTTATTTCTTCGCGGTTTTCTCGGAAGACTTTTTCCTCGCAACCGCCATAATTATTTTCATTTTTTTTTTATTTCTATTTATTTTTTTCTATCGTCGGCTAAGGACGTTCACCCCCGGTAGTACGCAAAGGTGGTTTAACATAACCGATGATTATATAGGGAAAATATTAAACAAAGGAATAGCGACTCCAGAGTTTGACCAAAGCCAAAAAAAGTGAAATAAACAAAAAAAGGGATATTACAACTTTCGGATCTTTGGAACTGGAGCGGTCGGTGTGTTGGAAAACATTTTTTCTTACCGATATCATATTATTCGTTGCCGGGTATGAAAAGGAAATTACCGCTGTATTTCGAGAAACCGGGTTAGAAGATTTTGTGTGATTAAAAACGCGGGAACAGCAGCGGCACACGAGGAAATGTATACAAAAAAGAGATTTCGATGACGTATTAACAAAAGACAGGGGCCGCTCTGTTACTTGTAGCGCCACATTTCTCATTATGAAAAATTTTCATACAAAGCATTCTGTTTTTAGTCTTTATGTTGTTTCCGTCTTTTCGAATTCTAAATGAACTATACTCGGTTTATTTGTTTCTTTTTTATTTATTTATTTTTTGTTTTTTAAAAAACACTATTCGAATACTGTGAGAAAAGAACTTGAAAAACATAAATAAAAAACGACTAATGGCCGCCCGATTTTTTCGGCAAACTGCCTCTACCTTTTCGTCGTCGGTCCGATTTATGTCCCTAGATTTTTTTTTTTTTTTTTTTTTTTTTTTTTGCTTCGAAATACCGATATTATTTCTAATATTACATGGAATGTGTTAATATTTTCAGTTTTTTAAACAATTTTGCCATCTAGCGATGTGCAATTTAACTTGAACTCTTTTTTTTCACTTCAGCAATTTACTAATTTTTCTTTTTCCTTTTTTTCGCATTTTTTTTGTTAATTAAATTGAATTTACCGCCATTTTAAATATATTCCTTTAGCGGTATTTTTTTTCGTTTTATTCATTCAATCGACTTTATTGTGCTGGATTTACCCCGTGCCATGTGCACTAGGTTGCTGTAAAGCCCGTTTTTGCCTTTTCACGCACACATGTTGCGAATAAATCGAATGCGATTATCGATAATATCTCCGTGCAATTTTGTTCTTCTTATTTCACGTACACACACGCACAGGTCGAACGGATTATTATTATTGTCGAATATTTTCAATTTGTAGAGTTTTGCTGGATGTTACGTTATCATTCTTATTATTGCACAATTCTCGTATCATTCCAAAACCACCATTCTTCTATTTACATTTGATTTTGTATTTTCCTTTCTGAAAGCTTTTATTTATATGTAGAAAAAAGTGTATATATATATATATATATTTGTGTATACATATATATATATATATATATATATATATATATATATATATATATATGTATATATGTATATATGTATATATGTATATACCTATATATATATATATAAATATTCAAAGTTAGCAGTCGCCATTACATATGCACAGAGCTTATTAAACAGTGATTTAGAAAGTCACTCGGGATTTCTGTAACGAGATTAATATAAGGGTAAAAAATAATTTTGCATTTTTAATATACGCATTCTCTGAACAATCTCGATGAAACGCTACTATTACTGTTCCATCAAGATCTTCTCCCATTATTATTTCTAACAACTTAATATCTTCGCCTTTCTAAATTTTCCCCTTTTGTCATTCCTCATCACAAGCTTCCATTTTTTTCTTACGTCTATTCCAAATTGTTAAAGCCACCAAATATCATCTTCATGCCATGCTTCCTTAAATCCTCTCCCTCTCATATCGTCAGTATGGAATTTAATAATACAATAAACTCTCTATTCCGTGATCACTCTTTAATTTTTACTGACGGATCGAAGAGCCCGATCGGAGTTGGGGCGGCATTCTTGTGCCCTCAGTTCTTTCATTCTCGGTCTTTTAGACTTCCGTACTTTTGTTCTGTCTTTACTGCAGAATCTGTTGCCATTCTACAAGCCATTATTTATATTTCCTCTTCTGCAAGTCCTTCCAAATTCCCCTTATTGTTTCTGATTCTTTAAGTGTTCTTCTAGCGCTATCGCCACCTTCCCTTTCTCCTTCCACTGATGCTATTATCCTTTCTATTCGTTCACTTCTTCATGATCTATCCTCATCGACGTCTACCCAGATTTACTTTCTTTGGATTCCGGGGTCATTCAAGCATTGATGGAAATGTAGCCGTCGACCTCCTTGCTAAAGCTGCTGTTTCCACTGGGAATTTTACTAGTAGGGTTCCAGTACACAATATTCTTCTTCCAACTAAATCTTGCCATCTTAGGCATTCTGTTTATGTTTCTCTTTTCGCTAATCTTAATTCCTTTTATCTCTTGATTTACCCTGTATTCCTTCTTCTCGTCCTTGGTTCTATGAGTTTCCCAGTTTGCGTCGGTGCATTATTACTAAATTATCTCGCCTCCGTTTCTCGCATAGTCTCCTTCCTTCTTCATTAAATCGCTTTTCTTTGGCTGCATCTCATAATTATCCATTGGATCCTGAAGGTTCCCTGTATGTTTGCGATGCGAATCACGTGCTCTTCGAGTGCTCCGGTTTATCTCGCGAGCGTGAGTTACTTTATTGCCATCTTTTAAAGCTTGGTCTTCCTGCTCCTTTCAACGCCTCTTATATGTTCTTTCTCTACCTATTCTCTCTCTGTTGTTCCTGTCCTAGGGGTGTTCCTTGATTCCATTGTCGACAGAATAAAAATATAATTTCTAGTCTATTCCATGTATCTATTCCTTTTTGCTGGGCTAATGCTCTTTGCTAGCAAACCCACGGGGGGGGGGGGGGTAAAAAAAAAAAAATCTCACATCTGTCTAACACTTTTTTACGCATTGTATTATTATTCTACTTTCGCATCATTTTGTTTTTACAACTTCTTTAAGTATCGGCTTTTGTTAATTTTTTTAAATTCATAAAAATGGTTTCTTATACGCACTTTTCTTATCTGCGCAACAGTGTTTACCGATTTTATGTCGGTTGTTTGAAATTTTGTCGACTGTTAATTTTTAAATCATTCTTCTCTGAGCGTGGCTTGACTACATTTTAAAATTGCTATCGCTTTTTTTCCATTTCCTGATCTACATATAGGCACACAGACACACATGTTGTGTCAAAAAATAATCGCCTGCTCTACGTATATTTTTTTGTGTACGGCCAGCGTTTTTAAAAAGTTCCACGTTCACAAAAAAAAAGGAGCATAGTATTCCACATCCGACCGATACTGTAACAGTTACATCAGCATCGAAAGAAACGGGTGAGAAATATTTTTCAGTTAAAACTGGAATGATCTAATATAGGAATAATAGCAATTAATGGAAAAAGGATGGTTGCAAAATCATATATATGCGCATAGAAAACTCTGTCATTCGGGTCTCGTCAAGGTCCCGGAAACACCCCTAGACGATATTTCTTCCATAATTCTTCTAGAAAAGTATAGTTTCAATTGAGAAGACATTGTTCTCATCTATTTTATTTGTGTACCGGGAGAAAAAAAAAAAAAAAAAAAGGTAAAGGCAATTTTAGATGGTATAACTTTTGATTTTAATTGTACCTTTTCATTGTAAAATGTAACGGAAAAACTTTATTCGTAATTTTATCTTATCGATGGCGAAGAATGACGATATCATTAGTAGAAAGGAAACTGACCTAAACGAAAAACGGTTACACTTTATTAAAAGAAAAGGAAAAAGAATCGTAATGATCCGCTTGTTTAAAGAAGGATAACTGAAAAAGTACGAATTTTAACGTATCATTCTAGTGTGTGTGGGTGTGGTGTACTTTCCTTTAATGTAATTTTCATGTCTCGTTGCTAAATAAGTGGAAAAAATACAACGTAGGACTTTCGCGCCTGTATGGGGTTTTTTACTCAGCGCACTACGCTTGATACCTAGAAGCTGAATCGGATAATTACATTGCAGGGTAAATGCGGTATAATTAGAGGATAAGCAGCGAATAATTACGGAGAAGGCGAGCAACAGAAAAGTACCGCGATAAATAGGCCCGAGATAAAGAAAAATGTGAACGGCGATTCGAAGATTAATCGATCGTTTTGTTAAAAATGAACGAACGTGGACAAATCGAATAATAAGAAAACAACACTCTTCTGTACTGCCTTCATTAAAGATACATCATTAGCGTTGTTGGAACATTTCGAATATTCGTTAAATTTCTGTTGACATATTTTCGGCAATATATAAGTAATAATAACTCCCTATTCGGATTAAACAGCATTAACGTTGCATCGATAAGCCAATAACTGACCACTATCCGAAAAAAATAATCGTAAGTCCTATACTCAGTGCACGTAAACACTTGAAGCATTTGAACGGAAAACGATTGTGCCCAATTGTTAGCGAATATTAAAATATTGAAAATACAATACTTTATTAAATAAATGTAAATATAAAATCAAAATAACGCAAAAAAAAATATCCACTAATTCACAAAACGACTTGTTTCGAATTCACGGTTATCATTAGTAAAATTAATAATAAACATTAAATTAAAACTTAATCAAAAAAAAAAAAAAATATATATATATATATGTATATTAATATTATTTATACAACTACCGACATGTTTCGGGAACACATATAATCATGGCGCAATATATTTCTGATAAAGTTTTAATTTTTATTCATGAATCATTAGAAAAGAGTCATTACCAAGTACCTAATAAAATCAAGGTTAAAGAAACATTGACAGACTTGGCGATCAATGCTAAAAATTAAATCATACGTATTGATTTTACCCATATGTAGAGTGATTAGTGCATAAAAATGAAGTCAAAGAACTTGAAATCATAAACAACACGGCACTCAAAAATAATCGAAACACATTAATCGATTATTTACTCAAAACATGCTACAATATCCTTAATGGTAATAATAAGTGTAAAGAGAACATAACAGCCCGGTATTTGAACTAAATTCACATATATAGCAAACAACAAGTAACATATTCCGTAGAAGAAAAAAAAAAAGAACTCTAATTAGTAGTGATGTGTAACCTAACGAGGAACGTAACTAGAAACCAGTTGTTCCAGCTATGTAACAGTTCGTTCTATTCTAATCGATAACGCATATTTACGTTACATCTCGTTACTCCTGTCACTTTTGTGTCCCAGAAATGAGAAGTAGCCATTGTAACTAAAAGAACCGACTGGAACATATGTAACTAGTCTTAGAACCGAATGAACGAAAAGATCAAATTGAAGTACAGATGACACCTTTTATCTTTATCACTCGTACAGTTCGTATGTATTTCGCGCGTTGCTTGCTCTGTTTTTTTGTTTTTTTTTTATTATTTTTTTTATTTTTTATTGGCCTGAACAAATACAGTTCATTTGGCCAGCAAGCTAACTGTTATTGGTCACAACTCACTAGAAATGATTACACGGCAATACGCAAAACAGTACACGATCAGATGATGAATAAAACAACACTATTCCGCTGTAACAACCAGCTGGGAACGAAAAGTTCTCTTCAGTTACCAATTTAGTTACAATAACACCGAATAACGTATAATGTGTTTTTCTATATCTATAATAGCTAAACTGTCGTTGTGCCCGTGAGTGTGTTATTATCAGCTGGAAACAACGTTGTTCACATAGTCCAGTTATAAATCTGTATATTTTAATGAGCGGGGCACATTACGTTTCTGTACCATACGGTGATGATGATCGCGCACTTAATATACTATGATGATGGTTGAGATTAGCAATTCTGGAATTTTATACTATCATCAAAAATTTGATCGGCGGTTTTTATTGAAAAGCAGTACTGTGATATTTGTTTACAATGTGGTTATAAATTCCAGATCTGCTTCATTTTATTTGCATGTCGATTTGTCACACACTTCGCTGTTTTTCAAGGTAGTAAAATTAAACTGTCATCTACCGGCACTCTAAGTTGTTATAGCTTTTAAACATTATTCATTTGATTAATTTCCGTTTTGTTTGTTAGGTTTTTTCTTTTTACAATTACGTTTTATAATATATTTAAATCTATTTTCATTTTGATTACACAAGTTATCCGTTTTGGGACACACTTTGTAACTAAATTCCTGTTACGTAAGGGAACGTGATCATTAGGAACTCGTAACGTGACATTATTCCAAAATATTTGCAACTTTACCCATCATTAGCATAAATAAAGTAAATCCACAGTACATAATAATGATGACACGTGATCATATTAAAATAGACAAATCTAAAAATTAATTAAATTATGCCGACGCGTTTTACATAAATGATAAAAATAATCAAATTCCAGTTATACACTTAATAATAATCAACTTTTAGAAATTTGTATTATTTTTCATATTTTAACATATCGAGATTTTGTCATATAGTTTCGTTTTAACTGTCAATTTTCAAATACTTTAATTTTATTAACCACGAATGTAAGAAATTTCTGTTACTTTGATTTTATATTCATATATATATATATATTCATATATATGTATATATATATATATATATATATACTTATATTTACATTTTTTTTTTTTACCCTGTACCGGTATGTATTCATATCACAAACAGCGGTGTTTGTTACATATTACACAGACCAATTTTGGACAACTAGAGTACAGGCCAATCTATCCATTGAAAGACTTCGCGACATGTAACTTATATTTACATTACCGCAAAAATGGAATACAATAACTGTTAAAAAAAAAAGAAAGATACTTCATATGTTGCGCGAAAGAAAACGTGTTTATAAAAGAGAGACAGAACGAATAATAAATAAATGATATCTACAAAAATATAGTAAAAAATAAAGATTTTTTTTTTTTTTTTTAACAGTCTCTGAAGCTATTATAATCTTAGAACTCTATTTCTAAATAAGTAACATTTATAACTATAAGTAAATTAACATGTTTTTGCCCTCTCCACTCAACTGATCCTCCCTTTATATGCGACCCCAACCATATCCTTTTCGAATGCTCTGCTCTTTTTCCTCAGTGCTCTCATCTATACGCCGAATTCTTTGGATCTTCCTATCCCTTTCAATGCTTCCTTTATCCTTTCCTTCCCATCTCCAGCCGTTCTCCTACTTTCCTTTATACTTTCTATCTCCGATCGCCTCAGAATCTGAGTAGGTGATCTAGGTCCATGTAGTTGGGTCAGTGTTAACACCGAGCCCATTTTGGAAAAAAAAAACAAAAAAACATGTTGCAAAGTAATATAGTGTCCGCTATAACTATTCTTTGCTATTTATATACACATACGTATAATAAAATTTTACAACACGACTACTAGGTCGTTCGGTTTTTAAGCCATCTTACATCTTCTATAGTAAGCAAAAGGTCCAATACTTCCGGGGTTAGGATGGATATGGAGTCTTTCTTCGTGACCATGGGCAAAGTCTTTAATGACTCTTCCGGCACCCGTTTGATCCTTAAATCAGTATGTAAAGATTCGTTCCGTCGGAACCGTCGAACATTATACGAAGAAATTTATTTTGGGCTATTTTTGTATTTACGCCAGGTTTTTTCTTCTCCGCTTTGACCGGTTGCCTGACTTCGAGAGGATAGCAGTTTTCACCGAGAGTTTTGTTGCTGTTTATCGGGACACTGGTGTTGTGCGTTCCTTGCAGCTTTTCGAATTGTTTCTATGAAGTACTGACTTTGTAGGTCCAGCTATTGCATTGTTTTTAGAGTCTCATTCCTAAATCGAATCTGTGATCAAGTTCATCTCTGAATTTGTCCCAGTCTATATATATATATATATATATATATATATATGGTAAGGTTTAGACATTTTTGTTTTCGTATAATCCCGTATTACTCTAAGGGTAAGAAATGTAGGAATATGGTCCGAAGTCAAATATCATTGTAGCTCTCTTTACTTCCACACGTAGTTGGATGAGATTCCTTTTAGTATATAGAAATCTAATAAGTCTAGTGTCATCAGTTTGGGGCCATATGTTGCTTCTCCTGTGGACAGATATTTGCAACTGAAAAAAAAAAACGCGTAAAATTAAGAATGAGAGAACGTGTGGAAGAAAAGTCGTCGAAAAGAAAATCACCCCGGAATTTATCGGTAGGAAAAATGATTACTACAGTTTTGGGAAAACGACAAAAAAAGAAAAAAAGAAAGAAAGAAAAGAAAAGTAAAAATCAGTCACATTCCAGCTTATATTATGACCATTATAATATAGCAATGAGCTTCTTCAAAGGAACGAACAGTATCTCTGTCTCGAGATAGTTAACTGCCGAAGAATATCGTGTCTTGTTTGCCACAATCACAATACGTTTTATAATTTACTACGGTGCGGCTAATTATCAATACATAAGGAAGCAATTTCAAATGTTATGCGCCACACTTAATGATCTGTACACCGGTAATGAATATTTTTATTATTAGCACGGCAGTTTCACGCGTTTAGGCTACACTTGTTTTATACATAATAATGACGGCGGTAATAAAAATAATTACGGTCCTAATGAACAATTACTTCATTCGACGAATTACTCCTGTCGTCCTAGTTTTGTATTAAAAACCGTCGACGAAATCATGTGCGATACGCGAGAAAAATTCAAAATCCAGTTTTTGTCAATTACGCATTTCAAACTATTTCGACTAGAAAAATAACCACTAGATCGGGGATGTGTTACATTCGAAATTATTATACGAGGAGTTCAATATACGAAAAACTTGGTCGACGTGCTAGCTCAGCTGCCTGCAGCTGAACAGTTTTACTGGGCAAATGTGCGCGCGGTAATTGTGAATACGATTATTCTACTTAAGAAGGCTGTTTCAGTCGCGCGTTATGCAATGCACCAGATAAATTATATTATCTCGTACGGTGGACAGGTCGTTCAACGGTATCAAAACGGAACATGCAATTGTTCAATTATACTATTTAACGATCGTTCGGCAGCGGACAATTCAGCGACTATTTTATAAGCGCAATCAATTATAGCCCATCATTAATGTAGACTTCACCTTTGAAATTTTTCATTTCCGATAGCGGCCGATTTAAAAAAAAAAAGTGACGGTGCCGATCGAATTGTCGCATTATAATAAAATAGTGAAAGCTCAGCGTTAGCAAAACCGGATAAGAAGTTCTAAATCGTATAGCGCGCAATGGCATCGGTGAGATTAGAAATTGCACTGAAGCCGCCAGTAGCAACTTCAATTAGAGTAGCCTTTGCCCGAAATGGACAAGTTTTACTGCTCTGAGCATATCGAAGCAACAGTTCGTCGAATTATTATTCGTACAGGACGAGGTAAGAAATTTGAGAAAGCGGTCTGCTCAATTTTACATTTCTTCGTCGCAAAGGCAACTCTAGTTGATAGTACGAAATTAAGAACAGTTAGCAAAAAAGAACAAATTCTCAGTAAGAAGAATCACATTAATAATATTAGTTACATTAATAATATCAATCAAATCAAATCAAATCATTTATTTTATTATTATTATTATTATTATTATTATCCTATTATGCGCAAAGCTGTGCGAGTTGGATTATAGATTAACAAAAAAAAAGCGCTGAAAAAATAAACGAATGTAATAAAAAATATAACAAGAAAAAGTAAAAAAAAACAAGTAAATAAAATAAGTAAAATATTAGAAATATGAATAACATTAATGATATTAATAAATTTGAATCAAAAATTAAATCAAATCGCTTTATTATTACTAATATTGCCATAAATCCACTGATAAATTCTAAAGTAAATATAATACATCGATTATATGCAATCAAACCAAAATAAAGCCGATAATAAAATAAAATTACCTAACTTAAAAATGAAACACAATAATATGAAACGGAATATCTGTAAATATGAAACAAATTTTGTATAATTGTATTAATTTGTGGATAAGGTGATTACAATTAATATTATTTTTGAAAAGTGGTATTTAATCGTACAAACTTTTTTTTTTTAAATTAATTTATTTCGTTTTATACTTATTTTTCCGATCTACAATAAAATATTTGTCTATTTACATTTTCATCTAAATTCTGTTTATGTATTTATTTGTACATACAATAATATACATATCACAACAAAAATTCTGTATAGTAAGAAATAACTGTAATGATTAAAAATAAAAATTTATTCGCCCGCGATCACCAGATGTAACACAGCTTGGTTATAATAAGAATGATAATAATAATAATCAATCAACCAATCAATCAAATTTTATTATTATTATTATTATTGTTACAAAAAACCACAAATGCGCTTCTTAGCGTGAATAATGGAACCAAAATGTAAGTAAATAAATGAACAAATAAAATATAAATGAAATCTTCTATAGCAATACAATCAAAAAATATCAAATAAGTAAATATATAAAACATAGTAAGATAAAACACGATAAATCTATAAGTACTGTACAAACGTGTAACGGAACAGAATTTTAATAATCACGGTGATTTATTATATAGGAATGGAACCATAAATGAAGCCTGTCTATTTTTGAATGATATTTTATGTAGCGCGGTACAACTACTAATTCCCTACCACAACTCCTAGTCATGCCTTCCTTTAGTAGCACCTTAAATTCATTTCTATTTCGTGCAAGGAAAAGTATTATCTGGACCAGCTTATATAATGTAGTAATATCAGGAAAATTATACTCAGGTTTGTGCTCTGTTCCACTGTTTTCACCGATCAGCTTAAACACTTTTTTTTGTAAGTACAGTAGTTGTTTTATATGATAGTTTGCCACATTACCCCAGTGTATTATTCCATATGAAAATACAGGTGTTGATATAACGATAAGTATAAACGACGTAGATGATGTTTGCTAAATTTCAATTTCAATTTCAATTTATTTATTATTATTATTATTACAAAATTTCACAAATGCGCTACGTAGCGCGAATAGCGAAAAACAAAAAGTAAAATTAAACATAATATCTTCGAATTACAATGAAGTGCGAATATAGCGATAAATGCATGAAATTAAATGAAGTAATGATAAAAATATATAATAAGTTGAATTGAAACAAAATAAAAGTTGTTTGTATAAATATGTTGAAAACAGGAGAAAAGTATATAAATAATTAAATAAAAAATAATGCTATTTTAAAAACTAACAAAATTGAATCTATCTGAAAATTAAATCTACAATTTAAGCATATAAATTATTTATATAACCTATCACCAGCCAAGCTCAACATATTCCCACAACATTTCAACTCGTGACGTATACTGCAAATTTAATAACCGAAGTAAAATATATATAAAGCTAGGTAAATGAATAAAATGTAAAGATATACGTAAATAGATAAAAGATATAAATCAAGTAATGAACTAAATAGAATAAAAATATAAATAAGATAACTAAATATAAGATATATAAAATATGTAAATATAATGTAATAGTAAGAGTAATGTAACCCATTGAGTAGTATTTATAGAAGCTGGTACTTAAATGATAACACATTAAATTTATAAATATTTATATTAAATGATACAGTCTCGTTTAACAAAGGGGCCTAAATGAGATGTCATTTGGGAAAACATGTATTAATGTAACCTGCAGTCATCCATATAACCCCCAGCACATTTTGGAGAAGCAGTCTCAATTTACGAAACATCCCGGCAGATATATTTGACTAAGAAATAATAATAATAATATTGATAATAAAATAAAATTAATATCAACATCAATCATATAATATTAATAATAATTTACGATATCTGTAATTACAAAATAATTCATATAACAAACTATCATCATAATAATTACGGTGTTATTAATGTTTATTCTAGTAAATAGTGTGATAAATTATTTAGCGTTAATATATTGTTATTAGTAATATTAACAGCACTTACTACATTAATATGGTTGGTATTAATAATAATAATAATAATATTACTCTTGTTAATAGCGGTGTATTCCTTAATTTTAACTAAATTCAGTAATTACGGAACTATAATGTTAATAATGTTGATAATATAAAAGTATCAATAGGCCAACATTTTCAATCATCGCTTGCTTTATTTTCTATGATATCTTTAATATTCTTGAAATAGATGACATAAATTACAAATTACAGCGAAAGAATTACCGGCTAGGATTGAAATCAGTTAAAAAGCGGAGAACGTCTTACCGGTGCAAAGATTTTACTGTAATACATACACTTCTGTATCGTTAGCGTAACGCTAGCTTAGCGGAAGAGAAACGTTTGAAACACATTTCTTGCGGATATGAAAAATTTAAAAATGCACTGCCCTTATCTTTCCTTCAGTTAAATGCTCCGAAAGGTTTATGGATAATTGACCGTCCAAAAAAAAAAAAAAGAATAGTAATTTTTTAATTATATACTAAACATTTTTTAAATGCAACTAATAGTAAATATTGCCGACTAGTTTTAGATTAGAACCATAATCATGGTTTAAACGAAAATGTAAATATCATCACAGAACACTTTGATTTTTCGATCTATACTCGGTCTTTTCGCTATGGTCACTACGTGTGTTAATGCGATTATTAATAAGTGTCGTTATATTTTCAGTAATTGCAAACAGTGGAACAAAACACCGCTGCCTGACAAGCTAAGCTAAAAAGTAGCTTAGCTGCTTTATCCGGCGCTCTCGGCAAAACGTCAGAAAATACTTAAGAACCACCTGAAAAAATTTAAAGGAAAAAATAGAACGAAGTGAAAGAAATTTATTTCTATATTCCGAATAATAATAGAAGAAGAAGAAGAAGAAGAAGAGGTTATTAGGCGGAATGATCACATGATGTAAAAATAGCGTTTTGACTATTGAGATGTGACGATGTGGCGGCGGTAGAGATTGTAAAGTATTCGACAGTCAGGTTAGATGTAAGCAGAGAGCAAATCGTGGCCGGTTAGGTGATTAATTAATTGTTCGTTTGTCGTTTTATTGAAAATGTAATAATTAGTTGGCGACGTAATTAGCCAGCGATAGCAGAACGGCAGCTTCCGCCAGTTGAAGTAATGAGGTAGGCGCACTTTTGCGTGTTTCTCGTACTGGCAGACCGGATCGCACTGTCAAGAGGTTGGCAAGGTCCTTTAAGTAAATTATTTCGCCGACTTGCCTACTAACCTGCTCCTGCCGGACGATGCAGCCGCATATATAAATCATATCATAAACTAATCCGTTAAATCTCTTTCGTACCTTTCTGCCACCCTTCCAAAAACTCCGCACCCCCGCGCCCGGCCTAATTATATTGTTTACATTCTGAGACAGAGAGAGAGAGAGAGAGAGAGAGACTGAAACGTGGCACATGCATTCGCGCACGTATGATCGTTATTACCTGCGGAGTAAAATAGTGAACAATGCGACCTCGGTTGTAGTACATAGTAAGTACGCGTACTATATCGTATGATTTGCTTTTTACTTGTCAGTGTACGCCTGATTATCATTATCATCATCATCATTACTATCATATAGGCGACTATGTAACTGTAATTAAATTATGTAACACCTATTTATAGTCGTATTCCTTCATATTTTTCCCTCCGCCTCCTTCTGATCCTCCTGGTCCTCCTGTTCCCACCTCCTCGCCGTCGCCATTACCATTATTATCACCCATGTACTATCCGTTAACTTCTCTAATTAGTCGCGAATAATTTATTATTATATTTCTTCTATCTTCTTTTATTAACTGTTTTTTTTTTGTTTTTTTTTTTTTTGTTGTCTATATTCATTGTCATAATTACTATTACTGTTATTATTATCGAATATATTTAAGCCTAGCAAGGTTATCCGAAAGCGGAGAGAACGATATTAAAGGGAAACCTGCGAACGTGCAGAAAGACGAAACAAAAAAACTTTTATAAATAGTGTTTGTTCTTCTCTTTTTTTTTTTCTCTAAAGATTGCACGCAATTTAGCGCGCATTTCCATATTTTATTTCCAAGTTATTCGCCTAGACCTTGTGTGATTCGCCGCCGAATTCCACATTAACACTCGACCGGCCGCTGAAAGCGTAACAACGTTTTTAAAGTCGACTATATCGATCAAGAACTTCCCTTTTCTCAAGGTATCATCTGTCAGCTGATTTTCTAGGCTAAAGAAGACGACTGTCATGGAACTGGTTGTCGGTTTTCTTTTATTCTTAAGCGATGGATTAGAGAGGCAACATTCGAAAAAACTAAATGATCAAATAAAGCCTTTGAAGAGTAAATATTCCGTAGATAATGCCGCAGCTATCAGCTGTTAGCGGGATAAATAAATGTCGAGATAAAATCGGTAGACGAGTAGCCGGGAAAGTTAGAACGCAAACAGAACATACAGAAAAGTAAGAGTAGGCAACAGGTTACTATTGAAGCTGGAGAAAAAAAAAATGAATACATGAAAAGCAATAAATAATATAAAGTGCCAACCACCACGTTAGCGAGTATTCTGATCTTGTTGTTGGCTGTGAGATCCATGACGTTTGACCGAATTTTATCTACTTCGCCGAAATCACGATAGAAAAAATCCCGCTAGGCTAAACTACAATTCGCGCGATGTGACAGGATAGCGCCGATTTTTCTTCCGTTATTAATTATTCGCTTTGTGAAATTCAGATAGCTTCGAAAATTTGAAAATTTTATTATTCGCCATACTAAATGATAGGTAGCACCGCGGTAGCCTTTAAAGCGCTTAGCTACCAAACTAGAGAGGTGTCATAGAGGTTTAACGAGATTAGCCTCGTTCCGGATCCAAGTCGCCCCTCCCCCCCCCAGGTTTACCCAGACCGAAATAATTGGGTAGTACACCAGAGAAATCTGGGGAAGTAAAAGGCGACTGAGAGAAAGGAACTGACCACCCATAGTATTTTCACCAGATCCGTGCTAGGCTTAGTACACATTATGAAAAGCTCAATTCCACACAATCCACGATACCTTATTAAGGATATATGGGACTTACTTTACTTAGTAAATGATAACGGGTAGACTGCCAGGTCGATTAAATTGCATCACCCAAAGAATGAAAAAAAGAATAGGTCGACCGCGTATACGGTGGGAAGATGGTACTAAAAAAAAAAAAAAAAAATCGATGATGCCTGCTGGGTCAGGGCATTAAATAGGTACTCTACACATGGAAACTTAAGGATGAGACCTATGTCCTACAGTGGATTCGAAATAGCTAAAGAAGAAGAAGAAATATAAAACGATATCAAGAATTTTTCTGCTTTAAAATCCGAATTTTATTTTTAAATACTAAAAGAAAATTTCATTTCCTTTTTTCTTTTTTTTTTTTTTTTTTTTTTCGGATACATATATAAAAATTAATAATTTCTTCAGTTAATTACGCTTTGCCGTAATTTATTAAATCTAGTAAATTATAATAATTTAAATTAAATAAAACATAAATAATAACGTAAGAAATAAAGTAATTTGAATAACACGAGCCCAATTTTGAAGAAACTTGCGCTCAGCTAGCGATTCGAGCGAGGGGAACTATTTTTCTCTTCGCTCGCTTTTTTCGACTATTTCGAAATTTCGTAAATGTAATCGACTTTTAAAAAACACATTTTTTCGCATTTTACATTTCACATTTCGTATGCCTTAAGCGCGTAGAGACATTACATGTATCTGTTTACTAGAACTTGTTTTACAGCTACGCGTGTTTTCGTAATATTTTACGAAAGAAAAATGCAAAAAGACAAAAAAAAAAAAAAAAACGCGAATTATTTCTTTTGTAAGGATAGCAATTGTAGTTTAGCGTTGGGGTTTTTTTCCCCGCTTTAGAGTTATACAACGGCATACTGTGTTTGCGTAAAAAAAAAAAAAAACTTATTTTTATCATAATCGTAATCTATTTTTTAATAATTCGCACTTAGTTAAAATTCATTCTGTTTACCTTTTATACGAGCATGTCAATTTAATTCGAAGGTAATATGAATATTTAACGTTTTTATCAATTTAGTTACACTTCGTTACCTCGCCTATCCGTGACGATCAACTATCGCAGAGTGCAATAAATGTGCGATTGTTGTTTTTCGCCATTCGTTCCATCATTCGCTTTCTTTTTTCATCTATATTCTTTCATTAAGCCTCTATTATTTCCCTCGGTTTTCTCATCTGTTGCCTTTTTCGATGAAAAAAAATTATCCTTATTCTAATCGTTTTCCGAGCACCCTTACGCTAGCCGCCACTTTTCGCCAACGTGCCTGATTGTTATCCTACTTGTACATTCGCCAAGTGAAGGGAAGGAAAATAAAAGTCTGACTGAAAGTGTGAATAAAAACAAAAAAAAGGATCCGGTGAGGCTGGCCAGAAGTTTTTTTTTCTTATTCATATTTTCTTTTTAATTTTAATTGGACCTATTGAACACACCGAGCCAAAGTAATCATATTTTCTATACTTCTCAATGCGCGGTATTGGGATTCGAACCGAGCTCTACTCGAACGGGACTCCACTGGGAAATTTTTTTATTTTTTTCCCTTATTTTAAATTATTTGTCGGTTCCAACCGCCCTCTGTGTGTGTGTGTGTGTGTGTACATTCGCGACATAATTAAATATGTTGTTTATTTATAATCTGATGAAATCTAACAGAAATATTACATTTTCTCTAATTGCGACCTACAACCTGGCGCCTAACTTTATTATTTCTATTTTTTAAATCCAGTACAGCCACGCATACACATCTTAAATATATAGGTACACCAATATGTAAAATTACTGTCGCGAATAAATTAAAGAATGAAAGAACAAAAATAATGTCTTCGCTACTTGATCATTAGAATCCTTTTTATCTGGATCCCGGCTCACATGGGCATCTTCTAACATGACAGAGTTCATCACCTAGAGCAAGACGGTCATCAGATTTATTCCGTCCGTTTATTTCACATGGAGGATTTAAAACGAAAAATATCAGACAAACAGTACTTAAAAACAGGATCGATAATGTGCCCCCCCCCTGGTTCAATGTGAAATATTGCTATTTCACAAAAGAGGAAAATGATCATCGATAGGCTAAGTTAGCCATTTGCTAGATAATGCTTGGTGTAATCGGTGAGCGATACCTTACTATATCAGTATCACACATTCTGCAAGAATGTCGGAGTTATGTCACATATATCGTTGCGGCCTCCGAGCATCGTTACAAGAGAAGCTAGATAGTCAGAATATACACAATCTATTAACAAAAAAAAGATAAGAAAAAAAAATTACGCATATTATGATAGACGTTAGAAAATACAAAATGAAAACATCCACGAATGATAGGAGCACAAACAGCTTCACTATTAGGGCAAATTTGAGGGAGAAGTGGAAATGTTAAGAGAGTAAAGAACTATAATAAAGTAACAATGACAGCGAAAATCATATTTGAAGTGATTGTGTTGGATAGATGGGTAGAAAGTCTGGGGTGTCCCCCAGAGGTATTTCACCAGAACCGTGGCAATGGGATTTTTCTTTACATAAGTAGCTAGAAGGCTACAAAAACTGACAAAAGCAAACATAAACAAACGAAAAATTAAAAAAAAACTTCCTGTCAAGCACTTCGATAGTGTGGCTAAATTTTAGTAAAAATCGTGCCAATATTAAGAAAATATGAACAGCAGTGATCGACGACAGCTAGACTATCGTAGACGAAAATTCAAAGAATGTCATTTTTGCAAAAACAACTACCGGTGTAATGGCTTCTTTTTTTGCGGGGGGGGGCATTAACCAGGGAGACCTTTACTGAGAAACAATTAGAAAAGGAAGGAGTCAATTACATCTTTCCACTACTACAAGCGGGTGTTCTTGACGGTTTTGAAGTGTTCATTAAATATGCAGATTAAATTTCCTGACAGTTGATCCGCTTGAGGGTTGCAGTATCAGCAAAACACTAGAAAAGATGGAGAATTTTTATAATGCAATATTACATCGCGCTTATTAATTAATTTCGCCGGCCTTTACTAGAACTCCCTCTATGCATAGCTGCAGTAGTTGTTGCTTGATGTTCAGCAACCGTCAGACGCGACGGGCGCAGGGGGGAAATTAATATTTACGCGAGCGAGAACGTTAGCGCTGACCGTTAGCTTCCGAGCAGGATGGCTGCGATCAACACGTATTTTGAATTAAGCTCTATTATTAATCAAAGCTCTTGCCCGGTGTCGTCATATAGCGTCATCGAGTGACCCTTCTTAATAGCATTGTAGCTCTGCATCTGTGTACCGGGCGACATCGCCACTGGCAATTGTAGCCCTCCCCTCCGGTTGATTCGAATTTGATTTTTTCCTTTAGCCGCTGAAATTTCCGAGAAACGGCTTTATTAAAAATAAACACGGAGGAGGAAAACATGCGCGCACGCGTTTCTGTTCAATTACCCCCGGCTGCCGTGAGCGGCGGAGAAGAAGTAATAAAAATGGCGCGAAAAAGTCTGCTTAAAGAAGGTGGAAATTTACACCTACACAAACATCCATCATAACCTATCATTTCGGGTTACACGAGCCGAATAAGAATGCATCTCGCTTTTTCTTTTTTTCCCTCGACTTTCTCCTTTGCATTTTCACATGGAAATATTTTCACGCGCACCATTTCTGACATTCTAATTGTTATGCTAGCTTTTGCTTGCAGCATACTTTTTTTCTATAATGCTTTTGCGACAATAAAACTTATTTTATCCCCCCCCCCTCTCACACATGTATATATATATATACATACATATATATATATATATATATATATATATATATATATATATATATATATATATATATATATATATATATATATATATATATATATATATATAATGCAATGTATTAGATATGTAAAGTAAGTAAAGTAAGTCCCATTCACTTTATGGAGTACTAGAAAAAAGAAGTCACCATCCTGTAAATTATTCAAATAGCGTAAAAATATCGAAAAAGTAGATCTGAGAACATCTTTAAAATTTAAACATTTCCGACGATATTTCGCATTTTCCAGGAAAAACTTTGAATATTTTTCGCTACCTTGTCGCGTTGATCCAAAAATAAATCGTGCACTTCAATTTGACCGGCACGGCAGCAACAATGCGTGTCTAAAAAAGAATGAAGAAGAATTCTCCTCGCCACCCCGTTTATATGTGCCGCAGCAGTATATGAAACCATATTCAGCGCCTAGTACTCTATACCATCATCTATAAGACTCTGAAGAGTTTTGCATAGTCTGCACACAACGTGTACTGAAGTGTTTTTGAAATATCGAATTAAATTTAAAGGAACCGAAAAAAGAGGCGGGGAGAGATAATGATCGATGTACAATTAATACTCTGGTGGCTAGAAATCATTCCAATTTGGATCGATAGCCAACTAAAAATTATTATAAATCCAAACAATCCTTAATTAAAAATTATGGTGATTGAAAAGTCACAGCGGTAAACCACCGGGACAACGGTCACTGGACGCATATTTCGAACGCTATCGTGTATGGCAACAGTTACTATCTGTACTAGCAGTGATAGTAGTTAGCGCGCTTATTAAAATCCATCACTATTGGATAAGCGAACAGTTGCGACGCGAACCCAGGATAAACACGGATTACTTCCTCAAAGCCGGTGCCCACGCGCACCGCGAACCAATGCATACACGTGAATCCATTTACATTATAAGGTGTGTGTTTTGATCACCAAACGGCCAAAATCCTCGGAATCTAATATTGTAAATAAGCAAAACACCGAGAACATAAAGAGAAGTAGCCCTGAGAAGAACTGCGTTTCTAGAACACGAAATGCAAGTAGAGAATCGAAAAGTAGTGGGGGAGGGAAAAAAAGTGAATTGGAAAGAGAGGAATGTGTTCCGTTATTAGGATAAATAAGGAGAATTTGCCAAGACGAATTAATCAACGAACGGCGTAAGCAATCGTCTTGCATGAACCATCGCTGGCGAAAACTTTTGTCAATCACAGATAAAATCGCAGCCGAACGGTAACTACACGAACTTAATTAATTATATCGGAAATTTTAAATAAAATAAAAACACATTAAAATCAGATACCAAACATACTAGAATAAAGCTCGAGCAAAAAATAATAAATAAAACGAACCTAACAAGGACACGGGGAAATTACTAAAATAAAATATTTCAAAGTATGTCGCAGTCATTAGGTTAAAATAATAACAAATAATTATTAAATAATGAAAACTCGCGAGTTGAATTATGAAAGTAGAACAGAAAGAGCTTTTTTTTCATGGAGGCTATCGTATCTATATGATTTTTCTTTTCTTTCCCGGATAAAGATGGAATGTTGTCGAAAACGAGTGTTTAGTACATGTTTTTTGATATTCTCACCTTACGATGTCTTTTTGATTACGGATTATTCGTTATTTCTGATAAAATTTCTCTCCCCCCCTGCCTCAATTACCCAGTTTCCCCCCATTAATTCGTCTGAGGAAAATTAAACAAAAATAAATTGAAAATTTTCTATTTAGTACTTTTTAAATGTTCATCGCCCTATAAAAAGTTTCATTCTTTTTTACCGCGTATGAAGCGGCCACTATATCGTACTTGGTTAGGCGGTATGTCGTCTGATTAAAATTCTCCATGGTCTGTGCATATTGAAAAATTACAAGAAATAACCGCTGCGTTTAATTATCGAGCCAAAATAAATTCTGAAAAAAACCTATATAGATATGTGAAGATTTCATTAAAGCGCGCGCAAAATGATTTGTACTTTTTTTTTTTCGAGTTGTAATTATTAAAAAAATATCAAACATAAAATAACCAAAAATAAAATATAAAATGGCTGACCAGTTTCGACTTCAATGAACCAGCTTAATTTCTAAGCCACTACTAACTAACTCGGCGGTGGTCCGACTACCCGCGACGACCAAAAATTGCTATTAGAAATGATAACGCTTAATAGAATATGAAATACACGCGTTAGGTTCGATACAAGCAATAACAGTGGATCGACATAGGTATATTGATATATACATTAGCTTAACGCTTATAAATATAAATCGCGGGTTCTTTAAATTTTTTTTGTAAATAAGATTGCTCTTTTTTTTTTTTTTTTTTTTTTTTAATATTTCATTTAATATGTACCAATAATCAAAATCAGAATCGGAATATATTTTATAATAATAACGAGTGACAATATAACAATCAAAAACGTAGTTTTAACCCGCTTACGCACTATGGAAAAGCACGAGCAGCGGATACGCAATCAGTTAGACACGAACCAATCTATGTATGTTTATAATCACCGGACGAACGAGTTTTATAATTTCAAAACGTCAAATTATTAGCCCGCGTTTACAGAATTTTCTGCTAATTGAGTTCGGACATGTACAAAATAATAGAAATAATATTAAGAATTACACTATATACTACAGCTAATACATTACGCACACTCATATCCCAAGCAAGTAAACTTCAATCATAACGGGAATAATTTTACTTACTAATTTGGGGCTAAAGTTAAGATTAACTTATAGTAATAAAATTATATTTTAGTAATAATACCAATTAATTAATAATATTATTAAAAGAAATTTGTAATTACAATAATTTAATGTTTAATTTAAAAATTTTAACTTTTTCAATGATAAGAACAATGTAAAATTTAAATCTAAAAAGTAATGATAATGATAATGATAATGATAATAATAATAATAATAATAATAATAATCATAATCGCGCGTATCTGCACATTAGTCATTTTTAACATATTCACTATCGCAAATCAATAAAATAAAACTGATTTTATTTGATTTAATTGTTATTATTGTTATCGTTATTATTTTAGTATTCAATAAATTTTTATCACGGTTTAGTGCTTATTGAACGTCTGTTCGAGCGCACCCGATATCGCCTTTTCTCCTATAGGAGGCATAGAGAGGTGTTTTCCGTCAAGTAAGGTAACTCTGCTTTCACATTGAGAAAGTCAAAACAGAGCAACCGCTAATACGGGGTGTGAATAAGTAAAACCGATGATTCGGCACAGATAATACGTAGTATTATAAAATACGATCGGAAAATCTATTAGCATGTTTCATGGAAAAAATGTTCAATTCTTAAGCAATATTACGTAACGCTTGAATAAAATTGAATCTAAATTCGACCATTCTCAACACGTGTAGGTCGGAAGTATTTACTATTGCCGTTAAATCTAGCCGGATGATGGATAGCGAACTCGCTCTGGAGGCGTACCAAAAGATCTTTATTTAAATATTAAAACTAACAGACCCTTTCGACATTATCGATATGTTGTGCAGAACAAACAACGAGCAAATATGTTTTAATGAGAGATTTTATTCGAATTTTAATCGTTAAAGAAGAATACAATCTCTCGCTACGAAAATACCGCAATGTGACAGGAAACAAAATAATGGCGCTCAGAATACAGTTTAACATAAACACACACACACACACACACGTCCGGAAGACCAAAATAATCCGACGCTAAACTTTCGATTAAAAGTGCGACTAGCAACAGTTCATAGGCTCGGGGTCCTTCTAAGGTAGAAAGAACGGCCAGCACTTGGTTCAGCCAGATAGGATCATAGTTTCTAGTTATAGGCGGAGACAAGTATGTTGGACATCAATTAAACTATGCGCCATGCGATATTCTTATTTTCGGCGCAGCGTACAAACCGTCTCCGATAAAACGTAGCAGCAGTTGTAGAGAACTATTTCTATTTCCACTAGCTTAAGTAAGGTTTGGCGGTAAAAGCTATTTCAACGTGTTCAACTGTATGTGTTAGGCGGCAAAAGGAAACTTTTGTAAGAAAGAGGCGATCGTCATCTTTTTCTAATAAGCAACACTGCCTCGGCCTTTTTTATTTATGAGCAAATGCATTGCGTAAAGCGCAAGATAGATGTGGAAGCGGAATTAACGTCGCTGCCGACTTCCTGTTCCAAATTGACCAGAGCGGCCATTGTCTAGCGCCTTTCGCTCTTTTCAGCCATCAACCACTTAAATTTGGCTCTTCTTGCCCCGTTATCCTCGTCGCAATTCGCGCCAGCCGATTACACAGACTCTGCTAAAAAATTGTTTACCACAGCACACATATATTTCGTTCCCGGTACACATTATTATTATTATTATTATTATTTTTATTATTATTATTATCATCATTAATGTTATTATTATTATTATTATTATTATTATCATTATTACCATTATTATTATTAAAATTATTGATATTATCGGAAAAAGAGAAAATTGAAAAAAATCTCAATTTTCAAATCATTAGTCTTTTAATCACTGTCGACGACAACTACACTTGTAATAATGGTTTAGTTGTTGATAAATATAATTCCCGAAGCAGTTACTAAAACGCGTATGTAAAAAATATTTATTTATAATAAAAACAAACTTTAATAACAAACAATATAATAAGGGGGTAAAAATAATTTATACAATAAATTAGATAAATACCGTATGTTTTAAATTTCTATTTAGTTTTAGCTGATGATGGGTTATGCCCGAAAACGTTTCTAAAAATAAGTTGTATTTATCTAATTTATTGTATAAATTATTTTTACCCCCTTATTATATTGTTTGTTATTAAAGTTTGTGTTTATTATACAGTTTTAACAAACAGGTATGCATTCACCTACATTTAAATATTTATTTACCCCGTCCATTTAATAATGAATTATCTAAAAGCATAACGCAGTTCATTTTAAGCGATTCGTTCGTGCACGTCGAATTATCATGGAATACAACTCGTTCGTGTTTCCACATTTTATAATTTACATATTGTTAGCGTTAACCTCTTTTCGCTGTATAGCTGGGACCGGTAGAGTTATGCGAATGTTTGATAAATACAACAGTTGTTAAATGAGAACCGTTTGCATTTAGTACTGAATTATCTCGAAATATAAACGCAGAGAATGATTGCATACATGAAATAAATTATTATTAAATAATGACAGATTCGAAATTTTAGGGTTGGTATTCTGAACGAATAGCTCAATACCGCGCAGATGTTAAAGCACTGCGAAGATTCCGGCAGCAAGGAGGAAAGAGGATCGTTTGATAAGTTTATAGAAAAACTCAGATCGACATCGATTATTGATGAAAGTGTGAAAACACACTGAGATATTATTCGACTTTGCAAAAAGCTGGTCTTTGAAGTTTTTTAGTAAAGTGCGTTTTATTTACCAGCGCATCGCCAATTGACCGGAAATGAAACAAACACATCTGGAAATCAAACCGCGGAAATGTCGAATTAAAAAAATGTCGCTCTGCATATTTAATCAGTAAAAAAAACGGTGTTTAAGCTTGAAACAATTTTATCAGTCGATATTTCAAAATGTTCTATAACGTTTTTTGAATGTTTTTTTTTTTTCTTTTCCATCTGCAACATGCTTAAAAGGCTGCGCGGTAGCCTAGTGATTAAGGTACTCAGCTACCAAATCAGACGTGTGTGTCATAGGTTATCGAGACTTGTCTTGTTCCAGATCCGAATTGCTCCCACCTAATCTGAAATGGAATATTGGTGTTATACCAAAGAATTATCCGGGGGAAAGTAAAGCCGGATAATCCAAAAGTAGAAAGGAACTGGCTCCCCCGTATTCTCATCAGATCCCCATTAGGGATTCCCTTAAGTACATTATGAAAAGCTTAATTTCACACAATCCACGATACTTCATCAACATTCTATGAAAATTAGAATAGCTTACTTAAAATAACCCGGCTTTCAATTACTCTTTAAATCGATACGTACCAAATGCATAATAAACCTTAGTTTCCAGCGCACATTAAAATTACTATTGTTATCACTACGAATTATTATAATTAGTATTATTATTATTATTACTATTATTGTATATTATTTAGTGCCGTTATTCTACTATTTTATTGTCATTATTTTCTTATTTTACACACACGGTAGTCGGAACCGAACCGAAATACGAGAGCGACTTTCTTTCTTTCTCTGTTTTTAAATCTCATTCTTCCACGCTTCCTCATTAATTCCGGAAAATGAATATCGCTTTTTCTAAACATCTAATTCGTCATCTGATTTGCGAAAGAAAACCAGGGAAACTTGGGGCATTCAACGAATTCAAGTTTTACATCAAGTGGCCAAGATGAAGGTGTCTTGCCAATCATTCTCGGTTATTTAATAAATCTGCCGACGTAGTCAGTTAATTGACGGCAGATCTGTTTTATACTCTAGTCACGCTGAAGAAGTTGCGCGACGAAGTAGAATCCAAAAAAATCGGGTCTTCCGATAAGCTTTTTTCGACATTCCGCAGAGAAACTCGTGTCGGCGAGTCCCCATCGACATAAGTGCCATTTTCATTTTTCCATTTTTTTCACTGAAAACATTATGCTTTGTCGGTCCCTGTTCTCGTTTCCTCAAATGCGTTTCCAGCTTCTACCATCACGAATTCAACCTAAAAACAATTTTACACCGCAATAAATACTTGTACCATCGTGTTTATTTTTGTTTCAAATTATATAATTCCTTTTATTATTATTATTTTATTTTTTATTGTTATCATCATCATCATCATCATCATCAGTATCATTATTATTATTGTACATATATAAATAAATTTGCCAATTCGCCATGCAACGAATTTTTCGATAATTGGGCACATTTATTATTTCGCTACGTTCAACCTCTACTGCGTAATAACTAAACTTATTATTTAACAACTTAATTTTTAAAACAAGATTGAATTCGTTAAAGTGGAACAAGACTTTTAAGCAAATGCTTCGTAATATTCTCTAATATTCTCTAATATTCTCTAATATTCTCTAATATACTCTAATATTCTCTAATATTAGAGAATATTAGAGTTACCGAGGTAGTAGAAAGGGAAAAGAGCTAAGAATTGTAAATCAACAACAATCAGTCTTCTACAAGTTAAATATTCGAAGATAAAAAAAAAAAAAAATTTAAATGTCCAGTCTACGACCAGTGTCGGAAACAACATAGATTACCATCGAATTTAAAAGATTTGCTGTGCGACGAAGAAACCGTGCTTAACCAACTATTTCAGTTTCTAAATTCTTCTAATTTATTAAAGTTATTATAATTTTGCTAATCCTTGTTAATTTCTGTTTATTTTCCTTTTTTCCTTTCTTTCAACTTTCATAATTTTGTAATTTCTTGCCGTGTCTCTAGCCTAAGTTGCTGTGTACGACACGTAAAATAAATAAATAAATAAATAAAAAAAAAAATGGACGGCATTTAATTAAAACTTTTGAGGTACCCCTTTTATTTAGTTAAAATCTGTTTACTTTGTCGTTCTGCTATAGTTTTATTCGCCTGCATTTTGACTATATTCTGGTATCTTCTTTTCTCATTTTATGTGCTCTCTATTCTGATGACGCAACTGCCTGAAACGTTGATCTTTATTAAGTGTGCTCATCTCTTTTCACGGCCTTGTACTCCACTTTGCTGACACTTGTATCTTGTAGCCTTCTTTATATCCTGTCCTTTTCTTGTCCGCATTACTGCTCTGTGTATTGATTACTTTTTTTTAAAAAGTACCCGATGATGTCGGACTAAAATGAAACCAGATCTTTCTCCTCATAATTGTTTCTGGTTAATAGCGCGATAAATAAAAAAAAAGAAAGAAAGAGAAACGTTATTGGAAAAAACGTTACTATTCGCGAAAACCGGAATTAACTTCTTTCCCGGAACGATTAAACATCGTTGTCCGATGTCGTCAGCCACATCGGCTTAAGAAATCCATATCTAAGCGAGATGTTCACAATAAGCACTGGCCGAAAGTTACGTCGGCATTTATTAATTATATAGCTGTTCAGTGAGTCGGCCAAGAATAGAAGCGCACAGCCGAAACATATATATATATATATATATATATATATATATATATAACAGATCTCTTTATTGTATAAGCTTTTTTTTGATTTCCGCGTGCAATATAGTTTTAATTCATTCTTTACTCTTCTGTACACAGAATGGCTATGGAGCTCGTAGAAGATCGTTGGTGGACGATGCCAGATTCGAGAGCTTGGTCGTTAAGCAAACTAAACAGTCGGTTTTGGAGGAAGCTCGACAACGCAAGAATGGTAAGCAAACTTGAAGAAAAAAGCGAAAAACACACAAATTATTCTTTTCGTTTAATAGTCATGTATTTTGCCTTTAGATCTTTTTCCTCTATCCAGCCTGCATAATTTATTCTGCATATGCTTATCAATGGCACCTACAAACGCAAACACACACACACACACACACCTATCGCATTGTACTATAGTAGTGGACGTATTTCTGCCAACAGATGAATTTTGTAGTTATATTTTGCTTTTTATAATATCAAATTGGTTTTATTTTTCACACTGACTAGAACATTTTACAGTAACAGTTTATAAATTAAGAATAATTCCCTTAAAACATGCATATTAAATACTTCCAAATATCTAAACATTATTATCCGTAATGTTATCAAATATATATATATATATAACTCGGCCATTTTAGCCTTACAAGGAGCTCTGCCCCTTGACCGCTCTTGCTTACATGTTCTCTTTCTTTTCTATACTTTGTATAACATGATCTCAAAATTTACGTCATTCTTACCGGCATGATACATCTTTTTGTTACAAAATCTAATGGGCGCATAATTAAGAATGATGTTTTCATTTAACATTTAACTTTCGTTACATAAAATTGAGACTTTTTTTGGGACATATTTTCGAATGTGAGTCACCCTAAGAATTACGTTGTAATTGATATATATATTTAATAAAATTGGGGACATTTCGGTCGAATTACATTGTAAATTTTGATAATTTTATACAAAGTATAGAAAAGAAAGAGACGGAAGTAAGCAAGAGGAGTCAAGGGGCACAGTCCCTTGCGAGGCCAAAATGACCAGGTTATATATATATATATATATATATACGTATGTATGTATATTTATATGTATATATATATATATATATATATATATATATATATATATGTGTGTGTATATGTATATATGTCGGTATAAAAAATTTTAATTGATTCGTATGCAACTTTCATAAAAAGTCTTATTTCATTAAGTTATACGCAAGTATACGTACATATACACGAGGGGCGGGTTTTAACTTTGTTCAACACAGAGCGGAACTAGGAAACTTTTTATTTATTTTTTGTACTCATTTAATTTTTTGTGTTTTTTTATTTTTTTTCTTTGATCGGCTCGATTTTTTAGTGAAAAATTAAATAATAAAAGCGAACCAATCACTTGTAGCTGTTGAATGTTCTACCGCTCGCATTATGCTCTACAGTTTGATCCGTTTTCGCTCTCATAGCAAAATCAGAGTAAAAGCAATCCCGGAAAATTATACCATATCCGTGTCAGATTACAACTGTTCACTCTTTACCTGAGAACATAACTTCATTCATCGACCACGCAGATGCATACGGTGATTCCGATGCGCACACATACGCAACTAGATGGAGCAGTGTCATTTTCACCGAGAAGAAAGTATTACGCTATGTCTAGTTGACGCTTAAGGAGCACACACATTTTGAAACGATAAATCGTTTTCGCGGTACCGACTAAAAATAAATACACCGAATGGAAAGAACTTTTTAACCGCCGGGAATACTTTGAAAGCTTTTTTTATTACTTTTTTCTTATGACTAATGCGAAATTTTGCGCGGCGACGCATTTATACCGGTGATCGATTTTACGAATAAAAGGTAACAGCTGAAAGTTCCGCAGTTCGCAATCGTCGCCTCCCTGAGAGTGGACGCGAGTGGTAGAGTACCGAAGCTACTTCAGACCAGGCATCTATGTTCTTTTCAGCAACAATAAACCTCTCTTTTCAAATGATCGACAATTTTAAAATTAAAAAATTAATTTTTTCAATTAAGAAAAAAAAAAAAAGAGCGTAATAATGTCGCCCCATAAAGAAAAAAGAAAAAAAAGACAGTAATTACCAGAACAAGTATCAAACTTGAAAATCCGTCCTGTTCGGCGGCAGTAAATTTTCCCCATTTTTATTTTACGCTAACTTAAAGCTTTGACAGTTGTTCTACTCAGTCATGTTGCTGATATAGTAACGATAGTACACCAAAATTCGGAATACGTTTTTTAAGTGTATTTGTGACAACGAAACAGGCAACAATGTCGCATTTCGGGACATAACGCAATCATCAACATTTCCTCGTTGACCGGTTATAATGTGTTTTTTACTTGTTTTAAATTTAAATAAAAAAGAAAAAAAAACGCTTGCTTTCGCTATACGCTAGTTTTTTATATATGTATATATACGCACGCGTCTTTTAAAAGTTTACTTGGCCATTATCATTACATATCGTTTATAAATTGTATATAGACATTATTACGACTGCCGAGAATACTCCGCTGACTTCCACAGTTCCAGTTCTTAATATGCATCTTCCGCGGAAACAACAAGGTAACTTTTCTTGTTTTTTTCCCACTTGTTTTTTTTTCTATAAAAAATCTTTTCTCCACACAATCACAAAAATTAACTGAATTACAGACACACACACAGCACATATATATTTTTATTTTTTTTTTATCGAGCTATTTAAACTTCTTGCATTTCAAAAAAAAGAATAAAAAAGAAAAGAAAAAAGAGGAAATTGTTTATTATTATCGTTCTATTATTTATACAAAGACTATTTTCGTCTGGTCGGTTCCACTTTAATTTCTGCAAAACTGAATTTTTTTTTGAAATTAAGTTTGCATTTTTTCTAAAGCGACGACTACTCTGAAGGAAATCGTCCGTATAAATGGAAACCGCATCGTTTCGTGTGTACCAGCGTTACGCAGACAATTAGGCACGCTAGCGACCAGCGGCGACTATTTCACTGCACAACGTATAGCGGCACCGACAACACGCAAGCAGTTCACACACATGCAACGGACGCGTACCGCTCTGAATAAATATAACGTGCGGATTTTCGTTTGTTTTTTCTGGCTTTTTTTATTTCTCCTTGCTCGGCGATAGCGATGGATAGTACGAATATTAGCGTGAAATAAGAATCACGATAATAAAATATTTCAGGAAGCGTTCGGTTGATATTAGGCGGCCGCCGGCAAGGTTACTATGTGATGTAGCGCAATAAATCTGTGCCGGTCTAGATAGAGAAGCGTCATGAGGCACCTGTCGTAAAGGTAGACAAGAAATCGTACGCGGAGACTGATAGGCTACGTAATAATAGGCAGACAAATGTACACTTCAATTTCCCGCGCGGTCGTTTCTTTTACCACCTCCCTACCCGCCAACCCCGTCTACTGAAAATAATTATTCGCGTCCAGCGCCTTAACGCATTCGCACGTAACACTAGCGTGTAATTAAAGTATGGGCGCACGTCGAAGCAGCCTCCTATTGTCGTCAACATATGCGTGGGCGAAGTAGCGACCCAGCCTCCGCAGTTCACGGAAGTGACTACGAAACGATGCCCTTCTAGTAAGCAACATTACTACTTTGTCGGCCGCTACTATATTATAGTCGAAAATTCCGGCAAATCCACATCTCCTGCCGCTGCCTTCTCCTACTGTTGTCAAATTTACCCCCTTAACGGACGACACTCGTTGTTCCACTTTAGAATCCCTACTAAGCTCACGGCACCTCTCTCAATTCATTTTCACAGAAACTGCACCGTTTAGTTTATAGATCATCTCGTCTTTTGGCTAGTCAGTTTCCTGGTACTACGGATTTTTTTTTTTTTTTGACAATTTAACCCGCCAGTACTCGCTAGGCACAGCAAGACGCCAGTACTCGCGCGTGAGAATTTCTCTCACATGGGATTTCTGTGTAAACTCTACCCAGTTTTTGAACAGTCCGGTTGAAAATAATTGTGTCTGTTCATTTATCTTTCTCTTCTTTTTTACTTTTTCACTATACTTTTCCGCTCCAACTTCCAAAACTTAAGGCTCTCATTTTTAGGTTAAGTTTTTCAATTGGTACCTCCTTTAGGTATACTTAAAAACGCAATAGTCTATATTTGGATCCTTCGAATGAGAATAATAAATACGGCCGAGTCGTGAAATATATTCCTATATTCTTCAAAAATAAATTGACTTAAAAAATGACAAAACTAAAATAATATCTATTTACATAAATTCGTTGTAAACTGCAACAAAATTAAAATAATATTTATTTATATACATTAATATAAATTTTATTATCATCTCCCGTTCACATTAATAATTTGAAGCGTTTGAAAAACTATCTAATATCTTGAGAAATTCGATTCTCCGACAATCGAAGAACGATATATATATATATATATTCACGTCCTTTGGTTTTTATCGTCTGGAACTGTACACCCTAAACGATTTGACCTTTATTCAGCTTTTTCTTCGAAGAATCTTTATTGAAATATGTTTTAACTTTAAAATAACCATCTTATTACACTTCTGATGTTTTATTTTATCACGTTAATTTAACAAAATCATAAAGATCATAATAAATTTCAATTGATTCAGCGTCCGAAATTACATAGAAAACGATACCCCCCCCCCTCATATGCCTATATTCTGAAAAACATTGAAAAACCAAACTCTTACATCCATTTTTCACCCATAGTCACCCGCATGTACTCGCACGGCTATGCGATCCGTATCAATATCGATTCAGTGCTCAAAATTACATGGAAAATGATACTCCACATGCCCATGAAATAGTTTCACAGGCACTGACGAAAAAATTAAAACTGGAGCACTGGCGTGTGAGAGTTTTTCTCACAACTCAGCACTAACGAAAACAAATACCTTCTTCCGAAGCCCAGAGGTGACTGACCTTGACTATAGGGTGTCCTTTGGCCAGCGGTGCCCCTCCCTTTCAGTTATACAAGGCCCCAACTTTCTCATCTTCGTGTACCCTAGGTAACACCGTTTCATCCAGACATGTGACCGAGAAAATCTCACACAGCGAGTACTGGCGGGTTAAACATTTCATGTAACGCGTATTGTCCTCGATGTTGCAGATAAGTTCTCTCGTTTTCTATATTATACGTATATATTTTCAATGTTCTGCGACGGAAAGTGAATCCAACTCGGACGAAACCCGCCTAACCAACTACGCTAAGGGTGTAAAGTTGGCGCGATTTAAAAGATCTAGCGAAAGACTGGGAGAGCAATAGCGAGAAAAGCGGAGAATGATGCGGACACTGTAGATACAGACTGATTAGTGAAGGAAAGGAGTAGAAGATATCTATGATGACTAATAGCCTTTTAAATAGGATGTGATCTGCGCGTTTTGAAAAATTTCCGACCGTGCCGGTATCCATTTTCTTTCCCTACACTATTCGAATATAGGGGGGTTAATTTTTAAAACATACTCTATATTTACTGCTACTCAAATTCATCTTCAGAGTGGTCGCATCTTTTTACAAATTTTCAAGCAATTAAATAAAAACGAAATGTTCACGAAATAGTAAAACTAATAACAGATAATTAATTATAATTAATAATTAACAACCTGAAATTGTTTCCGTTCAGACACATGTATAATTATTTTAACCGGTTAAGAATTATGCGCATTTACGATACTGTTCGCAGATCAGAATGATTGGAAAACGCTTAGAATTTTCTTCAAACGATTTCACGAGAGTATACATTTCAACCGATCAATTTTCCGCTTCTGAATATTTAAATTGATAAAAAAATAATAAGTAAATAAATAAAACGGAAAAAAAATTATGAAAAAGCCGTATTTCCTGTCAAATTATTAATATCACGGTCTATTTATTTTTTTGGCGCGTCAGTCAGAGTACACCCAGAAAAACAGAAAAGTGGGAAAGAGCCGCCAGTTAAATTTCGATTCGGTCAGATTCATAAAAAGATATATAATAATGTACACACACACACACGTATAAAGAGAGTAGAGAGTTTGAATTTTAGCCATTTGAGAATGTAAAACAAAACGCGCTTGACGGAAAAGAATGAACATTCAAACCAGAGATGTAATCAGCGCCTTGAAATATCATTGCTTCACATTCGGATGAAAATTTTTGGAGAGGAAACGAAGGAAAAGCGAAAAAGAGAGCACGACGACAATGTAGTACGGTGAAAATAGCAAAGGCGCGTAACAAAAATAACAACAGAACGGCGAAGAAGCAAAGGAAACTTAAGGGGAACTGCGAAACGAAGATTAGCTTGGATAAAAGAAGGATCGTGTTATAAAAGGAAACACTCTCTACCTGATGATACCGGAATTTCGGACGGCATGTAACGTGTTTTCAGTAGATTTATTCGCGTAAATGAAGAGTCGCATGGTTCAATGGGAACACGCGATACTGTATTACCCGGTCTTTTGCGTCTTGGCCCTACTCCTTAAGGTTTTACAACGCTCACAGCATCCTTTCTCTCTTTCCGATTCCTTTCTTAGCTTCATTCGTATACTCTCCATTTCTAACATTTTCCCTTGATAATAATAAACTCATTAATGCTGTTACACCTTTGCACTAAATAAACGTGTCCTTAACGGACGACCCCGAAAAAAAAAATAAAGCTAAAAAAAGGTTTTTAGCAAAATATAACGAAACAGTATGCAACGAATATTTTATAACTCTTATAAAACAATTTTAGCGTAATATAAAAGTAATAACAAAAACTGACTAAAGATTAATCACGATTAATCATTAAAATTAACACACCGATATATATGTTTCGAAGACACTGCTCTTCATCATCATGGATGAAAATGTGCGTATATTTTCATCCATGATTATGGAGCAGTGTCCCCAAAAATAAAAAAAACAAAACATGTCGGTATGTTAATTTTAACGATTAATTAAGTCTTGTTTCTAGTCATTTTTTTTCTTTTCTCTTTGGTATTAATATTACATTTTATCTCTTTTTAATGCTGATGTATATGACTCTAGAGCTCTGAGAGTGCTCTATATATTTACCGGAAGAATCTATTTTTTATTTACTTTTTGTACGCGATGGTACACAATTTACTTTTTTTACGAATTGGTATTTTTCTATCCGGTCAGAATTTTAATCAAAAGAAAAAATCAAACAGGACCAACAAAAAAATAACTCTAATTTGTTGTTACATTTTTTAATAAAGGGAAGATGAATAATTTTAAAAACGATATATTATAGGCCGATTGCTTTTTTGCTCGCTTATCGAATCAACTACGCTTCTATACAATAATTATAATAATAGTAATTATTATTAATAATTATAATAATGATAAAAAAAGTTGAAGGAGCTTAGCGGCTTTAGCATTGTAATGAAACGCTTTTAAATTTACTCTAGTCCTCAACGATTCGTACAAATCCGCTGCAAACCCGCAGGCGCATGCTGAACAGAAAGCTGAACTGAAAACCGAAGATGATGATGTACAATTAAGTACGTCGAACGGCAAAGGTAAATATTAAATGTGCACTCGCCTTTCCGCTTTTATGATTTTATTGATTGGTCAATCTCGCGGCATTCATTTTCTTCTTATTCACTAAACATCGCATCCATTTTTCATGTTTTTTCCTGATTTAACTTTCAGCATCTCATTTATACGTAGCTCCCTAAAATGGAGCAACTATTTATATTATATGCTTAATATATATATATATATATATATATATATATATATATATGTATGTATGTATGTATGTATGTGTGTTTTTATGTATGTTTTTTGAAACCTCGCTACAGCAAACCCCATGTGAATTTTCAGACAAGATGGTTTTTTGTAATTTTTCGTAGAAAGGTTAGTGTTTCAATGTTATAAGCGCGGGGCAAAAACGTTACATATTTTTAATTTAACGGATATTACTCGCAGCCTAGAAGAATTAAACATAATTACCATAAATTTTCTTTCCTTCTTTTTATCAAAAACCCCTTTAAACGAGTAATGTTCTTGCGCTTACGATGATTACACGAAATCAATCCTATTATTATAGGCGTTCTGAAAATCTGCATTTAGAAATTAAAAAACATATATAATTTGATAAAATAGAATAAAAAGTCATTAAGTGAGGCTAAATTTTAGAACTTCGACTTGAACGGCTTTCGTCTCAACGAATCATCATCCTCTTGATGAGCAAGGTTTTTTTCCCTTTATTTTTATATTTTTAGACGTATTCCTGTTCGGAGGGGGACATACTTCTTACCTTTTTTCGAATATCTGAAATTATAAGTAACCTGCATAGAATACGAGCAACTTTAAATCCGAACGATTTCTTCAGTTTTAACAGCTAATCAGGATATCTAATTTCCGTTCACACCTCGATACCTGTACTAGTCAGATTTTCCATCTTCTTATTTTATTACTAAAAAATAATAACATTTACTCTACACAATTGAGTGTATAATCAATATATAGAGATAACCCTTACTTGAGTCGTTATTAATATTTTTTATTGACGCCTCCTGTTTTCGTTTTTTTTTATTTGTTTTCTTTTTGGCGGAAATGCAAGGAAAAGGAATACTTTCATGTTCTTGTTAGTTACTTTACACGCATTATAAAAGAGAGGAAGGAAACTCCATTACGCAATATGACCGCGCAACTGCACACAATGCACGATGAAATTGAACAAAAACAGAAATTAAAATAAGTCGCTATGTACGGGGACACTGTACTAATGATGGAATTCAACGAACGAAAATAAAAATTTTTCAAATAAGTCCCATCGAGCAGTATGACCGCAGTTGCACGCCAAAGCAACGCCCTCCTCGAGGGGAGAATAATCATTCAACTTTGAGTAGCTAAAAAAGAGAACACAAAGATTTTACAATGTAAGAGAGACAACAGAAACAAGGAAATGTGAAAATGTTGTTATTATCTTCATTGGCCTACGAAACAAATCTTACATTCACGCGGGCATTAATTAAGTCGTTCGAATAATAATTCCGTTTCTTTTCTAATAAATGTAAATAAAGTAGCTAGTACACTGTTGTGCCAATAATAAGTATAATTAAAAACCAACAGAATGGGTGATACCAATTCTTCAGATAGAAAGACTCTATCCACAGCTAGAGCCTCACAGCTAAATATCCTCGCGATAAACTATGCTTACGAGATCATTGTAATTCGAACGAAAGACGGCTGGCTTCCATCGAAAAAATTTAGTGACACCTCCTGCTTGAAAGACGACTCTGATTTTCCTTTTTAGTTTACGTAATATCTCTTCTTTCTTCGGCTGATGCGCGCTATCTATAAATAATAATCTTACATTATCGCCTGACAGATGTGTATAAAAATTCAAAGTGTAAATGTAAATTAAAAAATCCCAAAAAAAAAAAAAAGCGACGTCAATACACCGAACGGTGCTCCCTCCCCCAATGTGGTAATTGTTCAAAAAAATTTACGTCTTCTCACAGTTCATTTTTATTTTTGTCATTCGCTATCCTCTTTTCTTCACTTTCTTCATCCGATTTTTCTTTACGGTCATTCGCTGGCGCAATTTTTATACGCTTTTTCCTGCTCGAAATTTCTCATCTCCACAGTGCGCGGTATAATAAACACGATGCGTATGATCTCACGCTTGCTTCCGACTGAGAATAACACTATCGAAAAGAAATCCGACATCGAGTGCGCTCTTTGTAAAAGCCAAAAAAAAAAAAAAAAAAAGCCGGTTCCAATGCCTTTTTGCCGTGTACGCTCTTGAACTCTATGCATCTTCTCTCTTACCGCATCTTTCAACGCGACGATAATTCCTTATTTCGTTATATCACAGATTATAATAATTTTGCCGCCGTTGACAACAAATGTTTCACACGTCTGAAGCGAAACAGGTAGTGATGTGTAGAGATGTTAATGGTCAGAGAGTTCGTGATATAATATATTTCCTGTTTTATCTACTTCAAGAAGCCCTTGAATAATCGCGAAATTACTTTTTTGGTAATCTCGTTAATCTTGCTACCGGCGTGTATATGTGTGTGTGTGTGTGTGTGTGTGTGTGTGGTGTTCCTAATTCAAATCTTCTCAGTTTACTCTGTTAAGGTCGAAAAACGCGCGGAAGTGAAAAAACTCAAAACTACACGTAACTCGGCTTTTACGTACGGTGTACGTATGTATTTCGAATTCATTCAAAAAAAGTCACGCACAAAAGAGTTCACACTAGCTATTATACACTTAGTGTAGAGCGTCTGTTCTTAAGCAGTTAATTAAAATTCCGGTTCATTCACGAAATCAAACAAATTGATTGCGGAAAGCTGAGAACCGAATTCATGTACAATTTTAATTATTCCGAAATAAAAACAACTTATAAAACATTGTAATTACAAGGGAAAACGAATTTTTTCACGTACCAAATTCATATTATTTTACTCTGGAAAAAGGGGGAAAAAGTAAACACAGTTCGTACTAACTGAAACACGTAGTTTTTTCTTAATCGGAATTTTCATTTTTAATTCAACTGGACACGGCAATTATTATTACGATTGTTATCATTACTACTTTTTTTTTTTTTTTTTTTTTTGTACGCCCTCCCTTATCACACAGCTTGTACTAGAACCAGAATAAAATCATTATTAAAAACATTGTATCCTTATATCATCTTGGTTATTATTATGTTTTTTTTTCTTTTTTTTTTTTTAAATATAAAAATTAGTATTTAACCTCTATTTTAAAAGCATGCAGATTTTTTGGCAAATGGAGAAATGGCGCTATTGTTTTTATTAACACGAGATAATATTACCGAAAAGCATTTTTTTTTTCAAATCTAAATGCATTAGCAGCTAAACTGCTATTTCAGATATCACTCTATTAGCCCTCACGAGGCTTTTTTATGCCTCTTTAAACAATTAATGTGCGCCGAACGTCCGGAATTTTCGTCAATTTTTTAATGATCTTTAATATTAAATCGACGCATTGTTAATTAATTTATTAATCTCCGACAAAGGAGCTCTATAATGTTGAAATTCCAAAAAAAAGAAAAAAGGGGAAAAAACTGAAACCCCTCACCGTCACGACACTAATGGATTTTCTTAGAAGGAGGCGCCGTAAAAACCAGTGTGCCAGGCGCAGCTTTATCCATTCAAGATCAACGTCCACTTTATTCTCTTCACAACCCCCCTCTTCGCTCTAACTCCATTCCACAATTCTAGTCTCCGTATTCTTTAAATCCTTTCTTCTTCCTTCTTCGTGCCTTTGGCCATAGGCGCGTGTTAATTTAGTTTAATAATAATAATAATAATCGAGCGAGATTTTTTATTAAATACATGTTTAACAAAAATCTCTTACTAGCGCGCCGAAGGCAAAATCGAAAAAAAAAAAAGAAACAACTAAATCGCGTCTTCCAAATTCGGAAAAAATGAAAATATAGAAATATTATTCTGAATAACAGAGCACGCGTATGTATCGCAAACAAAATTTAATCGCGTCTACTCTGCATAATACGTTATATAATTGGGGAATAATTTCTTGGAATTTGAAACGATACGGAATAGTATAATTTCAAATTTGTCATTCGATATTAGTAGTCCAAGCGCAATATCTTGAAAAGACAATTTTTCTAATCAGATCTGGACGGCACATTAGCCAACACATATAGCATGTAGTTCGTGTCGCAAAGCGTGTGATACTTGGATACTCTAACCACGCGCGCAGTTCTTAATACTGTCCGTGTCTCAATTCCATTCGCAGACGTGAGAGCTCGTAAAATTCGCAACTGAAACGATATCGTATAGCGTAGCGGCATATTAAATAAGCTACCGTGCAGACTGAAGGTTGCAAAATTGCGCCCCAAAAAAACTCAACTACAAGTCTTCTACGCGGTCTGAAAATGACCCCATAATCTAATCTACTTAGTACATTACAAAGCGGTTGAGTACTCCTCACTAAAGTAATGTGCGCTAATTCGATTCTAATCAGTCGCAAAGTAGATTATTACCCGCCCCCTTAATCATGCGTTTTTTCTAAATAGACAGTATGTCGGGTTTGAATTGCGTTACTGAAAACTAAGAATTAGTTAGAGTAATGTCTCCCCTTAAAACTAAACATCTAAAAAAAAAACAAAAACAACTAAGTAAAAGCTAGTCTTGATGTTCCTTATTTCACTTCTCTCCCCCCCCCCCCACTTAACACTAATTTTTCCGTCACTTCCCGCCTTTCATTATATCGGTCGTCTTCGCTGATATAATCACTGTTGGCGATAATGATTTTTCTTTTATCTGTTCACGCCGTACGTAATATAACTTTGGCCGGACGTTCGGGATTATTTTTTGTCCTAACCCAAATCGTTATTCGGCGACAAACTTATAAATAACCGCGGTATTTTATTGAAAACTTTTTTTCACGGCAGGCTAGTGTCTTAAAGTTGCTGATTCTTCCTGTCACATTCGTAATATTTTCCAATTTCTTTATCCGCTTAACCTGCTAAATTCAATTTAGTTTTCCAGACACCGGGCCGCACATAGATCATTAGGGTGGCCGGCGCCTGTATTACCAAATAATAGCAATAATAATAATAATAATAGCAATAATAATAATAATAATAATAATAATAATAACAATAAAGTTGACGAACGGGAAAAAAAAAACTTTGCGTTGAAACATTTTGTTAAAAAACAAAGGCATTGCCTAGCAAAGGAAAAATTGCGGTGGTGGAAAAAGAGAAGTACGAGTTTTATTATTTCGTAGGAGCGAAAAGGCTAAAAAAATTCATAAAATTAGAAATTCGAAAAAAATTTCTGTATAAGGCGCTCCTTTTGGCGCGCAATTCAAAAACAGCGAGCGAGCCATAGAAAATTTTTTGTAAAACTTGAAATGTTTTTTTACGGAACGTTTTCGAAATAATACGGTAGTAATGAAAATGTATAAACTCAGCAGAAGAAAACAGCACAATTGAAACTCAATGCGCGCCCTACAGATTGTTCGGCATTGAAAAGCAACAACTAGCAGGCGGGAAAACGTCGCTTTTATCGCAAATGCAGTAAATAGTGGAAATATGCGAAAAAGTGTTGGTCGCTACACAGACGCACAAAAGGCCCGGCGGTCTTTGCTGTGGAATTAATTTTCCGAAAAAACCGAATGAACGACCGAGGATGCCGCGGTTACTATTAAAACGACGTGCGGAGGGGCTTTTCGGCATTTAACGGTGATTGGCTCGATCGGAAGAATCGACAAAAGAATCGCCCAAGGACTCGCAGTCGGCCAGAGAATCGCGAAAAAATCTTCTTGCCTCGACGATAATTTTTTCCATGGCCAGCTGAAATTGTTTCCGATTACGGAACTTTCATTATCCCACATGCGTTCCGGGCCAATTCCACTATTTCTATTTTAGCGCTGAATTTTATTCATAATTCCGCAGACGCTGAGTAATTTCTTCTGCTTCACCGATTGCACAAAGTGATAACGACTAGCACAGCACAACGATAAGGCCGGAAATTACTTATGAAAATAGCGGCGCAGCCCACTTTCCGACAAGAAAAGCCTCACTAAAGCCACCTTCCGCTCGCACTCATTTTCACCAAATCACTTTTCCCCATTTTCCTTTTCAATCTGCCGAGCCGTTTTTTTCTACCACTTTTTTCACTGCCACTCTGGTCGACTTTTCTTCGCTTCGGCAATAATTTCCTCTGTCCGGCAACCGACGGTCTACCTTGATTTCGTATTGCCATCTTATTCGACATTCTACACAATAAAGTTAATTTAAATAATGTACATCATAGAAGCGCAAAAGTAGGTGAAAATAAATTTCTCAGCAACCAGATTAAATCTACATCCGGTGTGCTGCCTTTAATAACTCTAGCTTCGGAATTTATCAGTTTTACATATTCCCTCTTTACATAAATATGTTTATATATATATATTTTTTTTTTTTTTTTTTTCTTCTTCATAGTCGATAACACCTCTATTGTAAAGCCTCTGATGTAATTCTCCCCCAACTGATCCTATTTTGGCTTTCCCTTGTAGCTTGATTCCTTGTTAATCCAGTAAGAGTCGCAATAGTGTCTATCCAGCGAGTTGGTGGAGGTGTTCCTCTTCTTCTTTTCCCTTCTACCTGTCCGATTACTAAACTGATCCCGTTTTCTCGCACGGTATATCCATGATATTTTAGGATTTTCTATTGACACGGTGTATAAAGACGTCGTGCGACGTTGAGACCTTTTAAAATTGACGCGTTTGTCTTCTTTGCTGTCAATGTTCAGCATTCTGCGCCATATCTACATCTCAAACGCGTCGATTTTTTGTTTTTCTCGCTTGTGTAGAGTCCAGGCTTCCACTCCATATAGAAATATCGCAAATACAAGAGTATTTACTAGCGTTATTTTTGTTAAGGGAGTAATAGAGAGTAATCGGCCCAAATTTTATTTAGTCTCGTCAAGTGTACGAATAGGTTGCGCCAACGCGCTATGTAGCGTACGGCACCTTAAGAAGAGAGAGAGAGATTGCAGACTTAGCCAGCACTATTCTATGTTTAATCTTTTCCCCATTTCCGCCACGGTTGTTTCACTAGTGACCCTAGGTATTATATATATTTATATATATATATATATATATATATACTAGCTGACCCGGTGAACTTCGTACCGGCCCGGAACCAATAAATGTGTTGTGTTAACTTACCAACAATTAATTCTCAAAATGAATTAAGTTCAATAAATGTACAGAAATCAAAAAATGAAAAAATGTAATTCGCGTGGCAGCAAGATTCCTCTTAATAAAAAAAAAAAAAAATCAGTATAAATTTACTTTGAAAAATTAAGGTAAATTACTTTGTAAACATTCAGCTAACACAACACGGAGTACACACTCAATTTATATACTTTTTAATAAAGTGTGTGCTCTGTGCAGTTAGCTGATGATGAACTATACACGAAAAAACGTGTTTCTAAAGTAATTTAATTTCTTAAAGTAATCCGAATAAGATGGTTCAGAAACGACAAAAATATTCAATTATACAGTAGAGCTCGGAAACGGTATGACTTATCAGAACATTGGATCATAAATTATTAAAACTTCAATCTGTGACAATTTACAACTTTAAGCTGAGCGATTACCCTGGGCGACAAAAAACCGTCTAGAATATATAATATTGAATTTAGAACGGCCTCAAAAATCACCATTAAAAAATTCATAACTCATCTCCAGATAACCCTTTTAAAGCGGAATTTAAAATATAAAACAAAACACTGCAGCCCTTTCATAAAATTCAAAAATTACGGTTAAAAAATTATTTAAACCTCCCTTTTTGGCCAAAAACGGCAAAAAAAAATGAATTTTCTTCATAATTTTTTTTTAAATTTTATACTCTGCTATTCGAGGCGGAGACAATCTAACAAATCAAAGATCATAAAAATCGGTCCAGCCGTTCTATAAATTACAATTAACCCGACTTTGTTTGATATATATATATATATAGATGGCAGACCCGGCCACGCGTTGCTGTGGCTCTATTGTAATACATTGAATTAATATTATACTAATCCATTCAATACAGTCAAAAGCCAATCTAAAAACATACAGAAATGAGCCTTGGAGTTCACTTTCCGGAGGCTCGCGCACAAAGACACTACCAGAGCTGATAATCGACGGCGTTCGAAAATCAAAAAAAATATTACTAAAGGCAGAACCTATTAAGTCGTCGTTGAAAGATCACGCCACCAACCCTGATTCGTATCATTTTGAAAACATTAAAATTCATTTAAAACTAGCGAAACCGAATTTTGCCATGGATTAGACCTCGACAGATCGATTTATTAGCCCAAAATACCCCTAGTGTGCAAATTTCATTCTAATTAATTACAACTTTTTATCCAAATGAACCATTTAATTTGCAATAAAAAAATATTGCGGTCATCAATCAAGATAAAAACTATCCTATCCTTTAAGCCGGACTAAATCACACATAGTGTGAAAATTTCATTAAGATCGGTTGAGTAGTTTCGGAGATTACTTCGACCAAACATTTGTGACACGGGATTTTTATATATATATATCATAAATTCGTGTATGTTTCATCCAAAATAAAACTCTTCCATTGGTTTTGTTCTTATTCTTGTCCCTTCAGATAAAAAATATTCCATCGCAGCTCTCTTTATCTAAATTAATTTCTTTAATTTTATTCTTTAATAATCTCTATGCATATATATTATAAATCTTACCGCGTGATTTCTCGTTAGCAACTGTTAATTTCATCGCAGGAGAGTTTAACATAACGCGCTAACCACTATTATGTTCTAATATTTTTCCGATAGTCTAGCTTCTTTCTTCTCTATGACGCGCTGTAAAGGTAGGTTTTAATTTAAATCGCTTAAACGTCAAAATGTTTTTCGGATTATAATCCCCCAAAATTGAAACTTACATAAAAAATTAGTACTATTTTGAATCATCAAAATGTTTCATAATTCCTCGAAATAGAAACTTACAAAAAAAAAATTAGTACTATTTTTTATCATATCCGTTTGTTAGAATTATCAAGAAAATTAAATACACCAATAACGATAAATAAATTAAATAAAAATCTATCAGTTTCCTAGCGTTTTCGGGGAAATCTTCATTGGGAAACAAAAAAACAAAAACCCAAGAACAATAATAAGATCGAAATCTGATGTTAGACGTCGAGATTTCGATCTTGTCGTTGTTTTTTGGTTTTTTTATTTTTGTTTCTCAATGAAAATATCGGATCAAAAACATGTTAAGAATTTGATGCATTTTTATATATTTATTTATCGTTCATTATCGGTACATTTAATTTTCTAACCATTTTAAACTTACGACTTGTTGTCAAGCAGTATGCTCAACGTAACTGATTAAAATAATAATTTCAGACTATCGTGCTGCAGAAACGATGCAAAATCACGTTATGTTCTTATCGTGTAAAGTGGATGATCAGAATTAATACAAGTTCTTTAGCAGAAAACCGTTGCAAATTTGAAAAGCCAATAAAAAATTCGCTCACTGAAATGTTCAAAAAAGTACTTTCAGCAGCAGATGGGGCGAAATAATTTTTATTTTTCTGTTTTTTTATCGCTCTAAACTGTGCGCATTTCAATCGTTCCTTTACAACTTTGAGCAAATGAACATTTTTACCTTTATCATAAAAATAATAATTAACAATTTAGAGAATCATCCTCCGCGCAGACTACCACCTTAAAGAGTTACACCTCCACTGCTATTTAGGCGACAATTTTTCTATTTTCGGTTTATGCATAGAATCGACTGTTTTGTTTATTTGCTTTTTTTTTTTTTTTGTTTTTTTTTATAGCTCCGCACTGTTTATTCATTTAGCGAGTATTTTTTAAATACCTGTTCACACAGCGGAGGAGTAATATCACTAATCGTCGGTGTACAGCGATGATGTAAAATTATTAATCCGGTTCATTTTCGTATTAAATTTAACCTGCACCCTTACCCGTCCTTCATCATCGGTAGGTGTTCCTGCTTGTAATATTCGCGACACTGTCTAGCATCTTAAAAAGTTTACGCGCTGTCTATACTTTTGTTTATTGCCGATTTTTAAAAATAGAATTTAATGACGACACAAGAATTCTGCGTCGCAGAAATAATCTTTAGCGTTTATGAGGATCCGTTTGCTGGCGAGTGTCCAAAAACTAATAAATTTTAAATGGTGTATATTTTTTGCGCAATTTTTCCTTCACCCCGGGGACACTTGGTGCAGCCGGAAAATGTATATAGGGGGCTCGCGCCTAATACAGGCTGCATATTTTTATACGAAACATATTGCCACGATAATATATGTGTACGTGTGCAACTTCTATTATTATTATTATTATTAATATATATATATTATTATTATTAGTAGTAGTAGTATTATTATTATTATTATTATTATTATTATTACTATTATCATCGGTTAAAACATGACGGTTATTATTGCTGAATCAAACAGATGCCGGATTAACGGAAGAGGAAGTACTATTGGAAAATGTGGCCGGTGAAAGCGACGAAGAAGTACAAAGATCTACATTATTACTTCGTATGAAAGAAGGAATCACGTCTTTGGACAGAATTCTTAAACTGATTCAGGTAAACGATCGTCATTAGCTCATTACGTAATCACTGCATCGTAGACACCAATTGCTGACAGCAATACGTTCGCAATTTTTTTTTTTCTTTCAAATACGAAATAGGGAAAATATATTTTCCAGAAAAAGTTTTTTACGGTAAAAACAGTTCTCGATCGGAACGCTAAAAAAATCGCGAATAAATTAAAAAAAAAAAAAAAAACTATTATTACCATTACTCGAAGGATACTAGTAGTCGAATTTGTCACGATCCAATGGTAATTTTGCAAAAATTACAACCCGTAAACAAAATATACAGTGATATAGAGAGGAAATTTCTAAAAAAGATGGTGTGAAATCCAACTCGAGATTCGATGGCGAACATGACCTAAAACGTACCTGAAGTTGAAAAAAACCGTTTTTTGGAAATATAACAAACAGTAAGCGTCGAATTGAAAAACAGTAAACGAGAAAGTTGTAGATAATACAAAGATCTATCGATTCGTTTTTTTTACGGGTATCGATTGATCGATTAGTTTTCGAGATATATCGAAAAAACCGTCTAAAATCGTATTTTTTTGTTTTTGCCGTAATTTTTTTTTATTTTACGTGTATTGACTTGATATTTTGTACAAATATAGTTCTTAACAAGCCGAAAAAGTTTGTTTTTTGGACAATTCAAAAATATTTAGTATTTTCCGATATATAGGTGTATATATATCGATTTTTCGAGGAAAAAACCGCGTTCGAAAATCGTTTACTCTTGCCCGAGAGATGGTCGTAGAAAAACGTTCGGGGGCTCATTTTTTTCTTGAGGAGTTGTAATTTAACTTAAAAAAAAATTGTAACGATTTTATTTAATTTTAGTACCGAAAAATGACATTGAAAAAACACGTTCTTTTAGGCTATGTTTTTTTCAAATTTCTTCTTCAATTGTTGTTGTACAGTGATATATATACCTTCAACAGAAGTAGATCGCTGACAATTTTTTACAAATTTAAAAAAAAAAGGAAAAAATTGACCTACGGCCACCTGGAGCTGAGATAGTCTCTTTTTTCTCTCCAAAAATTCCAAAGGACGCAATTTACGTCGTACAGCGTGAGCCTTTGTGGTGATTACTTCTGAATACTTGTATTTTCAATAAAAAAATACAACAGATGGATTTATTAACTTTCGCAATTAAAAATCGAGGGTCAAATGTATGCGTGCAAGCGAAACACACGGCTGACGAAACTGCTTGCTCGTTTTTATTCTCTTACGATCGAAAAATTTCCACACATTTAAAACTAAAACGCATACAAAATTATTTAAACAAAAAGAAACCTAAAAACTTTAATATTTAGATATTTGTTATATGTATTCCTTTATTTTATTTATAAAATGAAAATAATTTTAAATATTTGCCTAATAATATTACTTATGAGAAATGAAGTTGCTGAAATATTGTGCAAAATTATCTCTTTTTGCTATACGGCAATAAAAACGAAGGTACTCTCAATGAATTTCGTTATGAAATTTTGAACCGATGAACTTCCCGTGCGACTTTCAAGTTAGAAAGTCTCCCACCCACTGAAAAAACTGCGAAACAACACGCATTCAGAGTTTATTTGCAATTACAAAAATGGTTGGGAAATGATATAGATCCAAATCAGCGGGGTTGGAGAAATATTGAAAATTTATTAATGCCGGTTTACACTGAAGAACCATCGTTGCCCACAGAAATATTTAAAAAAATGTCATGTGGCTGTAGAAGTGGTTACAAAACAAATGTATGTGGCTGTAAAAAAAAATTTTCGAAATATACGTTTAAATTGCAACGCAAATAACTGCGAAAATTTTAAATCTCCTCCTAACACGGATATAAATGAAGAGAGTTATTAGATGTGTTAGAAATACTTTTTGATGAAAACCTAAAGAACGAAAATGTTGAAAAAAAAAACGATTATTATGATGGTGATAATGATGATGATAATAATGAAGAAGAGAGTGATGTTGATGAAGATGTTGATCAAGAAGAGCATCGTGAATTAAAAAGAAGAGGAAAATCGGGAAGATAATCGGACAGACCCATTAACACGATCAAAAAGTAATCAAAAGAAAACCACTACCACGTATAATTAAATATAATTATTTAATATTTTTGTAATGTATCATCAAAAATAAATGTTTACTTTTATAAAAATTGTCTAATAATTGTTTTTTTAATATATAAGAATCTTCAAAACGTTTCAAGTTATTTTTTTAGTAATTATGATATATAAAAAATTATCGACAATCAATTCGACAAAGTGATATGATCGCGTTTGCCCACCTCAGATTAAATACACGAGGATTCTGTACGTGTTTTACATTAAAATGTGTGCAAATTTTTCGATCGTAAGAAAATAAAAACGAGTAAGTCAGTTTACGAGCCGTTCCGCCAGCCGTGCGTTTCGCTTGTACGCATACATTTGACCCTCGATTTTTAATTGCGAAAGTTAATAAATCCATCTGTTGTATTTTTTTATTGAAAATACAAGTATTCAAAAGTAATCACCACAAAGGCTCACGCTGTACGACGTAAATTGCGTCCTTTGGAATTTTTGGAGCGAAAAAAGAGACTATCTCAGCTCCAGGTGGCCGTAGGTCAACTTTTCCATTTTTTTTTTTTTTAATTTGTAAAAAATTGTCAGCAATCTACTTCTGTTGAAGGTATATATATCACTGTACAACAACAATTGAAGAAGAAATTTGAAAAAAACATAGCCTAAAAGAACGTGTTTTTTCAATGTCATTTTTCGGTACTAAAATTAAATAAAATCGTTACAATTTTTTTTTAAGTTAAATTACAACTCCTCAAGAAAAAAATGAGCCCCCGAACGTTTCTCTACGACCATCTCTCGGGCAAGAGTAAACGATTTTCGAACGCGGTTTTTTCCTCGAAAAATCGATATAATCGATCAATCGATTCCCGTAAAAAACGAATCGATAGATCTCTGTATTATCTATAACTTTCTCGTTTACCGTTTTTCAATTCGACGCTTACTTTTTGTTATATTTCCAAGAAACGGTTTTTTTCAACTTTAGGTAAGTTTTAGGTCATGTTCGCCATCGAATCTCGAGTTGGATTTGGCATCATCTGTTTTAGAATTTTTTTCCCCGTATGTATATTTTGTTTCCGGGTTGTAATTTTGGCAAACTTCGATACCTATTGATTGGACTACAGAAACTAGAGCGCACTTCGAAAGTAAACATTCGTAAAAGTTCGTTTTCTTTTTTTTTTTTTGATTACTTATTTTTTTAACAAAATAAGAAACGAATAACACGGTATCAAACATACGTAAAAATTTGCCTTTTTTTAAATTGTTTATTTTTAATTTTTTAACAAAAACAAAAACGAATCGCTTTTTATTAATCCACTAACCCTTGGTTTTTTATTACAATTTTAATCCGGACAACAATTTTGTCACACACTTGCGCTAATTGCTTCTCCAAACATATCTTTAAAAATTCGATCTGATGTTAAGCTTTTTTTATTTTTGTTTTGTAAAATTCAAAGAAGAACATGTCTTTTTTTAAATAATAAAACAAAAGTAGTTGAAAAAATTAAATAGAAATTTTAGCATTTTACGTAGCGCATTAAAAGAAAAACGCGGCACGTACTAGATAACAGAAATAATAATAGAGAGACAACAAAAAATAAGAAAAATGAAAATAGAACAATTACATTTTACAAACGTTAATGTCTTTTCTAAAAAATTCCTATTATATACATATATATATATATATATATGTATGTATGTGTGTGTGTGACGGCGAACGAGAAAAGGGACCTAGCGACCAAAAAATAAGTTTGGAGTTTAAAATGGTACCTTATAGAGAATTCGTCAAGGAATTCAATGAAAAAAGTCTGAAGTTTCTGGCTATTTCCAAAAGTCATCTTTTCAAGCTTTAAAGTTTGGATGTTACATATAAGTTTTTACGGATTCGACCTTCGTGAAAATACAATCATTGATCATAAATATGCCAATAAAGCATTGAGATGTTTTGTGGATTGTATGATAAAAAAAGGCTGAGAAATCGAATGGAACGAATCCCAATTTGCTACAACGCTTTTGAATGGCCCTTTCAGACTTTTGACATACCTAACAGAAGAGATTCCGTGCTGAACATGCTATCAGTCTTTAAACTGCTCTACTGAAAAATTGTGTTTTGGTCACTAGGTGCCTTTTCTTATTCGCCGTCACATATACATACATATATATATATATAGCAATGATGGGAAGAATTAAAAAATCTTACTTCAAACTTATCTGGCATTTAAAGAGGACATCCTATTTAATCGTGAGCGATTTATTATTTCGCAATAAATATCAGTGCGATAAATGATAGAGCGGTTGATTATCTTGTTTGTAGGGTGGTAATGGTAGCATAGCTCATTTAGAATCTAGACCTTCGAATCAAGCCGGAGTACAATTCGATGTACTGGTCAAGGTGGATATGTCTCGAACGGATTTATTAAATCTAATGAAGGCTTTGCGCCGGAACGTTGCTCTGTCCGACGTTACCATACTAACCGAAAACAGTATTAATCTTAAAGGTAAGTTTCCGGATTTTTTTTTTTCTATTTGTTTCGTTTTTTTTTTTGCTTTTTCCGGGTTCGTCGACATTAGCCGAAGGAGCGGACAAAGAAGTGAACTCTGATAAGGTCTCTCTCGAGATTATTGAATATTAGGCGCAAAATTTTTGCGGTTGAAGCCTCTTCATCAGGTGTAACCCCAGTACGGAAATATCTTCTACCCGATTCTCCTCTTTTATTATCAATTTTCGTTTCTTTTGAACATCTTACAGCCTCCCCATTTACGGGCTAGATTACATTTTTGAACACGCAATCCCACATTAGACACGCAAATACAACTATTGTGTTGCTTTAAGCTATTATTAATTATTACTGTTACTTGTTCGAGGAATGTCATTGAAGAAGGCTCGGATAAATTCCCCGTTTTTCTTGTACAACTATCAGGCGGATGATTTGACCGCTTGCAGGGGGGGGGGGGTAATTATTCTAGAAGATTCGCGAAGAAATTGCGACTTCTGAAAGGATGTATATTTTATCCGAATATCGCTGATAATTTTCACCGATACCTTTGAACCGCAATTATCAAGATAGCCGTACATTCCCTGAGATAAACGAAGCAAATAGAAACGTTCGATACGGGTGTTCTCCCCCCCCCCCCCCCCCGAGGTATTTCCAAAGAAGAAAAATCGGTAATCTCCGAAAAAAGGGGTTTTTTTGGTTTTTCCAATTCGGATTTTAGACAGACTGATTCGCGAAATTACGTCAGCTAAAAGTTCAGTTATGTAGGCTCTCTGCACACCGTTTTTGTTTACAAAGTTTAAAAAAATAAACGAAGAATTAATGAAAGAAAAAACGGGGTAAGCAAAAGTGCATTACATATTTAATTTGATTTGCCTGTCGTTCTCTTTTTTTTCCCCTCCAAAATTGTCACACAGGTCTTGCCATAAATTGTGTGCATACACATACATCGCGATTCCCTTAAGCAGACAGAGACTTAACGATAGCAGCTGTGAGCTGAGCGCGGTTACGTCCGCGCAGTTCGTTCATCTGTGACACATCTATGTGACACATCTAGTTCACACGTTCTCTTAGTCGATTAAAAGTGCACAGGCTCGTCTCCGTAATTACCGCGCACGCGACGACACGCTCGATACAGCTTCAACTGATGATATACACACCGGCTAGAAAGCCGACCTCGAGAATGACACGATATCGTCTATCGCGCGTCATCTTGAGTACATCGCCGGTGACTAGAGACAACGGCACACAATTCTACGATCGGTGCCAGTACCGCCGATGCTGACGATAAGATCGATAAAGTGTGGCGGCGTACAAATAGGTCACAAATTTACCGTCGATTATTTTATCGATTAATTACTATTTATTATCGTGTTTATTGCGCACCGGTATATTATTTAATATAAGCGCGATGATGGTGCAGCAATTAAAAAATCAGACGCGATATCGATATTTCAAGAATGATTAAAATCGCTTCTCATGTCCACCGTGTTTAATTCAATCGGATGGCAACAGAGAGTCGATCGTCGTCGCTGTGTTTCATTTCAGCTTAACGCTGCATAATGTGTCGTTACAAATGAAATACTCTTTTCAAATAATTCGGCTCTTTCGCGTCATTAAAATCGCTCAGCGTGAACATCTCGACGGAAATGGAAATAGTTTATCTTACTTCAAACGGAAAAGACAGAGGACAAGCAAAATAAAACCGAAAACCAGAGAGAATTTAAAAAGACGATTAAAATACTTTTACATTATTGAAAATTTGAAAATTTCAAAAATTATACAACAGTAACGAATGAAAGAGAAATATTCAATCGGCAAAGCTGAAAATTAACAAACCGCCAACATGTTTCGCGATCCTGTTCATGCTATATACCATAATGATACTATAGACGCTTCAATTTACTATATTAATAATGAAGCACACGCGAACAAACGCAAAAGTGAAGTCGACATACATATGAATGTCCAAAATTCTAGATATTATTATTGTCTAGTCTATTCGTAATAATCGAAATATTTTTAATCAGTATATAACATGTGGCATCTAATTTTTAATATTTTTTATTGTTACAATTGAAAAAAAGATACATACAGTATAAAATATTACTACGTATTTAATTTGGACACTCACGTTTGTGTTTTTCATGTTTTTCATTATTAATATAACCTGAAGCGTCCACAGTATTATTGCCTATTCTTCATCCGTCGTCTCCATTTTGAAGGTTGGCTATCCACAATTGGAATTTCTTTCTATCAACGGTCTGATCGGAAAAGTTCACAGTTGGAAAACAGTTGAATCAGTTGCTAACAATTGTACATCCGTGAAATTTAACGTTTTTTCCTCTCGATCTCTTCCCAGCAATTATGCCTCGATCCTCTCACGATGTGTCTGGAATATTGTGTAGCTTCCGTCTTTTGATGGTTTGCAGGAGTTCAAGTAATACTGTAGTACACTTGTATTTCCGAAACGTTTCAGGGTGTGATCTATTGTTATATTTATGAACTGCTCTTTTAGGCGGCATCTTTTACGCGTGAATTTTTTTTGGCGGAGAATTATTTGGGAGTTTTCACGCAGAGGACTTTTTTATCGAATTACGTGATTTTCAGGTATCATCCGCTAAATGTTGTCATTTTTGTGTTAGTGAGAAACACTGGTTACCAAAAAAAATTTATTTCCAGATAAATTCCATGAAAAAAATACTCTCCATTTCTTAATAATCCGATAAAATTAAATGAAGCGTGTATTTTGTAAATAAATGTATATACACATAAGCTAGCGTACACAGAAAAACTAAAAATTGCTAGCCAGGAATGGTATATATTTTGTGCAGAAATTCTGATAGTTTTCTAGTGACATAGAAATAAATATATTAAGCCATGTTTCTCACTATCACAAACGATAATATTTAGCGGATGATTAAAAATCACCCCGCAGGTATTTCGGAAAAAGTTCTCAGTAAAAACCCTCCGCTCGCTACTAAGCGCAATCCACGCCTAAACAATAGTACTCCCTCTGAACTTTATAATGGCTGGACAAGCTCTAAAGGCTTATTTCGCCACAGTCTGCGTATTTCACCGGAATTAATTTTGATATCGCTGTTATATGATGAAATATTGAAGGTGGCAATGAAATTTCTATAGTCATTTACATGTATATCGTTTTCCTCTTAAATGGCTACTAATGATAGTAACGATTAAAAATGAATTAATGAAATCGAATTACTTCATATAAAAGATATTACGCTCATCTTTCTATTAATTATTTCTTCGATGACTAGCTCGCTGAATATCCCCTCTTTTTAATCTTACTGATTCTTTCGTCCTCTATAGGAAAACTCTAGAAATTGTCTTCAAGAATAGGCTCTTGTGGTAGTGTGAATATATAATAGAATCTTTCCGTTTGGCACGTTTGGGTTTAGACCCGATTATGGTACGACGGATTGTATAGCTCAATTGCTAAAGGATATTTACGAATCCTTCATTAATAAGAAATTTCTGTTGTCCACCTTTTTGGATATCTAAGGGGCTTTTGAAAATGTTTCATTACCTATATTATCTGAGCAGCTTACTAATTTAGGTATTCCGTTCCAAATGTCTCAATATATATGTGCACACTGTTTAGAGGTCGAACGTTGTCTTTCCTGAACCCTGTATCTAATTTAGTCGTACCTACAATTTCTTACAGGGATTTGGCTTAGGGTTCGGCTCTGAGTCCTGTTCTGTTCAACCTCTATATTGTTTCGGTGTTTAGCTGCATACTACACCATAATGCACGTATTTTGTCGGATGCAGATGATTTTCTGGTCTATAATAATAGTAATAAAAATTTAAAAGAATGTCTGCAGGAGAATCAGCATTCTGTTTCCGCGTGCAATAAAACCTTCGGTAGACTTCTTAGTTTAAGTCCCTCTCCCAGTAAGTCGTCATCTGTGATATTTTCTGCGAGACCTTATAACATTCAAGGAATCTCTATACAAATAAATAGTGAAACCGTCTCATTAAAATCGTTTGTTAAATATTTAGGTTTATTTTTAGATAAGAGGCTTACTTGGACGAAACATACACAATATCTGCATGATCGGACCTCCGGTATTATTAATCTACTTAAATCTGTCTGTAAAATCCCTCATGGGGAGCGGATCCGATTGTTCTTTTAATCCGCTCCAGGTTTGATTATGGGTCTCTATTTTTTATGGTTCGGCTGCAGTCTGCAACCTGAAAAGATTGGACACACTGCAAAATATGTGTTTGAGACTTATTACTGGTAACATCCGATTTTCCCCAGTGATAGATCTTCAAGCCGAGACAAACACCCCTCCTCTCTTCATAAGAAAAAATGTCTTGGTTGACAGGTTTTTAATTAAAATCTGCAATTATCAATTTCCCTCGCTATCGACGGCTCTTTTGGAAATTAACAACAACTGGAGGTTTACCCCTTCTAAAATGCCGCTGCTGGCCAGAAGAATTCTACAATATTATAATTATAGTCCAGCTCTGATCCCCTCTCATTCTATCCTGTCATTCGATCTACCTTATGAATTGAACCGACTTTCCTTTGATATTGATATTGATATATATACACTTTCAGATTTGACAAGGGAATTCAACTAAACTTATTGAATATTGATTCTTATTACAAAGAAATCGTTAGTAAACACTACCTTGACTTTACCTGTATTTATGCAGATGGTTCTAAGGTGCTTTCAGCAAATGGTCCGGTTGGTTCAGCTTTTATTTTTGATTCTAACCTGATATAAAAATTCAAGCTGCCCCCGGAAGTCTCCGTATATATGACGTAATTGTTTGCTATGAAAAAATCCTTCGATTTTATACTCCAAGCTGATATTACTGATAAAAAGTACGTAATAATCATCGACAGTTTAAGTAGCCTTACTGCCTTGAAGTTTAGTCATTTTAATTTCAAATGTCATCCTTTTATATATGGGATCAAAATGAAATGCCTTGGTATAACCCCGAAAGGGGCGGCGTTACAAAGTTTTGTCGGGTACCAAGCCACTGCGGTATAAAATTGAATGAGTAGATATTGCTGCTAAAGAGGCTGCCCTCGATGGTTTACCGTCCCCTTTTATTCCATCTTCAGACTTACACTTTAAAATGAAAAGAGAGGTAACAACTCTACATCCCAGAACTATTTAACCGACCACGCTTTTGGTTCAAAAATTATTTTTCGTCAGGCCTTGCTTAACTCTGGCACCACTCTATTCCTACAGGTATCTCTATTAGATTTGTACGAAATATGTCACCACAATTTGTCGCCTACGTATGGGACATGCCTTAGTAGTTGCTAATTTTACTGACCACAGTTATAGTGTTCTCTGTGATTCTCACCAAATTTTTCAATTTTGACGAGGGTATCAATCATTTATTGTTTAACTGTAATAAATACGAGCATGATAGAGGTCGCTTCTTTAATATGTTAATCTTCCTGGGATATTCTCCCTCATATAATGTTTCTTACATGTATTATCTTGTACCGATGCTATTGTAGTGGTTTTGATTAAATTTATTATTAATAACGGCATTACTATTTAGCGGTGAAAGGCCGGTTTCTGAGTTCTAATGTAGCTAATAATTGTCATCTTCAGAAGTCTTGCTACTACCTTGCTAATTACTAAACCTATATCCGTGGCCTACTGCTATCCAGTCGCACCCCAATGCCTGTTGCACTTGGGAGGTGATATAGTCAGTGTTAATTTTATATTTTATCCTTCTTGACACTCGTGGGCTATGTCATATCATTGCGGCTATGTGTGTTCGAATTGTATTGTAAAATCAGTGATAATCAAAATTACAGCCAATTTATACCATTAAAAACATTACTTAGTAGATTAGCGCCATCACTGACTAACTAAATTGTGTTTAATCCGCCGATATGCTTTTATTTAACGTACCTACATCCGGGTTAGCTGCTCGGAATCATAATCACGTATATTCCTGATAAGCATTTGTTACGGTAGAAACAGCGATGAAAAAATTTTTTTTACTGTGGGGGCAATTGTAACCAGCCCATAATTTTCATTAACTCAACATACTAGAATATATAAAAATAATACCTTTTTTCGCGTTTCGATGGTATTATTAAATTAGCAATACAGTGTGTCTTTACATGCTTCTCTCCCCCCTATGGTACTGACTTCTTGTTCATCAATCTGCACAGTAATAAGAAGTTCATATTCATTACGTTTCCAAAAACGAAAACCGCCACCGAACGAAAACATGAATTGCGGATACGAAAATGGGACAACGAACTGTACGCAATAGCGATGAATTTTCCACATTTATACATGATGTACGCGCCTTTTGGTTCGAAAACGACAGATGTAGAAAAGTTTGAAGCGTTTAAATATATAATAAACGTTATATAAAATTGGGACATTTTTTGGGACCTTTTTTTCTAATGAGGGCCGGCCTAAGAATTATTACAGGTTGTAATTAATATATGTGAGTAGGCAAAAGGTCAGCGTCTCTGGTGAACAGTAATAATCTCGGCAGCCGTAAGCTCTGGAATGACGATACGTTTTTTTTTTTCTTCTTCTTCTTGTTTGGGTTTTCTCCCCGCGGGCTTGTCAATAATAGGCAATTACCCATCAACACGTGCAAGTAGCAGCAATATTAGGAGTTACAAGGAATGGAATCTGACAAAGAACGCTATACCAAGGATGGAGAAATAATCTAGAAAAAGCGAAACCGGACTTACGAAAACAAATGAATTCTGCACAAATTGCAGATTGATCACATTTCGCCAGATGCAAGTAGATCAGCCGATCGAGAAGATTCGAATGATTTCTACGACTAAAGGTGAGGAAGCAAGGCTAGGTGCATGATAGTATTCCCCGTAAGCGATCTAATAAATACGGTAGAGATGTGAAGCACATTATATATCGCAGGGAAAACGTGCATTATTAATTACGACACAGTCATCGTCAGAGGTTAGACTACACGCAGCCGAATTTCTTCGTTTAAATATATACCTCTCTCTATAATTATCGAGATTATGGAGAAATTTTCAAGCTTTTTTTTCTGACTTTGTTTTTCCCCCTGATTTTTTTTTTTTTTTTTTTTTGCAAACGTTTAAATTTCTTAACGACAAAGACAAACGTAATCGCAGAAAACTCAAAAACAGATGCCACTCCTGCTAATGCTAAAAACCAGCCACATCCTTTTTAGTTCGATTCCTGTGCAACACTTGACACTACTCCTCGACAAACCCCTGTAATTCCCGTATCGACAATGACTAGTTTCTCCCGCGATAAAACGAGTTCATCCGTGCTCTCCGTCGAATCTATATCGGTGAAAGAACTCCGTGTCAGGAAACGAAAGAAATTCGACAAAAAGATAAAAAATAACTTTGTGTCAGATTTTCGTAATTGCAACTCATTTGTGAAAGTCGTTTTCAGTGTTTTGTGCTCGTTGTCGCTTACGAATTAAATTATTTGCAGAAGATGCCGGAGGACAAGTACTTGAACGATAACTGCTAGGACGTGTGTATGTGTGTGTGTGCGGATAATATGTATGTTTAAAAGTCGAGTATTAAATAATGGCGCCCCGTTCAAAAGGTGAAGGACAGAAACCCGCGTCTTACGTAACAATATCGCTAACGCGACAATAGAAATAGTTGGCTCATCCACGAAAATATCCAAAAAGCAGTCTGCTGAGAAAACGCTCGTAAATTCTGCAAGTGCAAATACATGTATACATGTCGTTAGTTTAAAGGCCGCTCCTTCGACCACTTGTACGGCAAGGTCGTCATACACATCTGCCAGTGTGGTCTGTCCACGTTTTTCAGAGTCGCATGTGAAAAATCGAAATACAAATACATATTTATTTTTAGATATTACATAAATATTTCTAAAAACAACTTTGTACTCTCAGTCTATGAAAAATAGCACACGCAGGCTTCCAGTGCACCCCCTGTCAGCTTATTTTAATTGCAAAAACCGTTTACTCGCTGTGTTGTTGGTATATATGCGTCTCACACATTTAATATGCGCATAGATAACGTGATATTTATTTTAAAAAGTGTCAACGTACTCTTTTAATCGTTATTCCCATTCCAAAAATGAACACCTCAGCGACAAAAACATAAATACCAGAGTAATACCAAAAGGTTATTTTTTGCATCGAAGAAAAAGCCAGTCTTGAATGAAAATCGCATTAGCACACGTTGTGAGCCTTGTGACGGCACACGAGTATGAAATATGTTTTTGTATGACACAACTGTGATGTAAATTATACTTCGACCAGTTTAAGTAGTCTCATAATGAACAAAAGAGGAACACCGGGTGGTGGAGTGTGTCTAAGGTGCGACAATTAAAGAGTGAAATTCGATAAGTCAGCAAGTCTATGAAAACATCCGACGAAGATCCTCAGGAAGTACAAAATGAAAGACAATAAAAAATTAACGTGGTTATCCCCCCCCTCCCCTATTTGCCGCACGATTTCGCGATAAATTAAGTGTCGCGTAAATTTTTTACCGCTTTCTGCTAACTTTGTATTTCCTGAGGATCGTCGTCGTATGTTTTCATAGACTTGCTGACTTATCGAATTTCACTCTAAATGCTTCGACACTCCAGCACCCGGTGTTCCTCATTTGTTCATATTGAGACTACACTTAAACTCGTCAAAGTATAATTTACGTCACAGTTGTATCATACAGAAACATAATATCTTTTACTCGTGTGCCATCACAACGTGTGCTAATGTGATTTTCATTCAAGACTAGCTTTTTCTTCGACGCCTGCGCGCACGAGTAAAATGGCACTCTGATTTGGCCAATTTGCGCAGCTCTTTCAAAAGATGACTTAGGAAAAATGCCGAAGCTAAAATTTTTTTCTTTTCTCCCCTAGCAGAGCTAATTATAACGCTCTCTTATTCGACAGTACCGACTAGGGCTGTTATTATACGAAAATAAGAGTGTACAGTAAGTTTTCCATTTAAAAATCAGAGAGCTTGCTATATGCACTAGTCGGCAATGTTTTGATAGGCAGTATGCTATTTTTCTTCTTTTCTTTTCAGACCCCTGGTTTCCAAGACATGCCAGAGATTTGGATAACTGCAATCACCTGATGACTAAATACGAACCGGAATTAGACATGAATCATCCGGGATTCTGCGACAAAGAATACCGAACCAGAAGGAAACAGATAGCGAACATAGCTTTCAATTATAAATAGTAAGATTAATAAGGAAGCTTTCGCATTTTAATTCAGATCATAACGATTACCGGCCGATATGCGATTTATTTCCGATTCCCCGTTATTATTTGTTCAAAAGCAGACTCGAAAATCACTAATGATGAACTTTACGTAGAAAACGCAATCTTTGAAAATATGAATGGCAAATTATAATAATTATCAGGCTCTTTAGAGCATTAACAACACTTTTTTACATACTTTTTTTTTACTGATATATAATTTTTTTTTAACAAGAAGTCGGATTGTTTCGTTTCATTTTTTTTTTTTTCCGTTTAGTTGACTTAAAAAAAAATATATCCGTTTTTGAAACTTTTCAGGGAAATTCCAGATCGGATTCTCTATTAATACGCGCTTATATCTTTTTTGGAAGAAAGAGATTTACTTTTTATTTGTATATACATATATTCTCATGTATTATGTCTGAATATAATCACGATAATTTCTAAATCGTTTCATCTCTCTTTAAAATCAGGAATTTTTCTGAAATTAAAACGACTTTTTACGCGGTCATTATAAACTCCATTTTTCTCGTTAATGAAATCGGTAAAATTAGATTAGTAATATTCTATTATAAAAAAAAAAAAAAAAATGTATGATTCGCTTTGCCAATTTCCTGCGCTCTTGACAATTATTTAAAAGCGAATTTATTTAAAAGAATACTCTATCGATACACATTAATGAACTTTATGCGTTTTCAGCGGTGAAGTAATTCCGCATATCGACTACACAAAAGATGAAATCGATACGTGGAGAGCGGTATTTAATACCGTATTAGAGTTGTTACCGAAGCATGCGTGCACCGAGTATGAACGAGTGTTTCGACTGTTAGAAAAAGAAGGTATTTTCACGCCAGATTCCATACCGCAATTAGAAAACCTTTCGGAATTCCTTAAACGTAAGTAAATTTTTGTCGATTTATGCCGTATTTTAGAGAACAGTGAACCATTTTTTTTTTTTTTTTTTTTTTTTTTTTACCGACAGACAAACCGGATAATTATGCCTTACTAAACGCAACGCAAAAGTGTAATGTATCTCTGTACTTTCAATGTGCAGCAGCGCGATTCGAACTAATACTGCTTAACTAACTACGTTGTTAAGAGAACGCTAGGATCGAAAGAGATTAGCACTTACTAAACACAGGATCAGTATCGCAAACACCTGCTTTTTGTTTCGGTGAAGAGGGACAATATGGAGAGGAGGAAACGAACAAAAAACGAAAAAACGAAAGGAAGATAATACGGCTTAAGAACGCACACAATAGTCGAATAATGGAGACAACACAACAGAACGACGAAGCGAAGGAAGCAGAGAGAACCATAGGTTAACAGCAAGACACTAGTAGCTTGAACAGACACACAGAAATAGAAGAAGAGGAAACGTACATAATACCATAATCTGAGATGAAAACTTTTTACATAGTGGAAGGAGATTAGACGCAGCAACCCGAGCCAAGCAGTCTGCCGCATCATTACCAAAGATGCCTGAATGGCTAGAAATCGCAGTAAATACTAATATAAATGGAATATGGAATGGAGAGAAGAAAGAACGTGGACGACAAGTGATCGTATACGGAGTATAAAAAATCACAGCAATGATATCAGCTAGATTGGGCCTGAAAGGCGAACATGGAATCTGATATAATTAAGAATTTAGAAGAAAGGCGATTGGAGGAAATGGAAATAATGGAACGTAGAATAGTTTAATTCTTTTATGAATGCGCAACAGAAAGGAGGCGGACGAAAAGATTCTTCTGAAAAATCAGAATCTGGCGGATCAAAAAACAAAAAGGCACCGACGCAACCTCTTCGAACCATCTGTAAATACGGTTACATACGATGGAAATTAAGAATTGATAGCACTCTGTGGTAAAATTCCTGTCTAATTAGGGCCCGTGGAAGAAATTTGGAAAGCGCGCAGGTATAGTAAACATGTTCAGGAGGATGACAAAGTTCCCCGTTAAATTAAGAGAGAAATAGGGGAAATTATGTAAGAGAAAAACGAACACACTAAGCCGAAAAGAAATGAGGGATAAAATCGGGGTTTTTCGAAGTATTGAAACGCCAGCTCTTAGAAATAGAAAAAGGTGTAGGGATGCGTGAATGAAAGACGCTTAGCAAGAAAATGATAGCTCAAATAGGATCTGCGAATAGAAAGAGGTGATGTATTAGATTCAGCCAGAACTGTCGGAGAATTTCGCGAGGATTTAAGAGCACCAAGACAAAGACGGAGACAAGAATTTTGGATTATATCTAATTTAGAGAGTCGGGACTTGAAGGTACAACCATAGATCAGCGGGCAAGATATTATATATATTTTCCGCTCGCGTAGAAAGTTCTAGTTGTAATCCGAATATCGGATAATAATGAATAAAATTGCGAACGGAAAAAATTCCAGCAGGCGTAAAAGACTTTATGACAACATTCTCGAAGAACGAGATCGGTTTTGCCTAACAATATAGTCCGCCATTTTTGTCCTTTTTTTGATTTAATGCAAACGCTAAAAAATAATTATATATCGGAACAGAATTTTCCCTTTCAAGAAGAAAAGGAAAATATTTTAATTCGTTGTACGAAGAGACTGCAGAGAATGCCGGAACAGCCTTAAAAATGCTCTACGCAAACTTACAAAATGTAGATTCTCGAGAGTAATCTCATAAAACAAACAAAAAAACAAAAAAAAAAAAAAAAAAAAAAAAAAGTCTGTAGGAGTTGTAAAAGTAACGTCCGCTGATACGAAAAACAGCACGGATGATAGAGGAAAAGGACGACTGTTTCGGCAAATTAGAGTAATGTCGACGAGGATCTGCCGGATCTGCTTAAAAGTGAATTTGCCGAACGAAAGTATTACTAACGACGCATATGACGTTGAAAGAATCAGAGACAATGTGTCGCAAGAAACGGAAGAAGAAACCTCGGGAGCGGTCAAGCAATAAATTGACAAAGCAGTATGGGTCCCCAGCGTTTCGTACAAAAAAAAAAAAAAAAAAAAAAAAAAAAAAAACCATTCGACATCAAGGGGATGCTCAAAGACTGCATTTCTAGTTGCGTTTATAGTTTATCGATTTTGTCAATAGTAACAAAATCCGTAAATGCTATTAATCGTTTTTCGGAAATGAAATAATGCCGATAAGAACCTTTTCGATCAATATTTTCAATCAGATTTAATTAATAAAAACAATCAATCAGTGCGCATAGAGGGAAGGTGAAGAAAGATGTAAGATCAAGGAATTGTCGGAGAATGTCGGATAGAAATTTCAAGTGTGCTTTCGAAGACATCTATGTGCAACTGCTGATTTCAGAGGAACGAGAAATTAAAATACTTTTTTTTTTAAAAATAAAGTTTTCTAAATGCATTCAAAAAATTAACTCTTTTTTTTTTTTTTTTTTTTTTTTTTTTGGGCATGTCAACAGTGGAACTTACTCAACGCAAAGAATTGTACATTATATAAGGAAAAGATTAGAAATTGAGGAGATAGCCAACAAAGGAACTATATTGAGAGAAGGGAATGCAAGAATGGAGTGGACACTATAAGGAGTAGGAAGGCCAAGGCGCAGAAGACTAGAATACAGAGTAGAACGTTCGGAGGAAATAAAGGGGCATTCGAACAAAATGTGATTCGCATCGCAGGTATAATTGAGCTCCGGAGGGGGTCATAAGGGCACAAAGGAGATTGAGAACACAATAGGAAAACGGAAAAGAGAAGCCGGAAGCAAACTATGATTGAACCGCAGGCGAACTATAGAGGAAATAATCGAACGGCTAAGGTAGGGGAAAAGATTAAATCACGGGAAAGAGAGGAAGGAAAGGACTGAACAAAATGGTAAAAAGATCGACGATTGGTAAAGAATGAAGGATAGAATCCGGTCCAGAAATCGTGGTGGGAACGATAAGAAAGACGGTAGAGAATTTGAGCAGGAAATCTACTAATGAATAGACCATTACTGGCCGCCGCCGAACGTGCTAATAAGTGTTAATCAACTCGTTGCCAGGAATAATGACCAGGAATCCATGGTAGATCGATTACAACAGAGCGGGATGCAAATAAATTAGAAATTAGAAGCGAATTTGGAGAATAATGGGATCAGTGACATGAATAGCAAAAGAAGAGGAGATAGCCAATAAAACACTTTTCGAGTAGTCCGAGGATAGGAGGAATCTAGAGATGTTATTTGTCGAGAATATGAAAAGGGCTGCCTGCAGGATTGCCATGGATTCGGCAAGAAAAAAGGAGGAAAACGAGGGGGCAACCGAAAGGATTCGGAATAGGTAAGCGCGGGGATAATGAACGCAGCCCCAATGCCAACATCAGACTTCGAACCATCCGTGTAGATAATTGTATATGGGAAGGGAAGTAGAAGGATAATACGTGCTTGAATTCGTTTTGAACGGCAGGATGAGGAAGAGATTTAATGTCCGAGGGAAGAACAAATAACTTCGGAGAATGCTTGAATTCAAAGAAATTAAAAGTGAAGTAAGGTGGTTTGGTGAAAGGGAGAACAACTGGATTTGATTGAAAATGAATAACAATTGACGAGGGCAATTTGACAGTCTTTGTCAGATACAGATGTGTAAACAAGTAGCTGTCTATACTTTAGTCTTGCTTCTGAGATGCCGCGTTGTCTATAAATAATTTTTCGTCCATTATTGTTACAGGTCACACTGGTTTTACCCTGAGACCGGCTGCTGGTTTGCTGACAGCAAGAGACTTCTTGGCCAGCTTGGCTTTCCGCGTATTTCAGAGTACTCAATATGTTCGTCACAAAAATACACCCTTCCACACGCCGGAACCGTAAGTTTCATGCTGGTTACTATTTTTTTTTTTATTATTAGCTCGTCAACTGCTTCATCACACGTCGATACATATCTATATTCTCTTTTTCATTAAAATCCTTCTCGTAATTCTTTTCAGTCTTTCATATAGTTCCCCTGTGTCAATGGCTTTCGTTATCCACTTGATCTTCTAGTTTTATTCAACAATCTTTCTCGTCTACTTCTCCATTTTGCCTCCTTCTCCTTACATTCATTCTCTTGTTTTTGCGTTTTATTTTTTTTATTTTTATCCTATTCATATTCTCGCTTTTGTCTCTAGAACTTGTCCCGAGCAAAACTCCATCTTCCTTCGCAAGCGTTATGGTAGCTCATTTGTATCCATTCACTTGACGTCTTCTCCCTTTATCTCCATATTCACCCAGATGTCGAAGAGACTTTTTTTCCCCTCCATAGTTCGTACATATCTAAAATCTCAATCACGAGCTCCGCTTTTTTTGGAAGCACGGCGCCATTTTTCTGCGTGACTTCCTTTTCCTTCTAAGATAAGTGTTTTTTTCGTCGCACAATTCTCGGTGACTTTCTTACTTTATAATTGTATTATACTTTACATTTTCTTCTCAAACTGGCCGATATTGTTTCTTGTTAAAAATTTCCTGGAAAAAACGTCGTGTTGCTAACGAACTAGTCCGGTCGTGTGCTCCTACGGTCGTCTTTGTGCATCGTTATCTTATCTTATCGCGTTGTGTTATTGATTAAAACGGTTTTGTTTTTTTTTTGTTTTTTTTTTTGTTGTTCTTTTTCTGTAACTATTTTTATAATTGTGCTATTAAATAATCACACGTAAACTTGGAAATATACAAACAATCGGCGGCTCAGTCCGATTGCTAATATGGCTCAAAATTGCTCCCCTCAAACTTTACCTTCCCAATTTTCACCATTAGAACTCCCTTCCAACTCAACTGCGTCGTACTCTCAAGTCACAAAAAACAAAATTACTCCACTAACAACGTTCAACTACCCTATGGAAGAACATCGTGTTCAACTGCACACTAAACTATAAACTCTGTGATTGCCTCGTCGCCATTAGGCATCTCGTTGGTCGTGGGGTCCCCTTAATATCATTTTCAGCTGCTAAAGTAAGTCGTAGCGGAGGAATTATTCATCTAAGAGAGATTCCTCGTTAGTAGAGACGTTCATGATCGAACATGGTGGTTTCAAAGTCAAGGACAACTTCACTAAATGCAAAAGACAAAAGACTCCAGCCAAACGAATAATCTTCTCCAACGTCCCCCGTCAACGTTGCCGAACAAAAATATTACTTTCATTTTTATAATTATTAATCTTTTTTTCTTTTTTTTTTAAGCCCCGTAAAAGTTATCATCAGTCTGAAGAACATTAGCTACGGTTTTTTTTTTTCTTTTTTAAAGAACTGTTATACTATTTAATAAAAATGTCAACCTTATTATTGTATCGAAATTTAATCAGTGCCGGCCTTGGTGCTTTTGATGCCCTCGGGAAAATTTCAACGAGGCTTCCTTACGAAGTATTTGATATAAAAGATCACTTCGGAGGACATTTCTTCGAATTCCGCCATCTTGTATTATTATTACTTTTTAGGTGACTGTAACGAGGCAGGATCCTTTTTACGCGTCTCTCCCGTATTTTATTTATTTTTATGATGTCTGATTTCTTTGCCTCGTCTTAAACCTCTAAACCATATTGAATTCTAGATGCTATAGGATAATATAGTCCTAATGTTGTACTACATCGTGTTACTTGCTTATGGTCGAAACAGTATGTCTTTTGCAAAGTGATTTTTCCGTGTTAATGATTTATCTATTATTAGACGCAAATGGGGTTACGTTCTTCAGTAGTAAATTTTCATCGGTACGATTATTACTCATCCTACGTGTATGAAATTACAAAAAAAAAAAAAAAAAAAAAAAAACAAAAAAAAAAACACTATTTAGATAAAGTGTGACAGGGGTTTGCGATAGAGGTTATTAGTTACGACCGATATTTTAATCGAAAACTATCAACTGGTAATGGGCTTATTCGGAGATATTACGTGCGAATTTCGTACCTAATTTAACACTAGCGTTAAAGTAGCCCGTAAAAGCTATTCGAGGAGATGAAAGTAGCTCTTGCAGCCGCCTAATGCACGTGATAATTAAATTAGAAGCTCGTTTTAAGCTTTTATTCGGCTTTTGCTTCTATTAAGTGCTTCATCTACTTTTTGCAAAGGCGCTTTCAACTAATTTTATCCGATAATAATCGTGTATTTTACTACAAAGGATATTAATAAGAACAGAAATCCTATAAAGACAGTGAGAAAATACTTTGCTTCATCTTTACATGTACTACGCATTATGTTGAAAATAAACCTTCCCCCCCTCCAATTATTACTATAATAAGAATCAATAGTAATCATAAAAAATAAATATCAACGGCAATAAAAGTAGTAATAATAATAACTATAATGCAGTAATACATTGCTAGGTAATATAATCAGAAAGTCTTACTAATAAAATCAAAAAAGTTACAGACAAATAAAGGTTATATTATAAGCTTTGCTTGTAATTAGTTTTATTCGCACACAACACTTAATTGATTTCTTTTCTTACGCTTCTATTTTTTTCATGCCGAAATCCGATCAGAATTTAATTTGAAACTAGTTAGTGATCATTTACGAATGTAGGATACCAAATTTAAAAAACTATTAATAGAGAATTCGTTTATCATAAGTTTTTCCGGCAATTTTATTAATTGATATTTAGGAGTTCGAACATTATACTAAAACAATTATAATCTTCACCTAATCGCATAAAGATAGACACACGAGTCAAACTTGGTAATCGAATCGTTTCATCATCACACAAATGTGCATATCATCCATGGCGTGTATCGTAGATGTGAAAGGTGAAAAATGAAAATAGTAGTACAGCAAAGCTATTCTGGCTAGAATGGCGAATGATGTTCGCATCTTATTTCACATAAGATGGTGTACATGAATGTGTGAAAATATACAAACGTTTACATTTAATCATTCAGAAATTTTCTAATAAAATCTGACTAAAAACATTCATCTTTTTCTTACAGCGACTGCATTCACGAGATGTTAGGTCACATGCCATTGCTGGCTGACGCTGGATTCGCACAATTTTCGCAAGAAATCGGATTAGCTTCTTTGGGAGCTTCTGATGAAGAGATAGAGAAGCTGTCAACTGTAAGTGTTGCTGTTTTACATTATCTCTAGATAAAACTTCACATATTGCAGTAATTTTTCATAAAATTCTGAAAATCCGGCAGTGTTTACTTCAAATTTACTAAAGGAGGGAACAGGGTTTTTTCTTAATTAAAAATTAAACTATACCTAGATAATCGTAGATTGCACGCTACAAAAAAAACCTCTAAATCCAATCCTTAAATTTGTTTCTCACCCTGTAACAATTTAATTGCATTTGTACGCGCACGTGGCCACTGTCACTTCCACCTGCAATACACACCCCTGTTGTTCACTTATTCTATCTGCATTATAATACGCTGTGCCATAAATGCATTCGGCGGTTTACCATTATTACTGAGAGCATCTCTTATTATAATATTGTTGAATAAATGGTAAAATACCTTTGAAGGACTATTCCGTATATTCAACAATACTGCTATAATTTAAATTAAAAATAAATAAAAACAACTCTTTTGACGAGAGCAAACATTGTGTAAAGTTTATTGTAAGTTGCAGCTTTTGCTTATTTCTTTAGTTTTAATTTGATACGATTTTTTTTTCCCCCGATATCTTAAAAGTCCTTAACACGCATTTCTTTTTTTTTCCTTGTAAAATACACTTTTATCGCATTATTTCCTCTTGATTTCTATAAAGATGGGATGGAATTTTTAATTTCTATAATTCTGATAAACCGCGCGTGATTTATTAATCGAAAACCTTGGCTTTTCACAAGTTTGGTTGAAATTTTAAAAATTTCATTGTTCCTAAGTTTTTTCAAACCTACACAGTAGTGAAAACTGCGTAATATTTTCCTTGTTTAACAGAATAAATATGTAATTCTTTTAAACGAATATTATTACACTTCAATCGATGGCATCAATCAACAAAGGATCCAGCTCCAGTGGTGCTGAGATATAATTGCTGAAGACACTGATGGATAGCTGTGCAGAAAATATCGTATCGAAAAGCTAAAGTAGAGCTCACAGAGACAGCCTGGATTTTCGGAATACAGCTTGCTAATTTGAAAAAAATTTATTTTTGAAAGAAAACAACTGCCAGTTGCCAATATACAAGTGTACAGAAGGTCTTAACCATCAACACTGAAACCCGATAAAGCTGTACCGGGAAAAATACCGAGAAAAAGATTAGAGGAAACAAAAATATAAAGGAATGAACTAAAATAGATGATAATAAAGTAGTGGCGGTAATAAACAAACGTAGCAACGGTTTTTACTTAGTGATGATCTATTAAATAATTTTACCCGATACAGGAAAATATCAGGTGCAGAGAAAGCTGTTCTAAATTATTAACTGTTACAGTTACAATTTCTATTTTATTGTTTACACTTCCCGTATTGGGTACATTTCAGGCTCTAGTCCGATTCTGATGTCAGTAGTGATAGTATCAAATTATGTTTCAACTGCGACAGCATCAGTTTGTGTTACATTTTTATATATATATATATATATATATATATACTGTTTCTTGTTTCAATATCGAGAACTGCTATCATAAAATTTAAACAGTATAAATATTTTAAACGGGTTTTTTGGCTCGTCAATCAGAGATCTCACCCAGAAACAATAGGAAGAAGAGTTAACTAATTAAAACTTAATTCGATCGGAAACGGCAGAAATAAAAGAACCAATGGCAAAAACAACAGACTAAGACGGAATTGATGGGATATAGGAAGCACAGTAGGGAGGATTAAGCTTTGACCTTAAAAGGAATAAATAAAGGGAAGAGCGTTCCGCAGAAACAGCAGAACACTCAAAGAAAATGTGATTAGAATCACAAACAAATACTTCGATAGGATGTAGAATAAGGAGAGGAAAGCAAGGAGAGACGAAAACGGGGGAAGCGGGCAATAGAGTGTGATTGAAGCGTAGACGAATAATAGGGACAATAACAGAACATGGAAAAGAAGGGAAAGTCTGTGAGAAACCAAGGATTAGTAGGAAGGTTAGGTTAAATTGAGAGGTAGAAGGAACTATCATTGGTAAAAGAAGGAAGGATGCACATATCCGACCAAAATTTAAAGTGAAATTTCGTACTTAAGGACAATAGATTATAAGTACTGGGGATCTTTTTAAAGTAAAAGCGGGAACGGGCAGCAACCTGAGCCAAAGCATCCGCCATTTCGCTATTACCCTCGATGCCTCTATGACACCAGGAGCCTATAGCAGATTAACGCTGATAGAGTGATGAAAGGAAAGATTGTATATGAGAGATCGTATACGAAGAATGATGAAGTCTGACGAGGGAGAGGGAAGAAGTTAATTGATAGCCTGAAGGGCACTCATGGAATCAGATGGCCCCACTTTTGTATGATTCATAATTGTTTTTCATCAAAAGCTATAGTACCGGAATTGACTGTAGTCCTTAATGTCACGTCTGCAATGTCTTGCCTTCTTCGAAATTATTAGTTACATATGTACTTTTCATCTCAATCTCAATCTCAAGTGCCGTACACGCTACATAGCGCGTTGGCGCAACCTATTCGTACATTTAGCTGTACCGATATAGGTTGTGTACCAGGCAATTGTAATATGCAACGCAGGTGTACACACGCAAGACTACATTCGGAACTGATTGAAGCCGCTTGTTATCGCGCTACAAGTGCAGTCCCCGTCCGGTGTGGGTCTGCTGTGTACTGACCTAGCGCGCAAATGATGTTGTACGTGGTGGTTTGCCATTGCCTTCCACGTGGTTATTAGCGATTATTTATTTATTTAATTCTTGTAATAAGTTTGTCGTCGCTCGGGATCGAACCCGTGACCGCCATATCGGAAGTCAAGCGCTCTAGCAACCAGGCTATCGCGACGACTCATACTGAATATTATATTATCGAATATCCTAGAATGTTCAGTGTTATTCGTAAAAATTGTTCTTTTAACTTTTCTCTGGCGCATAACATTTTTTCAGTTACTATGAAAGCTAAAATATTATAAAAATTTCTTACAGCTTAATTGTAGCGCACAAAGTAACAGAAATATGTTAAGGAAAATTCAGCGATCGTTAAAAAACAATAAGAAAATTTATAAAATACACGCATATTTAAATTTTAGAAAAGATGGTTTTGATAGATATAAGAAATTGTAATAGTTTTTATAGATAAAATGAGTACCAGGTTTTAAAAGATATCCCGAAACAAAAACCTTAATTTATATTTTTACAAAACGAATAATCGGAATAATAATTTCTGTTATCCTCAAAAAGTATAGGTTACACTTTTCTTCTTTTTTTTTACCCCGCTTGTGTTGCAAAGTTCCACAATTTTAATTAAATCGAATGTAACAGAAACAAGTATATAATTGTAGAATCATTAAGTACACAAAAGAGTAACCAGGAACAGACCACCACCACTAGTTGATACAGCGCTTCACAATGAAAAAAACCTCACACTAGATAGTTAGTTTTCAGATTTTACTTATGTATGTCGCATCCATTGGTCGCGATAGCCTAGTTGCTAGAGCGCTTGACTTCCGTTACGGAGGTCACGGATTCGATCCCGGACGATGACAGAACTTCTTATTACAATGAATTAAATTGAATACTCTACTATTAATCACGTGTAAGGCAATGGCAAACCACCACGTACAACATCATATGCGCGCTAGGTCAGTACATAGCAGACACACATGTAACTGCACATTTTTGTAAAACGATGTAAATCAACCGATTACTATCAGTTCCGAATGTAGTTTTGCGTATGTACACCTGCGTTGCATATAATAATTGGCTAGTACACTATGCCTGTGTCTGTACGGCTGAGATGTACGAATAGGAAGTCGCCGACGCTCAGGAATTTAGTATGGCACTATAAAAAAGAAGAATGTCGCATCCGATGCGTAAATAATTCTTTCTCGATATATCCTACTCTATTTTTAACATTTCCTTATTAAACTTAGAACACGTCGAATTTTGCACAGGTATATTGGTTTACGGTGGAATTCGGTCTATGCAAAGAAGATGGTCAAGTGAAGGCATACGGAGCAGGACTTTTATCATCGTATGGCGAATTATTGCACGCAATATCCGATAAACCGGAACACAGACCGTTTGATCCTTCAGTGACCGCCTTGCAACCCTACCAAGACCAAGAATACCAGCCGATATATTATGTAGCTGAAAGTTTCGAGGATGCTAAAGAAAAATTCAGGTACGGCATACTACATTCAGTTGATGATAAGTTTTAGGTACATTGCACCAGTGTGTACTAATGTGTCTCATCATGTAACCGTTATTATGTGGTATGCGTATGATCGCTCAGAAACAAATCACTACCCTTGATAAAATGTAAAACTTTCATTCGCTTCAGAACTGTCTTTTATTAAGCGATAAATAATAACGTAAAAAATTACCAGCAATCGTTTACTTCAAATTCCTGCCTTAAATTAAGTTGCTTTTAGTTCAGAAATTTTTACAGTCACCTGATCAAGATTTAATATGTCGTCGAAAAAAATAAAATTGTAAAACGGTAATTAAAACTTTGCTTTTAATCGTTTTTAATGATCTGGTTTTCGTATCTAACTGCATCACATTTACTCCTTTGCGGCCTCTCAAAAGTTACACATTCCGCCACTTACAAAACAGCGAAGCCGTGTTTGTAGTATTTAAATATTTCTTTTATCTTTAAAATTATGTGATGCCTTGAATATCTATTATAAAGTTCGTACAATTCCGAATTACAAAATCAAAATATCAAAATGTTGTAATTAAATTTAAAAATATTTATACCGTTCGAAATAAATAAGGAAAATGTAGATAATTTTATCCATTGCTATGTTGAGTTAAGTCTCTCCATCGTTGACGACCCCGAAAGACAAAAAGAAAAAAGTAAAATATATATATATATATGCAATTAATAAATAACTGAAAATTTATTAAAACACGTATTACAGAAAAATTATAGTTAAAAATATTAATATAAAGTCGACATGTTTCGGAGTCACGTACATAGAAACATGACATTAATTATGGAGTACGTGACTCCGAAACATGTCGACTTTATATTAATATTTTTAACTATGATTTTTTCTGTAATACGTGTTTTAATAAATTTTTAATAAAGTGACAATACAGAAAATGGATATAAACATTTTTAACTCAAATATAAAACTAAAAATGTCATAATATTAAAAGATTTTTTTAATTCGAATGTATATAAAAAAATAATTACTGAAAACATAGACAAAAGAAATATGAACTGGTACTTTTATTAAAATCCAAGAACATTTTTAAACGATGCGGCATATTCATTTCATCATGTATGTAAAACTGGTAGACCTCACCAGGGCAACACTTCCTGGTCCCCCAGATTACTATGGCTTTTACATGAAAATCAGTTTGAACATATAAATCGGTTTCGTCTAATCTATATAAAAATGTTGCACAAAAATCGTGCATCAATTATATATCAATGCTTTTATGTGATAATTTTGTATAGATTGTGTGTCAAAGTCCGTTAAGAATCCTAACCGACGCTATACTATACTATCTTTTTTTTTTTTTTTTTTTTTTTTTTTTTGATCGGTTTACATATATGGACAAGCCAGAAGCTTTGACGCAATACTTGCAGCGTACAATGAACGGTTTTGTTTAATTAACTCCTTTTTTTCTAATTACACAAATAGGCGTTGGGTATCAACAATGTCGCGTCCGTTCGAAGTCCGATATAATCCGCACACGCAGTGTGTCGAAGTACTGGATTCGGTAGAAAAATTGGACAACCTAATGTCTCAGCTGAACTTGGAAATACTACATTTAAATACCGCCTTCAATAAACTCAAGAACCAGACACTGTAAATAATAACAAAATGTGACTATGTAACGTACATACATTCCTCTGATTCCTATATAATAGTATAGTAGTAATAATAAGAATAATAACTCTTTTATTTTTAAGTTTTCCTCTATGTTGCTGCGTCGGAACAAAGTACATCTATATATAATAAGATCAATTTAAAAAATAGTTCTAACGCAGCCTAAAAAAGCATCATAGTATCACGAAACAGCGATTTTAAAAAAACGCTACGCAATTTCGTCACTTTGAAGACATTATTATTAGTTTCTATTTTTCTTTTTTACAAAACAAAAAAGGGTTATGCCACTAAATTGTCTGTACACATATGTGTGTACCTTTTTAAAAAATGTATAAAGAAGGTAAACCCAAAAAAAAATTTCCAAAAACGGATGACATTTGTTTTTGTATTTTAAATTATATATATATATATATATATTTATATTTATATATGTATATGTAATATATATATATATATGTATATATTATGTTTTTATAATTATCGATCACAAATTATTCGTTAGTTGTGTTCTTTTCAAAGTATAAATTATTGCAGATAGCACGACGTATAAAATATATATTATGTATATGTTTTTTTCGTTTTTTTTTCTGTAGTTTAGAGAAATGTTCAACAAGAATAATGTCTGACCAAATAAAATCTCAATTGAACGAGTATAAAAAATGTATAGAACGCCTATTTATTTATAATGTATAATGTATTTTATTCGTTTTTTAAATATCTTAAATAATTTTTTCGCTAGCGTATTTCGCATTACATTGCGATATGGTAGCAATACATATAGATCCGTATGTGACCTACTTAAATTCGATAAAATAAATAATTTAATTGAAACTAGTAGTACTCTTTTTTGTTGGATATAATGTTGAATATTTGTTGTCTTATTTTTTTTCGGAATTTTATTGTGTAATATAGAAATGTAAAATATGTCAATAGCTAAAAATGATTAAAAAAAGGTGCTTTTTAATAGTTTAAGGGGAATGCGTTATTGAAGCGAACAGGCTGAGGTTGAGGAGTCTGCTTGGAAGTTATTAGTAGAAAAAAATTAAATGATTTTTTTTTCGATTTTTATTTTTGGGTAATTTTCAATGTTGCTAAAATCAATGATAATAGGTCGTGGTATTAGGGGCTGGCGCGAACAGAGCGAACAGTGCACGAAGCCCCTTCTAGTGTTATATAATAAATAGAAAAATTTACATAACCAGAAATATATTGTCTAATAGAAAACGTACCAACATGTTTGATAGCAAAAGCTACGTGCATCCATGATCATTTACTTTAAATCGCTGCATCTAAATACTATAAACATGTATTTTTTTTTTTTTTTTTTGTTTTTCGGGCCTGCCATTAAATACCATTTGGTAGTTCTTGCTATGAAACACGTTGGTACGTTTTTCAACTAAGACATTTCTGCCAATTTGTCTACTTATTATATAACACAATATTTTGACAAGAATACAAAACACAGGCACCATTGCGACGCACTCAGGAATGCTTACTCGAATCTCCTTCCTTTAGAAGATGATATTCGATGTTAATCAGAGTTGGAAAAAATATTTCCAAATGATATTGCAGTAATACAGTAATTTAAAATTCAACAATTCTGGTACAGAAGTAAAAAAAAAAAAAAAGAAATAATACATATCCTTCCGATTAGAGAAACAACTATTATAATCGGAAATATGAACGTGAAAATAGAGAATATATGTTGTTAAACGTTATTCAAGATTATAAGGAAATTTGGTATGTATGAAAGAAATTAAAGAGGAGAAAGATTACTACAATTAACAGTACATAATGGCTTCAGCATTCTCAACAGAGAATGTTCAACATCGTGTTAAGAAATTATGCATTTGATTCACATCGAGAGATCGATTTAGCAAACTCTGATTATGGTCTGTTTAGAGAGAGAGAGAGAGATAGAAAACAAAATGTCATCAAAATATGGTAACATATTATATCTTAGGCTCTCGTATACACCTCAAGCCATATAATAGAAACAATTAAGATAAAACTAAAATTGAGAACTTACCTTGATAAATACAAAAAAAAAAAAAAAAAAAGCTCTTACAAACTGAGAATTTAAATAGGTCACACATGAATTAAAAAAGAATCCAGATTAGATATTTTAAAGTTTTAAATATTTTTATATATACATAGGCTATCGCAAAGAAGGTGAAACTGAAATAGACAGCCAGACGTAACCTATCGGCTGGAAACGTGCTAGGATGAATATTTTTGGTCCATTATCTATCAATTGAGCGCTTGACGAGATTATTTCGTTGAGAACGAGCTGCCGTACAGCTGTGTAAAAATAAATATTTATACAAGAGCCCCTTCAAAGATTTTTAATAGCGGAAAAAAATGAATGAAATACAGCAATTTTTATTCGGAAGCGTTACCAATAAGCAATCAAACACACCTTTTTCAAAATACGCCTCCTTCGCAGTTAAACATGCGTCCACTCGATCTTCTCATTTAGTGAACCACTTTTTTTTAATAATTTATCCTGAGGTACTGTATCAAAGACACCTGCGTCTCTGTGAGACACCACATAGCGGATGAGGCAGAATACAAAATTGGTTTATCTTTGCAAATTCTGCAACGCAACTTGCTCTATACAGTCTTGCGTCATTGTGGTGCAAAACGAAATTGTTTTACAGCTCCAGCTATTTTTTCACGACGTTCTGACGCAGGACATTGAGAACTTTTGGGCAACAAACTACAGTTACTTTTCGACCTGGGCGTTCTACAATATGCCGGTGTACCATCCTTTTTCTGTAGAAATAAACGATTAACACGACAAATAACGCATTCTTCCTCGTGCACCAGATAGTCCAGGTGATTTTTGGCTTCTAGCCTAGCTTAAGATCAAGTGTCTTTTATGACAATGATCGAGTGGAAGGAAGTGTATTTTGAAAAAGATGTTTGATTACTTGCTGCTAATGATTCCGCATAAAAATGGGTCTATTTCATTCACTTTTTCTCCATTATTAAAAATCTTCGAGGGGCTCGCATAACAGCAGCTTGTTTTCAACAAAATAATCTCGTCAAGCGCTTGATCAATAGACATAATGAACTAAATATTTATCCTCTAGCATGTTTCCGGTCGATAGGTTGCGCCTGGCTATTTGTATTGAATTTATTTGCGACAGCCTATGTACATATAATTCAACCAGGGGGAAGTCCTTGGACCCCGAGATCAGTCTTCCATAATCATTCCCAAAATTAAATAAATGCGAATGCTTTATAAATATATCTGTACATTGTGATTTTTGAATACCCTTGTTTCCTAAGAATATTTACGGATGGCGCCAAATTCTCGGGGGTTCTAGGAAAGTGACAGGTGCGACTTTTATAACGGAAGAGAACTTCATATTTAAATGTAAACTTCCGCCTGAGGTTTCTGTGTTTACTGCTGAGTTGCTCGCCATTGACAAGGCCTGTGATTTTATTCTAAATGTTGCAGACGGTAGAGGAAAATCGGTAATATACTCAGACAGACTAAGCAGCCTATTGGCCCTTAGGAACAGTCGCTTTAAGGATCAGAACCACTCACTGATATTCGAAATCAAATTATAACTCGCTAACATTCGGGACAATGAGGATACGTTTTGTTAGATCCTTGGCCACTATGGGATCATTTTGAACGAGGTGGTGGATCAGGCAGCTAAAGATGTTGCCTGGGACGGGATAATACATCCCTTCATCCCATCAACGGATCTTTTAGAGAAGATTAAAAGAGATAACTTAACCGAATGGGAAAATATTATCAAGAGTGCGCCTAGTGTAGGCAGGTCTTACGAATTAGTCCAACCGACTATTCGAATTAAAAAATATTCCCGATAGTTCGGTGCGAAGGTTTGTAACTACTATCTGTAGACTTCGCACAGGGCATAACAGGATGCGACTGAATTTTTGGTTTGGAACTTCTCTACCTTCCAACTGTAATGGACATTCTAGCACAGTTTATCGTGGGGAAATTAATCACCCGTTGTTTAATTGTGAGGCGCTAGCCGGAGACAGAGTTTTCCTTTTGGAGGATTTAAAGGCCCCTGCGGTTTGCTTTCTCCTTACTGTATTTTTCCCTTACTCGCTTCAGGTAATCTCGCGTTGATAATAATATTTACATTTATTAGAAGGAATGGGATCATTATTTAAAGTATCCATGGACTTGTACTGGTGCAGTTAGATGTAATAGCGCAAAGAAATTTCAGACTACGAAATAAATATAATTATTAATATTGACAATAATGATGATGGTGATAATAATAATATACATATAAAGAAGGGGGGGAAATTGTGGAGATAGAAGGAAAGGAAATAAACAAAAATAAGGTAAATAAAATAAAGTATTATTAGATCCCAGCTACGAAATAACACTGTGCTGCTATATTTTTCCTTGCTTATTTCCTAATTTTTTGCTGTTCAGTCGTGATCGTCGCACTTTGGTCACGATATATCCGGTTTATAGTTCTATTTATCTTATTTCGGCATTCGCGGGATCCACGATGGCCGTGGTTGTTGCAAAGGTCTGTTACACAAAAAGTAAAGTCTACAATTTCTTTTTGTGTTTTCATAATGGCACAACGGATCTTTTAATAATGGTGACAGTGATGATAATAGTAATGATAATAATAATGGAAAAGTAAATCGTAGAATGGAAAAGTTGAAGTTTAATAAAAGGCTAGTTAATATAAATGAAAGGTTTAGTCGATGGCCAAAAATGGTTTTGTGCCGGGCCGGGAAAAAAAAATAAAAATAAAAAAGTCGTTATTTCAAAAGAATATCGTGTAAATGTTGCAAACAAGTTCCCTTTTGCATTTACAACAACGGAATAACGTTTTTCATTTCACGTTTACTTTGTATTCGTACTCGTCTTTTAGTTTTATAAGTATACTGATATGAACGGTCAAGATAAAATTTTAGAAAAAAAAAATACTTTTCTGAAAATTTTGCATTAAAAGAAATTTTGGTTTAAAGGGAACGGTAAATACTAAAAAAAAAATGAAAGTACAAATATTTTTGTTAATATGCGTTGATATGCAATTAACAGTAGTTTTTTTTTTTTTAAATATTCTCAGGTAAAAATTCAAAACCAAAAGTTTTTACCTGTGGTAATTATAAAGTAAAGTGAGTTCCATACCCTTGACAGGGCGTCGGGATTGTGAAGTTAAGGTTCACAATGTACTAAGCCCAACGGCACTAATGAGAGTAGGGATGCCAGTTCCTTTCTCTCGGCCGCCTTTACTTTCCCAGATTTCTCTGGTACCCAATTATTTCAGGCTGGGTAAGCTTGGGAGCGACTTGGAGCCGGGACGAGACAAGTCTCGAACCCGTGACCTCCGACTTGGTAGCCAAGCACCTTAACCACTAGGCTACCACGCTACGTGGTAATTATACTAAGATAAATATCGAAAGATCCATTTAAAACTTGTTAATTTTCATTCCAAATTTTTTCATTTATAGCGTCTCGAGGGTCACATTTTAAAATTGAAAATGGGGATATTTCAAACTAAAGAAGTATCCATGAATATGAAGGTATCTCTTTATAAGCTGTTTAAAAATTTGTAACAATCGAACAAGCACCGCAAAGAAGAAGACGCTTTATTTTTAAGGTTTTTCAAACTTTTCGCTATGTTCAAAAGTATCATTAAGAAAACGGAATATGAATACCTCAACTGGGGTTGCTCCTCTCATAACTTTAATGTTTCGATCCTTGAGAAAATAATTACCGATTATTACACTACTAGACAATCTATCTTCCTCTTACTTTAGGAGCCAATCTTAAATAGTATTTTTGGCAGCGATCATGTTTTTGTATTTCTGTCTCTCAATAATTTTCTTTTTCCACCTCCTGATTAATCGAAGTTTGCCGGTGGTATTTTAACAAAATAAACTAGTTCAAATTTCGTAATACACTAGAGACTTCTCTCTCGCGCGTACTCAAACAAATATGGATCCTATTCAGTCTTATAATACAAATTCGAATTTATCTTCCTCTTCGCCATCAATCAACTTTCCATTGAACCTTAAGCGCTTAACTGCTTCGAAAACTGCTCATGAAGCTAGAGTATCTACCTCTGAAAACATTTCGAGCTTGTCCTTCAACCGTTAATTAGTTAGCCCTATAAACAATCTAATGCCAAAGCTAGATTTGTTTTCAAGTCTGCCAAAAAAAAAAAAAAAAACAACTCGTGGAATAAATTTCGATCTTCTTTCTCCCGTAACAGTCCCGAAGTATGGCTAGAGCTTTTAAAATTCCTCGTTTATTTCTCCCTATTATGTGCCGAGCTTTGAAGAAATTTTTTCGCCTTCATTTTCTAGTGGCTCCTTTCCGTATTTTCTAACCTCACCTTTAAATATTAACGAATTACACTATTCGTTAAATAATTCCAATTATTCTTCCTCAATAGGAGACGATATACCTTACTGCAGTCTTAAAAACTTGTCTAACCAATCTCTTGAAATCCTTTTCAATGTTTTTTTTTTTTTATTTTATCCTCCGGTTCTCTTCTTTCCTCTTGGAATTCTTTTGTGATTATTGCAATAATACTTTAAAAAAAAAAATTATCCTTTTTTTCGATCAATTAGCTGCATGCCTAAGGAAGCTTTTCGAAAATACTCTAAACGGACGTCCTATTTGATATCCGGAAATAATGATTTACTTCCCACTATTAAGTGTTTTGGGGTTTCCGTCCTGGTCATGGACACTCTGATTTCATTAGTCCTTTTTTCATTTCGGATATTTACAAATCATTTTTAAGTGTAAGCTATACTCTAGCAGTGTTTCTTGACGTTTCCAATGTTTTTATTAATGTTCATCTCCCCTCCATGTAAAATAAAATGTTTTCCGTCAACCTCTCATCCCATTTCATTCCAATTGTCCTTTGGCTTTTTCAAAATTGTTCAATTCATCTTCTTACGCTTTTTCTTTTCCATCTCTAGAACTGTCTGCCGTTGTCTTCCACGGGACTCCTACTTAAGTCCTGCACTTTTCGAAATGTATATTTTTAATGTAGCTCCTTTCTCAATCGAGTCCTCCGTCCTCTTATTTGCCGATAATATCCTTCTCAATTCCACTTCTCATAGTCCCATTTTCTCAAATAAAGAACTCAACAATTCTCTATCGGTATTAAATAAATAACTGTCTGATCTATACCACTTACCTTGCCGTCTAAATCCGGCTGCATTCACTTTATTCATCGACCTTTTTATTCCTGCTCTAGTAAATTTATTCTTAAATAACATTTTAGTTTCCTTAATTAATAATTTCTGTTATCTCCGTCTATTCCTAAATAGTCGTCTGTCTTTTTTCGAACATATCAACGATCTTCATAATTTGGTTCTTAAAAAATGAAATCTACTCAAATCTATTTGGGCAACAAAGTGTGTGTATGCGAATGGGAGTTTTCGAGGGTCCTAATACCCTAATTATCCTTTAAAAACCTATAATACGCTTTAAACTGCGTTATTGTTTCCTCATTTATAAGAACTGCTCTGGATTTTTCCTTCGTAAACTGGACTGCATTCCAAATGGTTGCCTCGATGTATGTTTAGGAGGTCTTAAACAACGCGCGCTCCTGCACTCACGCTGAATCTAACGTTCCCTCCTTTGCCAATACGTAGGACTCATTTAGGTTTATCGATTTCTTTATAAAATGTCTTTCAATTTCCTCCCCAAAATTTATTTCTTCTTACTTGTCCATACTACGTTCCTTGTCGCATTTTTAATCGACCGGTTAAATTTTTTCCATAGATTATTCTGACAATACTATTTTACTTTTAAATTCAGATTTTCTTTTTCTTTCTAATTTACTTTTTTTCCTCACCCTAAAGCTCCTCCTCGGGATTTTATTAACTAGAAATTCTTTAACACCGTTAATTTTTTATTTCCTTTCCATTCTCCCATTTTTATTGACGGATCAGTGGATCCTCATCATGCTGAAACATTTCTCGTACCTCGACTTCAATAGTTTTAGACATCTTCTAACTCGCTCCATTTTCTTTGCCAGATCTGATATTACGAGACATTCTTTTCATATCCTCGATCGGAGACAACAGTAAATTTCTAATCATTTCTGATGCTAAAAGTGTTTTGCAAATAATTTCATATTCGTTTCTCTATCCTTTACTATCCATTCTTTGTATTCATTCAGTTATCTACAATCTTATCCAAACTCACCGCATTCAGAATGATTTCCTTTGGTTTTCATGTTGTCACAGAAGCAAAAAAAAAAGCGTTTTTGACTTATTGTCCAGGGATACGGCTGTTAATGGACTCCCCGTTGAAAAATACATCGCCAGTAACTCATACTTATTTGAAGTTTTAGTATCTTTTCTCCTTTTCTAATCAACTTTTCTTTTAGCTTTCTATTCAACCCTTTCTTCCAATTCTTACATAACTTTCCTTCCTTGCGGATATATTTCTTCCTTATTGTCGATTTTCATAAGCTCCTTTTCTCATTTCGTTATTATTTTTTACCTTCAGAGTCTCCTTATTGTCCTTTGCATCCCTCAGAAATAATCAGGAGTCTGATCATATCCTGTTCAAATGTTTTATCGTTTGAGCGCTTCTTCCTTTACACGCAATTTCTTGAATTTAACGTTCCTATTTCTTATAGTGCTGCATCCGTTCTTTCATTTTCATAGCTCCTTGTTGTTTCTCTCTCCTTGGTTCCTTCATTTGTTTCCGCGTTGCCGATCGCGTAAAAATTTAAATAAATAACTGACCGTTATTTTTTACCGAAATTGGGTCAGTGTCTTTTCTTGAAGAGCCAAAAAAAAAAAATATATATATATAAATAAATAAATAAAAGAAATATAAATTAATGAAATTTTTCTTTTCTTCGTAGCGTTACCTCAGTTACTGATCGCCGTGATCACACTGTTTCAATGGGTACTTTTATTTCGACTGTTTTTCATAGTTTGATTCCGAATTTGCCCCCACTGTTGTTATTGTATAATATGTAGTATCTCTCTAGCCGCTAATATTCGGTTCGATTAAAGTACATTTTTCGAGGCTCCTCTCTTCTTTCCGTAAGATATGTCCATATATTTTAGGATTTCTTTTTTTTTTGTTTAATCCCTTAAGCTACAGTCTGCCGTATTTAACTGCTGCGGCTATATACTGTGCGGCGGGGTTTGCGACTATATTACTTTAGCTATTCTGTTTATTTTAAGAAAATTAATGATTGAGTATGTTGCTGTTTTGGTGTTTGATAACATCTCCGGGAGTGTTTTATATGGTAGGAGCGTCCATGTTGATGCGAATACTGTGCATTCTATTAATACGTGTACTGGACGGTTGGGATGAAACTTCCCATACAGAAAGAGCACTGCGTTTGAGAAAATGACCGATTTAGAAGATGGTCGTGCGGGATTGTTCATTGCTTTAAAAATTTATGTATTTATCTTTATGCTGTTCATGCATTAGCGTATTTTTCATTTGCCATTTTCGTGTAGAGCCCTTTGCGCGGGAATATCGAAAATACGAGGTCGTAAATTAATTTAATTTTTCTACTGGTCTAGACAGACTGATTTTATACGATCGTGCTCTCGCTCCCCGTCTTGGTTTCATTCTATTCTTTTCGGTAGTCGCTCTTCTATTGCTTCCCTAATTCGTCTCCGGATCAATCATTCTCTACTTCTCTATTCCCGCTGTCGATTTGCTCTATCGCCTTCTCCTGATTGTTCTCTTCACGATTGCGATCCTCCCCTCGTATATGTACGATGCTGGTCACATTTTTTTCGAGTATCCTGCTCTTCGTAACGAACGTTCCCTTTTATATAGTCAGCTCTTGTTATTAGGACTCCCTACTCCCTATAACTCTTCCTTTATCCTCTCCCTTCCTTCATCTTCTGTGGTGTCCGCACTGCTATCCTTTGTTGCTCCCATTTCGAACTGCCTAACTATTTAGTTTTTTAGCTTAGTATTTTCTGTTGTTGGGTCAATGCCGCTGGCGCGCCCACAAAAAAAAAAAAAATAATAAAAAATACTGCCGTCTATGTTCATTGTTTCGTCTTATTTATTCTCCGCTACCGCAACTGATATTGATTAATTGCGCAAACTCATTTATCACCTCTACATTCTTTAGCGTACTTAGATTTTTCGATCTGTTACTATCGGTTATCATCACGGGTTCTTTCTTTTGTTAATCAATAAATCTTGTTTTCAATCATTTTCTTTTTCCACCCGTCTCATAAATCAATCATTTAATAAATGGGCTATCATCGTGGAACACCATAAAGTGCTCTACGCCGATTTTATTGTTTTTCCAAAAGCTTCTAAGCTATTTCTTATAATAAATTCTCCGAAAGTAGTTGAATAACTGCCAATTAAAAGAAATGGGAGAGTATCCATTTATCGGTATATTAAAAAACATAATTGGAAGGATAACAGGAGATTCGGCGACAGGGAGGGTGTTAGCCGATAAAGTAGGGGGGAAAACAATAAAATACCATTTGATTAATCGTTAATTAATTTCTATTTTACAAAGTGGTTTTTTGTTTTGTCGTTGAGTCAAAACCGGTGATTCGATATTAATCGGCAGAATTTATGCCGCCAGGCTAACGGCAATTGGCCGTTTTTAAGACTTGACTCGCTGTAAAGATGTTTTTTTTAGTTACTCTGAAAGAACTTGTAGATTCTTTGTTGTTTTCCCACCGTTGCCATTGCCCGCTCATCCCTTATGCGTTCAACCTAATGCGGAATATTTATAGAACTCAGTAATGTTTTATATATCTAGCCTGATTTAATTATTAACCACTGCGATCCGCTTTAGTTTGCTGAGACTTGGTCTATCCGATTTCATATTGCGCCTCTTATGTCCTATCTGTTCCCTCTCCACAGATTGTTCCTATTATTGGTTCCATTCTCTTAACAACATTTGATATCGTATGAAGATATAATTGACCCCTTCCTATTCTAATTGTTTCTAGATAAAGGTCTCTGGTTGATCGGCCAAAAAAATAAAAACCATCCTATTAACTGCAAACCTCATATCTCACTAGTTAACTACTTCTAATAGCTCATAATCTCATACACGCTTATCAAACACTAAATTTCAGTCCCAATACGACCCCCTCCCCACCTTTATTTTATTCTTCCCTTGCTACTCCATCCCTGCGCGTAGTTTGTATTTTTCTACTCCGATGTTTATTTTTTGCGACAGCGAGATTCAAAAAAAATCTTTTCGAACACTACATTTATTAAACTCTTTACGTACGGTTTAATAAATCGCTCTGCCTTATTCAACACTCATTATTATTATCATGTTTTGTTTTGTTTTTTTTTTCAATTTAATCAAAGCAACAGCTTCACGTGCGACCCAAACTTTCCCCGTTCGTGTTTATTCGCAAAACTTTAGGCGAATTTTTGTTTTTTCCGGCGCACATTAATTTATAAGAAAACATTTCAAGTTCTCTTTGCCAACGACCTTTACACAACTCATACCTGTCGCTGACTCTACCGCGATCGTTCGCTCAGAACTCTTCCCATCGATAGAATTGTTTTATGTCACTGAACAATTTAACCAATTAAATTCGCCGCGGATAACCTTAAAACAATCCAAGAAGGCCGTTTAGTAATGACTACTTATGACCCTGCTGCTAGGTTTAAGCCGGACCTGTATATGCGGCATCAACGTAATAGCAGCACCTATTTCTTATTAAATACATACACATATAATGCACTAGTCCAATATTTGGATACTTGCACAATACGCATACACATGCATAGCATATACAAATTTTACAGACTGCCGATGGAACAAGGCCATCTTCATCATGAACACACTAAACGCAGAATAAGTCCGTTGATGATAATAATAATAACAATAATAATAATAATAATAATAATAATAATAATAATAATAATAATAATAATAATAATAATAATAATAGTAATAATAGTAATAATAGTAATAATAATAATAATAATAATAAATTGTGTAATTGTGCGTAATCCAAATTAATTCTCTGATTTAAATACATCGACAATTCAAAGTTATTGAAAAAACAATAAAAAATGGCAAATAATAACTGAAAAGAACAACAGAAGTTAAAACCCTATTTACCAATTTACGTGTGAAATATATGAAATATTTTATAAATTTTTATCTAATGGTTTACAATTTCAGAAACATTTCTGCGTCATATGCAGGATGCAATAATTTTTACACATCTGTTATATGCAATTAAAACCCTCGTACATTTATCCAAAATGAAGTAATATTTCAGGAGTCTGAGTCGTTACTCCAGATTGAGCTCCTTGCCTAATGAATAAATTTTTCATTCCCTTAAATGTTTCTCTCTGCATGCCTTATGTGAGCGACTTCTGATTTCTTTTTGTTGGTGGTTGTGCAACTTTCATATTGAGAGCTGCGCCTAAATTTATATACAGCGCTATAACTTTAATTTCTATATTATGTTTTTATCGAGAATGCCATTCGTTTTGAGGCTGATTAAAAGTTCAAATTCTTCGCTACAATAAACGATTTTATTTACCGTCGTCACATTTGTAATTCGGTTTCACTTTTAATCCAATTTTTCCACCGTCTTTCTCCTTTGAACGTGGTCCAATAAAGACAAAATACATCCCTAGCGAACGTGACCGTGTGCCCTCGGACGCTGTGTTATCAATTCATGTTAAGCGGGATTTAGCATTTCTAATAGAGCTATGAATGTTGAAGCTAATCAAACAATATTGCTCGTGCGTGATAGTAAATATCCGGGTTAGTTTTTTCAAAGCAACTCCATCTCGTTCTACAATATTAGAAAATCGAAAAACGCCAGTTTTAAAAATTTGAACCGTTCGTTCTCGTAACAATTTGTTGTTGCTTTTTTATTGTTTTTTTTTTTTTTCTTTTAGTTGTTTCATTAACGGAAACAAATTTTCAAACGTGACATTATAACGACGAATAAAGCACGTGCCAAACAACAATTTTCCAAATTTCTGTCGCATTACACAAAACAGAGTCTTTAAAAAGCGATAGAATAAACAATTCAATTAATTGCTCCGTATAACTTTGGAACCACCCCGTTTGCTTTATAAACTTGTATAACTTGAAGCATCTTTACTTTTTATTTATTAATTTTTAAATTAACACTTAACGTATGTATATGCAGCGTACATTTTTTTGTAAATGGATTTTGAGGAAATAGCCTACCATTTGCGGATAATGGCGCTACTAAACATTACATCGGTGAGTAGGTTTGACAACAACAGACGACGGGCTTTAATCTCGAATTAAATTATCTAAAAAAGTAATTGCGTAAAGTTACATTGACGATTAAATTTCAAGTCCCATACTCTTTTTAGTTTATCACGTTACCGGCCATCAGAAATAACCAGTTACGTGATAAAATATGTTTTTTTTTTTTATGAAGTTATCTTATTAATTTAATTTCCCCCTTTTTTTCTCACTTTTTATCTATTTATTGTTTTTAAAACATCTCTGCAGTTGTTATTTCTTTTTTTTTTTTAACTCGGTCTCCCGGAAATTACTTTGCACACTCACAAGTAATAATCAAACACTTCGTACGCAAAATTTTTTATATATATATATATATATCTATGTATATCACCGAGAGACAATAAGCGATTAGGGAAATATGCAGCTGCATAAAAGGTACACAAATTAGTACAAATTATAAAAACACATATAACCTGGCCTATTCTCATTCACACCGTAATACTCACGAATTATTACAAAAACAATATGAAATATAAATGAATTGATAAAATCTAGCCTGAATTCTTCCGGTCGATGAATCTACGTCCCGCGTTGAATCCTTGACTGCGATGTATCCGCCTGATTAACTCGTAGTCACGAAGGTTGGACTCCTCAGCTCCTCCAGCAGCTACAGTATAGACACTGGTGACTTTTGAGCTCTTTCGTCCACCTTCGTTCTTTGAAGTTTTCGACCTCCGGCTGTACTATTTATAAGCTGTTTCTTCTCTTATTTAGACTTTTATTATACTTAGTTATCGTGACTGCTTCTTAAAAACAATTTGCTTTTCACGGTGATTAGAGTAATGATGATGATGACTTCCGATGCAATAAAATTATGAATTTATACAAAAATGACTAAAACTGACTAGAAAACGAATGTAGGTATAAGAACGCGTTTAGCGCGTAAAGCCGATTCTCACAGCCGCCGACAAAGTTAAAGAGTAATTTCCCTACGCCGAGACTAGAGTCTTAATGCCCCCAGTAGGCGCTGGCGTCCCTCCGGGTAGCGTCCTGGCACCGCTGCTTTACCTGCTCTATACAACTGACATGCCGGCTACAAACAACACACTAACTGCTACTTTTGCAGATGATACCGCACCAGTATTAGCCTCAGATATTTCCGGAAATGTTGCTACTAGCAACTTTCAGAATTCCCTAGATCACATATATAACCGGTCAAAAAAGTAGAAAATAAGTGTGTAAATAAAAACAAATCAGCTCGTGTAATGTTCACAAATAGAAAAATAATCGGAACTGCTCCCGTTGCAATAAACCACAAACAAATACAAATATGATACGAGGCCAGGCATGCGATTGGATCAGCGACTTCGGTGGAAACAACACATCGTCGCTAAGAAGAATAAGACTAATCGTCTAATAACCTGCTCATGTATTGGCTTATCGGAAGAAATTCAGCATTAACAACGACGGATAATAAATTGCTAATCTACAAAGCGATTACAAAAACCTACTCGGAGTTACGGCGCTCAGTTATGCAAAAAGTACTCACATCGAAATAATACAAAAATGTCAAAACGAAACATTTCGTCTAATAACGAATGCGCCCTAGTTCATAAGAAATAACAACCTGCATAAAGATCTAAACGTTTGCAATGGCAGAACTCTTCGTCATGAAGACAGATTACATGGAAGCAATTACGATTTTAGATAACTCAGCAACACAAGAAGGCTTAAGCAGGAATAAACCCTACGATATTGTTAACCACCATTGTATACATATTCTTTTGAGGCTTCTATCACCGGATGTCGATACTCTTAAAATCGTTGGATAGTTCATAAGAATTAGTTGTAATTTTAAAAAAAGGAAAAAAAAAAAAGAAAAAATATTAATCCTCTCTCTTCTAACCGGTAAAAAGTCTCAATTTCGAAGCATAATGTGTGTAAACATCGACAACAGTTGCCGGTGTCATTGGTACTATTTTGGAATTTTAGCGGATTTTAAAATTTCTGCACGTAATACCACTTGAAAATTTTTCTCAATCAGTTCACACCTTAACAAATGTAAAATGGGGAAACCGCGGACAGAGCTTTCATCATATCGACCGATTAGCATTAGCTTGCTCTCCTCTTTATCGAAGGTTTTTTGGAGAAGCTAATTTTAAATCGTACTGATCCGGTTATAATGAGAAACCGAGAAGATATGCTACCGAATCATCAATTTGGTTTTCGCACGGAGCACTCTACGATTCGTCAGTGTGTCCTTCGTTAACTTTGAAGAAACGCGAGGTATGTTCCGCGATATTTCTTGATGACAGACAGGTATTCGATGAAGTCCGGCATCCTGGATTGCTGCATAAATTGCGACAAATTCTTAACGAGGACATTTATCTATTGCTTAAATCGTACTTGTCCGAACACTCGTTTGTTGTTAGAATAAATGATTACTTTTTCCGAAATACATTCAATCAGATCGTCGGTACCTCAAGGCAGTTTGCTAAAACCTTTATTGTATTACATCTATACAGCGGACGTACCAATTTCTAATCTAACATTACTAGCTACATCAGGGGCGGATCCAGAAGGACATTGGACGGGGGGAATTATATAATTACGTAAAATTGTCTATGGTAGGCAGTAGATTTGAGAAATACCCCTTGTTTCATAAAGAAAATCGAATAGCGACCTTTATAGAAATTCATAAAAATGTTTTAAAAATACATAATTATTACAATTTTTAATTTAACTTTTGTCTTATATAATTCTTTATTTTTGCGAGTAATCCGATCGGAATTCTTTTTGTTCGTGAGCAAGTTTAAATATATATATTTTTCATTGAACGCTATTTTCAATTAAAATTACAAAATAAAAAATTAAAAATGGCAAAAGATCGAGATAATTACATTTAAAATAAAATAAAAAAGGAACATTAATAGTTTTACTAGAAAATAGTATTAAATATTAATTATTAAAATCCATAGGTAACATTTATACAAATCTTTCATATCATAAATTAAGTTTCTCTGTTATAACAAATTTTTTCATAGAGGCTTTGGTTCTTTAAAGGGGAATGTCCCCTATACTCTCCCCTCCCGTGGATCCGCCACTGAGCTACATTCGCCTATGACGTAGCGATATTCGCGTCTTGCAAACGCTACTGTTCAAAATCATCTGAATCGACTAGAGAAATGGGCATGTCTCTGGCGCATATCGTTCAACCCAACTAAATGTCGGCACATTTTATTCGCAAACAAACGAGTAAGCTGTCCAAACTTGAGAATTTGAGAACACGCAAATTCCACAAATACCTCTCCGTACGCTACCCTAGAATGCATATGGATAGGCGATTAACGTAGCGTGATCATGTGGAAAATACAAGAAAATCTATAATACCTGGGGCTAGAGACTGCTATGGCCGTTGCTAGGACGAAAATCAGTTCTAAACCTGGCCGTAAAGCGGAATGTTTATTTGTATCGGTTATCGCTCCAGTATGGAGATACGAATTGGAGCTATATGGAACAACATATCGAAGCGACCGTCTCAGAATACAACAACAGAAGTCAAAAATTCTACGTATTGTACAATGGTATTTGCGCGCCTTATTTTGTATCGAACGACACATTGCATATTTATATGGAACAGTACAAAAAGTTCTTCGGGAAACTTCAGTTTAGCTCGAATCCCCATTTATATACCGAATGTTCAGTATTGATCTCCGAACCAGATCTAGTAGACGATTGAAGAGGAAAAAGTGGTGCCGCGGCGCACTTCCGATAACTTAAGTGATATTGTGTATTGTTTTCTCGGAGACACTACGCATAATCGTTATGTACTGTGAAAATAAATAAATAAAAAAAAAAAAAAAAGGATAAAAATAAATTACTTTTTTCTTGATGAACTGAATTGAAAACAATTCGTTGGAATTGTCAGGTTAATATTCGTTTCTTTTCCTTTTCTTATTCATTCCACTCTTCCCCAATCTTCTCCTCCGTTTCCTTCTATTCTTATATCACCATTGTTTATGGCAAGTTGCTGTCGGTACAAGGAAAAAATAAATAAAACTCTAACACACTTATATATTATAATATGTTTATCTACACGTATGCTCTTTTACTAGAGGAGAACTCTAAATTAAGATAAAATTATTATTCTGTACCTACTGAAGCATTTACTGTCTCACAATCGAAGCTGCAGTAAGGAAAGATACTTCTCTAGACGTAATGTCGAAGATTCGTTTGCCTCTTAAGAATTTGAAGTGAAATTTTCCAATTATTTATTTTTTTAAGTGAAATTTTCCAATTATTTATTTTTTTAAGTGAAATTTTCCAATTATTTATTTTTTTAAGTGAAATTTAAACGAACTGAAAAGCCTTTTTTAAACCCCTAATCCTAGTACTGGAATAGAAGTATCGAAAATATATGTAAAACACTAAACCAAATAATATTTCGATCGAAATAAACGCTGCAAGATAAATCATAACATTAAGAAAGTATTTCGGTGAAATAATCGACTGAAATCAGTAAAAACATCACTCTTATTTAATACTATTCATATTAATACCCCAGCTTAAATCGTTCATTACTTTTTTATGCTGCAGCGAGAACTTATATTTTTCTACATCCGTTTTCTTCCATTATTGCCTACTTTCTTTATTTCTTCTGTTCTCGCCTATCTTTTTTGACTATATTACTAATACGATAACTCACTGGTCGGCAAAATGCGGCTCCAGAGCCGCATGTGGCTCGTTGGCTCCTTAAGTGCGGCTCTGGCACAAATATCCACGGAAGGCGCAATCATATTTTCATTAAAAAAAAACTTGGTAAGAAAAAAATTAAATCTTATTTTGATAAATTAAAATTCTTCTATAAATCGAGAACATGTATAATTTTTTGTTTAAGTTAAAAGATAGAGATAGGTAATTAAAATTTTATATTGTTGTAAAAATACGTAACGAACATCGAGTTTAATTTTATTAGTTTTCATAAACGTAAACACAAACCATTTATAAGCTACCGGCTGAAATTTTTCGTATGTTTTCGGCGTACTCCGGTGTGATATAGAGGTACCACAAGCATGCGCGCGCATACTGTTTCTAAAGTAATGGGGGTACAAATTGGCATCACAGACCAGCAGTTGCAGTGTGAACAGTTTTGTCTCTTATCTACCGTGTCTGCCGTTGTCCTGTCTTATTAAAAAGTTGTTGTATTTTTCAATCTAGCTGCGCATCTTACAGGTATTTTTATACGATTTTATTACACCTGCTATGTATGTTTGTGGTACCGATACGAAATTTGTAATCGATTTTTCGATAACTTCTATTTGTCCAAATGTTGGAAGTTTTCTTCCATTTTTGGTCATATTAAAAGTTTTGTTATTCTGATGATGGAAAACATTATTTTTTTCTTTTTAGTGCTGTTACATATATTAATAAAATTGTATTTTTGAAAAAGATTTATTTTTTATTTTTATTTTCATCAATTTAATAATGATAATAATTTTGTACTGGTGGCTTTAGAAAAAAATATATTTGGAATATTTTTATAGGCACCCCAATTAACATGGCTACCAAAAAAAAAAAAAAAACAAAGAAAAACGGAAGATGAAAACCGCGAATTTAAAGTTGAGTGGACCGAGAATTTTGCGTTTATTCAAAAAACTTGAATGGACTTCCGACATGTCTTATTTGTAAGGAGAAATTCGCGCATAACAAGAAGTCAAATCTAGAAGGGACACTTTACAAGAAAGCACGCGTCATTTAGCACTGAATATCCTACCGGTAATGTAAGGAAGAAAGCAGTTGAGGAACTTCAGCAGAGTCAAGAGTCGTCAACTTCTGTGTTTAATAACTGGATGTAATCTTCCAGCAATATTAATATGGCAAGTTTTGTTTTTAGCCAAGAGATTGCTAAGAGAGGGAAACCGTACACAGACGGCGAATACATAAAAAATTGTTTTATAAATGCATCCAAAGAGCTATTTCGGGATTTTAAGAAGATATTCTGAAAAGAATTAAAGAGTTACCATTGTCTGCCAAAACCATTAACGATAGAACAATTAAAATGTGTTCGAATATAACCAGCCAGCATATCGAAGATCTGAAATTGGTTTCGGCTTTATCAATAGCAGTTGACGAGTCATGTAACATAAATGATACAGCGCAAGTTTCACTTTTTGTAAGATTTATGTCTCATTCAGGACCTAAAGAAGAACTTTTAGGATTATTGCCACTCAAAGGTCAGACGCGTGGAGAAGATATCGCAAATGCTGTAATTGAGTGTATGGATAAACGTCATATTCCCCTCGATAAAATTGTGCCGATTTCAACAGATGGGGCCAAAAGTATGACCGGCGCGTAAGAAAAGGGTTTGTTGCTATTTTGAAAGAAAAAATTAATCACGAGATACTTGTTTACCAATGTATCATTCACCAAGAAGCGCTTTGTGCGCAAACATTTCCGGATGAAATTTGTAAAGTTATGGAATTAGTGATTACCATTATCAATTCCATTTTAGCTAAAGCTCTTAATCATCGCTAATTCAAAGAATTTTTATTTGAAATGGAGAGTGAGTATGCTGATCTCCTGCTTCATAACAAAGTACGTTGGTTATCAAGAGGGAACGTTTTAAAACGTTTCGCGTCCCTTTTTCCGGAAATTAAAGAATTTCTCCTTGAGAAGGGCATTCACTATCCAGAACTAACAGACAATCAGTGGATCCAAAACTTTTATTTCATAGTAGACGTTATGTCTCATCTAAATCAGCTTAATCGTAAACTACAAGGGAAAGGAAACTTAATTTTTTCGATGTTAGAAGAAGTAACAAGATTCGAAAACAAATTATCCATTTTTGCTCAGGATTTTGAAAGGGAAACATTGTTTCACTTTCCGAGCCTGCTGAAGCATCGCCAAGAAAATAATCCCTCCATTGATAAACACCATTTTAAAACAATAATTTTAAATATGAGGGAAGCATTTCTCAGCAGGTTTCAGGAATTTAAAAACAGCAGAGCAACTTTAGCATTTGTCGAAAATCCTCTTAACGCTACGATAACGGAGTTGAAATTTTTTCCTTTTGAAATTGACATTGGTAGCTTTGAAATACAATTGCTGGATTTAAAAAACAAGGAGATATGGCGCTCTAAATTCGAACGTCTTTATGTTCAATTGGAAATATTGGAGAAGAAAAAATGTGATCTTAGTTTAACAAGTGGTCTGCTTTGAATGACCCGGAGAAGGAAGACATGATCATTTTCAACGCTTGGAATAGTATTCCTGATTCTTACGATCGGCTGAAAAAGTTCGTGTTTGCTGTTCTTTCCCTTTTCGATTCTACATATATATACGAACAATCTTTTTCAAGCATGAACATTATCAAGAGTAAACTGAGAAGTCGTCTTATTGATGAGAACTTGGAATCATGCCTAAAATTAAAAACAACAACATACAAACCTGACTTACTCAAACTTTCCAAGGAGATGCAAGCACATTGTTCGCATTAATAAATATTTATTAAGTATGAAATTTAGTTTTATTTAGTGTACTACTTATGTAGTGTAAAAAAAGTTTACTAAACAAGCAGATTTGGCTCCCAATTTTTTTTAAAATTGTTGTAATGTTCATATTTGACTCTTTGGCTAATAAGTTTGCCGACCACTGCGATAACTAAAACAAACTTTAACTACTAAAAATCATAATAGTGTTGGTGAGCGATTAAGACTCGTTCTTGGAACGCCTGTTACAGCATTTTTTTAAATATTTCCTCTGTAATTTAAATTTCTAAATTATTCCAATGAAATCCGTTTGCTTTAATACGACACATTAATGATTCACCACGACGCAGTTACTAAATTTCGCGGCTAAACGGCTAAAAAAATTTCAATAAATGTTATCGGAAAGAACTATTTATGATATTTTTAAACGTAATTAATACGATTATTCAACAATTCACAATACGCTAGGTTCAAGTTGAATGGTTGCTTCGCGCAGCTTTGACTGTTAATTTGCGCCATCTTTGCCGAAATAGTTATTTTCAACTTAGCATTATTATTTCTAAAAGCCCTCTGCTTTCAAAACACTACAATTATTCTCTTCGTTATATTTCACCATTCCATTTTCCTCACATTATTCACTTACTCTCCAGTTTCTTTGAGCTTTAAATGTAATTACTTTTTAATTATTTTTGTTTTTCAATTAATATTATTATCTAAGCTGAGTAACACGTATTAATGTTAGCATTAGAATCGTTAAACGCCTTTACTTCTTATTTCTATTTTTGTGGTTTTGAACCACCATTTCACACGGTATCGCTACAATTACGTACGATGAGTAATATTTTGAAACTGAAAAGATGTTTAATGTTGAAGTTATATAACCACGTGATTGTTGTTAATAATAGCCAACTAACAGAATTACACTGCGCAACAAAAGTCTTTACGCAGCTGCTATAGGAACACCTAAAGAAGTTCCGTCGCTTTGTAACAAATTTAAAGGAAAGAAGCGGAGGAGGACAACCTGAAAGCGACCAGCAAGTGAAAAGATCCTTCAGCAGAGCATCAGCATCAACATCAGTGAAGATAAGCAAGAGACAAAGTCGAAAAAACGTAATTTTATGCTGCGAAAAATTAATACTTGCGATTAATTAATGAGAGCAAAATGCACGGAAAAAAGTAAAAACTGTACGTATTATCCGAATGAGGAAGTGTTCTTTTAGTGATTTCTTTCGTTTGTGGTGTTGTAATTTCTTGAAAAAATTGTAGCTATCGTCGGAAGTGACAGCAGAGGATTGTTGCTCTCATTGTGATGAGGGACGGAGTGTCTCTGTAGCTCGTGAGTACAATTTAATAGAAGTAAGTGCGCGGTACATTCATAATGGGTATGTAGCGACTGGCTCGCACCCGCACCCGCACATCGGCCAAGATCACAGGTCTTCCGCGAGCTACAGGTGTGCGAGAAAATCGAAAAATCGCGTGGGAGACTCTGCGCGAACCATTCTCGACATCTTCAATGCTCGCTAAGTAAGCTAACGTGACTCGCGTAGAGCCAGTATCTTCTTGGACGGTTCAACGGTGATTCAACAAGGTTAGGGCAGAGTTATAAGCCAGCGGCAAACGGGACCGTTCCTCACGAAATAGCAGAAAAAAGTGCGACTGGAATTCGCGCGTAACCACTTAAACTGAACGGCAGCCGACTGGAAGCACGTCCTCTTCACTGACGAGTCCCCGATTTTCGTTACAAGCTCCAGATGGACGTAAACGAGTGTCGAGAAAGCCTGGAACTCGGCACCATCATCAGAAGTGTGTTCGCAGCTGGAATGGTATGAGGTGGCGTACAGTACGACGCGGAAACCGAGCTTTATGTATACGACACAGACCCTCTGTGAATGCTGTCGTGTACACCTAAGACATCCTTCTTAACTACGCGGTACCATTCGTGCCGTTTGTAGAAGCTGGTTTCCTACTGCGGCAGAACAACGTACGGCCTCACGATATTCAACCCACCATGGAATTCCTTCAGGAGGACGGTATCCCCACTATGGCCTAGCCAGCTTGCAGTCCGGACCTTAATTCGATCGAACAAACCAGCTGTATCCTTGCTGGGTCCAGTTTTGATAGACGTATGGAATAATATTCCTCAGGAGGATATCTAGAAAGCTATCGACATCATGCCAAGACGCCATACTGCCGTTATTCGAGCCCGCGGTGGCAATTCGCGTTATTAGTTATAGGTTTAATGTTGTTTTACCTCTTTTTCTGTATTTTCCGATTTTTCTTTACTTTTTCATCTGTATTTTGTTCTCATTAATTAATCCCAAACATTAATTTTTTGTAGCATAAAATTACGTTTTTTCGACCTTGTCTCTTGCTTACCCCCATTGCCGCTAATGGTGATGCTCTACTGGGTCTTTCCATTCGGGTTGCCTCCCGCTTCTTTTCTTCAAATTTGGCGCAAATCAAACCGACGGAACTTATTGCTCTTATACCAGGTACGTAAAGGCTTTTGTCATGTAGTGTATTATAGTTGTACTATAATTAGTAATAACAGTTGCCGCTCGATCTATAATACTCAAGGTAAAATACATTTGTTAAATATAAAATAAACAAATACCTTAATTTTTTTTTTTTTTTTATTTATTAAATAAATTGTGAGTATCACGTATGCCCGTTGTATTAGTGCCCGACACTCTTATTAACGTTTATTTAAAATACAAAATTACACAACTATTCTTATTTATTCTATACATCATAATATTAATCAACTTAAGATTATATAAATTATAACATAATACACGTATATACATATATATATATATATATATATATATTAATTACAACAAAATTCTTAGGCTACCCCCCATTAGAAAAAATGTCCCAATTTTATGTAGCGTTTGTTATATATTACAGGATTTTTGTGATTATTATTTTAAAAATGTCACCATTTTATGTAACGAAATAAGTAACGAAAAATGTAACGAAAGAATGTCCTAATTTTATATATTGAAAGTTAAATGTTAGGATAGGATTTTTGTGATTATGTTTTTTTTTTTGTGTTGGTGCTAGTAAGAATTACGTTGTAAATTTTGAACAGTTTATACGAAGTATAGAAGAGAAAGAGACAGAAATGAAAACAAGAGGAGTCAAGGGGCGCAGCCCCTTGCGACGCCAAAATGGCCGAGTTTATATATATATATATATATATATATACATACACACGTCGTAAATACTTATCTGCATACCGATGATACATGAGGGCAACTAAGTATCTTCAAATTAAAAAGCCTGGTCTTTTATTTTAAAGATAAATGGCAGAGGAAGAAAACAAGAAAGGACGAGAATAAATTAAAAAGAGAACAATAAAAAAAAATTATAAAATAGTAAGATTCTAGACGTATCTTTTGATTTCTACTCTTTATACCATTCTTTCAGCCATATACTTTTGAAAATATTTCCCGTTTATCTGAAAGTCTAGAGGAAAACCACGCATAGTTTAGCATCGCAGAGAGGATAGGTGATGGTAATCAATGGTGTCCAAGAGAATGGATTAGTTAAAAAGATTCTTTCTTATTAATTTTGCTTTTGCCGCCAAAATTACAGTTAGTTTTTTTTTTCTGCAATAAGATTTTGCTGCAAACCATCACTAGAGATATTGAAGTCATAGTTGAATATTAATGTTTATTAATTAATAATTATTTATATTATCGCGTATGCGTATATATATTACACATGTAATTAACAAAAAAAAATTAAAAAACAGTTACTAAATAATTGAAATGTTCAAAAATTATTATTATATTTATTATAATTATGTACAAAGAATTACGATAATTAGATAATAAGAATTAATAATTAACAATATAAGATATCATTAACGTAACACATTGTGGAGTTTTCACCCGAAACCTTATTTCGAAATTGTACATCACTTTTACCACTACATCACAAAACAAGTTCGTTGTAGTTCGTTTTTTTTATACTGTATAAATATAACAAATGACGTATTTAAATTTTTAATAAATTAAAAATTGATTTCTTTAAAATTATTTTATTGTCTTTTAATAATTTTTTTGTTTAATATACTTCATTTTGAAATAATCAGTCTTTCGAACCATTTGCATAAAATAAATATAAACATAATCTGAAATTTATTGCATATTTTTATCTATCTAAACGGCTATGTATATTATCCGTTAATTGCGGTTAATAAAAATTTTAATTTCTCGCGCAAATCAAAACGTTGCACTCTAATAGTATTTTACACAGTTCATCTTCTATCGATCTGCAAAATTTCATCAAAAGCGGTGACCCGCAGATCGTGACCTCTCCTTGTTAGTCCATTCAATAGAATATTGTGGTTTACTATATCGGAGGCCCTTTTTAAACCTGTATCTAAATAACAAAAATTTAGTTCGCCCTATCTACTTGTTCACTCAGGGCCGGCTTTAGAGTAGGGCGACCCAGGCAAGCCCGGGACGCCGGGTGCGTGGCTCTTGCTGAACCACTTAATTTGAACTTCCATCTACACGAGTTTAAAGAAAAATAAAATTTAGTGCATCAATGAACTTATTTTGTAAGAGTGAGTTTGAATATTCAGCACATCTAAGACGACCTGTGTCATTTTGTCGTTTGTTACATCTCTCACTGATACTAGTGTGAAAAATTAAACGAATGTGATCCATTATTAAATGTGTTGTGTTTTCGCATTAAAACCGATTAAATCGTATTTACGTAAAAAGTATTTTTCAACCAGCAAAGAAAATTCATAAACTAGAAAATTATTATTTTTTTTTTGCGAAAATTGGCATCTGCTGAGTGTAGTGTTTCACTGGTTATTTCACTTTCATTGCTGAATCAGTTTCTGGTAAACAATATTCTTAGTTTTTTTTTCTCCTCACTATCATTATCCGCTTCGTTAAAAATTCAAAAAGCACAGCTTTCAAGAGTTATATCCCAACACCTGGATAACGTTGCGTATTCTGTTAACAATATCACTGATATTCTGTGGTTTATATCCTCCATTCTGCATTTTTCAACTACTTGTTTCTGGTGATCATACGTTGTTTATCCTTTTTTCATTTATTAAAAGAAATGGAATTGTAATTTAAAAATCCAATCAATGTCCGGATTATTGAATTTTTTTTTGTTTATTTGTCTACTCCGGGTGGAGTAATTACTCCCTTTCATATGGCGTTATTATTGATTATCGAGTTTGTTTTATCGAGCATTGTGGGCGCTGCTCTACAGTTGTGGCCATATTGTGAGATGTGATCAATGTTAATTTGTATTTTCTTTTTCTTTCTGTTTCCTTAAATTTTATCTGAGCGTTGTGGGCACTGCTCTGCAGTTGCATCCATATTGCAGGATGAAGTTTCTTCCTTTATACATACTATCTAGTAGTATAAGTAATGTTTAAATAGTTAGATAAAATTGAGAATTTTTTTTTTTACTTTGGTTTGTTTTCGTGAATTCAGTATGATTTGAACATTAACCTGCTGGCCAAATGAGCTATATGTTGTTCAGGCCAGGAAAAAAACAATACCAGTGTGACCATTGCAAGTGATGAACGCAATTTTTCCAAACTAAAATTGATAAAAACGTACTTGCGGTCCACAATGTCTCAAACAAGATTAACCAGTTGGACCTTGCTGTCATTGAAAATCAAGTTTCAGAAAACCTAGATTTTGCCAGTCTTACTGGAGAGTTTGCCGGCAAAAACGCTAGAGAAATTATGTTTTAGTTGTTTAATTTTTGATTTTCATTAAATGTTTAGTGACTAAATGGCAGACAATGTACATTGCATGGAGAACGAATCGGTAAAAAGTGTTAATAATAATAATAATAATAAATAAATTTTTATGTTTTGTATTATATTAAATTCAATAAAAAATATGGTACCAAATTCAAAATAATTTTTTTCAAATTATAATATAAAATAATAAAGGGCGCCAAATGAATGACTCGCCCGAGGCGTCTAGATGGTTAAGGCCGGCCCTGTGTTCACTTATGTAACGAACGAAACTGATCGAACCATTTGAACTAGGTTTATTTTCCATGAAGCCGCATTAAGAAGTATTTATAATATTTTTAACATCGCTATAAATGCTAACATAAAGTATAAATTCAAATAATTTACATGTATATCAAGTATTGCAACTGGTTCGCAGTGTGAGATCAATTGTTTGTCACCCAATTTATAAATAGCAGTAACCCTCGAAAGTTTCCAATAGCTTAGGTAAGTGCAAGTTTTAAGCAAATAATTGTATATGTGTATTGTAACGGGGCTGAACTAAAAAAATCAATGCAACATGTGTTTTTTTAATGCGCAATGCTGATGATATGCAGTAGGTCAAAAAAGCGGACACGCAATGCTACACTGATACAGATAAATTTATATACTCGTATGTACTCGTGTGTTATGAAAAGAGTAATCTAATTTTAGATTAAAATGTATTACTACTTTTTTAAGGCTCGTAAGAAGTAAATTTTATTTATTTAAGAAAAAGTCCGGGTAATTTTTTCAGTTGAAATGAGTCAGATGGTTTTAGTTTCAATTATTTAAAATTTTCTATTTATCGAAACTATTTCCTTTTTGAATGGTTCATAAAACAGCTGACAAATGGTAGTGCATATTGCTACTGTTCTTTTAGGTTTATTTGTTGGTGGCCACTCTTTTCACAATATACATAGTGCTGCCATCTACATAAATTTCGATGTACTAATTACTCTAATAGAAAAAACTTATACAAATCGAGAAAAAAATATTATCAACTGGCAAATTACAGAAATCAGATACCACGAGTACTTTCACTGTGAACTGTAAATTCTACCACTTCCATGGGCGTCGCCAAAGGGGAGACGTTGCCCCCCCCCCTGGAGCTTCGGAACTTTTTAATCAACTGGCCATGATGAGTATATTCATAAGCGCGTAATCATAGACAATTTGACTTTTATAATAAAGCAGTTGAACAATTTGCAAGAAACGAAAATTATGTTTTTATTAAGATTTTATTCTTATTTAATAAAATATTAAGCCTTTACAAATTATAAATTTTATTTTTCTTATAACTCACATCCTCTTTCTATCATCTTGCCCCCCTCCTGGCTCATCGACAGGCGACGCCCTTGACCACTGTCATTATTATTCAGAAAATACTGTTTATATGTTCGATCTCTATATAAAAAGTGTAATGTATTTACAATGTCGGTATATTTTGAAAAGATTTTCACGCTATTACTGAACATATTCTAATTTTTTCCCATAAATTTTTTACTTACCTGTATTCGTAAGTGCTTTATTTATGTTTTCCTCTGATCACAGCATTTCTATTACAATCGTCATTATCATTATTATTATTATTATTATTATTGTTTTAATTACTGCTAGTCTTACATTACATTTGGTAATTCATAGCCAGTTTTAATCGGAAATTATTCTAAACTGCTGTAGTGTAAATTTTGGTTTGTGTTTTAATATTAGATTGTTTTATTCATGTTTTTAATCTAAATTGTTAAATTGCTGATTTCACTTTGCTGATTTCACTTTGCTTTCTATTTATTTATTTTATTTTATTTTTATTTATCTTTCTTTTCTCACAGTTAAATAAAGTCAGATATCCTAAATTTATTCGTTTTGAACGTTCGCAGCCTACGTAAACATTTTAATGATCTAAATTTATATTTGCAACATGCTGCAATTTACCACTTATTATATTAACCAAAACGTGGTTATACAGGGGGGAGGTAAATCGATATATAATCCCCGGTTACATGGTGGTGGATCAGTTTAATGATGAAAAAATATCCGAAGGAGTGCTTGTTTATATTACCGAATGGCTTCAGTATACAAATATTCAAATAGCAAGCGTAACTTGTAATATTGTGGGGTTATCTATTTACACCAATAATATTAGCTGTATCATAGGCGTACCCAGGCAAGTTTTGGGGGGTCAATCGATTTAAAAAAAACTCTTGACAGAAAAAAGGATTTTACTTAGTAATTATATTTTAGTAATAATCACTTGTATAATAGTTCTAAATGCGGAAGACTTTTGTTCGTTTTCATTTTGAGAATAATTTACACTAATACATAGTTAGTTGTACTGTCAGAATGCCTGGTATCAGAACATCTTACGACCCTAAAGCGACAATACAGCAACGTAAAAATCCATTTCGGGAGGAGTTTGAACCCCCAGATCCCCCCCCCCCCTGGGTATGCCTATGAGCTGTATTGCACTTATTTGTTGCTATGGTTTTTGAGAAGCTAAGTATTATGATTTTATTAAAGAGTTAAATGCGATAGTCAGTACATCGTCTAAGAATTGTATTATTACTGGTGACATGAACATAAATTTATTAGGGGTAAACGCCTAAATAAACCGCTCCAATTCATTTTTGGTCTCATTCATACTGTGTGAACTAACACAAACTATGAATAAGAGCCAAAATGAACGAGGCTAAAATTTCGACCAAAAATGAAATTGGTGCGAAAAAAAACGAACATAAAAAAATAACGAAGATATTAAAGTTAGCGCAGAAAAAAGTAAAGTAACGAAGAGTAAATTTGAAAATAATGTTAAAATAAAATAAAAATAGGTAGTAATTTTAAGAAAACAGCACATTAAATAAATATAGTAAATTTACATACTTTAGTAAACCAGATACATTTCTGTGGCGGTGTTAAAAGATTGATGTATTTGTCGGGAGTTTGGTACTCGCTGCAGGAAGTAAAATTCCCTGAGAAAGTATATAACAAACGATATTTTGTCAAAAAAAAAAAAAAAATTTAAATAGGGTAATAAATTGAAAAAAAAATAATACGCAGCTGAAAGAAACTTGTAAAAATGAAATTCAGCTGAAATGCAGAAGAATATGATAGCGAATATAAAACATACAATGTGTTGGATTACATGGTATGTCGCGTAACTCAATTTCGGCGGACATAATCGCGAAAAATTAGAAAAAAAACCGGCGAAAACACAAAAAAACGGAAACATAAAAACAGGAAAAACCGGAAATAAACAAAAAAATATATAAAAAAAAATAAGAAACAACAAAATTCAGAAACTGCGCTACGTACAACAGGCGAAAGCAAGATAGAAACTGCTGGAACAGGTTGTACTTTATTATAATGCAAATGGTCGTCCAATAGTAACAAATGGCGCCAAAAAAATCCTGTCTATTGCAGACATAAACGTACGATCTTTTAACAGATTCAGGCACATAGTTTTAACATTTATAATTAAAATTTAAATTAAAATAATAATTTTTTGTTGGTAAAGAATTTTGTGAATGTTTTTGAACCTAAAATTTTTAAAGTAAAAAAATAAATTTATCACATTGTAAAATAATTAAACCATAAATTTTTTAACTTTCTATAAAAACAACAGTAAACACTTACAGTAATTATTTTAAAATTGCATCTTACATTTTTAAGTTAAATTAAAATTTGTACAACTATTTTTCAAAAATACATACTTGTATATTAATATTGGAATAATACAGAGAAGATTAGTTTAACTCCCGCACAAGGATGGTATGTGAAATCGTGAAGTGTTGCATATTTTTATTACCTTTCTTCGTGCATGCAATGGTTAATTCATTTTTCCTTATTTTGTAACAATTTTCCAAGAATACATATATACTAAGATTATTTCCGAATTCCACTAATTACAAAAATTACTTACATTAAATTTGAAGTATTTTAAAACCGATTAATTACAAATTTGTATATGTTGTCATTTTTTAATAAGATATAAAATAAATTTATCCTTAAATTCGACGTATTTTAACATTCAAAAATTACAAATTTGTATATTTTTCCATTTTTCGATAAGATATAAAATAAATTAACAATAATTCTTCGTACAGCGATTGAACTACACAACGGCAACATTGTACACAGTAATATTAACTAAACTGAAAAGGCTTATCTAGGACTTTACTGACATATTTTTAATTTAAGTTATGACTATAATATAATTGACTTTGATGTTTCCGATCATTGTGGCATAAGTGTAAAAAATGTAAGTCAAATCAAAGGAATTATTGGTGTGTCATTAAAAATACAATTGGAGAAAGCGTACGAGGAATCAAAGAGATAAATCTTAATAGCAAGAAGGTGAAAATAAGTGGTAATGAATATCGAGTTGCATAACATTTTAACACATACTTTGAAGGCAGTGTGAGATAGATTTCTGCTGGCACGAATACTGATGAGATAGCACAACAAGTGATTTAAAATCTAATTCACAAATAAATTCTTTTGTATTCCTTGATTTCACGTTAGATGACATTAAAGGGCCTATATTATCGCTGCCAAATAAATCTTCATTTAGTTTTGATAGCATATCTATTAAAATAGTTAAAAATGATATAAGTTATTTTACCAAATCGTTGTGTTTCTTATTCAACGAATCAGTTACGGCCGAGATATTTCCTGATATATTAAAAATGGGTATTATGACACCAGCGTGTAACAAAAATAAAAAAAAAAAAAAAGTATCTAATTGCAGACCAATTTACATTACTTCTACAAATTACAAAATTTTCGAAAAATGCATTAAAAAAGAGATTATATATTTCTTGCGCGAACAAAACTTAAGTACGGATTTTTAAAAGGTAAAAGTACAGATTTAGATATTTGATCATATCTCATATATTTCTGAACATCTGGAAGAGGGAAGATCGATAGCAGCTGTCTATTTTAATATCAGGAAAGACCACAGATTGCTACTAAACAAATTGTATGCTCGTGGTTTTCATGGTAATATATACAATTGGTTCAGAACATATCTAACCAATAGAAAAAATGTAACTAAAATCAATGGTGTTCCATGTGATAGTAGCATGCAGGAGTCTGGAATTCCATAGGGTACAGTTTTGGGTCTTTACTTATTTTTGGTTTATATAAATGAATTATGTAACCTGCCAGTAAATGGGAGAATATTTACTTATGCTGATGACACAATATTGGTTATAAATTCTCGTTTTCCAGAAAAACTACAAATGACTATACAGGAGGATATAGATAAAATTTATAATTAGCTGCAACAAAATAATTAATTGCTAAATAAAAATAAAACACAGTTTATGATTTACAGCTACCAGAATGAAAAACTATGGAATAGTTTTAATATTTTTTATGGTAAAAACACTGTAATCAGTAGAGTTTATGAAATTAAATACTTAGGTTTATTGTTAGACGGTAAACTTACATGGTATGTATTGTGTGGAAAAGTTAAGAAAGCTAAATTGTACATATTTCATTATTTGAGAACGCATTTTTTTTTGCGAGCATTTGCATAAATTATACTTAGAATTTTACTAACCCGTGCTTGCATATGGAATTATGCATTGGGCTAATGCAGCAGCAAATTACCTGCGTTCAGTCGAGGTCTTACAACGAATAGTAGTAATACCCCGAATTTTTTATATATATTTTGTGAATAATAATGTTTGTAAAACTTTTATTTTAAGTAATAATTTAATATAAATAAATGTTATATGTTTTAACGAATTAAAAGGTACTCTGTGTCCGTGTAATATATAAAACTATAACTTTTGTAACGTAAATTAAGGTTTTAAAATATATAACTTATCATATCATTGAAACAAACGATTACAGGAAGAAATAACACATAATATTGTTTGTTATTAAAGTTTGTTTTTATTATACTATTACTTACTATTGTTTTTGCTTATTTTTGTTAATTATTATTATTATCACACTGCTGTTATTACTATTATTATTATTATTGTATCTTTCGCAGCCTTATTGTTTTACGGCCGCAACAAACGTCTTTGTGTCTCGAATCCTAGCCAAGGATCTAGGAGTCACAGAGGTATCTGCGCAGTATGTAGGCTGTTCCTAATAGCGTTGATGGAAACGGATATCATGCAAATTAAAAATATGTATGAACCGGAAAAATTTTCAAAAGACATCTGGAAAAATAATTTGACAATAATATACAATAACTGATAGTAAAATGGGTGTTGGAGACAGCGTCTACGTTTCTGTGAGGGTTGATGGTTTAGCGGGGTCTTGAAAATATATTATGAAGGATTTGGCTTGAAGTGGTGGGGAGGGATGAACGAATTTTTAGGAACGCTAAAAAAAAATATAAATAAATTACGATAATTTCTGATCGTAAGTGTGAAAAAGAAAAATAAACTTAAAAAATTCTATGACACTTTGACTCGGAATAAGTTATTATGGTCCAGTAGGGAAACTACTTACAACAGATGAGTGCGGGGAAACATGCGGTGCGCATTCAAAGTGGTCATGAGGTAGATGGAATTATTTTTAGAACCGAAGAAAAAAATGATGAACGGTCGAAAGAAATTATCAGAAGCGTAAAAAAATATACTTAGGCTATTTCTATAATATTTCAGCTTTGAAAAAATTATTATGTTATCTGGAAACTAACGGCTGCTCTGCAGTTGTGGCCATATTACCGGATGAAGTTTCTTCCTTTATACGTACTATCTAGTAGTACGAGGGGCGTTTCAAAAGTCTCCGCCACGCTTTCAGATCTCAGCTTGTGGTAGCACTGGCGAGATAAACAATACAACATTATATTCGAGACAGTTGTGCGAGTAAATGGTAAAATTTTCCTGGTCCTGATTAGCACGCCGTTAGTATTCGTTTAACCATGGAGCTATCACTATAGTGCGCGTCCGGTTTTTCTGGACAACGTGCAGTTATTCGTTAGCTCGTTTTGAAAAAAAATTTTTGGGTAAAAAAATACAAAATACGTATGGTGATAATGTAATGTCGAACTAACTCGTTTGTGAATGGTTTCAGCACTTTAAACCACGAAAATCGATACCATAGTGTGGAAACGGGTAAATTCACCGCGGCCGAAAAAACGCAAGGCAGAGAAATCTGCAAAAAAGCTTATGGTCACGGTCTTTTGAGACTGCTACGGGTCTCCTTTGATCAAATTTATGCCTCAACGTACCACCATAAACTTCGATAGTTACTTCCAAACGTTGGATAATTTGAAAAAATCCATAAAAAACAAGCGACTGGGCCTTTTGACGAAAAAACCAATTTTGATCTCTTGCGCGACGCTCCAGCAATTCGAAAAATGGAAATGGTTGGTCTTCGAACACCCAGCATACTCCGGGACCTTGCGTCGCCCGATTTTCATATTTTATTATTGTTGAAACGGTTTTTGGGTACATAACGATTCAACAATGATGACGAACTCAAGAACAACCTGATAAGTTAGTTACAATAGTTGAATGCGCACTGTAGTGGTAGCTCCATGGTTAAACCAACACTGACGGCGTGCTAATTAGGACCTTGAAATTTTTACCATTTACTCGCACAACCGTCTGGAATATAATGCTGTATTGTTTATCTCGCCAGTGTTACCACAAGCTGAGATCTGAAAGCGTGACGGAGACTTTTAAAACGTCCCTTGTACAAGTAGTGTTTAAAAAATTAGATAAAAACAAGAAAATGTTTTCTAACTTTTTTTTTTTGTGTTGTTTTGTTTTCTTTTGTTTCCGTAAATTCAGTATGATTTGAACGTTAGCCTGCTAGCCAAATGAACTATATATTGCTCAGGCCAAAAAAGAAAAAGAAAAAAAAAAGAAAAAAAACGTTTATCATTCCACGCCAGATAATTTTTGAAAAAACGCTTTTTTTTTTTTTTTGAAGTTCGATATTACAAAAAAGAAAAAAAAATCCTGTTATTTTTTACTAAAGCGATAGGAAGGGGACTAATTAAATTAGTTATTTTTAAATGTGTTTTTATGTTATGGCAATTTTTTAAGAAATTTCAAACACTTCACGCTAACCGGTTACCACAAAAAGTGGCGAGTTGTAAATTTTTAAGAGGGTGATTCTTTAAATTCCGCATTATGTAATCTCGATGGTTTTTCCGAATTTTTTTCGGTGTCCAGAACCAACTGTTTCATGGTCATACATTTTGTCTTAAGAGAGAAGTGTGTGTTTCATTTGTAATACTTACGTGTACACATATTCGATTTAATGTGTGTAACTGAATTATGGAGTTACGTTTAAGTTTTATACGATTTCTAAACCATCTTAGTAGAATTATTCGGTATACATTATACGATACGCTAAACAATCTTATATTGAAAGTAAATTAGAGATAAATTTGGATGATAATTATCAAGAGAGGGACTTTTGTTCATTTTTACTTAATTGCTGCGCCGATTTCATAAAATTTGACCATTTCAATGGTAGCGTGCAATTCCGATTCCCAGCAGCGAGTGAACTATTTAGGGTTCGGTTTACAATTCGGGTTGTATTCCCGCTGCGTTTTCGGTCTGGTGCGCAATTTCGAATCACCCCCGTTTTTTTGTAGAACCTGGCTGCATATTTTTCTAACGAAGTTGAACATATTCACTAATAAAATTAGGGAGTCGAAATCAAGATAACGAACACCGCTAACATAGATTTGTAAATAAATATGTGTGTGTGTAAACGTTTTTGAATAAATATGTTTCTATGCAATTCAATGGTGCTGCGATTAATCTGGTTAAGTAGAGTGTCATGTGTATTAATACTGATAAGCCGAGGTTTACAAATTGAATAAAAAAATCTTACATCCTCCCAAGTACTTACCACGACCATATCCGCAGACGACATTCATACAGAATAATAGCTGAAGCGCAACTGAAGATAATATTTAATCGCTTTCTGCTAACCACATTTCGTAAAATCACAAACTAATAGTGTTTATATTAGAAAAAAAAAAATAAATAAAAAAAAAATAGCTTCACATTATTTGCAAATAGGTATTATGTGCAGGGCCCTATCTGAGGGGGGTTATCCGGGTTCACCCCCCATCTCGAAATGTCCGTCAAATCATAACTGCTTGAATTAAATGGATCAAAATTCAAATTAAATGTATTTCTTTTCAATTTTTTACAAAAGAAAAGAAAATTAAAATTTTTATGAATTCTATGGAAACGACTTTTTTTTATCTGTTTTTATTGTAGTGTTCAAATATTGCACATACAATAATTGACTACAAAGCTTTAGTGTACCATTTATAAATAAATATATTTCATGATAACGCACACACCCACACACACACACACACGCATATGTATAAATATCAGTGGCGTAGCGTAGGCTTTCTCCGCCTGGGGCCGACCGGAAATTTGCCGCCCCCTCTATATTAATTATTAGTCACAAAAATGAGTAAAAGTCAAATAAAGCAGCTTTAAATTTTTTTATTAATTAAAAATGTATTTTGCGTGTTTTTTTCATAGCAAAATCTTTTATACAATTATCAATATCAATATGTATGTCATATTCAATTGCCAGAATAGCTAAATTTGATAGCCTCAACGTGGACATAGTCGATCTGAGATAATTTTTGATTAACTTTAGTTTAGAGAAGCTTCTCTCGCAACTGGCATTACTGATGGCAGATGTTAAAAAAATTCTCAGCATTATGACAATGTTTGGTAAGCCATCTTCAAGTTTGGACTCGATAATATATTTTAATAAATCTAGAGAGCCGGACTTAATGGGCTCTTTTTTACAATCTGGGTCTGTTGTAGCTACGAAAGCTCGTAAACGTATGCGCTCAAGTTGAAATTGTTCTTTATTAATGTCTTGAGGAGCTTGATGTAAGTTAAGTTCGTCCACGCTCAATATCACTATAGGTCTTAAAAAATCATATTTTTGCGCTAGATTCTGCAGCTGTTGGAATCTTTCTCGAATTTCAGCAATTACTCCGTCTATTAAAGAAAACATTGTTCGCCTCAAGTCATCTTTGAACGATATCTCAACACCTTTACTTCCATCGCCAAATATATGCTTCCTCCTGATTCGTCTTGAGGGTTCAAAAGAAATTTCAAGCTTATCACATAATCTTTTGGCATATCTTAAAGCGTCATCCACGAATTCCTCTCGCTTTTCTTCCAATGCAGTCTGTAAAGCACTTATTTTCTGAGCACACTGATGTATTGACTTCACACAGTACCGGTTTCCAGAAGCCTAAGTAACATAAAAACGAATATGATTGCATAGCGACTAATAAGCTTCCTGCATCTGTCCGTGTGTTCAAGCTTTTTTTCATTTCCATCAGTTTTTCCAGTGCAGTTAAAGTTTCTTTGTAATGATGTCTAATGGAATTTGCAGCATCACCTCTAGCGCTCCAACGTGTGTCCTGAACCCTCTTCAAACTTTTTCTTGTGGCTGAAAGAAGAACTTCCCACCGATGTGCCGACGTAGAAAAAAAAGCGTAGCAGCGTTCTTAGCGTACCAAAGAAAGTCATCAAATTTACCTCCTCTGAAGCTGCATGTAGGCAAACTAGGTTTAGTGAATGGTTTGAGCAAGGAACAAATTCGGCATTGGGATTGATATCCTTTATTCGCTGTTGCACACCTGTGTGGCATTTAGCCATCGTGGCAGCATTATCGTAAGCTTGCCCTCTACAGTTCATGATGTCGAGCCCATCAGCCTTAAGTTTGCTTACTATCGTGTTACTTATACCTTCCGCAGTTTTGGTTTTCGTTTCGATGAAATCTATAAAAGATTCCTCTACTCTAACCTCCTGGTTTTCAATTATCACATATCGTAATACTTGGCTTGTTTGATCTTTGTAGGAAATATCCGGGGTTCTGTCAAAGATCGCGGAATAATATTTAGCCTTTTGGACAAGAGCTATAATTACTTGGCGAACTTTTTTTCCTAAAATTTCTATGAACTCATTTTGAATTTGAGGTGACATATAAGTGAGAGAAATGTTTTGGCCTATTTTTATCCTTACTAAATGCTCTCTGAGAACAGGATCGTACTTTGCTAGAAGATGCACCAATTCTAAAAAGTTTCCTCTGTTAGTACTTATGTCATCTTCCCTGTGGCCACGTAGCGCCAAATTTTGTTTTGCCAGAAATTGTATAATATCAAACATTCTTGTCAGAATTTCATGCCATTTTTTGGTTTCCTTTGCCAATATTTCTTGTTCCTTTTTATCAATTGTTTGTTCTTTTCGAAGCCTCTTTTCCAACTCCTTCCATTTGCAAAATTTTCCGTTATGTTGAGCATTTAATTCATGATTGGCCATCTTGGGATTTAATTTCCATCAAGTATTAAATCCGTCGCTGGAGTAAAATTTCGACGCACTTGATGGATTGGCATTTTCAAATAAACGACAACAGAAGCAAAACAATGAAGCTTTCGAAGGAGAATATGCCATTCAAGAGCGTAAAACTTTTTCGCCGTTTAGCAATATCCGGTAAAACCAATCTCTAGTCAACCGTCTCCTCGATAATACTTTTGATGTTGTAGAGTCCATGTCTGACTGAACCGTGGGTGATTCTTCAGAGAAATCTGTATTCATGTGTTGAACAATTTCAGGACCTCTTTGCATCAATAGCAACCTTATGTTTGAATCTATACTTTCAGGCCATTTCCCAATGCCGCTGAAATCAATATTTTGTTTGGGTGTCGGAATTTCAGCAATCACAGCAGAACTATTTGAATCTACCAAATTCGTACTATCAATCAAAGGTCGCAAGTCGTCAGTATCGGCTATTTGTTCTATTTGAGCTACTTCTTGGGTTCGAACAACACTAATCTCTGAAGAACTCACACTTGAAGATCCTGGCGTAGACTCTAGCGAAGCTGGCGTAAACTCTGGCGTCTCCGAAAGTTTCACAAACTTCAATATAGCTCCTTCATTCTTCTTGATATTCTCCTCCTTTTCTTTCTTCTTATTCCGATAATATGCTCCACTTTCTTTTGTCCTTTTCATATTTAGTTAGAGATGTGCTATAAAAGAAGAAAAAAAAAAATGTATGATAATGAGTTTTTTTACTATTTTTTCTTCGAAGGGGGCCCCTTATTTAAGATTAGTCCCGCGCCCTGTAAATCCTTAATCCGCGCCTATAGTTTGAATATGTTAAACGTAACATGACTCAAAAATATCGCATAACCTTAAAAAATGTTATATTTCAGTTTATAGCAGAATGTAAAGCAATAAAAATACTATCGATTTTTACAACATCGTCATTGGAAATATAAACAAAATATGTAAAATATAATTCTAAGCCTTCAGAATGTACTGCAACTTAGAAGTAAAGCAAAAAAAAATCGTAAGCAATACCTAATCATTAAAATTACAGCATTTGTTTTCGTTTTTGTGTACAAAAATACTTTTAATTTCACTTAATAGCAATCTTATAATTCCTAGTCGCCATAGTACGTTCAAAAATAGAAAACTTTTATCACATCATAAAGAAAAGATTAAAGCGCAAGCACCTAAAACAAATAGTTTTCACTCTTAATACATAAAAACCCACCTGTTTATGGTTTTTGCAAAAATATTCTAATTAAATCGTCTCGTAACCAGTAAATGCAGCTTGGTAAAGCTAGACGGCTGTGGTCCAGTTCTAACACATAAGCTTGCAAGGGCGTCGCCAGCCGATGGGCCAAGGGAGGCAAGATGAGTTGCCAGCCGCCAGGGGGGGGGCAAGATGATAGAAAATGGATATGATTTATAGAAAAAATAAAATTTATAAGTCGTAAAGGTTTAATATTTTATTAAACAAGAATAAAATCTTAATTAAAACATAATTTCCGTGGGTTTCTGGCAAATTATTCATGATTACGCGCCTATGAATGCTCATTATGGCCAGTTGATTAAAAAATTTCAATGCTCCAGGGGGGGCAGCTGCCCCCCCTGCCCCCCGCTGGCGACGCCCATGTAAGCTTGTGCGATAGAGATGCAATTTGTATAGAATTAGGTTAATGTTTCTAAAATGGCGTCGAGTTGGGATCACCGTCACATAGAAGCCATGTTTGACAATGTTACAAATTGTTATTTATTGTTCATTTTTGTACATAAAAACTACTATACATATTGGAAAATGAATAGTTACAACTTGTATAATATTTGACCAACTATTTTTGTGCATTTGTACAGAAATATCACCTTTACAAATAAAATCTGACAAGTAAGCACTTACTTATCTATTTAAATAAATTTAATTGAACTTAATTACTTACCTATTAGGCGAACGAAAGGAAAATGAAGAACGGTGAGAGATGAAATAGTAACAATTTCTATAATATCTGCACAAGAAAAACTTCGGTACTTTACACCCGTTAAATTCTATAATATTAGATGAAATAAGTATGTATGTAAAATAAAATCTCGTAATCAAACACGTGGTATCGTAAATCTAACTTCGGTTTATTAAACTCGTTTTCTCGTCGATTTTCTCGAAGCACTGCCGGTCTTTATAAAATCATGTCTCTCACGACTATCTCTAACCGAATACCGAGTATACTTCTAACAATTAATAAAAAATAGCGCCATCGATGTTTCTAGAAAAATCTTAATGTTATTCAGAGCGGCCCTGCCTGTCTGCACTCTACGCATCAAAATCACGAACAGTGTCATAAAAAACATTTTTTTTTTCTTCTAGCAGCTCAACGATGATGATCGGTTCCTTTCAACGAAACCGTTTTTGCACACTTTCTCTCTCTCCCATCCATATATATTCTCCGTCATTCATTTCATCACTGATTGTAAATTGTCGCCGCGTACTTAATTTACACACGCTTATGCAATTACAGAGCCTCCCGCATATACAGCCACAATACGTTTTTCTGAAATTCTTCACTATAATGCCGAAAACAAATCATAGATCGCGTCCCTTAAAACGCTTAGAATTTTTCGTTTCCGGAAAAATTTAGGGATAAAGAAATTATACAAACACTCTTACATATATAGAAATGCAATGATGTGTAAAAATTTCAAGTCAATCCATCCACTAATTTTCAGGTTTTGCGGCCATAAACATACGCCGTTTCATTTTTATATATATATGCATATATCGATTTTTTTTTGATTTTTGAATTAAAAAATCGCAGTGTTCGCCGCCGCCCCTTTTCGTATGCCGCCCGGGGCCATGGCCCCCTCGGCACCCCCCACGCTACGCCACTGATAAATATATATCTAATATCTTTAAACGAGCAATTTTTGTATATATATATATATAACGTGTATCTCGGAAACGGCTCTAACGATTTGGATGAAATTTGCACACTCGGGGTATTTTGGGCCAATAAATCGATCGGTCAAGGTCTAATCCATGGAAAAATTCGGTTTCGCGAGTTTTAAATGAATTTTAATGTTTTCAGTATGATACGAATCAGCGTTGGTGGCGCGATCTTTCGACGACGATCTAATAGATAATTTGTTCTGCCTTTAGTATTATTTTTTGATTTTTGAACCTCGTCGATTATCAGCTCTTGTATTGCCTTTGTGTACGAACCAGTGGCGTCAATACTGGTAGGGTAAAGCAATAAAACATATGGTCGGAAAAGCTTAACAGAATGTAACCCAAATTTGAGTATAAGTTTGCAACGTTGGTAATCGAATGGGAAAATTTTACGGAGCGATTATAATCAGTCGGTCGTGATGAAAATTATTTACGTTTACATTACGCATAATCGAATGACTAACAGGATAATTTTAAGTAGGTAGAAGTTACTAATAATGTATACGAATTATCGCAGTTTCTAAAACAAAACATGTTTCGGATTTTGCATTAAGTACATCAGTTTTTTTAGAAGTCTCAAAACTTACAGAGGTTAAATACTAAGTATTGTTTACGTAAATCAAATAATAATAAAAATCATTATTTCATCGATTCTTTTAACGAAATTTTAACCAGGATTATATAATTATGTAAAATCTTTTATGGCATAAATTAAGTTTTTCAGTTATAACAAATTTTTTCATATAGGCTTTGGTTCTTTTGGGGTGTGTCCCCTATCACCCTCCCCCGTGGATCCGCCACTGCTATAAGGAAATATAAAAAAATTGACAATATCTTTGAATTCCAAAATGTTGTTACATCACCTTCAGTTCGTCCATTGGTATTCTATTTTCGATAGAATGTTTCTGCTTAACTATGTGTTTATATGAAATAAATTTATTCTTAAACGTCGCGAAATATGCTGCATAAGTAAAAAAATTTTCCATTTTTCAGAATTTATTTATGTAAAACAACAATATACAATAAAAATTTTTAACGCCAATTTATAACTACTGTTGGTATATCAAATTTCACTCAATTCTTTTACTACTTTTATGTGCGAGGAACTGTTTTTATGGTCTTAAAATACTTTGAGAAATTAAATCGAGAAACAAATTATTTTTGAATATAGTGAATAAATAAAAAAAATCAAAAATTATACTCCGCCAAACAATGGTTTTAACAACAAATTTTCCGTTGGAAATTACTTTGTATTTCAATGTGTAGGTATTTTTATTTTAAACTGTATTACATTACAAATATAGGATTTGTGTATAATATTTTCACAAGATTTCTTTTCATAGTATAATTTTTTATCTTCGTAATAAAGAAATCATTAATTGCCAGTCCGCTGTAATCGCTCAGTGAAAAATTTTCCGTTCGATTACCAACGCTGCAAACTTATACTCAAATTCGGGTTACATTCTGTTAAGCGTCGGAAAAACAGGTGAGCGGCTTATTCCAGATACCTGGAAACGGCGCGGAATGAATAGGTAAAAAAAAACATCGGTTTTGTTTCTCAGCCGATCAGCGGGCGGTCACATAATGGTGGTTCGAAAATCATGCGCTACGCATGCAGTAAAAAAATATATATATAACAAAAAGAAACATAAACGAATCGAAAATATCGTAACAAACAGTTAATTTTTTATTTTTTCTGTATTAATTATGTATTTAAATAAACTGCTTTTCAATAGCTACTAAACAAAAAAAGAGAAAAAAATCGGTTAATAAATAAAAAAGGACTTTGCCTATTTATATGCAGGTATTAAATGTTTCGCCGATTTATATATTTATTTGTGAAAGTGAATTAACAACATGGAATACCATCGAATTTAAAGGATTTGCTGTGCGACGAAGAAACCGTGCTTAACCAACTATTTTAGTTTCTAAATTCTTCTAATACTTGTTAAAGTTGTTGTAATTTTGCTAATCCTTGTTAATTTCTGTTTATTTTCCTTTTTTCCTTTCTTTCAACTTTCATAATTTTGTAATTTCTTACCGTGTCTCTAGCCTAAGTTGCTGTATGCGACACGTAAAATAAATAAATAAATAAAAAATTACGGAGAAAATATTATGCACATTTTAAAAATCCCTACCTTTATTACATTTTGCATCGATTTAGTCGAAAATTTTTTCAAATCTGTTGGAAAACAGCTGATCACGGATAAAATTGCAAGACGCTTTTTATTTGTTTTTATAACGAATAAACTGACAGATAAAGTTGGAAGACCCTATATACCTAAAATATAAATGTTCTCATAAAAAACGCATAGAAATATATTAACAAAAATCAACGCGTGCAATCATTGAAAACATTTTCCAACCATCCGGAAAGCGAATTTGAAGGACCTCTACATTTTTGTTGCGTTTGGTATTGAAAAGCAAAGTTGCATGGAAAGAGGCTTTAAATTCATAAATGTGTTCATAAATTAGTTTTAAATTTTTTTGTGTTTTGTGAATATGTATAAGATTAAAATAAAGTTAAGAAGTTACAAAAAAAAATAACGAGCAAAGCTAGTTACCCGGGTACTATATATATATATATACTAGCGGACCCGGCAGACGTTGTCCTGCCTGAACGTTGGCTTGTCTGCTATTAGCGGATTGAAGAAACGTTTTTTCAATACTCTAATTTTCTACGGTTGCCCAAAGCAAAATCCAAAAAATAAGTGCAATTTCTCATTATTCTGCGCCGTTTAATTCTCGTGAAACTTAAAAATGTTTTAAATAAATTTAATGAAACCGTAAAATGAGGGCCTACACAGCTGGAATGAACAGTTAGATGATAGTAACAGATGTGGTAGGTAGACAATTTAGACTGGGGCAGAAGTCCATTTTTTCGATTCTTTATATTTTTACATATAACCTTTTATAGTTTTTTTTTTTTTTTTTTAAAACTTACGAATAATTTAAACGATTAAACAAAAGAAAACAAAACAAAATGTATACATATCTTTTCTTAACATAGTATCATCTAAAACAAAAGACAACAAAAAAAAAATTATACATATCTTTTTTAAATATAGTATTAAATATTATTTTGTTATTTTCTATATCACGTTCTGTTGTTATTTTAGACCTGAAAGGTAACGGACATTTAGCAATCGATGTGATAGGCGTCTTTTTATATATAGCTTTTTTACAACATTTTTAATTTTTTATTTCTTGCTACCGGCATTCCTCACTTATTTACAAATGGAAAACAAAAAGAACAAATTACACACATACATATTAATATATATATGTATATACAACAATTATTTATTTCGCTATATTTATCTAACCAAAATACTTTTCTTTACATAAAGTTCTAACGTTATATTTTTTTATTTTTTTTAAATTGTTTTTACAAATGAAAGTTTTGTATTATTTCGTTACAAAATCTAATGTCATTCTGTTTTAAGTGAAATTGTTGAATTTGCCTTTATTCCCATTTGTGTTTCGCGGCCTGTTCCTTCGCACTTTAAATTATTTCACTTAGTAAATTTTCATAACGACTGCAGCGTTCACATACATTTTTTTTTTTTTTTAAAAAAAAAAAGAAGTACACGTTTACATCAATCAAAAAAGTAAAATTCAGATTAAAATATCTGAAACCCTGAAACCGCTAGCAGGGTAATATATGTGACAGGAATATGTTAAATTGAATTCTTTTTAAAATAAGATATTGGCAATATTTACTTTTTTAAATGCAATGATGAAATTTTTTTTTTTTTTTTTTATCAGAATCTAAATGATGATATATTAAGTCACTGTTGACCATCACTCTAAACATTTTAGAATTTGTACGCTTAAATTATTTGTCAAAATTTAGGCCCTTTAATTATAAAATTTTGGATGCCTCGTATTTTTCTTATATTCTAGGGATTAAAATAATACACCAATTAAAAAAAATAGCGACCCCCCAACCACCATGGAAAGAGTTGTGGACTACTTTTTAGTTTCCAGACTTTCCGCTTTAAGGGTGTATTTTTTCAAAATTCGGTTCCTAAATATCAAAATTTTTCAAATTTTATATTTTCTCCGTATTATAGAAGCCTTAGTGCGCGGGTTAAAAATTAAATCAATAATTCATACAGAACTGGTTGTAGAATTTTTTTATCATTTTTTTTTTTTAAATTCGATTTTTATATTTATAATTTTCTTATGATCTCACGAAGAAAATACGTCCGATTGAAAAAATAATTAACCCTCTAGCTACTATAGAACGGGCTGTACATTTTTTTTTTCTCGAGGCTTTATGAGAAAGTTTTTTGGGTTTCTACTGATAAATCTGAAACGATACTTTGTTATTTTCTATATTCGCTTATACGTTTCACTGCTAATTTAGGTCTGAAACGCAACGGGCATTTAGTAGTCGATGTGATAAGCGTCTTTTTATATATAGCTTTTTTACAGAATTTTTAAATTTTTTTTTCCTGTTAAGATAAATAATAAATCGCAATAACGACTGAAATATAAAATTGTCACTCGCCGCTCAAATATGAATATGTTCATACAATATTACCAAAAGTTTCGAAAATACGGAACACACATTGAAAACGAATACACACGGATAATATGCGAGTAACGAACGGGCAGATAAAGCACATTTACCGAAATGAATATGGGAAGAGGTCTGAATAACTCGAAACACGAAAAACACTATTGTAATGTTCGCAGTCAATCATTCGATTTCCTGCCGGTCACTAATTTTTCGGATCAAGGTCCTGTCAGTTGTTATAAATGTCTCATTGTTAGGACAATATTTTTGTATTCTTCAAATTTTTTTCGTTACCTGATTGCCGGACGTGTGTTTCATTCTTCTTGTAGTTCTCGCGGTACTTGCGAAGTCGGGTCGTTTATTATTTTCTTTTCCTTTTCCCGATTTAGGGTGTACCATGTTTAAGAGAAATGCAGACCGGTTTGCACTGTACTCGCTAAACAACCATTCGCCTACATTGTTCTGCTACATCTTTTAATTATATTTTTAGTTTATCGTTGCGACCATTTAATGACGGAAAATTTAGTCCGCTACAACTCACTAATGTTAGATGTAAGCACGTCTGTGATCCAACCAATTTTAAAAAATTTCCGACTAAATCACTGCAAAATGTAATAAGAATATACTGCACATAAGGGGAGTTTTAAAATGTGCACAACATATTCTCAGTAATTCACTTTCACAAACAAATCTATAAATACGCAAAACATTTAATATCTGCATATAAATAGGCAAAGTATTTTTTCGTTTATTAACCGATTTTCTTTTTCATTTTTTGTTTGATAGCTATTAAAAAGCAATTTTTTTTCTTATTTCAATATAAAATTTATACAAAAAAAATTTTTCATAGCCACCCCCTCGCCAACCGCGCCGAAATTTTGGTCTAGTTACGGTCCTGACTGTGTGTATCGGTCCGAAAACTGTGTAAAACAAAAAAAAGTTTGAAAATTTCGTGATTTTTGAAAATGAAACGTATGAGCCGTAGTTTCATAACCACTATTTTTCACGGATATTAATTTATGCGCGATTATTTTTGGAACGAAGTGTAGCGGAAATATGCGAAGAGGTTTAAGAAAAAAGGTTGGAAAGCATTAAACAAGATTTGGAGACAGCCGTCAGCAGATGAAATTTATGCGTGATGAAATGGACTGCTGTATGTAGGAAAGCATTCGCACCCGGCAGAATAATGATGTTACCAGCGAATCAAAATGTTCAAAAAAAGAGCCCACACCGAAAAATCGTTTTTAATTCCCCATGCTTGTATAATAATTATAAAGAAACTGTAAAATTAGTGTTTAAATAGTTTTTTGTTTTTTTTTTGAAAAAAACGCCGAAGTCGAAAATTAAAAATCATGAATGAGAAAAAAAACATCTTAGCCTAATATTCATATATATACATACATGAGCGTCGCCAGCAGGGGGCAGGGTGCAGCTGCCCCCCCTGGAATCTTGAAACTTTTTAATCAACTGGCCATGATGAGTATTCATAGGCGCGTAATCATGAACAATTTGCCAGAAACCCACGAAAATTATGTTTTAATTAGGATTTTATTCTTGTTTAATAAAACATCAAGCCTTTACAACTTATAAATTTTATTTTTCCTATAACTCATATCTTTTTTCTATCATCTTGCCCCCCCCCCCGGCCCATCGGCTGGCCACGCTAGTACTTTTTTCTTTTACATCAAGATTGCTTAGAAAATTTTTCCTAAAATGAAACATAATTTTTCAGGAACTCTTAAATCACAAATAAATGCTTCATTGTAATTTATTTCCCTGTTTTAGTTTATTTTATTCTCTGAAAAATATTTTTCTTTTAATTTTTTTGTTTGAAAAGAATATTAATCAAGAGGATTATCATTATACAGGGTGATTATAATTAAAATTCAAGTTTAAAAACGCTATAAAAAAAGAACCACTGATCAGAATAACGTCAAATTTGAACGGTATATTACTGAAGAAGATGGAAAGCGAATGGCATAGGAAAAACATATTTGCGGGGAGGGGGGGCTAGAGACCTCAGGGGAAACAATTGGCGCTGTAAACGTCAAAATTAAATGAAAATACCTGTCATGCGCACGACTCATTGCAGGTGAGAAATTAGTTTTGATGCAGTGTACTGCGGTAAGTGAACAACAGCGCGCTTGCTATTCCTTATCACTGTCATCTGTGCCGGCTTTTGTTTAATTTCGTCGTAGATTGTTATTCAGTTTGTCGTTTTTCTCTCAATATTTCTCGTTTTTTTTTCCTGGTCAACATTTCATGTCTAAGAAGTTCGCCATAACTGTCCCAATGAAGGACCGCGCTCTGCTTGTTAAGTGTTTCTACAAGAACAATGACCGTGCACCAGTAGCTCTACAGAAGTTTCGAATACTTAGGGGTATGAAATGCAGAATGTAGCGATACTGGTCGATTTGAGAAAGGATTTTCTGTTGCCCATATTTGAAAATTCAGTGTATTGACTTATCTTTGCAGATGGAAATGAGCTTCGTCTGTCCACAAAATTTACCAGGGCCATTTATTGTCCACTTCCATGCGAACAAGTAATTGTAAAGCGAAAGCCACTTTTGCTAGGAGGTCAGCAAGAAGCAACTCCTGCACATGACTAATTTTGTATGGATAGCAATGTAGGATGTTTCCTAAAATTTTATGCATCGTGCTCATAGGCCAGTACAATGTTTGGGCAATTCTCCGCGCACTGCACAGTTGCATACCACGGTTCGACTCCTCCAACACTGCTGTGGCCACTTCTTCAATTAACGTCAAATCAATTTTTTTTCCTCCCTTTCCCAGATTGCACATCAAAAGGACCTGTCTTTTCGAATTTCTGAATCATTTTCTCTAGACTCCTGTCAGTCATACGACCAGCGCCTTTTTCATACCCCTAAGTGTTTGGAACTTCTGTAGAGCTACTAGTGCACGGTCATTGTTCTTATAGAAAAACTTAACAAGCAGAGAGCGGTCCTTTATTGAGACAGCCATGGCAAACTTCTTAGATGTGAAATGTTGATCAGGAAAAAAAACGAGTAATATCGAAAGAAAAACGACAAACCGAATAACAATCTATGGCGACATTAAACAAGAGCCGGCACAAATAACAGTGATAAGGAATAGTAAGCGCGCTGTGTTGTTCACTTACCACAGTGCACTGCATCAAAATTAATTTCTAAACGAATCTAAAATGCAGTGTTACATTTTAGATGCTATCAACTGCAATGAGTCATGCGCATGACAGATATTTTCATTTAATTTTGATGCTTACAGCACCAATTGTTGTCGACTGAAGTACATGGTTGACAAGCCCGAAAAAAAACGTTTTTTTTTTTTTTTGCGTCGAAAATTCAACCCATCGACAATGTAATATAATTAATTAACTAATTAACGCTATACATTAATATTACATTGTACTATATAATTATATAATAACTTGTATACTGCAGCACTCCCGGTGGCCAGGAGAGAATTGACACTACATGGCAGAGGGATCTGGAAATTTATTATTGAGTTATACAAAATAATTCTTTGCGCCGTGTGAAAATTGCATTCGAAGATGAGGTGGTCAGCGTCCGCCACTTTGTCCGAGTCTAGTGGATGTTGGCAATAGGAAAAAGAGATTAAGCCCATGTTGTACAAAGAAACAGGCAGGCAGTTCATACCCAGCCGGAGGCGACATAAGGTAACAATGTACGATCCGGTACTCATCGAGACAGTCGTAATGTGGTTGAACTAAGGAACGTTAGGAATATTAGGTTGAATTCTTTTGTACTGTTGCGCGCAAAATGGATTTGCCCATGTAGCCTCCCAATATTCTTTATGAGCATATCTAATGAGCTCGAATAGGTCTCTGTTTGGAAAATATGGAACTAAACAACTATTCATCCATGTGTCTTTGGCAGCCATGTCTGCCACTTCGTTACTGTAGATATCCGCATGTCCCGGTATCCAAACAAAGTTAACTACTACGCCAGATTCAGAAAGGGAAACTACTAGGCTTCTGATTTTATAGAGGTATAGATGGGATTTTGTGTTGAACGATAAGAGTTTCAAAGCTGATAAACAACTCATAGAATAAGACATGATAATGATATTTTCAGAGAATATATGTGAATTTAAAAAGAACAAAGCCTTGAAAATCGCAGCACATTCGGCACTAAACACAAAGGTAAAACGAGGAAGAGAGAATTTTTTAGTTAAGTTAAGGCATGGTATAAAAAAAGCAGCACCCGCAGAATTCGAAGATTTAGAACCATCAGTAAAAATCGGTTGGAAATTCGGCCAATGGTCCGAAATTATCACACTGAATACTCTGCTAGCGTTGTGCCTATTAACGAACTGAAAAGAATCCAAATCTACCTGTAACTTAAAGCAGTTATGTGAGTATGGGTATTTAAAGATCGATGAAGGATATGACGGTATGGTTATTCAAAGAATATCTCTGAAGCCTAACCGCACTTAAAGATAATAGAGGCATTTTGGAGGTTTTAAATCTCCAATTGTTTTTAACATCCAAATAGGAATTAAGTAAATTGAAGCTGACTGGAGGACAGTATTTCATAAGAAACCTGTCTGCTAGGTACGATGATCTAACAGAGAGAGGAGGGATCTTGGTTTCAACTTCCAAAGCAGCGATAGAAGTAGGTAAGCAAGCACGAATTATAAGTCGTAAACATGTGTTCTGTATCCTCCCTAATTTGTTACGATTGGTTGCTGAGGAATTATGAAAGAATTAACCATAGTCTAAAATACTGCGATAATATGCTTTGTATAACTTACTCATTTTTTTCTTTTTACCTTCTCCAATAATATTCCATTCAAATTTGACGTCATTCTGATCAGTGATTCTTTTTTATAGCGTTTTGAAACTTTAATTATAATCGCCCTGTACATAATTATTTTACATGTTCGTCTGAATTAAAACATTTTATTTGTTTCAATTTTTGTATTTAATTTCAGCCAGGGGGCAATTGTATCTGTCTTCACCATAATGGGTACTCCTTTGTCCATTTCGAACCCATGGTGATTTAATATCTTTGGAAAATAATAAGCAGGTCCAAAATATAACTGGTTGCTAATAGGGCAACCTATTAACCATAATGTTTTATCATAAATTCCTGAAAAGTTCTACTGCATGTACATATTTTGTCTTTGTATACGGCGTAAAGTAATGGCAAAGGTGGGCATGATCTTCTTTGATCAATAATATTTTTCTTTTCTCCAAAAGGTTGAGTTAATATTTATTATACAGTGAACATATTAAACAGGAGACAATTTAAATTTATATTAACTTTAATTTTAAAATAATGACTTGAATTGAATGAACAGTAAACAAGTTTAGTTAAGCGTGATATTGCATGGGCTGAGGATTCTATGTATTAAGATAAAAATAACAATAATTTACATGCACATAGTACTAAATTCAAAACAAAGTAATTTGATTTTTTGTAGTGTAAGGGGAGACGGGCCATTTTTTGTGCTTGTTTTTAAGGAAATGAAATATAGTCTCGTTCCTGCAAAATAGTGATCTTTTCAACAAAGAAAAAAAATTGTTTTTTTCCAAAATTTTGAGCTTTCATTGCCCAGAGGGTCTAATTATAAAGCTGGAAAGCTGTATGTTCTAAACTAGGGAAATATATATGGAACCGCATATTTTTAACTGTGTTTAAAATGTTTATCTATAATACCCGCAGCGCTAATGGGGTGGAGGGAATACACATAATTTTTTGTGCTTCTCTGAACTTTTCTGCAACTTCAAAAATTTCATTAGGGAAATGAAATATGGTTTTGTTCCTGACAAATAGCGATCTTTCTAATGATGTATCACATGCGGGGAACAAATATATTTTTTTTAATTTTTCAACTTTGGGCGCCCTAAGGGTCTGAATATAAAGTTATAAGCTTGGCTATATTTATTCTCCGAAGCGGTTCTTTTCCTATATGTCTGAAATACTTTTTGGTTTTTTAAATATTTTTACCTAGGCTAATACTTATATGAACTTTTTTTTTTTTTGCTGCTTTTGGCCCAAAAAGGGGTGTTTAAGTAATTTTTTGTACTTCATGAAAGGACTCCCGCATTTTATGTTATATTTCAAATTTCAACTTTAAAGGTTTACCTAGTGATGAGTTATGATTTTTTATGTGATTTTTGAGGTCATTTTAAATTCCATATTATTTTACTACTTTTTTATGAACATACTCTAATCGTTGTGTTTTTTAAAATAGAAATATTGGAGATAAAACTTACAAAACCATTCTTTTATTTTCAAAACTTGAAAGCTAACCAAAAGCTAAAAGCCGAAAGCCAATCATTTTTAGATGTCATAAGCTTAATCCAAAAACCATATTTAAATTTCCATAAGCTAAAAGCCTAAAGCTTAAGCTATATTCAAAGTTTAAACAGCCAAAAGACGAAATCTTTAGGTGAATTTAAAAAAAGTTAAATTAAGCTTTATATTTGGCTTAAGCTATTTTTAAACAGGGCTTGAAAAGCCGAATGAAAATTTGATCCATTTGACAATCCGCATAACAAAAATAATTACATTATATGGAATACAATATTAATTATCTCTAAATGTTTCTCCATACTTTAAACCACAATGAAATAGATTTAACAGTTGAATATAAATATAAAATAATTAACATATATAGTAAAAAATAATAGTATAAACATTAAATAATATTAATTATTACAGAACAAATTTTGATAGAGACTACATGCATTTTTAAGCGCAATGATATTATAATTTTATTATTTTAAAATTAAAATGGATTTATAATCTTTGATCAGATAATTACTATATATCGATACGTACTATCGATTGTTGCTGTCATGTATCTTCCAATTGTGTTTTCAAGACGACTGTCTCACGACTGTCTCGGGAACACTTTTCAGACTTTTTTTTTTTTTGGCTGTATGTCTATTAAATTGCTTTATCCAGATAATTACTAATAACTGAAAACGAAGTTTCCCCAAGTTTCGTTGTTTGATTTAAGCCCAAAAGCAACTCTAATTTTGACTGAATAATTCTTTTTCTATTATCTTCATGCTGCGGTTGTTGCAAAATATGTGAAACATTATAAAAATTATCTTCAGAAATTGCTTTTGTGGGTTGATTTCCGTCATTTTTAATACTACATTGTTGAATGCAGGCATGAATGTGCTTACACATATTTAAATATATCATGTTATCAATACATTCACACGAAAATAGATGAACACATATATCATTATATTTTGCACATTTTAATTGACAATTACTTTTACAATTTTCTGCAATTTTCTCAACTAGATAACTCTTCTCCTCATGCTTTGTTGATTTTACCAACCATTTCAATCCACCCACCGGTGAAATTGCATCTTTTAATATATTTACACATTTATTGTGACTTAATATAATTTTTTTTTTTTTCTCCTAACATTTATTTTTTGAAATATTGATTAACCGTTCGTACATTTTGTTTCTAATGAGGCTCAGCAGTGCATGAATACTTTTATCCAATCTTCTACATTGTTTTCCTTCTAAATAACAATATTTTATGCGCTTGTGCAGAGACTCTAAGTAAATATTTGTATTAATGCCGGCATATTGTCGATAACAAAAGCCCCATTTTTCACAACGATTGCCGTAATGTTTCTCAAAGTATTCACCGAAATTAATGGTATCATTATCCAATTTTAAATAGTTAATAAAATTATTCATTAATTGGTGGAATTTATCTTTCATTGTTTCAGTCTGTATGCAGTGCAACGCTTTAAAAACCAAATTTTTTTTTCGGGCACATGCAATTTTATTTAAATTTTGTATCCAATTCTTGTTTATATGCCACAAGCATAGTAACTGACGTTCAACGAGTTTCATTACTGAAACCCATGTGTTATAGAATGCTAGTGCATCATCAGACATAAATACAGATGCGTCAATCATACCAAAGTGATCCTTAATTTGTTGGGGAAAAAAAATGAAAAATTTGGGTATCATTTCTATTAGAGAAACAGAAAGCAACAGGCACACCATGGCCAAAGTCATCTACAACCAGTAAAGTAAACAACTCAAAATTATAGTTATTTAACCCATGCGTGCCATCTATACAAACTATTTTCCTAAATTGGAGTAATTGTTCCTTCTGGTAATCTGTCATTATGATGAGAATCATATCATCTTTTTTAAAATGTGGTGGCTCTTCTTCACCCTGTCCTTTGTAATAAAGAACTGGGTTTCGTTCCAATTTCTTCATGTCTTCCGACCAGAGTTTCACACTTACAGCGTGTTTTTTCGTGTCGTTTTGTTGAGTACAAAATGGAAAAGTCTCGTTTTATGTTATGGAGATCTTTTTTTTCTAGCAGGTGTATTCGTTGTAATTTTTCCCCAATTGAAGGTCCTTCTCTAACATCTTCCATAATCCTTTCAATAATCTACCTACAAAAATATGTTACATTAATTTTTAACATCTGTACCCACAAAGAACACATCAAATTACCGTTAAATAAAGATTTATTAATGCGAAATAAATTTTTAATATAAAATTGTTTTAGGAAGAAGTTACAAAACTGCACAATTATTACCTCCATTCTCTTGTATTGATAGCAATATTTATGGTAAATTTTAATAGTTTTTATGTAATTATCACCATTACTACTATTTACCTGCTAGTGTAGTTCTTTCTTCTTTAGTTAAAGAACATTTTCCAAGGCATTTTTCGTGACCAAAATGATTTTTTTGAAATACAACTAATATTACATCCGCTTTTGTAATTGTCTAAAAAAGTTGTTATACATAGAACTTAGTATATTAAAACACGATTTAAAATTTAAAATTTAACAATTTACTTAAAAAAAAACTTTGTGACAATTTCTAAAATACCTAAATATAAAAAAAATGTTTATACCTAATTACATTATATTTAAAGCTTTACTATAATGCTACAGTATGTAAACAAATTAGTAAAACAGTGAAACAATTTCATTTTTTACTTTAATTTCCTTAAAAATTTTTATTAAATAACTTTCTTTGAAATTGCGATAGCATTTATTATAAGTTAAGAATATGGAATCGTAGTAAAAGTTAAAATTAAAAAGAAAACAATCAAATTTTAATTACATTTCAGCAATTACTTGTTAAGTTTTTATTTAGCACTGAGGGTTACATAAAACAAAATTGATTTTATAAGGGTTCCGCAATCATAAAAATCGTCACTCTAATACATAATTTAACATTTATTCAGTATAGTTTTTAGGTACAACTTTTAAACATACACACACACAAAAAAAAAAAATTAAATAAAATGTAATTATTTTCTTCGTATGCTTAAATTGTTTCATAACAATTATTTGCTCATATATTACACCTATGTACTTTCAATAATAATAATGATTACAAAATGTATTTGTATGGTATAGTATTTCTCTACAAAACTAGAAACTATTTTTATAATCAATATAAACAAATTTGACTAATTTGAAAACTTTTTTTTTAATAAGTAAATTTATAAATTATTATCTCTCTTATATATAAAAATGAAAGGCAAATAATACTGAATACAATGTTTCTACAGTAAAAATATATATACTAAATAAATGCAGTAAATATTCACCTATATTTCATTAATTCCTTGAGTATTAATATTTCAAGAACTCTTAATTTTCATTTTGATTTCCATCGTTTCAGTCATATATTAAATGCTTAATAGAAATTTTAAATTTATACAGCAGATAATTTCATCGCTATAAACTTCTAAAGACCTTTTTTTTTTTTTACTTTTCCCATCTTATATATTTCTTAAATTGTTGGGCTTATTAAAATAACCGTGCGAATTTTGAATTTTATTTTTCAAAAAGTAACTTTCGAAAAAACAAATGAATTATGTGCATATATATAAATTATTAGAAATATCTCCTTTGTATTTACTTTACCCTTTTGTCATTTGGACATTTCTCGAAGGCTTGACTGGTTATAATTCATATTCAAATTACTATGATTACGTAATAAAAACATTAGAAATAACCTTTTAACTATAGCAACCACTATCCTTTATAATTTACGTAATTTTCAAAATTGTAATTGAAAATAATCACTCTTAACCGGGTTATTCGCTACAAAATAAATGTTTCAAAAAATTTGTATATACTCGATTAATGTTTGTACAGTATAAATAATTCAAAACAAGTAACTAACCATCGAAGATGGATGGGCATGTTGACATTATTTTATTACTTCCTTGGCTTTTAATATGCCGTAATCCTTTCGATCTACTTTTAAAAAATCCACTTCGGTGACACTCAGCAAAGATTTTGGTTTCTCCACTTTTTAATACATTTGAACGTTTTGCTGCGTATAAGCAGGAATTTTCAATTTCAACGCTGTATTTCCATTTCTTGAATTCTAATGTTAATAAATTTAATTCAGTTAACGAACCGCTTGTAATATTTCAATTAATTATGAACAAAGTAAAATGAAACATACCTTCATCATTCGAAAATTGCAATACATCATTTTCTATAATGAAATCGTGTTCAAATTGCAGATGTTTATGAAAATTTCCTTTTCTAGTAAACTTTATTTCACACGATGGACATTTTATATACATTCTGGAACTACATGTATTTGAAATGTGATGAATCAAATTCCTCCGATATTTGAAACTTTTATTGCAATTATTACAAATAAAATTTTCCATTTTAATAATGTAAAAAATACGTAAAAAAACAAAATCGAAAATAACAACGCTACACAACAGTACACAAACCACGATGTAAATGAAAGTAACCAATCGAAATGCGTTCAAACATCGTTGTTGAATCATCGATTTTGCAGAGTGATTTTATCATAAAGCCAAAAAAAAAAAAAGTCTGAAAAGCGTTCCCGAGACAGTCGTTTTTCAAGAAGCCTTCTTCTTATCGGACGTACCGGTTGCATTATAGATGGATGTTGTTGCAGCGAAGTTTGTTTTGTGTTCGATTTGTAGCAGTTCTTCCACTACGTTATGGTAAATTTTATTCATGGAACGGTGTAATAAAAACAATTATTTATCAATACTCTTAAGTATATTAAATACATATTTTTAATGTATATATGGGACATTTCACGTCAAATGTTCCAGCGCGTCGCTTGAGCGACAGAGCGCTTACTTTTCAAATCATTATTACGCTATACTGAAAATCATACACAAAAAATAACAACAACACGTTTTCGATGTATTTTTTCCTCAGCTTTCCCCAATGAAATCATTCGCCATTTTTTGAAAATGTGCCTTTTTAATAACCTCAAAAGAAAACACAAAACGTATTATGTCTTTAAAAAGATATTTTTAATATTTTTTTCAGCACAGTCTGGCAAAATTTAGTATAGAACGATGTAAATAAAATTAATAATTGGCTTTTAAACAACCGTCTTCAAGCAAATTTAAAAAAAAACCAAATATATTATTTACAGTAATCTGTCGCAAGACCGTTGGTCCGATTTAAATATGGCATGGAATGATAATATACTTCTAGAAAGAACTTCAGGTATCAAATATTTTTAGGAATATAGCTAGACTGCAAGTTATTATGGAACAAACACCTAACTTATTTAGCATCATCACAATTAAGAAAATTGAATTATAATTGCTTGCAACAATACTTTCATGAAAAACAATTACAACAAATCTACATAGCTTTGTACCAACCCGTAATATCCTATGCATTTATATTCTGTGTGAAAACGCGGCTAAAGTTTATATTAACCCAATACATAACTTACAAAGATCAGTATTTAAACTAAAGCAGCTTAAAAGAAAAGACGATACACACAGGGTTTTGTTAAATATACACCCACTACCGTATATACAGTAAATTTAAGGATGATTTCAATTTAGTATTTGTTCCCGGGATAACCCGATGTTCTGATACAGAAAAAACAGTACATTCGTACATAAGAAAACAGCATTGCAGAAATCAAGTCTAATACATGGGCGCACTACTACTGACCATTAGAATAAAAACTACACTGTGGAATTGTAAACATCGCCGTAAAAATTTCATCCTATATGTCTCGAATACTATGAAATCCCCATGAGTTATGAATTTTGTACAGTTTAATTCAATGAAAATTTGTTAGTTTTATTTTGATTTTCGTTTCTAAGTTTCATCTCAATATGCCTCAATTCTCTATATCAATGAAAGTTTCTACTTTTATAGACGCTATATTAAAACAGTTTTTAAAATCAACAATAAAGTTTATAACTTTCATTCACCCTACCAAATGACTTTAAATTCACCTAAATATAATTTGCATTATTTGTTCCTAATTTTGCTTCATAAATGTAAAATTCACACTAGTTATTAGCTTTGTTATAAGTAGGTATGATAAGCTAAATCATATTCACTGTAACGTTTAGTTGTTTAAACGTTTTACTATTGAAGTTATCATTCTAGGTATTTCTTCATTTTGTCATATAATTAAGTAATATTTTATAGCCATTAAAATTTTCCTTAATTAATAAACACATTGTGCCCTAGTCTATAACGCAAGTTTTGATTAAAAGCCTATGTATATTATCATTAACTGTATTAATATTCTTTTATCACTTTACTCATTACCATTATTATTACTCTTTCTTTACTTTACTTTAATCTAATCTAATCTACCTTATGATGTAATATTAGTTTTAAAGACAAAGACTGCTCTGTGCAGCACACAATTTTGTAAACATGGGTGAATTTTTAACTGCTGATGTAAATGTGATGGTTTTTGGATACTCTACAGTATATTTGCCCATGTCTATTTTTATTGTAAACCTAGATTGCGCGCAACATTGCGTGTAGTAGGTGCACTATACACACCTGTCTTAATATTTCCATTGTTATTTTCAAATTGTAAATTGAAATTGATTTGATTTGAAATACTCTAGATCGAAAGCAATTTTCAGAGTGTGTTTTTTTTTCTTTTACCAGATATCGAACGCTAAAATAAAGCCATGCGGCACTGTGTCTTTTCCATGTCAATAATGTTTACTAAATAACTAATTCGACTACACATAATGAGTATTTATTTATACGTTGAAACATTCTTTGTACATTTTTGCAATATAATTACAAGAAGTATCACAGGAATTTATTTATTTGTTTTCTTCGTTTTTAAAATTTTCTTTCTGTTTGTAGATAATTTTTTTTTACATCGGGAATAGATAAACCTGATTTGCGTTTATAAATTTCAGTTCTACTATTATTAAAAATACTTGCTGTTTCTAGTATCGATGGATATTCATCTTTTTTAAATGTGGAAAAGTTAAACAACTGTTTCGCCGCCAAGTAATGATTACTTTTACCAAACGGATTAATGCATCTTGAATCGTTCTTGTTAATCAGCACAATCACAACGATAGTAATATATAACTAAATAAATATAAGCTAATCACAATCTAAACTTGACGTCAAACACGTATTGGAAAACTCCAATAAATATTTTACGTTACACTGCGCCGTGTGCTGCAACGGCGATCCGTCTTTATTTTGGCGTTCAATATCTCATAAAAGGAAAAAAAAACACTGAAAATTGCTACACCGACGTGAAAACCCCTCCTCTTTCGATCTAGATAAAAAAATATTAAAAATGCCTTTTTAAAGACATTACAGGTTTTGTGTTTTCTTTAAAAAGGCACATTTTCAAAAAATGGCGAATGATTTCATTGGGGAAAGCTGAGGAAAAAATACATCGAAAACGTGTTGTTGTTATTTTTTGTGTATGATTTTCAGTATAGCGTAATAATGATTTGAAAAGTAAGCGCTCTGTCGCTCGAGCATTTGACGTGACATGCCCCCCATATATGAAGAGTACTGTAAAACGAATTATACCTTAGTTTGATGAATTTAATTAAAACTGTTTTGCAAATAGTCATTATTAGAATATTCAAAAACTAAACAAATCAAATTTGATTTCCGTTTTTTTTTTTTTGATGATAGTGGTAATAATGTGAAAATGAAATTGCAAAAATGTCAGATTTTTTAAAAGTTATTAAATAAACAGATATTTTTACATCAATTTCTGGTAAATGCTATTACGGGTTTTATTTCTTCTTTTCTTTTTACCGATTGATACGTGTAAAGGCGATATTTCATACATTAAATTACTGAAATTTTTGAAACCGGTTCTCTTATTCGTGTCAAATGTTTACTTTATTTTTCCAAAGAAAAATATATAAAAAATTTTGAAAATATTCAATAATTTGTATTACGCAGAAGAAAGAAATTAAAACACATACGTCAGACAAGAAAAGCTGAAAACTTCATTCGTAATTCGAAGATTCATGAAATAATAAAATTATAAATAAACGCTTTCGTTTAGGCGAAAGAGAAAAATAAACGAATGAAACATAATCAATAGGGAGTACGGTACACTCACTGCGATAACCTAGGTAGTTACATGCAGCGAGTGGTTTAGTACCCCTTCTTAAATTAAAAAAAAAAAAAAAATAGGGAGTACGGTAATATTAAAAATTGAAAACAAACTATATGTGATCTACTGAGAACTGAAATAAAAATTTTATGAGAAACGACCTGTATTACACCTTTTTTGACCATTTATTTTCCCAGCAATAAAATTCCATGTACGAACGTAGATGAAAACAGGTTACTTTTCAGTGCATAAAATAACCTTATCATTAATTTATTCGGTAAATGTTAACGATTTCCATTATATTAAATAATGATGCGGTAATCGGGAAATTATATTTTCGGTTCCCCTTGTTCATAGATTATTATACCTATTCTATTAATGCAAAGGCGCACTCAGGATTTTTTTTTGGTCGCGGCTAGAATTGAGAAGATGATTAGGGTGCGGTAACTCGGTGTCTCGACTAAATACCTATCTATTTCCGTGGTTTGTAAATTAAAATAAAAAAAAAAAAAAAAAATCCAAATTAACGAATATTATTATTAAAAAAATTACAAAACTAACGAATTTTATTTTTAAAAAAATAATAATAATAGAAACGCCTAACATTATGTTTGTAATAAGCGCAAATCAGATAAGTATACGAATTTTACTTTTTTTTAAATTAGCTAAAAGTATACAACATTATACTTTTAATATAAGTAAAAAGTAAATATGTATGTTTTTTAAAAAAAATTAAGTAAAACAAAACATTACAAATTGAAATTAAGATTTCGAAGATTTTTTGGGGGGAGCAATGGCCCCGTGGCACCCCCCTTGAGTGCGCCAATGTATTAATGTAATTACATAAATATTAAAATTTACGCTACATTAATTTCTGAATTATTTATTTTTTCATTTGTTTTAGGCGTGAAATGCAGGGAAAGCAATGTAAATAGAAAATTTCAAATCTAAAATCTGATAGTCTTTAATTATAAATAAAAACCTAAATCGATTTATATGCCTTTTTTTTTTCTTCTTGAAACAGGACTATATTGGCATGGTGGAGCGCTGCACAAATACATGAACAAACGGAGAGAAGACCATATCAGGCGACAAAATGCAAAGATTTAAGTGAGGCGGAAAAATGGCGTTTTGAAATAATACGCGAGATAGCGAAAAAAATTTCGCAAATACAAAATGGTAATTATCAAAATCCGTTTTTGAGATAGGAAAACCCCGTTTACATAAATGCTGTAATGAATCTGAACAACATACCTGAAAAAATCTTTTGCAAACTAAACAAAAAAAAAAAAAAAAAAAACATATTTCATTGAATTCGTTGTAATCTATGGTTATGTTTTTTTTTGTTTTTTTTTTTTTTTAATATTTTCGATTTATTTAGGACGACCGTTAAAAACAAATGTTAGTAAATAATTCTAGTTAATGAATTTTTTTTTTTAGCAAAACAGAAAATGAATTTTCACAAGTTTAATTGCAGGAAAAATAAACGTTACAAAATTTTTCGGTAGATAATATCATAGTGTACAAAGTGATAATCTTATATATTTTATTTCTAAGGAAAGTTTTTAATTTGGATTAAATGTTTTTTTTAACTTTTTAAGGCTGCAGATTTTAGTACTCTGCACACGAGGTGTGTAAATACTCTAAATCGGTGTTATAAATATTCAGAGATTGGTAGTTTGTTATGTAATCAAATACTTTTCAGCGGGTTTTAACCTGATTTCTTATTAAATTTGCCCGTATAACAAAAGTTGCCAATTTGTGAAAAAAATTTAAAAATCCCCAGAAAACGATATACCTGAGCGCCTTTATGCAAAAATTAATTTTTTCAAAAAAAAAAATTCTATTTTAGCCTACTTTGAAACGCATTAGGTATGTTTTCTAGCTGATTTTTATTTCAAACGGCCTCAACAGAGATACTTTGTACGTGTACATCACGTTATAAATATTGTGTGTAGAAAAAATAATAAAATTCTGAAAAACATGGGGAGAGAAAAAGTACGTGTGTATAAGATCCTTTTGTTGGTGCCAAGGTAAATAGCCAAGCAACGACCACCGCTAGAAAAAGAGCACACTTTATCGGTTACCGGCAGAAAAAAAGAACGGAAGAAATGAAAAATAGATCCGATGGAGATTTTTTTTTAGTCAATCAGTCGTCGCTGTTTTACCTTGTTCCAGTATTAATGATTTTTGCTTCTCTCTGATCGTAGCTGGAATCGCAAATAAAATTATTTTCCGGTAGCCAAGTCGTGAAAATCGATCCTATATTTAGGCAGTATTACATTTAAGAGGGGGTATTTTAGTCTAGAGGCACGAATTTAGGAGGTTTTTTCAAGCTCAATAAAAAAAAGAACAATAAATATTTTTACTATCCATTTTTTTACCATTTATTTATTCATGTTTTAAGAATACACAAAAATATTATCAAAAAAAAAAAAAAAAAAAAATCAAAATTCACAAAGTTACAGGCTATGAAGTGGAGGAGTAAAAAAAAGTTTGTGTCCTGGTTAACACGATTCCAACCCTTCTAGTCATCTGAAACAAAAAAAAAAAAAAAAACGATTCTTAATTAGTAAGGATATATATTCTTTTTTTTTTTTTAGTTTCCATTGGGTACTAATTTTCCGGGCATCGCGATAATTTTCTCGCGTGATTTATAGTTTCTTTAAAAATCCAACGAATCTGTTTAATTTCTTATTATTTTTTCTTTCTTTTTTTTTTTTTTTGATTGCCAAAAAAGGTTTATTATTACTTTCTTTTTATCATCGCGCAAGTCATACTTTGAAATATATTGTGCTATTTTTACGAATAAAATAAGTAGAAATCAAATTGGGAAAAAAAAATATTTTAATTTGCTTTTACGGATTGAGAAACATTGCGTACTGCTTTTACATTTAATTTTCGAATTAATATCTTTGAGTTCTGGTCGTCGTAGATTCTTAGAAAACAGTTAATTTCATTTTTTTTTTTTTTTACTTAAATCTTTTCCCCACCTCCGGGAGAAGGTTACGTTTTGTAAAATATTTTAGAATTTTCAAAATCTCCTTGTTAGGGGAAGTGTTCATAGAAATATGCGGCTATATGCTATTGTGCGTATTTTGGCTTATTTCAAACTACATCGAGTCGAACTTTAAATCATCGCCCTCTGTTAATTCCCTGATACATAGACTACGAATAATAATGAGAGTTTTGAGTCTTGTGTTATTACGCTTACTGACGCGGGTTAATAAGTATAGTTCTATTCTGCGACGGTAATAAAGCTTGTAATAGATAACAAATTTTATAATTATCAATGTCGATGTTTACACAACTGTGTGAACAACTGGTACATAAAGAAGACTACAAAATCACGTTTGAAAATTCCCCGAGGTGTACTACCTTAATTTTCAATAATCAACTCATCGCTGTAATATATCCCAGACATGGGGATAATCGTCAGTTCAACTTTTGGATATCAAGACCATTGTCTACAGATGATAAAATTTTTAGAGACGAAGAGATATGTCAGCTGAAGTAGAATTTTTCGGGCTACGCGAGGGTAGCACTATAAAAGTGGAATTTCAAAATTACGATCTCTGTACATTTTGGAAAAAAGTAGGTCCTGAATATTTTCTATTTTAGCTGATAGAGCTCTAAGAATCTTAATACCGCTCGCTACGACTTACACATGTGAGAGTGGTTTCTCAACTTTAGTAGCAATAAAAACAAGGACCAGAAGTCGTCTCAATGTGGAACATTCCCTGAGATGCGCTTTAAGTGAAACTAAACTCAACATTACAAAAAAACTCGCGAATACAAATCTAAACTTTCGCACTGAAAATCATTAATGTACACTTGCAAGAATGTTTATTTTTGTGCAGTTTATTATGATTAATAAAATATATTTGTATTTACGTGTACCGTATTTATTAATAATATTGTAATGGGGGGATGGGGTGGGATCAGTTTCCCTGTTAGGTCATAGAGGGGTAACAAGATTAAAAAGGTCCTCCGATGATCTAGTTTATGACCAGAACTTGAAATATTGGTGGTAGTGCGTGGAATTTTTTTCATTTTCGATTGGAACGAAAAAAGTTTTAAAACCTAGACACTTTATAATCTATAACTTTTCCGATGGTTCGAATTTGAAAAAAACATTAAACTTTGTTAGAAGAATATATTAAAATTGCCTGTAATATTACCGACATGTTAATGAAAATACACAGTGTTCCATAATCATGGTGTATTGTAAATTCCAATTTTTAATTGATAATACACCGTGATTGTGAGACTGTGTTCCCCTGAAACATGTGCCAGTAATTATATGTATAATTTTAAAATTGGTTTTTTGGATGAAGTTTAACGTTTTTTTTTGAAATTTCAAAACCTATTGTATAATAAATCTGATAAGCAGTACGATGATTAAGATCAGTTTTGTTGCTGATGTTGTTTCGCGAGTCGGGTCATTTTATACTGTGTGATTTTCGTAAACTGCTAAAACTCTGTCACGAAGAAAGTCGAAGTAAACATACGGTTAGCATTGGAAAAGAATAGTGTGAATCAGCGAAATGCGGCAGATTTAGTAAACAATGAGAAAAAAAATAGAAAAGTGTTTTTTGTTTTTAAATGAAGTCGTATTATGAAAATTCCTTTTTGAGGTTTTTTGAAGATTCTCTTCTTTCCGTAAATGTTGATGATGAACGATATAAGTGTTTTTTTTTCAGACATAAATTTTGTCATCACATTCGAAGACGGGTTTTAATAGTCTTCCGCGTTGCAATAATTTTGAAATATTTAAGAAAGAAAATAATGACAAAATAATAATTTTTCTACATCGATCGTAAATGATTTTTTGCCGACTACGAAAGATTTGGAGATGAAACTTTGCTGCTATGTGAATCTTTTCTTTTTCTTAGTACGTTAACCAGAGCCACCTACCTATAGAAACAAAAAGAAGGGTTCCTAAGAGCTATATCACTTGAATAGTCAGATACTAACCGTATAAAGCCGAGAAGCCACGGTTGAAATGGTGGATAAAGAAGGAAAAAAAGACAGAATGTAAGGAACTGAAAACCGGAATAACGAGTATATAGTAAATAATGTTGGACAGAAAGAGGTGAACATTTGAAGTAAACATGATCAGCTGGACCATTGTTTCATTAGGATGAACATGCGGAGAGGAAATTAACTGAAAGAGGAAAATGGAGAAAACGGTAATATAGTTAAAAAGAGTGTAGGCGAATAAACATGTTATCCGTCAGTCCATAATGTCTAGATGTATGCTAAATGCAACAACCTGTAAAATATGTATTTCTAAAAAAAATAAATATGTTTTACATATAAAAAAATATTTATTAAAGTAATAGAAATTAAAAAACATTCATCAATCAAAAAGTCATAATTAAAATTTTTACTTTTAAGTAGATATAAAATTTTTCCGCACACATTCGGACTTCTTCCTGTTTTCTACATATCAACATGTGCGAATTTTGCATACTAGTAAACTTGTTGTATGGGAATTTTCTATTGAATGCTAAGCCTTCTAAACTTTTGATAAAGTAACGTATGTTAAACCAACGGAAGTTTCTTTATCTCCAACGTCCACAACAGCTTTTTTTAAACCTTATGACTTATGGATCGTAATTGCAAAAGCTAACTGCAATGGAAATTGTTTCCGTGAACAGTTAATATTTCCACGTTTTCCAAAACTTAGTTATACTTGGAAGTGGAGAGCACTACCATTATTTTCATAAGTAAAATGAGAATAATTTTCAAAGCGAACCATTACAATTCGTGGAATTTGATCAGGTGGACCGTGGTTTTCTTCATAAATGATATCTTCAATATAAAGCTCCGTTTACTAATCCTTTCTCTATCCATAAATTTGAGCGTAACATAACTTTCCATCTAATCGATAAAACTATGAATGGTTCAAGTCCACCTGCTAATTCCGCACTTGCTGATTTTGCTTTTGAGCAATTATGAATGGCTGAAATATAAGCAACTGGTTGGTCTAATTTCTGTTAACTTCTAGTGATTAAATTCTTTTACATCTTTATTTGTTGAAAATAACCTAATAGCATCGTTAAAAAAATTACGTTCGTCTTCAGAAAAAGTTTGTATACTCCGCGTCATTAATTTTTCATAATCTTGAACTGTACATTCATCACTACTTATACGATCAAGTATACCTCGAAATATCCATTGCGATTCATTTTGTCAGAAAGATGATGATAAAAAAAAATATTTTTCAATACTTGAAATAAATAGTAATTTTCCTTCTAAAAGAAATTCACTCCCTTGAATTTTATCACTGTAAAGTGGTCGGTCGTTAACGGGTGGTAACTGTTTAATATCTGCAAAAAAATATATAAATAACCCACCAAACGGTTCGTCTTGTTTAGAAGGAAAAGCTCTGCATAATCGCAAGTCAATTTTTCGCAAAAGACTACCTCCAATCTCATACTTATTTCGTCTATAAATAGAAATTTACATGTGCTAATTTCTTCTTGGAACTAAGCAAGTGAATGTAAACTGAGATCTTTATACATTTTTTTTTTTTTACTCCTAATAGAAGTTTGGAGTGTACAGTTGAACCGTTAATGTTTACAGCAGCAGCACCCGGTTGTTGCGCAAGCAACTGATAAGAGGATGGTCCCAATGTTTGATTCAGTCTAAAAGTAAAATAATTAATTAAAGTACTCTTCTCTGAACCGGCTTTTCCTTGAGTTACAATTCTTTTAGTTGGTATTTCTTTTTCATTTCCTTGTAGATGATTAAGTTGTTTCTTAAATATATTTATCAGTTTTTGTTGTTCATTAGAAAATATAATATTTAAAAAGTTAGATTGAATATTTAGATTATCTTGATTTTTGACATTTTCTGCGATTTTTTCATTATAAGCAAAATGTTCTAATACATTCACTATCTGTGGATTTGAAATACAATGTCAATTATACCTAATATCAATTTCTCTTTTACCTGCATCGTTTTCCTCCTGAGCGTTATTTGGTCCAGCAGCTACATCCATCCAATCATATGGTTGTTTAGTTTCTACTTAGTCTATTGGTTCAAAATCTTCTTCATCTTCCAAATTTTGAAGCATATGATCCAAATTGTAATTCTGATTATCGTTAATACTAAATATTGTTTATATACAAATTTCCAAGTCATATTTTCTGATTTCAAAAAATCACTTTGTTGTCGCCAAGGAATATATAATAAAACTCGTTGCCTATAGAATTCTTCATTGTTTTCAGCTCCAGGACCATATTTAAGTTTCGGTATGACTCTAAGAATGAAAGCTGTTTTTTTAACAAAATAATTTGAACCTCTTCTAGAAATTTCTGTAAAAAAATTATGTAAGCACATATTTTCAAATTCCACTGATATTTTTGTAAAGAATTTTAAATAGAAATACTACCATCTTCTTTATTCATATTTGCTTGTTCCCATACATTGTCTGATAAATTAATTAAAATAAATTGTCGTGATGATCGAAACAAAGGCAACTCATTAAAATCCAAAATATTTCTTGTGCAAAATAGTCTCTTTCAGCACACATTTTTATCAAAAGTTTTTGAATTATCTGTTGAACATTATCATTATTTTGAGATGCTTGTGCCCTGTCTGTTTAATAAAATTTTTCATACCGTACGATCGTGGTTCAGATTTGCTGGTATACTTAGCAATATACTGAAGAACAACATGAATAGAAACGATTGCTTGTAAATCCACATTTGCTCTCCAAATTTTTAAAATTTGTGGACTATGGTTGTCTAAATATGAATTATTCCGTTTTGAAATGTATTCCAAATCTCCATTAATGAATTGAATCTTACTTTTATCGTTATATTCTTTCGGATATTTAAAATGACAAACAGTTTCAGAAGAATTTTTTTTTTCCTCTGACAATACGCTTTACCGCATTTATGCATTTGAACAGCACGTATTAAATGATTATAATCCTTCTCTTGATCAAACACATTAGAAAGATGGAAGTTTTTTGATGGATGAACGTCGTATGTTTGAGAAGGATTTGGATGCCATGTAGAGATAAATTCATCGAAATATTTAATACTTTATTGAACAATATAAAATCTTTATTAAACAGAAAATTATTTTTAAATTAAAAATTAAAACGTGCCGACATGTTTCGGAGTCACTTGCTCCATATTCATGGCGTTAAGAACTTTAATTATTAACGCCATGAATATGGAGCAAGTGACTCCGAAACATGTCGGCACGTTTTAATTTTTAATTTAAAAATAATTTTCTGTTTAATAAAGATTTTATATTGTTCAATAAAGTGTTAATTCAGAAATGGAAGAAAATAATTTTAACCTAAATATTTAATACTTTCTTGTATTCTTGTAAAATCGTTTTTGGATTAAGAAGATTTTTGAAGTCAGGAGCATTTTCGAACCAAAAAATTCCACGCATATGAGGACTTCCTCTGTGTTGAAATTCAATACGGTACCAGAAATCTTTAACTTTGAAATATTTTTTTAAAAAAAATGATTCATAAAATGTTCTAGCCGCTTATGAAAAAAATAAGCAACAATTAAAGGGTTATAATTTAATAATTTTGATTTACCGAATGAATTCGGTGTTTTGGTTGAGGTTGGAGTAATCATAATCAGGATCTAAAATACGATAAATTTCTGGCCAGTATAAATCAGCTGCACTCAATGTAACAAAGACAGTAGGGACTCGTAATTCTTTGACCATATCTATTAATTCTCGAGACTTCAAAAACCAATAAGAACTTGATGATCTCAGGTTCACATTATAAGATAAAATTGATCGATATAAATTTGGTTCACGTTGTTCTCTAAGTTCTTCAATTGATTCAATATTACGTAGACGTGAATTTTTTTTAACAACGCATACACACCCATTCTGTAATGCTGTCCAACGCATTAGGCTGTTAAAAGCAAAAAAAAATCGAAATCGCGGGTGTTGACCGAATCTGTTATCTTTATACATCATTAGAAATTTTACAAATCCGTCCATCTCTAAGATCACCTCTTTACTAGTGGGAAATGAAGTTGGAAATGCTCTGGAAATATATCAATCACATGTAAATTCATTAATAGGAACGGTATGTAGTTTAGGCCAAGGTAAAACACAGGATTCATCATTTTGAATTTTCAGTATACTATTAATTACCTCTTGATTACATTTAAAAGTCACAGTCGGAGCTCCAGATTCATAATTATTTATCGATGAACTTTGGTTACCATCTTCCATGATCATTATCCAAATTAAATGAAATGTTTTGTTGTTCTTGATTAAATATAATTTGTTGAAAAACACTTTCATTAATAGGTAATTTTTCTAGGTTATTTGCATCAATTGTAATATTACGATACCGAGGATTATTATTTTCTAAATAATTTAATGCAGCCTTAACATTACCACGATTCACAATAAAATCTTTATACCCCTCACCGCGCGCTATGTCTTCTTACAAAAATATACTGTGAAATAGTGTCAATAGAATGAGGTAGTGAAGTAGTAAAATTTGTAATATCTTGATGCAAAATTAATAATTTGTCCATTATACCCGAATTAACCTCCTTTAAGACTATAAACTGTATAATAACACTGGGTGAACTTGAGCAATTAATTGTTCTTCAACAAACGTTCATTTTTTTAATACATCAGGTTGTGAACCGGAATCCATGCTATTGTTATTTGAAAAAAAAAAATTAATTCATTCTTTACTTTAAATTTGTTACAAATAGAACAAAGACCACCTTTATTGATTTGTAAATTAAACCAACGATGATGACACACACTACATATTTCAAAATTCAAATTCTTTTGTGCAGTTTCAAAATTTGCTGCATACATCTAAAAGTTAACATCGTCTCGATAAGGACACGGTTCTTCTTGATTTTGTTTCTATCGTTTTCTTATTTCACATACTAATGAACGTTTACGATCCACGTTCTCCGCGACCAGTCAACGTACAGTTTCCTGGCATTTTGCTATTATAAAATAAATTATTACTAATAATAATAATTCAATTCAATTCGCTTATTTGTGGAAAATAACGCAATCTTTAATATAATTTTCATCTATATGCGTGCAACATTGCGATAGTTAAATATAATATAAATGTAAATGTGTAGAGAGTAAATAAATAAAAGTTACAATGTATTGAACTAAAAATAAACATATGTACTGTGCGTTAATAGAGTAATAGTAACTACTATAACACCTATAAACCACCGAGTCGCTCGGGCTAAGTAAAAGATCTAAAGCAAAACTATGAAAAGGACAGCAAAGGAAAAGAAAATGAACGGTTCCACAGACAATATACATGGCATGACTCTTATTTAATAACATTAATATAGTGAAACATATGTTATGTGGCTGATACATTATCGCAGATTTGAACAGATAATACTTTGAACTAAAACTTAAAATAACTATACCTACTATAGTACGCGGTGAATAAAAGGTACTTTTATACATCGGGTTATCTAGATTCCATGTTTGTTTGTTGTTTTTTTTTAATAAATTTACAAATATAAATCTAGGCACCGTGTGTGTAACTACCTGGGCTATTACGGCACCTAGATCCACGGGAAATTACAGAAGGCGGTGCAGTCTGTTTGATGCTGCAAAATTCAACACTGCCCGAACACAATCCGGGTAGTTCGACAACAGACGGTGGGATGAGGTATGATAGACGTACGAGAAGTATGCCGGCACCATTTCAGCAGATGCTCTACGGTTGGCGGGGCCATGAACTCGCACAGCGGACAAGTGGACGGAGGGGGAGCTCCTTCAAAGACATAATTATGTGACAGTGCAATGTACCCCAGATGCAGTCTCGATAGGATCGAGAGATTCCATGTTTAAAGAAAGACTTCAATATTTTCCTACGGCGCTTTTTATTATTTTTTAAATGTATTTTAAAGACTTCAGGAAGTTTATTGAAAAGTAAAGCTCCGATATACACTGTCTACTTTTATCCTGGTTTTAACGAAGTGAGGTACATCAATATGTAGTGTACTATTCCCTCTAGTTTTACTTTGGAACACAGAAATTTAAAATTTATCCTCATAAATAATGACAAAGTTAAGGTAGTGTAATTTACTAATTACTGAATGAACTAAATGAATAACCAATTTACTTTTATTCAATTTATTCATTTTGTATTATTTTAGTTTTTTTCCTTTTTTTCTTTGTATATACTGTCAATATATACATATGTACTATTAACACACACACACACACATATATATATATATATATTTATGTAATTTAACATTCAACAATTAATGCAGTAAATAGGAGTGAAAAAATAAATGAAGTAAGATGAGATAAAAATACATTACGTTACGCTTATATATCATGCATTTAAAGCAATAATTTAAATTTTATATTTCTTATCGGAAATTAAATACAGCAATACACTTAAAGATTGTATATAATAACTAAATTGCATGTATAATATTTTAAACTGGAACAATAAGTTAGAAATGTATAATAAATTAAATCTAAACTGTTATTGAAGTTAATACCGTTAAAATTTGAACATCTTAAGTTGTGGTGATTGTAAACAAAATTAAATTAGGTAACATTTGAAATGTGTACATATATTCTTGGACATGATTTCAATTATATTGTAACATTAACTTGCTTATTATATAAACTGTAACTTTACTAAATATGAGGAAAACTTAGCATAAAAACAACATTACAAAAAACTTGTCTGAAACATAACATTGTACATGAAATATACAATTTTATAATCATATAAATCATCCCTATGCATACTATTACATTTATGTAATAATTATGAAACAAGTAATTACCTACACACTATGTAGAAGAATAGTTTAAGTTTAAATAAGTACATATATTTTAAAACTGTTTTAATATAATGCAAATGAATTTGCTACTTTTATGTGAAAATTTAATATGCACTCTTCTCGAAAAATACTAAAAATGATAGAAAAAGGAATTTCAATGTTGTTATATAATATCAATATGTGTAAAATAAGTTAATTTAATATTACTTTAGCTTAAATGACATTAAAAGAATTATGCCAACTAACAAACGTACAATATTTTTTAAACTCTCCAAAATAATATAAAACAGAAACATAAAATATATACAAAATATAGGTAAAGCACGGATTAAATAAACGAAAAACAATTGGTTTTATCATCAACGATCCAATAGAAAATATATTAGTAAAGGGGGTGATCATTTTATTTTTAAATAGTCAGGTTACCGATTATAATAGATCATTAATCTGCTCTTAATAAAAATACTTTCATTATTTGCATGAATATTTTTAAAATTGAAAAATAAAAAAAGTTACCAATTAATTGCTAGAGTTATATCGCTTTGGAACTGTTAAAGATAATAAATTATGATTATTACGCTTTATCTCCGTTACAATAATATTACAAAGTGTATGTAAGTTGTGTATTTCACAGATGGAGTAATTTTCCAAAATTCGAAATTGATAGAACATATTCCGTAAATTGCGATGTTCCAATTTGAAAGAATATTTATTTATTAAAAATAGTATAATGTAAATGACAAAAAGTTAGTACAGCGTAGAGTTGTATTGCAATTATGTAGGTACAACAACAATAATGTGGTGGTTGTAGGTTTTTTAATAAATAACTATTTTTTCTAATTGCAACATCGCAATTTACGGAATATGTTCTACCATTATTTTCGGATTTACAGTTATATAGGCATGAAAATAAAAAATAATATTTTTTATTTATACAAGTTTTTTTTTTTTTTTTTTAAAAAATAACGATTGATGGCACATCTAGACATGAGTATGAATAATTATGTTCAATTTTATGTCCATGTTTGGTAGTTTTTTTTTTATAATGGCTGGAACAAAAAGTGCTCATTATGATCTATAGGTAGTCTTGCCTTGTTCGCCTAACTTCAGTAATTTTCGCCATGCTATTGTGCCTTTTTTTTATTTCGGATAGCAATTTATAACACCGTTTAATACATTAAATTATTTCCCGCGTTTGTGTTTATTACATAAATCGAATTTGTTATATCTTGATCCTTTCTTTACGTATTTGTTTTGTTTTGTTTTTTTTCGTTTAAATCACACTTGCCCCTAGTTTAACGGAAAAAAATTAGAGAATAGGTTTAGAAAAAAAAAAAAAAAGCTAGATAAATAACGTTAGTTTCTAGAAGTGAAAAGATATAAATGGACGTGAGTGGAAGTTATTTAACAAGGAAGTGATAACCTACAGGTATAGTGCATTAGATTCAGCAAAAACTGCTGGAATTGGAGGGGATTTATCAGCATCAAGACATAGTCGAAAGTAAGAATTTTAGATTATATCTGATTTAGAATGACAAAAAAAGGATCATCGTCTCATTCAATTAGAAATAAGGCTTTCAGCAAGTTTAACCGTTTGATTGACGAAGAGGAAATATATTATGTTCGGAGAAAGCCAAACGACTGTCCAGGAAGATGTCAAAGTTAATACCAGAAGGAAAAATATCGTTTAGAGCTAGATCAACAAAAGCAGGATTAAAGAGATTAGTAGGAGAAATAAAAAAGTTAATCGAGTAGTAATCGAGAGGCAAAGTTCCAATCAAGTGTTTCACTATTCAATATATGAGATCGTGAGTTGAGGGAGAGAGTAGAATGTCATCAGCAAATAATAAAGAAGAATTTCAAGGGAGAGAGAAGCCACATCAATAGCACAGATATTAAAAAGAGTAGGGTACTGAACGATTTGAGAAAGATCAGTTTTCGAAAAATCGCAAAAATAGGGAAGGGAGAGCCATCGTGAAGTATTGATAGTAACAGTATTAAATAGAACCGGGATACGTTAATTGCTGTCATTCTATTATTTTTTAGAGTTGATACACGTATCATTAAGAAATATACATTATTGTGCTGCAATTACCGAAAACAAGGTGCTTGTTCAATATACCTTCCAACAGCTTTCCGATGCAGGATGCCAAGGAAATAAGATGAAAGGAAGAACTTTTCTTAGAATTTCCCGGTGGTAGGATTTAAACCCGGGAAAGGGAAAAAATTTAAAAAATCGAGAAAAACTAAAAGATAATTCGAACGGATTTTTAAGGATAATAGAAAATATATTGTCAAGATGTGCAGAGTGGGACTAGAATATTTGAAGAAAAAAGGACAATTAAATTCGTTAATAGTAAAGGTAAAAGTTAGAAAGTACCAAATTTTGCGGAAATTGATGCAATTCGTCAACTTCAGCAGTATAGCACGAACGACAAAGTCACTAAAGGATATTAGGGGTTACCTATGGGGAAATGTTGAAATTGGAAGGACGTTTGGAGAAAGAGAATTTAAAAGTTCTAGCCAATTTCGCCAGATATGTGAAGGAGGAGTATTTATAGAGAAAGAAGAACAGAAATTCTTCTAAGAGAGGACCTCTTTTCGATTTTTTAACCATATGTTATAGAATCGAAACAAATAGGTTCGAAAGATGGCATGACTCTATGTTTTAATGCAGCGTTGCATTCTTCATTCCCCTTAGCAAAGAGATGCTCTGGCTGCGGTGATTAGATGATAACGGATGGCGGCTAGGAGAAGATAAAGAAGCAGCAGATGTAATGGAATTTAAAAAAATGAGTTATATAGAAATACGACGTAAGACTGAGTTTGAGTAGTAGACTGGGTGTAAAATTAGCTTTGATCGCATCGAGAAGAATGTCAAGAGGAGTTAAAGGAATACGAAACACAGTTACTACCATAAGAATCAACCCGTAAGGGCCTTCCAGTTACAATTAAGACACAATAGCGGGAGTAAGAAAAGATCAAATTAAGGGTTTTCATCATCATCTACAGTCGTCATCCCAGGTGGGGTATTGTGATTAACATTTAATCCACCAGTGATTTTGTGATTTTGTGATTTTCCGCCATTTGTCACGATCCTCTGATTGAAGTACGCATTGTGCGAATGACAATCCTGTTGTATGTAATACAACATCTGTCCATCTCTTAGGTGTGCGTCCCGGTGGTGGTTTTCCATTAATTTTCCCATGACCAACGTGCGCTCCATTCCCTCCTGGTTTCTTATTATATGCCCGAAGAATTTCAGCATTCTCATTGTGACAATCGTTGACAACCTTTCTGTGACACCGACTTCCTATAACACCGATTCATTTGTGCGTTTTACGGTCCATGGAATTCTAAGGAGTCCTCTCCAGCACCATATTTCGAAGCTGCCGATTTTTCTTCTGTCCAATTTTTTTAAAGTACACGTCTCCGCTGCATATAACACAATGGAAAATACAAGCGTCTGGACAAGTTTAATTTTGACCTTTTTTCTAATGGAGTTGTCTTTCCAAATTTTGTTCATCCTTATCATGGCGTTTCTGGCAATTTCGATTCTCCTTTAGTCGACTATAATAAAATCCAGTGGGTCAAGTTGACCATCGGAAAGATGCTTATTAACTGATCAATCTTCTTCAACAGTTCATTAACCATGCGAACGAACATCGGAAAAAAATGAAAGGGATTGGTCACTTTACACGTACTAAGAAGATAAATTTTTTCGCGTTATCAGTGATAAGTTTATCGAATCGGAAATCAGCGAGATCGTTTCATTTATTTATTTCGGTTATCTGTTCTCGTGTCTGTAGTTTTATCTCTCGGCTAATTTAATCATTTAACAACAGCGTATTTTTATTTTGCCTCATTACTGTTTTGAATTAATTTACACTTTGCAATTATTCTTACTTTTCTTTCCTTTTTAGCTATTCATTTATTTCGTTTGTACACACTCGTATATATATATATATATATATTTATTTATTCATATATATATACTAGCGGACCCGGCAGACGTTGTCCTGCCTGAACGTTAGCTTGTCTGCTATTAGCGGATTGAGAAAACGTTTTTTCGATATTCCAATTTTCTACTGTGGCCCAAAGTAAAATCCAAAAAATAAGTGCAATTTCTCGTTATCTTACGCCGTCAATTCTCATGAAACTTAAAATTTTTTCCACAAATTTAATGAAATCATAAAATGAGAGCCTACACAGCTGGAATTTGAATGAGTGCGATATAATAACAGTTTGATGATAGTAACAGATGTGGTAGGTGGACAATTTGGACCAGGGCAGCAGTCCATTTTTTCGATTCTTAATCTTTTTATATATAACATTTTTATAATTTTTTTTTAAACCTTCGAAAAATCTAAACGATTAAACAAAATGAATACATATCTTTTTTAAACATAGTATCAAACATTTTATTGTTTTCTATATTCGCTTACACGTTCTTCTGTTATTTTAGGCCTGATACGCAACAGGCATTTAGCGGTGGTACATGCGGACATGATTATCAAGCCCGATGTCAGACTTAAGTAATTGAACGTTGACTTGTCCGCCATTAGCGAATTAAGAAAACGTTTTTTCGATATTCTACTTAAAATTTTTTCTACAAATTTAATAAAATCGTAAAATGAGGGTCTACACAGCTGGAATTTGAATGAGTGCCATATAATAACAGTTAGATGATAGTAGTAGATGGCGGCCAGTAATTTTTTGGTTTGTTTTTGCTAATTGTGGTGGTACGCTACAACCCTAAATTAAATATGATAAACTGATCATCGTTAGTTAGAGATGGTGTGAAAGCACAAAAATAATGGAGATATCGCTAATGCTGTAATGTTTTTGTTGATAAAACTCTGCGATCTCAGAAAAAAGGATTTTCAAGGAAACTTGTTATGATAAAATACAAATACAATTTTGTATTATTTCGTTACAAAATCTAATTTCATCTTATCCCTCAGTGAAATTTTTTAGTTTTCCTTTATTCCCACTTGCGTTCCGCGACCCGTTTCTGCGCACTTTAAATTATTTCACTCACAGTAAATTTTCATAACGACTGCAGCGTTCACATATATTTATTTAAAAAAAAAAAAAAGAAGTACACGAATACATCAATCAACAAAGTAAAATTCAGATTAAAATATCTGAAACCCTGAAACCGCTAGCAGGGTAATATATGTGACAGGAATATGTTAAATTGAATTCTTTTTAAAATAAGATATTGGCATTATTTACTTTTTTAAATGCAATGATGAAATTTTTTTTTTTTTTTTTTTTATCAGAATCTAAATGATGATATATTAAGTCACTGTTGACCATCACTCTAAACATTTTAGAATTTGTACGCTTAAATTATTTGTCAAAATTTAGGCCCTTTAATTATAAAATTTTGGATGCCTCGTATTTTTCTTATATTCTAGCGATTAAAATAATACACCAATTTAAAAAAATAGCGACCCCCCAACCACCATGGAAAGAGTTGTGGACTATTTTTTTAGTTTCCAGTCATTTCGCTTTAAGGGTGTATTTTTTCAAAATTCGGGCCATAAATATCAAAATTTTTCGAATTCTATATATTTCCCGTATTATAGGAGGCCTTAGTGCGCTGGTTAAAAATTAAATCAATACCATAATTCATACGGAACTGACTGTAGAATTTTTTAAACATTCTTTTTTTAAATTCGATTTTTATATTTTTTTTAATTTGGACCATTTAGTTTTAAAATTTTGAAGGTTTTATAATTTTCTTATCATCTTGCGAAGAAAATAGGTTTAATTGAAAACAAATTAACTCTCAGGCTACTATAGAACGGGCTGTATAATTTTTTTTTTCTTGAAGCTTTATAAGGTAGTTTTTTGAGTTTTTACGGATAAACCTAAAACAATACTTTGTTGTTTTCTATATTCGCTTATACGTTCCACTGTTAATTTAGGTCTGAACACAACGGGCATTTAGCAGTCGATGTGATAAGCGTCTTTTTATATATAGCCTTTTTGCAGAATTTTAAAATTTTTTTTTTCTTGCTAAGATAAATAATAAATCGCAATAACGACTGAAGTATAAAATTGCCACTCACCGCTCAAATGTGAATATTTGTGGTACGCTACAACCCTAAATTAAATATGATAAACTGATCATCGTTAGTTAGAGATAATTCATCCCTCGAAAATAATAATTATCGCAACAAACGAATTCTGTCTCTAACCCTTTGTTTTTATTTATTTATTTATTTTTGGGTTCGTCAGCTATCATTAATCTAGCGTGCACTATCGTTTTTGTTTAAACTTTTCCGTTAACTGCAGCAGCGAATGCTCCAGGGAAAGATACATTTCGTCTTCTTCTTCTTGCAACCCGATTCGGATTTAGTTTAACAAATTTTCATGGACTCCACCATTTGACGAAATTTGTCTCGACTTCTTGCAACCTGCAATAATTATCCTACTTTTGTAACTCCAGTTCATGTCTTAATATTTTGGAGCCAAATAATCCTTCTTTCTCGTCCCCTTTTCCATTCTACCGCTTTCATCATTATTGTTTGCAGAAGGTGAAATGTTAGCCTTCTCATAAAATGTGCAAATAAATTTGTTTTTCGTTTTCTAATTATGTCCATTAGTACTGGATCTGTTTTCATCGATTGCAGCGCACCGCCACATTAGGTGTAGTTGCGTAAGGATTTCGAATTTGAGTGTGAATAACATTCCCCTGGTAGTGGCAAATATTTAAAATTCCGTTGCAGGATTTTTTATTTCTCTGTAAAAAACGAATAGAAAACGCTACCTATTTTTTTAACTCTGTGCAATGAGTACAGTAATTAGACTGGGAGTGCGACTTGTTTGTTTAGATCATGTCATGGAGCTTTGATGATTTCAGTAACGCAAAAGAGAAGTAACGGAACGCAACGTATTAATTACACTTATGCTAGAAATTAATATAATGTTATATTATCACCTGCTTCACATACATCACTACCATATAACCACCATTTCGCCGTTCTACTCAACCAGTGTAGCCACAGAGCAACTCCAGCAAATTTCCTCCTCTTTCCACCTTCTTTCTTAAACCTCTCACACTGCACAACACGTCCCTGCCCAACTGGTGACGTATTACGACACAACGCACATATAACACATCCATTACAGCTAGAGTAATAATTATGCATTTTAACTATAATAACGAGAGAACCGTAATTGATGCTATTCTTAAATATTATTAACCTAATAAGGTATCTGGAAAACATTAAGGATCGATTATATATACGAGTATATACGAGTATAATAAGTACTACTATACGATTTTAATTAAGATCGTGCGTAGTTCTTATTTGAAAGGATCGTTCTTGTGAATCTTTCCGTTCTTTAACCAGGTGAACTGGTAATTTAATATTTTCGTCTTCTGTTTAGTTTCCCAAAATAAGGTCCTTGATTAATTTTCGTTCACAAAAATTTTGAGCGTGGAATTGTCATTGCCTGTTACCTCTTTGTCCGAGATTACCTGAGCCTTTTTTTTCACCATCAAATCATCAACAATTTTTCGATGTGCCTTCACTATTATCGGGGACTGGGGAAGTTTTTATTTCTGGCCGGAAGCCGATGTACTGCTACGATATCATCCTTTTGCATTGGGCAGTTCACTTTCGCGCATATTTTAATTATAACATCTTCTAGATTTTCATTTTGAACTTGTGACACCCCATGCAGCTCAAAATTTTCACGCCTTCCATACTGCTCTAACTGATGTACCGTGGCTGTTAGTTCTAAAATTTTTTCATCTTTCTTTTGCGTTTCTAACGTAAGCCTTGCCACCTGGTCCCTCAAATATTTTAATTCCGCCATTATCGTTTTGTTAATTTTCATGGTTTCGTCGTATTTGTGCGATAGGAATTCCATGGTGTGTACCACTTCCGCAATGTTGTTATCGATTTGCTTTAATCTATCATTTATCTCAGGACTATGATTTTGCTCTTCACTTGGACGAGCCGCTGTATCTTTATTTTTTCGTCTTTTTTCGTTTTCCTTCACACTGTCAAGGCTTATTTGTCTCTTTGTTCTTCCCTTTCCCATTATGTACAATTTTTTTTTTTTTTTTTTTTCACCACTCCGGTCTTAGAACCACAATTGGCGTTGCTGTTTGGTTAACTAAATCTTGACTTTTCTATGTTAAGCAATTACTTCCTCATATCTCTTCTCATTAGAAAAAGACATGATTTTTAACTAATATACTAATAACTTACTATTAGTTTACGTTACACACAGTTTATCATAGTAAAAAAAAAAAAAAAAAAACTTTTACAAATTAAGTCCATTTTATGACATTGTTCAACACAAATTAGGTTTGAGCGAGTGAAATTAATTCCGTAGATGCTGTTGTAATTTTCTCGGGGTTATCCGGGTAATGCATCTCTACACCAGTATCTCTTGAGTCTTCTCCGCGGATTCCCAGGGAGAGATGAACAGAACATGCTGGACGCTTCTATGTTTTCACTGAGTTCAAGTTTACTAAAGAACGTACCATATCGAAGTTTGTAATAGTCTTGCACGAATGGGATCTTCAGATCGTGATGGAGTGTTCTATTGGACACGAAATAAGGAGCGTTGGCAACTTGTCTGAGTATTTGAGATTGAAGCTGTTGTATTCTGTTGATATTGCTCTTGGATGTTGCGCCATATACTTCGATGCCATACCGCCATACTGGCGCCAGTACGGATAGATATATTAGTCTTTTGCAAGACATGCTCACGGTAGACTTCCTTCCCATAAGGCTATTTAAGATTTGAAGTCTCGAGCGAATTTTTTGCCTTGTGTACGCGACGTGGATCCTCCATGTTAGACGTCGGTCCATTGTTAATCCTAAGTATTTAGCGCTGTTGCTTTGCGGAAGAACATTTTTATTTATTTCTACCTGGGGACAGGACTGTTGGTTTAGCGTAAACGTCACCTGTAAACTTTTGGAATGGTTTATTTTAATCTTCCATTTCTCTGCCCATGCTTCAATCTTGTTCAAGTGCTCCTGCAACAGTAGTGAAGCACGCGAAGGATCAATATTTGCCGCTAAGATGCAGGTGTCATCAGCGAAAGTCGCTGTTACCGTGGTTTTTAGCACTGGAAAATCCGCCGAGTACAAGGAATATAACAGTGGCGCAAGTATACTTCCCTGCGGGACGGATGCATTTATCCAGTATTTTCCGGATATTGATGAATTTATCTTCACTACAAAACTCCTTCTTGACAAGAAGCATTGTATTACCGCATAAATATCATTTGGCAGAATGTTCTTCAGTTTGTACAGGAGGCCTTGATGCCACACCCGATCGAATGCCTGCTCGACATCAAGAAAGACCGCGCTACAATATTGTCCCCTTTCCAGTGTCGAAGCTATTTTATCGGTAATCCGATGAATTTGTTGTACGGCCGAATGTTTTGCACGAAATCCAAACTGGTGATTGGGCAAGATCTTGTTTTTCGAAATTACTTTTATAATTCGATCCTGTATTAACATCTCAAATATCTTTGACAGTACACTAAGCAAACTAATTGGCCTATATGATGAAGGAGCTGATAAGTCTTTATGAGGTTTTGGTATAATTTGGATAATGGATTCTTTCCAGGTTTCGGGGAAATATCCTGTTCTTAAGATAGCGTTATAAATATATGTCAATAATATTAGGCTTTTATTCGGTAGATTTTTAGCTATTTCAGCGGTTATAAGATCTTTGCCTGGAGCTTTTTTGTTTTTTAAGCGTTTAATTTTATTTTGTACCTCCTTCGGCGATATGTATTTAGTTGGCCATGTTAATTGCAAAGGTGCCAAAAGAAATTCTTTAACTGATATTTCGTGTTACAACTGACCCTTTATTTCAAACGGTTTAAATGTATTGAACAGGTGCTTCCCAAACGTCTCAGCTTTGTCCTCATCGGTTTTAGCCCAATCCCCATTAGGTTTCCTAATGGATTGGGGTTTGGGAAGTTTATTGATAAAGGACTTTGTAGATTTCCATATCGATCCGTCTTCCGGATTTAGTTGTGCAAAAAACTGTGAGTATCTGAAATTTTTATATCGAATTATTTTATTCCGTAACTGTTTTTGTAGCCCGTTATAGAATCTTTTAAGTGATGGGATTCTGTTTTGCTGCCATTGAACTCTTGCGTTTCTCGTTAATTGAATTAGTTCCCTTATTTCAAACGGAGTATAAAATAAATGAGTTTCCGACAATCTATCCTCTTTGGGATATGAAGTATTTGTTTTACACGCCTCATGGATACTGCTTACCAAATTGATCACTGCATTTTCTATTTCACTTGAAGTTTTTAGAGGAATATTTAAATTGGTATTATGTTCAACTTGTTTAGCGAATCCACTCCAGTTTGTGCTATTATTTGTTAAATAACTTCGCCTTGGTTTGGGTATCGTTTGGATGGTGATGCGGACTAGGACTGGTGAGTGGTCTGAACTGAGCAGAGGCAGGGATTTACAGTTCCAATAGACCTGATGTAAATTTTTTGTTATAAAGAAGTCAAGTATGTTCGGAATGCGGTTTTGGTGCTTAGGCCAATAGGTCGGCTCATCTGGTCCTACTACCTGCAAGTTGTGCTGTCGAATTAAATTAACCAGCATTCTACCTCTGGAATTGTCCTTCCGACATTTCCATAAAGTGCTGGTGGCATTAAAATCTCCTCCTAATATTACCCTGGTTCCTAGGTTTTGGAAAATTGCTCTTATTCTCTCCTTGGGTAGGATTATGTTTGGATGACAATATATTGCTGCAATAGTAAATTCTGATTCCACAGCCCTGATGCTGACTGCCATCAGTTGATAAGCGAAGGAGGCTTCTGAATGAACTACATGATGGCTTAACCCAGTTCTTACTAACACTGCCACGCCTCCGTGAGCTTTCCCATCAGGATGAGAGATACAGTAGGTATTATAGCCAGCAATGTTGAAACTCATCGTTGATATTAAATGCGTTTCGCAGATTAATGCTACATCTAATCTATGTTGATGGATGAATAATTCGAATTCCGCTTTCTTTGATATTATTCCGTTAGAATTCCATAGCATTAATGTTAATGTTTTATTTGTTATAGTTTTATTGGACATTACACTAGCTTATCCAGTAGCTTGTTTAATATTGAAAATAATGGATTAATCAGCGCTTTGAAGTCATTTAACATTATATCTAAAGCACCTATGATTTTAGTTGAGAATTGGTCCATTAGGTTGCTATCTCTGAGAATACTGCTGGGATAGCTCTTCTCACTAAATTTATTGTCGCCGATGTTGTTGCTGGTTTCTGTTTTCGTAAACGTATTTATTCCTATATTCCATGGGTTTCTGCTTGTCGGAGATTTACTTGGTAAGGAAGGGAAGTCCCGCTGGTTTACTTCTAGGTTTTTTATAATGCGATTTCTAGGATGTGTTTGTTTTTCATATACTGCCCGTTTGTGTTCTGGACACCCTCTGTAGTTTGCTGGATGATCACCCCGGCACAGAGCACAAGTTGGTTTCGCGGTAACGTCTTTCTTGCAGTATTTAGAATCATGTTTGTTACCACATTTCACGCACCTAAATGGCAGGTTGCAATAATTGTGCGAATGGCCATACAACTGACATCTCTTACACTGCATAAGTTGTTTTTTGGTATTAAATTCCTGAACCTCTACGCGCGTGTATAATAGTCCATTTAACATGAAGATTTCGTCATTTTTGGCCGACTGGTTCAAATCGACATAGTGCATAGGTAGCTGAGATTTGTTTCTCGGATGTATAACGTTCACAACGTTTCGGACGCTGAAACCTAATTTTTCCAATTCGGTTTTAATTTCGTTTGTGTCCGTAGACGGATGCAGGTTCCGTATAACGACCCGAAACGGTTTTTCATCTATTAATTGATATGTGAAAAAATAATAATTTTTCGCTTGTAACAGTTTAATTATTTTACGATAACTGTCCGCATTTTGGGGGATTATAGTGACTCCAGTGTTTGTTGACTTCAATGCAAATGTAATGTTTTGATCGGAAAGTAAATCGGTTCGGAGAGTTAAGATATTGCTAATATTTTTTACTAATATGGGAGGTATTGTTTTGCTGGTTTTATTTGAAATGTTTACCGAGTTTGAGTCATTACGTTAATATAAGCTGATTGTTGTATAATGAATTACCTATATATATATATATATATCAAGGGCGTCGCCAGCCGATGGGCCAGGGGGGGGCAAAATAAGTTGCCAGCCGCCAAGGGGGGGAGCAAGATGATAGAAAAAGGATATGAGTTATAGAAAAAATAAAATTTATAAGTTGTAAGGGCTCAATATTTTATTAAACAAGAATAAAATCTTAATTAAAACATAATTTTCGTGGATTTCTGGCAAATTATTCATGATTACGCGCTTATGAATGCTCATTATGGCCAGTTGATTAAAAAGTTTCAAGGCTCCAGGGGGGGGGCAGCTCCCCCCCTGCCCCCCGCTGGCGACGCCCATGATATATATAAAATACCATTTCGACTTCCTTGTTAACTTCTTATCTGTTGTTTTCTTATCAGTTATTTCTTTCGCAATTATTTCGAATACCGCGATTCTATTAAACGAAATATCAAAGACATAGCATACGTCTATTACATTTAAATACGCGACATTATCGAACATGCATGCAATATTTCCACTAGATACTAATATATACGAAAAAAGACGTCAAATCATTCCGTTCCGGTACAAATATGAATGTGCCAAACTCGAATAGATAGGCGAAAATGGCAACGGCTTCGTTATCCATTCTCAAAGAAATTATTTACACAACTGCAAACGAAAGTAAAGAATAAAATTAAGTAAGCAATATTGAAATAACATGAATGCACCGACTAATGGAATCCATGAGCACTGATAATCTCTGTGGAAGAATACAAAATTAAACAAAAAAACCATTACTCCACATCCCGATACTTGTAATACATAATTTGCATTTACACATTCGTTAAATAAAACTTGTCGTCTTCAAGAGACTATACCAAATTCTTTACCCCAAAAAAAGGTATTTAAATGTATAATATGCCATTGCGGAAATCACCCGATCTAGATAACGTTACTGGTGAAATTATCTCGCACTTATCACGGAAATCGGTGATTATGCTACACATTTTTAATGGAATATTGCTAACCGGATGCTTCCCCAAGACGTAGAAGAAATCTGTAATAATTATGCTACATAAGCCAGGAAAGCCGCCGCATATGGAAGTATCTTCATACAGACTTATTAGTCTATATTCAGCTGGCTACGTAAGGGCTTTAGAAAAAAGTTAATACTATCTCGCATACATTCGATTATGAACAGCAATGATGTAATACCAAACCAGCAGTTCGGTTTTGCGCCGAGCATTTCACGATACAGTCGACGCTAGAGAAAAAGGAAATATGTTCTGCGGATTTTTCGGACGTTGTCCAAGAGATCGACAAATCGTGGCATGCTGGACTACTATTCAAGTCGAAGCAATTTCTTCCTTCTGATAAATATGCTCTTCGATTATATGTGACACCGATAGAGCATTTGTTGTCAAGATCAATGATTCCTTTTCTTCGGAAGAGTATAAAGCTTTATCGTCAGTACCGCAAGGTAGTCTATTGAGACGACCCCCATTATTCTCTATCCATACATCCGATCTACCTAGTTTGTAATACTAGCAACATACGCTGATGATATAGCAATTTTTAGCGTTAAATAAGGATGCCGCACATACACACGAATAATTCCGTTCAGAAGAACCATTTAAACCGAATAGTCAGGTGGGCACAGCGAAGGAGGATAGTTTTTAATACGGATAAGTGCCGACGCAGTACATTCACAAACCGAACTACTGAATATCCAACGATAAACATTACTAATAAAGTAATTCCGCAAGTCCATCTCGTAACGTACCTCTCGCAATGTATCTGTACCGAAGGCTTACATGGCGCCTTCATGTGACACAAACTCGACAGGGCGTTGCTGCCCGCGCTAAGCTATTGCATTCATTATTGGGACACAGGTCGGCATTGAACTTAAACACGAAGCGACGTATTCATTTAACGATGATTGCTCCGATTTGGCGATATGGTTTAGAATTACTATATGGTTCCACTTGTAAAAGTTAGCCTATATATATACATTTTGCATGTTGAATCGCCGGAATAGAGAGCTGTTCATTTATTATTTACGAGATTATTACGAATTTTGATCTTGCTGAACACGGAACCCAAAAAGACACACACAAAAAACCACAAACAAAACGAACTTGCTAATCACCGCAACGCGGGTCATCGTGTCTTTCGTGACAAGCATATAACGAATTCACAAATCCATTAATCGAGTACACGAGTTAGCAGCGTGTTGTAAATAGGATAATAAAAAACAATATATGTAAAGTTCAAATTGAAAGGAAATAAAACCGAAATAATTACAATCGAATAGTTCTCACGCGACGTATTCGAAAGTAGTCAACCCAGAAAATCATTTGTAAAGGCCCTCGATGCGCGCCAGGTCACAAAACAAAATACCGACACGAAGAAACAAAAAAATGACCTAACGAAGTGACGAACAAATATTACACAAAATAAATACAATTCTGTTCAATGGATACTCACGGCGCAACTCATTTTAGCGAATGCTCGAATAAAGATGTCGGATCACTCAGTTTAATCACGAATTTAATCGAACGTTAACACAATTTAATATATCAAAAAAAAAAACAAAGAAAGAAACCGGAAATCTATTAACACACATGTACGCGACCAAAACACGCACAAAGCCCGTCGCTAGAATTTCAACATTCGCAGCTACCTGTTTTAGACTGATTGACCCAAACAAAAAACAGCGCCAAGCTGTCTAAACAAAGACCGACGCTGACCCTTAGAAAGTGGCCATTCGTTTATAGAGTCGCTAGTGCAGCAATGAATTTAATTCATGAAATAATGCGAAACACATATTTACATGTAAAAAATAAAGATGTCAAATAATTCCTATCCTCCCAAGATAAACAACGCATATTTATTTACAGCCGAAAAAGATAAACGTAAAGCGAGAATAGGATAGAAGAAAATAAACCCGATGAGGTTAAAATAAAAGCGAAAGCTATATCAGAACAGCTAACTGGAAGTATTTTTTGAAAAGTCTGTAACGAATAGGTAAATTTGGATAGTACGACTATGAAAATAACGGATATAGAAAAATGAGGAAATTCTATCGACAATACAGCGGAAGAAAAAAAAAAGGAAATAAGAGTAAAAAGACTTAATCCGAAAGGAGATATTATTTTATTCAACCATGCAAATAGGCACGGGGGAAAAAAGCGGCATTTATCAACGAAGAATTGGCGATGGCCTCGAGCCTAAATACGCTAACATTCGAAGCGACTTGCGACAAGCCCAGTAAACAATGCGCCACGAACATGAAGAAAATTCATTTATTCGATTTCTAGTCGGATTACGCGGACACGATGTGGCATTTTACACATATTGCTTCTTACTCAAGCTACTCGGTCAAATAACTATAATCAGGGCCGGATTATAGCTAAATGCCGCTGTGGGCTCAGTAATTTCTGCCGCTTTTGGAATAATTTATAAATTAAGTAATAAAAATTATAATCGAGGAACTGAAGTAAGAAAGGACATAAAAGTTAAAAATCAATTTTCAAATAAAAGTTAAAAAAGTTTTCAATTAAAAAATTTTTCATACATTTTTAAAACATACCTAAATTTTATTATAATTCTATACATGCACTATTTTTTCATGTGTCAATTAAAGTTTACATTTTTTACGACGCGATTTTAAAGATGCAAATTCATTTATTACATCATGAAAGTTTAAATTCTTTATACTAACTGTTCTTCAATAAATAAAACAGATAAATCATTTAACTCTTTTGGTAGGACATTGTTGATCTGAAAAAATTTTTAATTCTTTTCATTGTAGGAAAGAAGCGTCCTGCTGAGCAAATTTTATTCAGCGCTAATCTTTCTTTGTGTTTTTTCCCAATCACGTTATTGTAATTGTGTTTTTTGTAGTGTTGTTAGAGTTGGTTTTTCCAGTTACATTGAGTTTTTACTTTTTTTCGTTAAATGATCACAAAAATTAAATAAATTGTACATTTATTCTTAATATATTATTTTCGCCGTTAGCGCGTTTATTCATCAGATTCAGTATTCAGAATAGTTTCAACAGGTTATGGGACCAGCACGCTTCCCGCAGTGCCCCAGTGCCACACTGCTTTGAGCACCTTTCATCGTTTGGTACGGCACGAAATAATATAAATAATTCTTCGAAAAATCTTCTAACTTTTGTCGTATCAATGGGATACCGCTATTACATTTGTGAATTTTCAGTTTTTCTTCCAGTCTTGTTTGACCTCTTATCCATGCCGACCAGCCATTGTGCACAATTCGAGAATTTCCTTTAACTGCTAATATAACACCATTTTGCCTAATAATAATGCACGTGTTCCGGTTTACACTTCGTTAATTTTAAATTCATTTCTCGATTCCCCTGCTTACATGTCATTTGTCTCTATAATCATTTGGAAATTTTACCTAAATCAATATATTCCCATTTTAACTTCTCTGTACATTAATGCAAGTTAAAAAATGATTTTATCACATTCCTCTCCTACCCTGCTGCGATTAAAACGCCATAATATGTAACAATATTTTGGAAATTTTAAGTATTTTTCAAAAGAAAAAACTTTTCGATCTCATGTAAATTTGTCACCTTTCCAATTTTGCCGCTGTGGGCTGTAGCCCATTTAAGTCCGTGGTGTAAATCCATGACTGACTATAATACGAATAGATGACATACGTACCGACGCTGTGTCAAAGTTATGCATTTTATTTTCCCTTACTCCGAAACAAGTAAGGCCATTACAATTTATTAGGTGCAATTTTATTTCTTTACAAAATTACGGTTAGAAAGCGAAGAAAGGACTACAAAATGCTCGCTGGTAACACTTGTGCGTTGCTTTACGACAGAAAATCAACAGAGCACATTGCGAAATAGGAAGAAGAAATAGGTGTTGATAGTATAGCACCGCGAAGAAACAACAGCGAAATATCACAGTTTTCATTTCTGATTAGCTCCCGCCGATGAGATGAGCAGCTTTTATAAAGAGACACGTCTTTGTCCTTTATTCTTTGTAGCTTTATATTATAATAATTATAATTGTTATAGAATGAGGTAGTTATATTATTTAAATGTAAAATCTTCCTTCGAGTCGAATTTACATTAATTTCACTTAACGTTAACTTTCTCATATTATGTAAAATTATAAAAGAAAAGGAGCTTTCCTTTTTTTCTGTTGCTGTGAGGGCTAGAAGCAGGAAGAAACGTCTTACGTAATAATAAATAGCGCCCGAATATTTGTGCGGCAAGAATGTACGAATAAGTAGTTACATCGTTCGTCTTGAATCTTTTACATCAGTTCGTTTCTGAAAGTTGAACAAAGCATAAACGAGCACTTAGGAAGGGGCTGGTATATTAAGAGGGCACATCTTTTCAGTGAGGTTGTACCTAGGGGCAAACCGTTGATGTATATTTTGTACACTACTCCCAGAAATTCCTCTGGATTTGCTAGAATTTCTGCGAAATTTCTATGGAACTCCTGCGAGATTTGCTGCAGGATCCCTATGGAATTTTTGTGGGATTGTTGGAATTTTTACGTGTTATACATCAACATTTCTCAGCAGTTTACCCCTTAGGTTGCAAACAAGATAGTAGCAAAAATACCATCTCATCAGTCCTGCTGATTATCTATATATGTATGTATATAAAAGCGAAAATCTGTAAATATTTGAAAGTCACAGCAATTATTAACATATCAATGCAACTACTAGGTCTACGAAAAGCTGAAATTGATACCTAATACAACGATACTATGTACTGACGTCATTTAAAAATGTATTCAAAGATTCAAATTTTTTAGGGGTGAAAAAAAGGGTAAAAGTCAAAAAATCGTTTTTTAAAAAACTAATAATCACGCTACAGTCAAAACTATTTGCACCAGACAATTGAAATTTTACATGAACATTACTTATGTACTGAAGATGAACAATAAGAACGTTTTTTTGAACATCCGAACTTTAAAGGGTGAAAAGAGGTTAAAAACCACTTTCCGAAAAATACAAAAATCGGTGTAAACAGGTTTATCGAATTATAATTTCGCACAAAAAAAAACTTTTATATGGTCTACTCAAAGTATGCACACTTTTTTGTAAATCCTCAAAATTTTAAGGGGGAAAAATGGCAAAACCCCGTTTTTGAGAAAACCACCAATCACGCTACAGTCCACACCAATTGTAATTATCACGTGTAATTTCATGTGAATATAATGTATGTACTAAAAATATCAAATAAGCGAATCATGATTATCAATGTGAATACAATATATATATACTGATGATGTCAGGTAAGTACGGTTTTTTGAAAGTTTGAATTGGAAGACATGGAGAAGGATAAAAAACCATTTTCCAAAAATCACATTAACCGTTATATTTCTTATAAAAATGAGTTACCAAATTATATTTTTGTCTTAATATTCTTTATACGGCATACCAAAAGTATATACGATTTACTTTACATACCCTAAAGTTTAACTGTATCAAAGGTTTCACCCCGTTTCTGGCATAAAATGATGATCACGCCTCAGCCGAAACCATTTGCATTGGTTATCAGAAAGCCCATTTCAACATATACCATCTACCAAAAATATCAAGTGAGAAAGATTATTTGAAAAGTTGAACTTTAAGTGGTGAAAAATGGTTAAAAACGGTTTTCAAAAAATAACTAAAGTGCTATATCGTCGTAATAAATAGGTTTACCATATTGTAATATTTACGAAGGTTGTTCCATTTTATTATATCTTCGGAATTTTAAGAGTGAAGAAGAGTTATATTCTATTTTTAGGAAAACTTACTATCACAAAACATCCGGATAGAAGTGTGCTTTGCCTATTCAGCTTGGTTTCGGATTAAAGTGATTTAGAAACTGCAATTGTCTACAATTCAAATAGCCAATTATTAGGAGAAGACAGAAATATTTCTGTCGATCAGTTTTTATCGTATCCGAAAAGAGTAAGAAAACATGCTTCTGTCATAGTGTTGTGTTATGATGTTTTATTTATTTAAAAGCAGAGAGAATGACGGTTTCATTTGATTACGATGACTTTTTGTCTCTTGAGCGATTCCACATGTTCTCTTTCCGATTTAGTTTCTTTTTTTTTTCGGTTCGTTTAGTGTTTAATAACAGCGTAAACAATCTGGTGTTTATTCTGAACAGGGACAGCGTATCAATAGGGAAAATTAAACTGTTTCCATTATACCAAACAATTCATTTCTGTATTGTCCGCGTTCGTTTCAAATTTGTTTCGATCTGCATATTTTCTTTTCATTTTGTTTACATCGAAATTATTTTGTTTTCGTAAGTTTTGTCCGTTATATTTGGCGTTGTTAATCGTTTAAAAAAATTTTGTGAATTGCCTGGCCGTGCAAATATAAAATCCTTTTAAATTAACTTTTTAACCTTCTTTTTCGTATTTTTTTTTTTTTTTTATTTCTGTCACTACTGTCTCTGTAATTACTGGCAAAGGCAACGGTTTACTTTTCTTTTTCTTGTTTTTGAATTATTCCACATGTATAATTTCAAGCGATTCAGGTAAGATTCATGCCCAATGTAAATGTATTAATTATCAAATTTATGTATTACATTTTTATATGTTTTATGTGAAAAGTTTCCCAGAAAATTCGTTACAAATGTAGCTTCCTAGAATATCGTTTTCGCTCAAGGAAGTAGCAAACTGTCTGAAATCAACTCCTCGCCTTAAAGCTCCAGGGGCGGATAAATTAACTGGTGAAATATTGGTTAGATTACCTCAGAAAGCGGCTACATTACTCTGCTACATATTTAACTCTATGCTGCGAAATGGATACTATCCGAAGCAATGGAAAAAAATCAATAATACTAATGGTCTTAAAACCTGAAAAACCTCAAACCTATTTATATTCTTATCGGCCAATATGCTTACTTAGTATGTTATCCAAGGTTTTTGAGAAATTATTACTTATTAAAAAGGATTTGTTTGATAGTAGAAAATCAAAAGGTGTTATATTCCTAATCATCAGTTTGGCTTTTGACCTAAACATTCTACAATTCAACAATGTCACAGACTTGCAGATGTAGTGGCAACGGTACTCGAAAAAAACAAATATGTTCAGCGGTTTTTTTTGATGTGGAACAAGCTTTTGATCGTGTCTGGCATACCGGGTGGAAATTTAAATTAAAGCAGACACTTCACCGGACCTCAATCTACTACTAGTATCGTACCTAACAACTAGAACATTCTCCGTCATAATTAATGAGGTCCTTCCTGAAGAAAGAATCATATGTGCTCCGGTTCCACAAGGAAGTCTTTGGGCCCAATATTTTATTCAATATACACAGCAGACATATCGGTCTTTAATCAGACAATTCTAGCTACATTTGCAAACGATATAGCATTAATGGCCTGTAACGAAAATCCCGATTTTGCGAATATAGCAATTCAAGATCACATCGATAACATACAAACGTGGACCAGCAACTGGAGAATTAAGTTCAATGCTAAAAAATGTCAACACATAGCTTTCACTAATATAGGTCTATTATATGTTCGAAGTTAATAATAAATAATTCAGAAATACCGCAGGTTAATTCCGTGAAATATCTGGGAATGTATTTGGATCGCAGACTAAACTGGCGTTTCCATACAGAAGAAATTAGTAGAAGAGTCTGGACATGAGCCAAATTGCTGTATCCAGTAGTAGGAAGAAGGTCTAGTTTAAGTCTGGATTTAAAAAGACGAATATATCTAATGGCTATAGCGTCAGTCTGGAAGTATGGTATAGAGCTGTACGGAACTACTAAAGCATGTAACCTACTACAGGTACAACGGTAGAAATCAAAGATACTTCGCATGATGGCTTCGGCTCCTAATCATGTCTCTAATCATACTCCCTACAAGGATTTTAATATTCCATTAGTCCAAAATGTACATGTGCACTAGTATCAAAAAATTTTCGATAAACTTCGTCATAGCGACAACCCTAATATATTTCGGATGTCAAGAAATACGTTGTCGGGCAATCCTAGAAGAAGATTAAAAAGAATATGTCTCTCATCATACGGACACTATAACCAGTATTCATTGTCCGTAAGGATATTTTCGCTTTTGCATCTAACTGATAATAGGACTTTCAAGCGTGCTTTGGCCATTATTATACTACGCCCACGTATAGTGAGGTAGCATATCTTCTGTGTGTTACCAAGTATCCGAAAGATAAGTGGCTTCAACAAAATTCAACGCCGAACAAGAAAGAGAAGTGGATATCACGCGTCACTGGACCGATATTTCTTAAGAGCACATACATGTGGAATTTAATATAGTGTATATTATTATCAGTTGCCTCATCTTCACTAAGAACGGAGGTAATATCGCTTTTAATTTTAATTTATTTTACTTTTTCTCTTTTAGACTATTATTGAGAAATGCCAATTATGGCCAGGTTTGGCCGGTGTGGCAAAAAAAAAAAGTTTATTCAATAATTGTTATTTTTTTAATTTTCACTTTCGTGTATTTAAGTTTAATCTTATATATATATATATATATATATATATATATATATATATATATATATTTATTCACTGTAATCATGAATGTAGAATTAATATATGTTAATGATACAATCCCCTTCGGGGGCACAACCTTGACGTGGTGGAGGGGCTTGCGTGCTTTTACGATGCTTAGAGCTATGTTGGCGGTAACATAGTTACTTGAAGGGCCACCCTAGCCAAACAGGTCTAAGCGGAGGAGCCAGACAAAGCGTGCCCAGATACTAAATCCAGAAGCGTCTGACCCTGATAGGGCGGCTACCTGGTCGGCATCTGTACTCCATGTTAGGAGCGGCCGTAATAATAAGAAGGAAAACTATAAACTCTTCAGCAGGCAACGGGAAACCACTGAAGTATTTTCCCTCGAAAATCATGATAACGAAAAATACAAAAGTGAAGTTGGCCAACACACTGATTTTCTCGATCTTACTGTATGCAGCAGAAACTTGGATACTGAAAAAGGCAACTATAAGACGAGTAGATAGTTTCCAGATGGTTGGCAAAGGGTTCTTAAAATACCCTGGACGGCAAAACGAACCAATACATCTGTAATAGAAGAAATCGGGACTGCGCAACGATTATCCAGTATTGTACTCAGCCGTAAGATGAAATTTTTTGGACACCTTATGCGCAGAGAAAATGGAATGGAGCGCTGGCTGATACAGGCGAAAGTGGAAGGCAAGAGATCCAGAGGTCGACCACCAGCGCGATGGACCAATGCGATACAGGATGTAACGGGTCTGAGCTTACAGATGTCCTGTCTCAAAGCAGAGAATCGCGAACAATGGCGAAAAATAATTAAATTGGAGTCGCCATGATCACGACACCCCTCTGGGGTTTTCGACCAAATGATGATGAATGATACAATAGTTGCCCATTATATAAAATACCTAGATAGAGATGATGCATGTTTGTTTTCGTTTTTATCTTATTTATTGTATAATAATGAATTATTTGGAGTAGAAATACGAAAATGTATTGTACAATATGTTTGTAAAAACTGGAAGAATAGTATGAAATAAATAATATATTCGTCAACAATATTTACCAACATGTGTATAGAATTCCGCATTTTCCTTCAGTTTGTATTTCATTTTCAGTAAGTTAAGATAAAAAAGTATGCAGAATGTAAATTAAATGTAATCTTACTTATGTTACATTTTAACGACTAATGGGGTCATTTTCAAAGGCGGTATGTAATTACCTTATCTTTATCGCTTAAAATTGTTTGTCGCATATTTCGTATATATAAATACTTCTTTTAACATCAGTCTTCATCAACTTGTTTAACGGTATCGTTTTAAACACTTTTTGGTGAATAAGCATTTTTACAAATTAAAGATGAAGAAAATTTTATTCTTGACAACTATATGCTGTTTCTTTTGCGCAAATTATGGGGTAAGTTTTTGGAACATAATTCAACATTTACACCTGGTATATTTAATTATTTACCTTTTCCTTTCTTCACAATGTCTAAATTATAAATATTCTAGAAAGCAAATACATGCAATAATTATTTTGCACGTAAATTAAATAAACGTTTTGGGAACCACTATGCAATATTCCCCTGAACAAAAAGTATGAATAACTTTTTTTGGCATGACCTATGAAATCAGTCGATATTTCATTATAATTAGTAGAGAGGACGTAAATAAACATATAAGCAGTTAAGTATAATTCATGCAAAATTTGCGGTGAATAATTTTACTTCCGCTGAAAATCAAAGCTATGCTTTTCTATTTCTTAAAGTAGAATTATAAAAAAAAAAAATTCAGTCAAATATAAGGTTTCATGCGCTGAAGATTCCGTACGTAAGTTAACGATAACCATAATTATTTAGTGTGTAAGAAAATTTGTTTGAATAAACTGCCATTTTTACTTTATTATTTTAATTTAATATCTTAATAAATTTCAGAGATCTTTTCTAATAATAATTTAAAACAGTTAAGCAAAATACTAATTTGAATTGAAGGCTTAGACTAATTTGAAGTGGTAATGGTTATGAAAAAAAATTAATTAAATTATTTTTTTATTTATTTAATTTTTATTTATTTTTTTTAAATTATTGGTTCATATTTAATAATACTAATATTAAGGTTTTATGATTTTTTAAAATGTATAATTTCATTATTCCCTACACCTATCTTTTTTGAATAGCCGATCATTAAAGACACTTAATAAATATATAAACGAAAACAGGCAAAAATGATTAATTAGAAATAATATAAATGCTACGTATCACTCTACTGCGGCTGCTAGAATGTTGGTATTCTCTCCTGGCAGGTTAGTGTACGTTGGTGAATAGGTCCTGGATTCTCGGTAAACGAGGGGAAGACACGATAATCGAAATTATAACAGTTTACGAATTTTGTAAATGTCACTAATTTAAAAACCGAATTTCGAGGCGATTTGGTTACTAGCACCTTGTTAGATCAAACTTCTTTCGGTTGCGAGACAAACTGGTTACTTTACCAAAACAAGTCGATATATGTAGTTTCGCGATGTGACAAAGACTGTCATTCTACTTAGATGATTTTTTAATAATTCGGTTTTATCTTTCGACTCTCTCAATACGTTAGACCATTATTAATCATTTTTTTTAAATTTATTTACTAGCATAGTGCGTTACATTGTTTAACAAATCGAAATACTATTCGAATCTGTTTCTCATCAGGATGACGTACCGCCTAAACAATGATGCGATGAGTCCGTTCCTTTTATTACAGTTTATAACAACACTAACACAAGCCGTAATGAAAATAACCAAACCGAAACCTGCGATCCTGTTCCGTTTCTTAGCCCTCGTACTAACGCTACCAACGCAAATTTTACAACGATCCGAACCAAATTCTAAAAACTGCTGCAGTCTCGTATTCCGATAAAGCCAAAAGAAAAATAACACCGATTAACAGACGCGTTTATTCCGTGCATTCAAGAAACCCACTTAAAACAAAACCAACATTTAAAACTAAAAAACTATAAGTTCTCGAGCAGGGGCGTAGCTACCGCCGTATCAGCCGTATCAATGATATGGGGCCCCCGGGGCAAAGGAGCCCCGGGGCCCGGAACGTGTGTGAGCAAAAATTCGTAAAAATGTAGTATGACTTTCAGAATTCAGATATATAACGAAATAAAATCGCACTCATTCGTCTATGTTCCCACAATTCGTTATCAGTTATTGAGAAGTAAGGTCGTATTCTGTAGAAAGGCTGAAATCGTCTTCATCTATGGATGATTTAATAAATAAGTTTGCCGAAAAAATGGCGAGAAAAATGTATATTTGATTGAAGTAGAATTGTTTGGATTGAACTGTAACTTAGCTCCTAGGAGCGTTTATTGTAAGTAATAACTTATAATCGATAAATAATTATTTTCATTTAAAGCGAGCGTATTTGTTTTTTTTTGTGAAAAATCTTTACACTTTATTAGGACCTCCCCAACAAATTTTGATACAGGGACCGTCTAAGGCAAGCTACGCCACTATTCTCGAATCAAATCCGGCGTTTGCTGGTTGTGCGCATGGAAGGTAATATTAGCCGTTCGTTTGGATATTAATTTTCAACAGATAATGTTACCATCCGATATTCAACCAGTAACAGTCGAAATTCATACACCAGCTCCACGGGAGCCTCTAAACATAATTCCGAACCGTATTTCGAAACTTTTAGAATTTCCAAAAAGTTCAAACATTCCCTTCCCTCCAGCGCCGCGAGTATTACAGTTAAAAATCTTGAACACGGTTAAACATATGCGCTTCGACATGTATTGCTCAAGTTTGAAACATCAAGGTTTGAAAGTTTCGTGAAGGAAATAACTTATGGTTTCGTTCTCGACACTTTCCATCGATGTACACGTGACCGGAAAAAAAAAAATTATTTTTGAAACTTTCGAGCTTTCGGCGCTTAAAGGTCCGATTTAAAATTGGAAACCCAGATGTTCCAAAGTAAAGAAATAAACAGGGACGCGCATTTTTTTAACCTTGTTCAAAATCTTGAGCTGCAGTACATAAATTACAAGCGAGGTTACACGTCATTTTTCACGATTTTATGAACTTTTAGTAAACTTCCAACGTTTCGTTAAGAAAATGAAATACGGGTCCGTTCCCGAAAAATAGCGCTGTTTCCAATAATGATACGTTCGAAAACAATTTTTTTTATCAAATTTCAAGCTTTCAGAGCCCCAAGGCACTAATTTTAAAGTTGGAAATCTAGATGTTCCAAACCAGTGAAATATACGTGGATGCCCATATTTTCTACTTCCCTCAAAATTTTTAGCTTTAATACTTGCGTCACAAATCAATACTCGCGCTATTTCGAACCTCTCGGGAATTTTGAAAATTACGATAAGAAAATGAAATACAGATAGCGATCCTTTCAACGATGTATAAAATGCCCGGGAACCCCCCCCCCCCCCCCCAAAAAAAAAAATTTCGAACTTTTGGCCCCCCACAAGGGTCTAATCTTAAAGACGGAAATCCGGATGTTTCAAACTAGAGAAATATACGGGTCTACGCATATTTTTAACCGTGGTAAAAATTGTTAACTACAAAAATCGCGGCGCTAGGGGACACGCCATTTTTCGCGCTTTTTTGAGCTTTACAGTAACTTTGAAAGTTTTTTTAAGGAAATGAAATACGGTTTCGTTCCCGACAAATAGCGATATTTCTAACGATATATCACGTACCTGGGTGAAAAATTTGTTTTTCAAAATTTTGAGCTTTCGGCGCCTTGACGGTCTAATTTTAAAGCTGGAAAACTGGATGTTCTAAATTAGAGAAATATACGTGGAAGGGCATATTTATAACAGTGCTCAAAACTTTCAGCTATAATATTCACGGCTCTGGGGGGGCACGTAATTTTTTGCGCTTTTTTGAATTTTTCGGCAACTTAACATAACTTTTGTACCGTAATTTTTTAATTTTTTGAAAGGACTTCTGCATTTTAGTTTATATTTTAAATTTCAGCTTTATAGGTTTATCGGGTGATGAGTTATGATTTTTTAAGTGATTTTTGAGGTCGTTTTATGTACCATCTGATATATTCTTGACGGTTTTTTGGGTTTCTCGCTGCCCGGGGTAATCGGTCATCTTTAAGTTATGGATCGTTTTAAAGAGAATTTTAATTGTAATATATGTTCCAAATTTGAAGTTTATAAGTCAAGCCGTTCGTGAATTATTGATTTTTATTTGATGTTTTTAACATTATATGTATACAGATCCTAAAAAATTGGTGCGGTCAAATTTCTTCACGGTACAGATTTCATTACCAAATGGAACTAATCTTATTTTTTAACGATTTTCTGGTGTTTTTTTTTCGAATTTTCGCGGGAGGGGGCGACGGTCATAATTGGACTCTTTTACAAGTGCTCATGATTTGAAAGAAATAGTGACCGTATTTCGATTTTTTTATAGAATTTTAAGTTTGCAAAAATACTTTTAAGAAGCATGATAATTAAAGTGTACTCCATTTACGAAATCAGTATTTTTAATATTTATGAACTTTAAATTTTTGGAAAACATGATATACTGTACTGTTTCATTAGTAAATCAATTGTTTCTTATACCAAAACTATACCGGTATCCTACTATTTTCTATATAATTGTAGATTGCGTAATAGATAATCAATAATTTGAACATGTAGTTAATATTATATTGGCATGGGATATTTAGTAGTTACTCCCGTGAACATGAAGTGTTTGCTTCGAAACGCGCCGAGGATATAAAAATTATATATTATTGTTTAATAAATGTTAAAAATTTATTTTTGTCGGATTTTCTAATTTCCCAAGTAATCTATCTTTTAAAATCCTCTCGTAACACTTTTTGATGCAAGGAAGCAATGTGATTGGACAGTAGGACGAAATTATTTCCCCAAGTTTATCTGTTTCTTGAATGGAGTAATTAGAAATTCTCTTCAATTATCTGAATAAATTCAGTATTAAATAGTAAATTCCAACCGCCTTTGTTGAAGAATTATTACAAAGAATATGGAGTATTTGAGTATGATTCAGTGTTGTTGGTATTAATTCTGAATTATGAGGTACATAAGCTGGAGCAATAAGATTGACGAAATTAACAAAAACTTCCTGATCCATAAATTCAGTATAAAATGAGTTCTACCTATTAGAAAAATGTTTCACTTTGCTCCAAATATTGCTCAGTAGAGTATTCCTATTAAACGATGAAATTAATTTTTTTCATCAGCTTCTTTTTATAGCAAGTAAATATTGTCATATTAAGGCTTCCTGTATTTTATAACCTAAATAATTAGTTTCGGTTTTGGATCTATGAAATCGTCTAAGGAGGGTACTTTATTCATTCAGGGATGTTGAACATTCAGGTATCCACCAAGAGGAAGATTGGCCTATTTCCCAAATACTCTTTATTGTGCTTATTTAAATTCGTAGGAATCCAGTAATTCAACAGTTGCTGACGGGGAAACTCAAACCATGTAGGCTTAAATGTTGTAAACCTGCAAATCTCGTGTAAACTGTTCACATGTACGTTGCTGTATCCAAAACTAGTCGCTGGGCTAAGTTTATATTTCACGTTCCTTTCACAGTGTTATATTTATTACTTTTTTAAGATTTATTTTAAGATTGTAATAAATTGCTTATAAAAAAAAAAAAAATAGTGTTTCTAACCCAATAGATAAATTATTGGAAGGCTTCTGGTTACTCAAAGCGAACAAAATAACTTGAACTGAGAAAATTCATATAATTTGGTGTTCGCTTATTTTCGAATAAAGCAAATCCTAAAATTTGTTCTAACTTTCGATTGTTTGATAGATAGATGCACACATTACAGCATGCACCCATGGATATATAGAAAAATCGGCATTGCCGAACATTTAATAAAGAATAAACACAGGTTAACATTAAAAATAGAACAAGATCTAGAACTATATAAATAAAAATAAATAAATATCTTTAGACATAAATAAACCTGATAATAACCTATTGCTACATACGTAATTAAAAATCTTGACTTTTAATTCCTCCTATAATATTTTTTGTATTCTTTATTTTTATTTATTTATTTTTTTTTTATTATTATTTTTATATTTTATTATACAATTTTTAAATATTTAAATCAATACCGATTTTAATCATTTGTGTTAATCGTAAGTTGTAATCGATATTTGTCTTTATTTTCATTGTTAGATTTGTTTTAATTTTAACTCTAACACTTAATACTGTACCCATGAGAGTATGGAGCATTGTTCTCCAAAACATGTTGAGAAAATTCATTTAAAATTATTGGGAATTTAATATAGTAAAATAACTTCTGTGTATGTATAAAATTTGTGAATATTTATTAGACTGATTGGAGTTTTTATAATATACACCCTGTCAAGAAAGTATCGGGAATTGTTAAATAAAACGAACAATTTTTAATTTTCATCCAAATTTATTTTGTCACCTTCAAAATAACATCCATTCGAAGCGATGCACATATGCCAACGCTTTTTCCACTCGGCAAAGCACTTCTGATAGGCGGTTTCCGGGATGGCCTTTAGCTCTCGCGTCGCATTCGTCTTGATGTCATCAATCGATTCGAAGCGCATTCCCCGTAGCGGAAATTTGAGTTTTGAGAATAGGAAGAAGTCGCAGGGTGCTAAATCTGGTGAATACGGCGGTTGTTCGATGATATTTACCGAGTGTTTGGCCAAAAACTCATTCACAATTATGGCTTTGTGAGACGGCGCATTATCGTGATAGAGAATCCAAGAATTGTCGACCCACAAATCGTTACGTTTACGACGGATAGCCTCTCTCAAACGTCTCAAAACACTTAAGTAAAACTCTTTGGTGACTGTCTGTCCGGCTGGCACATATTCATAGTGTACCACGCCTCGAATATCGAAGAAAACAATCAACATGATCTTCACTTTCGATCGGCTTTGGCGAGGTTTTTTCGGCTTTGGCGCGCCAATTGGCCGCCATTCGGACGATTGCTGGTTCGTAAGCGTGTCGTACTCGTACACCCATGTCTCGTCACCAGTAATTATCTTTTCCAAGAAGGTAGGATCCAAATTGGCTCGATCCAGCATGTCTGCAGCTACCTGTTCTCGGTACTTTTTTTGAAAGAAATTCAGGTCTTTCGGAACAAGCCGAGCCGCAACGCGTTGCATACCCAATTTTTCGTGCACAATCGTACGTACGCTCTCGTGTGACATGCCCAATCCATGAGCCATCTCTCTCAAGCTCACATGACAATTTTCAGCAACGATTTCCTTGATTTTATCGACGTTATCATCGGTCACACTCGTTGAAGGCCGTCCAGAGCGAGGCATGTCTTCGACCGTCTCCCGACCATCCTTGAACGCTCTGTACCACTCGTAAACCCGCGTTTTTGATAAAGCAGATTCACCAAAAGCCTTCTGTAACATTTTCAGTGTATCGGCACAAGAAATTTCGTTCGAAACACAGAATTTAACACAAGTACGTTGTTCAATATTTTCACTCATTGTAAAACTTCGACAAAACACTTCAAGGTCGACTGATTTTAACAGCTGCTGTAAACACACTGGTTGACAGATCGCGCTAAAAATAGGCATCATAATACAAAACAGTTGTACCAACCTGGAAAAAAAAAATTATCTGCCTAGCTATTACCCGGGAGATTTAAATTGACAATTCCCGATACTTTCTTGACAGGGTGTATATTAATAACCTTTCCTTACACCAATCTTTCGGTATCAGTCGACCGCTAAAAATGCAATATCAGGTGAATACGAATAACCGATTACAAACGTTATAAACAAAAATTTAATATAAAGTTTTATGTATCACTGAGTAGCCCGGTGATGCGTGGTCCTTTCTAATGTCGGAATCTAGAAGAACTAGAAAGAGAGGAGATGGATATTGATACAATACAGGATCAAGAAATTAATGCAAAGGACGAAGCTCTCAGTAAGGACAAAGATAAACAAACGAAGGGAAAACAGAAAATTAACAAATGCATAACACAGAACGTAGTGACTAATAAAAAAAACGAAATCGAAGATAAAACCATTATAAATTCAAAAAATATAAAAAAAAAACTAAATTAGACGAACAGGACACAATTGAAAAGATATTACTACCCATAAAAGGAAAAATTGAAAATCAGAAAAATGTAATAAACAAAAATGAATTAGCAGTAAGTACAATTAAAGACATACTGCCATCCGACTCGGTAAACGTAGTAACAGTTATAACACAACTAAAAACTATTCATAATGCATCAACGGATAGAGCCCCGAAAATAAGATTAACTAAAATTATTAATAAATTCAAAACGGAGATAGCGAATCAGCAAGGGAATTAAATAGTAAAAGAAAAATGATTCAATGTCTGCAATATAACGAAAATCATAGTAAACAGGCAAGGGATATACCGTGGGCTAATGTAATAACTAGAAATATTGATATCGTATTTATAAGTGACAGGTGCAATAGTAATTATGTACCTACTAATTATAAACAAATTACACATAGAAAATTAAGTATAATCTATAGAAACGGGGCACCAATAAACCGTATACATATATGCATGAGGAATATAACATAGTTGTTGTAATAATAAACGGTATAATATTTATACTAACGTATATACCTCCCAATAAATTAGCAAGTAATTATTTTCATTTTCTAAGTATATATATATATAAGTAATAATAACTTACGTAAATTTGTATTGCTCGATGATTTAAATGCGAGATATACACTCTGGGATAAAATTAACAATTCAAGAGGTAACGAATTATATAGTTTAATACAATATTTTGAATTACATACAGTGTGCAACGAAAATATTCGGACACTAGGTAATTTTTTCATTTTTTGATTAAAAAGTTGTATTTATGCAAACTTTTTGAAAAAAAAAAATGTAAGGGCATGTTAGAACAGAACATTAGGTAATAGAGACAGTAAAAACTTTCGATGCACAATAATAATAACAAGCGGAAATTTGAAACAAAATAAAAGTAGTCTATTTAAGGCGCAACAAAAATATTCGGACAGCTTCGATAAAACTCAAAAATTCAATTTTAAAATCACTTTTAATATTTTGTCGATAACCCTTTCTGTTGAATAACAGCAATCATCCTCCTGGGCATCCATTCAACTAATTTTTCTGTAAATTCGGATGAAATTTTTCGCCATTTTTGCTCGATAATTATTTTTAGCTGTGTTTTATTTCTAATATTCGTTTTCCGAATTTTTCGATCCAAGTGGTTCCACAAATTTTCGATGGGATTGATGTCCGGTGATTGAGGTGGTGTTTCCATGACCTTCAGACAGTTGTACAATAGCCACGACCGCGCTTTGTACGATTTATGCTTCGGGTCATTACCTTGGTAGAACTTGAAATTGTTTTCCAGACCTAATTTTTCGGTACTACATTTCAAATTTCTTTTCAGAAAGTCGACGTATGTATCCGCATTCATATTACCTTCGATAAACTCCAAGTTACCGACCTCAGACGCGGCCAAACGTCCCCACACGATAAGACTTCCTCCACCATGTTTGACTGTCGCGTTCAGGTTGTATTTTTCAAGCTCTGTATTTGGTTTCCTCCAAATTTTTAGATGTCCGTCACTTCCGAAAACATTTAATTTACTTTCGTCAGTAAAAATTACAGTTTTCCAAAAATTTACATCACGATTAGCATGTTCCTTTGCAAAGTTGAAACGTTTTTTTCGATTTGTTTCGCTGACTAAAGGTTTCTTTCGCGCAACTCCCGAATTGTAGCCGTTCTTTTTAATTGTTTGACGTATCGTTTGTGGGTGAGAACTTCAATATTAAGTCTTTTTCGTGTAGTTTCGTAGATAATTTAGGCGCACTAATTGCTGGATTTTTCTTTACCTGCCTCATTATGAATCGCTGATTACGTGTTGACAATTTCTGTGGTCGACCTCCTTTTGTGGAACTGAGTCTATCCGATCTTCTTTTTCAAAACGTTTAATGATGTCGCCGACAGTGCTTTTTCTCATATTTAATAACATTGAAATTTTACGAACAGAAAATCCTTCACTATGATTACGAATCATCAATTGTCGTTGCTCAAAAGAGGAGTTATTGTCTTTACGAGGCATTTTTTTGTCAAATAAATTTTAAACCGAACGTAACGCAAGTGTAAAATGTCAAATGTCGATCAGCGGTTCATTAACAGGGAATATTTTAAAAATAATAACTTATTATAAAAGCAATTCCTATTTGAGTTGTCTAATGACACGCTAGACATAGCGAAGGCTTTCGATAGTCTTGATCTAAATAGTTTAATCAAATTATTGAAAGAAATAGGAATAGATTATAATATACTAAATATTATTAATAAATACTGCGTAAATAGATATATACTTATATTAAAATAGGTAACGTACAAAAGAAGCAAAAATTAGATATGAGTGTATTACAAGGGTCCGTGTTGGGCCCATATCTATGCAATATAGTTTTTTCTCAATTATATAAGATAATATTACCTAACAATGTTAAGATATATACCTATGTAGACGATATTGCGGTTGTATTGGCAGATAGAAATGAAAAAGGTTTAAAAAATAAGATAAATTTAGTGTACATAGAAATAGCGAAATGGCTTAACAAATTTAAACTTAAGATTAACGAAACTAAATCTAATTATATGATATTTAATAAAAAATATACTAATAGACTATTAAATTTAGAACAGTACGGTTTAAACAGGCCCGTGCCCAGAATTTTGGAAGGGGGGGGTTGAAAATTTTCTTTGCCTATTTATTTCATAATACATTTTTCACTAATATTTGTACTATTAATAATTTCCATCATTTTGATTTATATATTAATAATTTACGTAAATGAATTACCCCGTATATGAACATTAATAAAAATGACATATGTTATTAATTATACTCGTAATAAAAATTTTTTTGCATAAAATATTAATGAAGTACCTAACAATATGGAGCATATTTTTTCTTCTTTCTTTTGAAAGTACGTAAAAACACCCTAAAAAATCATCAATATTTATTTTAAATTTGTGATTTTTTTCAGTTTTTTTTGTATTTATAATAACTATTTCAGTTCTCATGGGGGGGGGGTTAACCCCCCCCGTGGGCACGGCCTTGGGTTTAAAGATCAACTATGTAAAACAAATAAAATACTTGGGAGTAATAATAAACAGTAATTTAAAATTTTATAAACATTTTAATTACATTAAAACCAAAATAAGCAAATTCATAATAATATTTAATAAGTTGTATAATAACCAAAACTGTATAAATTATAAAAAAGGAGTTACGTTGTATAAAAGTATTATTTTACCTAACATACTTTATAATAGTATCATATATGTAGAAATGTTAAAAACTAAAAAATTTCAAAAGATGTTAAAAAGCTTTCAAAGGCTTATTTTAGCTATAAAAATGAGTAAATCATATAGAACAATCAGTTATTTGTCGGCCAAAGTTATAGCTGGTATTAAACCAACTGAATATGAAATACAAAAACATATAAGCTTGGTCGCAATTAAAAATAATATTAATGTAGATCATCCGTTCAATAACGTAATATATAAGACACCATTTTTTAAATATGAGAATAAACTAATTAAAGTAAATCAAATGAAGAAATTTATGGATAAATTTTATATAAATAAATTTCAAGAAATATGGAATAATTATAATGGAATAACGTATCAATTTTTCCCAAGTATAATAGATAGATTTAAAAATAATCAATACACGCCGAATTTTTTTAATGTTCAATTTATAATAAAACACGCGGTTTATCTATTTAAGGTTATTTATATAAATTTAAGATATCTGATTCTGACAACTGTGTAATATGTAATTTTAGAGATGATGTTTTTCATATCCTACAAGGATGCAATTATAATAATAATAACGGACTTTGTAATTATGATATAAAACAACTTGTTCAAAATTATTTTAATAAATTTACAATAGAAGAAATAAAATTCCGGAAAAATAATGTACATTTATATTAAGTAAATAGTAAAAATATATGTAGATATTGTAAAAAAAACTGTAAAATGGTAATTAATATAATACCAAATACTTAATTGGATGGGTTATATTAATTCCGTTATTATAATGAATCAATATTTTTAGTAAATAAATGTTCCCTATCCGAAGTTTCGGGAATAGGGGAAAAAAAAGAAAAAGTTGGAATGCTGGCTTTCTGATGATTCAGCTTATCTTTTTTTTGGGGTTGAGGTAGGGGGCTCGTCAACTAAGAATTTGTTTTGATTTTATATAAATTAGTTTAGATATTTTTGGACGACTTGGTCACAACTATTGATACTCAAATCAAAATGAACAATTTTTCTGGAAAAAGGTAAAACTGCCACTGACTTGACTAAAAAAGTCTCCATCAGATCTTTTTTCTTTTCTTCTGCTCTTTCTGCTCCATAACTACTAGAATTGACCATATAGAATGCATGCTCCTTCTTACGATGGACAATAATTGGTTCTTCACCACCGACTGACTAACACACATACATTTTCTCTCTCGTCACATTTACCGCCATTTTACGTCTTTCGTTTATTTACATTTTTATTTATTTCATTTATTTATTTTTTAAACTCATTTTCTTTCTTATATCCTTAGAATCCTGCTTTAGAAAAATATTTGAAGGTATACTTAACAAGCGCCTTGTTTGATGGCTGGAGCATAACAATGTATTTCCTGACAATATGTTCGGCTTTTGAACTAGTATTAGCCCCTCCGATTGTGTTAGTGTTTTCGATCCTCACTTATATATATATATATCTTCTACCCAAAAACATTTCATCTTGGTTTCCTTCATTGATATCTCCTCTGTATTTGATATTGTTCATCTTCCTACTTTAAAAAATAAAGTGACGGCAATTAATATCCCAATCTAATTCACTTCCCCTACCATTAATCTCACGTCGAATCATCTCTTCCCTTCACTTCTCAGTGACTTCCCATTTCTCCTAAATTTAAGGTTTCGGTTACTCAGGTAATAAAAAAAAAATCAGACAAACATACGAATGATTTCGTGTTGGCAACAGCGCGTCATCATTGTCGAATTTTAAACAGACTAAACGCATCATTTTGTTTTGCTATTTGATTCCGCTGTTAATCATCAGTTTTGAATTCCACTTTATTTTGCTCTATATGCGCTTTTATCTCATGAAACTCTCTCGTATATTTGTACAATAAATGATTCTGTGGAGAAGTACATCGCAAAATGGTTGGCCACTTGTACCGATCGGTAATTAATCTTTCATTATCATTTATCTTTGGATTTTTAAGGGTATTAGGCGTTCCGTTTATAGATTTGATTTTCCTTCGCATATTGTTATCATTTGTCGCTTGGGTTATAGACTCTACACATTCTTGCCGTACTTCTTGCTTCCTGGTCCGAATATGGTCTCTTGCAGCTGCACGATATCTTTTGAATTCAATTGTGTGTTCTTGTAGTCTGGTTATTTTATATTTTCTCAGAGCTTGTTTCCTCTGCACTAATAGCAACTCTGATCTCTTTACACCATCACGGTACCCTATACTTATTTTTCCTTGAAGTCGTTCTTGAAATTGCAGTTTAGGCAGCTTCTAGTATTATTTTCATCAGTGTGTCTATCTTGGATTCTAATGATGAATCCGGGTGGCAACTTTTATTTTTGATGAATAGGTTACCTAGTCTGCTTTGTGATATTGAAATCTTGGCTCTCTCCCCTCGTTATTTTTATACACTTTGTTAACAGCTAAAATGCACAATCGCATTTTATCTTCGTTATAATAAATTAAGTCCGATGCAGCATACAGCGGTAAGCAAACAACAGCGCTCGGCCGTTCCTTATCGCTATTATCTGTGCCAGCTTTTGTTCAACATTCCAGTCCGTTCGATTTGAATTGTGTTACGTCGTTGTAATTCGTTAATCGGTTTTTTCGGTAATATCGTATTTTTCGTTCTCTACATCTCGTTTTCGCCTTATTTCGCTTTGTTTTCCTCGTTTGTTATCACTTCTTTCGTTCTTATTCCTCTTTCCTCTGTTTTCCGTCATAATTCCTTCAACTTTCGTTTAAATATCTGAAATAGCCTTTTCAGGGCTTTCGTCATATTTGTATCTGGTTGAATACATCTTTATTTCCGATTATTTTGCTTCCGGCAATTTATTTGCACGGCACACTTGATTTTGGAAATTTATTATTATTGGATAATGGTCACCAGAACATAAATCTTCGGATACCGTTACATTAAATTTTGGGACGAGTACACTTGAACAGAAAAATAGATCTGACGATGAAAACGCGTTGTAAGTAAGATTAAAATGGGTTGGCGCGTTTGGTGGAAGTAATACTAGGTCCTTATCTAACACACTTTTTGATACTATTGATCCATGCTGGTTTTCTGATGCTGATCCCCATGATGGGGAATGGGCGTTGAAGTCGCTTAGTTTTATATATATTTATATATATTGGTGTCCTAACTGCTCTATAAGAGAGTGAAACTGTGATTTTGACACATTACTATCGGGTGGTAAATAATAATTTCATACTACAATTTCAGCAGACGACAGGGAAGGGATCTTAACTGACACCAGTCACTAATTGAAAAGATTACGTAGTTCATTTGTACCAAAGTGGCTACACCTCCACTCGCTCTGTTACTGAAAGTGTGATCTTGTCGAAAGATGTTGTAATTTTTGATCGATATGTAATCTGAAGGTTTCTTATAGACAAATGGTGGCAGGATCTAGCGTATTAATCATCTGCCCCAACTCATCACTATTCCTTCGGTAACTCCGGCAATTCCATTGTATTGCACTACTTTTATTCATCATTGCAGTCGCATAAATCTTTTATCAAGGTGGTGTAGGTAACGTGGACTTTTAGACTGAGTTTAGTTCACTCTGTTTGTCGGCTGAATAGTCTTACAGGGGAGTTGACAGACTATTAATTATACGCGTACACCTATTTTTTATGCTTTTCCCATCTTTATCCTTTTGTGTAATCAGAAGCAAAGTCAATGTAATCGGTATTATTGATGATGTTGTTGATAAACATCCCCATGACTAATGATGGTTGATTTTATATAATGAATAATTTTGGACGTTGTAATATGCTTTCAAGATTATTGTGTAATTGTTTATTCTGACTCGATTTAGTTCGGGTATTATGTTCCGCGTTGACTTGGCCTGTCTTACTCACAGTACACTTAGGTTTACTACTCGTCTGAGGTTCTTCCATATGTTTTGTTTTGGGCTGGGATGTCTGTTCTAGTTGGTCTATACTTAAACTTTTTTATTATGACTGTTTTCTTCTTTAAGGTCACAGTATAACTGTTCAATTCCTTGACTAGGGGAGATCAGATTTATTTTCTTCGTCATAAGATTTTATGCTTAGCGGGTGATCGAAATTATTATCCGATTCATCAGGTGTAGTCGGGTGGGGGTGTTTTGTGGTACACGATAGCGGTCCAATCTCTCTTTCAGCAGCTGATTCGCACGTTAAAAGAGTAGGAGCGGGAATCTTTATTGCAGTTTCATTTCGTTTACCAGACTGGTACAGTCGATTTTCGAGAGTTACTTGTTTTGACTTTTTCGATTTTCCATTGCAATTTTTACGTATATGGTTCTCCAGTTGTAAGTAAAAACGGTTCTCTCGGTCACCATGTTTCCCGTCCACGTATTCAGGAATTATTTCGCAGTTTATTTGCCCTATATGGACTTGACCGTTGTAGATGTTGAGGAGAAATGTGCTGTTGTCAGTAATAAACCAATTAAATTTAATCTTCTCAGTTTACTAATCAGGTATACGCTAGATGACTACCCCGCATCATCTTATGATCAGTAGATATTCCTAAATATTTTCTTTCACGAACCAGTTTCAATCATATTATTGTCTGATAAATATAGGAAAAAAATGTTACACTTTTCAAATCATTGGAAACTATATATTACGTATTTCGCCTTATTTAAATTTAATACTAATTTACTTTTTTAACCAGCCATCCTACAATTAAATCAGGTTCATGTTGGACTAATTTCACTAACGCGTTTGGGACTGAAAGTTTACTAAAAAATACCCGTATCGGCTGCATAAGTAATTAACTTTCCCCGCACATTCAAATTACAGAGGTCATTAATATAAATTAGAAACAATATAGGACCCAAGATAACCTCTTAAGGAACACCAAAATATTACGAAATTTCTTTACTGAAAATATTATTTACTTTTCTAACGTATTTCCTGTCGAGAAAGGAAGTTTTATTTATTTTTTTTACTAATTTTTCATTGAGTAATCATGGCGAGCAATACCTTTTTTCTCATTGCAGAAGTATCAAAATAATTGTAAGAGAAATTCTGTGAAGGTAAATAATCCGTTTTTGTTATGTAGGAATTCATTTTTATAAACTTAAATTATTCGACATTACAAGCGAATAAGCGGAAAAATTATATCATCAATTTCACTTAATTATTTCAAGTTCGCATTTTTTCACATATTAGTTAAGGCAGAAGTTCCCAATCTTTTTCAATCCATTGTGAGTTTATTATTCTTTCTCGGCGCCCTAACCTAGCTAGCTAGTCGAAATAGATAGGTACAGTTAAAAGAAATAGGTACAATGGTACTAGTTAGGTAGATAGGCGCAAAAATGAAAACATCCAAAATATAAGGATAAGTTTTTTATTTATTTATAAAAATACTAAATTAAAACAGAAACCATTTAAGAGGCTACCTAGTCAATGTGACGGGTGAGCTTGGTGATCTCCACACATTTTTTCAAAGCGTGGGATAAGGCTTGACACCGCTACTCTAATTTCTTGCACCATATTGATCTTTGAACGATATTTGCTCTTGATTCTGCCACAGCTGAAAATCCAATTTCACATAAATGAGATGTTGCGAAGGGAATGAAAATTCTTAAAGTTTTTGAAAATAAAGGTGGGTATTCATTTTGAACCGATATCCAAAACTCCATTAAATTGGAACACGCGAATCTATTTTTAAGGCCGCTGTCGCAAGAGAGTTCAATCAGACTTTCTTCTTCTTGCAACGTGAAATCTGGGGTGGAGCTTAGGCGTAGAAGGGATCTTGAATTCACGCAAATTATTCGACATCGTCTTCGGCAAAGTATTTCGAAAACCACTCAATGAGCTTCGAAAGGTGGTCCGTGAAAAGGGTCATCAGATCTTGTGAGACAACAAGCTCATAAAATGCCGCATATTTATACAAGTGCGGGAAACAATCTTGACCGCCATTTTCGTTTATTTTTTTTTTTATCCATAACTGCAGTTTCTTCCTAAATACCGGAATCTTCTTCAATATTATCAGAATGTGCATGTTGTTGCCTTGCAAAGACAGATTTTACTTATTTAATTTGTCAAATATATCGCACAAATGTGCTAGTTTTAGCAAATAATATGGTTCAGCAAAGTATTTGGAGTTTACACGACGTTCTTGTTGTAAAAATGTGTGAATTTCTTCACGTAATTCAAACACACGAAATAAGACATTTCCACGTGAAAGCCATCGTTAATTGCAGTAATATAGCAGGGTCGTGTGTTCAGCTCCCATATCTGTACATAGTTTTTTAAAAAATCTTGCTTTTAGCGACCTAGTTTTTATATAATTTACTACGTCAATGACAATTTCTAGTACTCGGTTTAATTCAGAGCTCATTGACTTTGACGCAAGCGCTACCCTATGAATGATGCAGTGGGTCCATATAGCATGCGGTGCTTTTTCACGAATAAGCGCTTGTATTCTTCCATACCTGCCAGACAATGATCGAGCACCATCAGTACATACACCAATACACTTTCGCTAATCCAAACCATTTTCTGTAATAAATTTATCAAGAATTTCAAACAAGTCTTGAGCCTTTGCACTTATGATAATGCTTTTGCAGAATAAAAGTTCTTCAACGATAATTTTGTCAGCCAAAAAGCGTACGTAATAAATAAGATGTGCATCATTATTAATGTCAGTAGTCTCACCAACTTGCAGACCAAATTCCTTGTCTTTCATTTTTTCTATTAGTTGGTAAATGAGATCCTCAGCTATATCATGGATTCTTCGACTGATACGTGTTATTAGATAAGGGCACCTTAGAAATTCATTTTGCCGCCGATTCTCCTACTATAATATTCGCCATATCGAGAGCAGCCGGTAGAATAAGCTCTTCTGCAGTAGTATGAGGTTTTTTGCATTTCGCCACCCTGTATGCCACTTTGAACTATGCTAACAGTGCATTGTTAGGTACTGAGGCTTGTTGAGTAAAAACGTTTTTAGTTTTTGTTTAATTTTGTAACCTCCTGTTAAAAAAATCACGCGATTTTTTAACCATAGTTGCGGGAATGGTTTCGAGATGTCGCTTTAACTTACTTGGAAGCATACTTTCGCATGATACAATTTTCAAATAAAGTACACGCTATGGTCTTTCTTCATTGTTTACTTCTTTTTTATTACTTCCGGCCTACAGGGAATTGTTTTGATTTAAATTTAACTATACTAAACTGAAAACTAAAATAAAACTAAATTAATTTGCTGCAAACAAGTCTTAGATAATATAATTAACGAGGACAAATGATAAAACAGCTTTCCGAAAGTGACAAATAGGCACGCAAATAAAATGAAGCAGATCTGGAATTGATAACCGCATTAAAAACTGTAAACAAATCGGTACTGCTTTTCGATAAAAACCGATATTGAAATTTTTGATGACAGTGTCAAATTGCAGAGTTGCTGCTACTCGCTGCGGCGTCGATCGTTTGCGATCACCATTATCGTGCGGTACCGAAAATGTAGTCTGCTCTGCTTATTAAAATGTACAGATTTATAACTGGATTACGTAAATAACGCCGGCTGACAATAACACCGTATAGCCTCACGGCGCCCCCCTGTGTTTTGTACGGCGCACACCTTAGGAATCCCTAAGTTAAGGCATACTTTTTTTATTGTGATAATGATCATAGCTCTCTAGAAAATTTAAAATTCTTGATTAAATTCAGTAGGATTTTCATATTTTAAATTAAACCGCAGTCTAATTTACGATTTTTTCTTATATTTTCACACTACTTCGTTTATAATCGTGCTAATCATTTAATTCGTGTTTATTTGTAAATAGGCAGAACCAATTCGGCATGCATTAAAGGACTTTAAAACGATTGTTAAATCACCAACATTCGTTGACAAAACAATGTTTATAAAAGAATGTTTCAGGCACTATCGTCTGGAGATAAGCGCACCAAGAAGATTTGGGAAAACGGTAAATATGGATATGTTGAAATTGTTTTTCGAAATACAGACAGATATAAACGGAGATAGACTACCGGTAAATAATACCGAAAATTACAAGATATTTAACGGAAAGTATAATGGAGAATCCTTAAAAATACGTAAGGACAGTGAATTCTTCGATGCACATTTCGGGAAGTACCCTGTGCTTCACGTTAATTTTAGAGAATTAAAGACTGAAAGCCTGGCAGAATTTATGAAATCTTTTTGTTTTATGATCGGTAACTTAATTAGAACTGAATACGGATATTTACTTCAAAGAAAAAATAAATCATTGAATCTACAACGTCTAGAGACATATGAAAAACGAGCCCGTACTAATAAACTAAATGATGTAGAATGTAGTCAAGTATTAAAATTAATGTCATGGGTGCTCAACGAGGAATTTAATGAGCAAGTAATTATTTTAATAGACGGATACGACGCGCCGATTCAGAATATGATTTTTTTCCCTGGAAAGGATGTTGAAGAAATAACATATTTAATAGGAGATATAACAGGAAACGTTCTAAAAGACAATCCTTTTGTCAAGCGCGGCCTGTTAAACTCGTGTATATTAATACCAAGAGTGTTATCATTTACTGCAAATAATGTTGATCAACATCTTTTTATGGAAAACAGGTATTTTTTCAAGTACTACGGATTCACATCAGAGGAGGTTGACATGTTGCTGTCGAGGTCACATATTAAAGAAGACCGAAGTACCTTAGAAAGCTGGTACAATGGTTATAGGACTATATTTTTCGACGGAAATGGAACACGAAAAGTACAACTGTACAATCCGCTATCTATTACGGAATATTGTGAACATGAAGTTCTTGATAGTTACTGGGCACGTCCAAGTTTCGAATTGAATTTAAGAAATTTATCATTCCAATCAAACATATTCGACACGGTGTATAAGTTATTAAGAAGGGAAAGTGTTACAATATTTGCGTATAAGAAAATAAGTGTAGATCACGTGATCAAACTAAAAAAAATGATACTTACCTCAAGCGAAATTAGCCATGATTTATACTTTCATTTACTACTCCAACTCGGGTATCTTACAATTACTGACGTGCAGGATATGGACGAATTTGTACTGAAAATCCCGAACCGAGAATTAAGAAATGAAATTAGGAAAAATTATTTGGATCCTGACTTTCCAGTTAAGAAGTTCAACACAAAGAAAAAGGCTGTTGATGCATATCTCAAATCGATTTCAAATTTAAACGATAAGACCTCATCATGTGAAGCGCTTCTAAACTCGATAATAAAAATCTATGAAGATAAAAATATAACGAGTGAAAGGGACCTGCAAGGATTTCTATATACGCTCGCTTTGGTGTTCTCACTGGATGATCATGAAGTTTACAGCGAATTTGTCTTAAAAGAAGGTGAAGAAAAAGACACAAGGCTAGACGTTTTAATAATAACCGGGAAGAAGAAAGGTATTATCTTCGAAACGCAATATAATCAAGGTTCCAGCAAACAAGCTCTAAACAAAATAATCGATGGAAAGTATTTTAGAGCATTTTATAAACCGTACAAAAACGATACTACGGAACAAATATTCATCGGATTACATGTAACTAAAAAGAAAGAATTCAGTTTAAGTTACTTATATTGTAGTACGGACACAAAAAAAGCAATACATATACCACATGTAAAACGTGAACAACGAAAGAAGAGAAAAAAAAGGTTCTAACTAAAAAGGTGCAAATCAAGTGATTGCCGGAGAATATTATAAAGCGCGTAGATAAAGAACAGCAACACATATTTATTTCAATGAAACGAGCAGTTTTAATTATGTAAAGAAAAATAAATGTACTCTAACGTAAATCGAAATGTATTCAATTTGTTCTATTGATTAGTAAATTATTGTTTAGTATGTATTTTGGTTTTTTGGTTGTTTTATTCCCGGATGATACGGGAATACCGGTCGACTACATCAGGATTGCCGGAATTGGTGATATCGCGTTTATTTATTGGTACAAGTGACGATCAATTTACACGGAAATAACGGACGAGGTTTTTCGTAAGTCTGAGTGCGCGATTAGTGCATCGAGCTGTGAAGCTAATCGAACAGACTAGATAGCGTATTGGATAATCCGGTGACCGCGGAGGCTTAATTCTACACGCAAGTCTATACCGATACCAGAACTAAAGCTAAAACTGCATAAAAATAACAATTTTTATATTTAGTCTATCAGATCAAGTTTTTGAAATACGCTATATTGACCTCTTTTAGAATAAAATCATTTTTTTATTAACTCATACATATTTCAGGTTATAAATATTAGTATTTACTACAAGGCCTTATTAAAAACAATGGATACTAAGTAAGAAATTTATTTCACAAAGTAGATAAAGATAACATTCATGGCTTATCACTTAAAAATTGTCTTTTATACGACTTTCTAGCATGGAGTTTAGTATAACATTCTTGCTGCAAAATTCAACAGTAGTCGGCCAGCATATGGATATCCCATCTTCCTTGATATCGTTCTTCTATCGTTCTAATATCTTGATGAAATCTTTCCTCCTGTCATTCACTATAATCACCTAGGTTTTGTGGAAATCAATCTAAATGGTTGTGGAGGTAGTTAAGTTCTATGCTCGTATTACAGTCGAGAACATTAAAGTTAGAAAACATAATTTCTACTAATTTTGTATAATTTTCTGCTTTATGATTGTTAAGAAAATTTTGTACAACTTCAACAAATGAGCACCAAGTATTAGATTCAATCTCGTTCATTGATGCGGTAAATTGTGCATCTTTTATGAGCTGTCTCATTTGAGGGCCATCAAATATGCCTGCTTTCAGTTTTTTCATGCTAATTCCAGGAAATTTACTTATTAAGTACCGAAGGCAAAGTCCATCTTGGTTTAACGCCTTCACAAATTGCTTCAAAAGTCCTAACACGATATGCAAAGGTGGAAATATGATTTTTCCTCTTGCAACTAAAGGTTCATTGTAACGTTCTGTTTCCCTCGAACCATGACGTTTTTTAGAGGGCAATTTTTGCTAACCCAATGCTGATCTTTAGCTCTGCTATCCCAAAGACATAAAAAACAAGAATATTTTGTGTTTCCACTTTTCTGTCCAAGGAGGAAATTTTTACCATTTTTAAATCGACACAAATCACCCATTAATGTTCTTTATATTTAATTTTTTTCAAGACTAGTGATATTGTTTCGTATTCCTTTTTCAAAATGGTAGAATGACCAATAAGTATTGCTCTATATTTGTTAGAGTCATTCAAAAGGACACATTTGAAACTACGTTTTGAGCTATCAATAAAGAAACGTCATTCGTCTGATGTGTATTCCGATAGGAGACCACTCTTTCGGGCGCGAAAAACCAGGTGCAGACGAACTCAGACCTTTTTACAGACTACCTACGATAATTTTCAGGCACCATTCGTTAAACGTTATCATCTGTGATAGTGAGAGAAACACGGGTTACCAAATACCGCTGTCAAAAATCCCATTCAAAAAATACCGTTCTTCGTTAACGATTTAGTTTTTCCGCGTGTACAGCATATTATATATGCATACATATATATAATCACAAAACACATATTTAACATCATTTTATTCGGTTATTCACTTTTTTGAAATATTTTCTATTTTGTTGAAATAACGACTTCAGTGTGAAATACAGGTAAACAGACTTCTGCTATGTAAATTTAGTTATTCTCTTAACAATAGTGATACGGACCGGACGAAGATGATTAATATTAATAATCGGTCAAGTGAATTATCGGTTCTTTTCATTTTCTTTTTTTTGCGAATATCGAAGGCAGAAATAGATTTTCTATTCGCCACACACATAGCGAAAAGTGTGAAAGCACAACTGCAATTACGTAAACTTCATTGTAAATTGAACCGGATACAGCATTGGCAGATTCCGGGTATTATATATCGGCGGGTGTAAAAGAGTGCGAGTTAGGCAGGTATAAAAGGTCTAATTTGTACAGTTATCGGCAATTTTTAATGCCTAATATAATCTAGTTTTAGGTACCACGTTTCCGTTTAAGCCTGTAAAGGTACCATTATTTCAGTATTTGTGCCTTTTATAAAAATGAAAATCAATTAACTTGTATCTCGAAAACTGGAACTGCTACAAAAAAAAACTAGATATCTTTGAATTCAGGTCATCAAATATATCCAAAATTAGTTCTAAGTTTTCCGGCACCAAAAAAAAAAAAAAAATGTTGTCCTGTGTTATAGTATAATAAGATGTTTCACTCCGATACGGCGGATCCTCCCCCGATCGCCAGTAGCTCTATCGTAATGCGCTTGGAAGTTCCCGATATTTTGAAAAAATTCTGACTTATGTAAAGAGATTTTAACGAAATTAAAATGTTCGGACGTAACAGAGTCATTGTTAATTTTTCTTCTACTGTCTCGGCAAATAATTTAGCTGGAAATGACTGCTTTTTATCTCAAGAACGTGGATTGTTAAGGGTATCGATATAGAATACAATAAAACAAAATTATTGGAAATGATTCTCTGTGAACGGTGTATATGGTTAATTATGTAAAAAGACTAAAAAGCCGTGTTATTATAAATGGCGAGATTAAGTTCGTTCCGAGTCCTACGGCTTCGGTATCTTCCGAAAGACAAAACCTTCCATTGTAGTACGTCTTCATGTTGCGTTTCCGTTGTGAGCTGTTTGATCGCGAATCAATGCAAAAGTAGTCCGAGGTGTGTCAGATGCAGAGGATAGGACGGTTCAGAAGCTCAGTGTAACAGTCAAGTGGGGTTCTGTGTGTATTTTGTGACGACAACCATAAATCCACAGATACATCCTGCCCCGAGAAGAAGAGACAACACATCAGCGAGTTAATGGCTTCTTATAACTTGAGTTTTCAAGAGGCTTCACTTGTAATTCCGAAGACCTATCATCAAAATGACTTATACTCGAACACAGTTTACAACAGATTATTCGCATTATAATCGAATGATGATAATTACCCGCCCCTGCCATCCAGCGAACCTGACAGAGATACACCGAACATACCTACGTATAAACCAGGCCCCCTTTCTAGAAAAACAGAATTTTTTGATAAAAACCAGTTAGTTCCTAGAAACGATCCTGCTCTGAAACGGTCAGAGTATCATTCTTCTCCTCAGACGAACGGAAGCATGCAACGAAAAATATAATTATCGAAACACAACAAGTAAATGCCGCCAGTTTTCCACTTGCCGGTACAGCTGTCAAGTCTCTTCAATCGTCTGTTAAAGGTAAAACGATAGCGGATTTAACGTCCAAAAAGTAAAAACATTAAAGATATTAAAGTAAGTTAAAAAAAAAAACAAACCTCGATTGACATTTATGATATTGTATATTTTCGAAACCGTAAAAGTTTTTAATAAAAAGTAAGTATCGATGTACCACCAATTTTTTATGCGATTTAAAACCGTTATGTAATACATTTAATTATATATTATCTATGTCGGCCGTAAGATTTCCTCTATTCATCGTGTTATTTTATTTCGATATTATCTACGTTTATCTCGCTTTATCCATTTACTATTGACCACATATGTGGTAAGAATATTACGATGGAATGAGCGTCCTGGCGGATAAATGCGTTTTAGAGTTATTTCTATCTTTGCACGACCTTGATGTTCTTCTACTTGGAGAAACTTCGTAATCCACTAGGAAAAGGGTTTAATATTTGAAATTATACTTTTGCTATAGGGATGCAGAGAGGATGAATATGGAAGCGCGGTGATTTTAATTAAGGATGGTACTAGACATCAGGTAATGTAGATCAACAATTTTTCCGACCATAATAATAACGCCAGATCTAATGGAGTCTGTATATTAGCACATTTAAAACGAGCTTCTTGTTATCTTACCATCATCATTGGTGGAGATTTTAACGCTTTAAATTATCTATTTTTCAGCGTCTTTTTCATCTCGTAATATTAATCTCCTCTCCACTTCAGCTCATTCCAAACTATAGCTAAATTCGTATGCCTCATATAGTGTATTTCTCTTATCTGTGCTGTAAATCAACTTTGTCGCTTAGGTAATTTAAGCTAGCTTATAGCGTCGTTTTTATTTTATTTATTTCGTCTCCGTCTTCTTGACGATTTTTTATTTTTCATCATTTTTGTTTCTAATTTTTATTTATTTACTTTTTAGTTTGTTAGATGAGCGCAGCTAAAGGAGGCCATTCTGCGGCCTCCTCCCCAAACCCTGCTAAAGTTATTAAACCACCGTCCGATTTGTCTATTAATATAGACGTGGACAGTAACTCAAAACGCAAATCTGTTGATCCTCTTTCGCCTATTTCCTCTGTTCTACCGAAAGAGATTAGTCTCTCTGAGGCTGAACTTAATACATCCCCTGTTTCCCATGTTGTCGATCATCTCAGCCACAACATTATTAATAATAATACTAAGAGCAATTCAAATAATTCATCCACTAACAACATTATTAATAATAATACTAATAACAATAATATTAATAATTATAATAATAATAATAACAATAATAATAATACTAGTAAATAATAGTTGCATTACCGTCGTTTCCAATACTTGTTTCGTAAATGATTATCCGGGACCTTTCATTGTTTTTGTCGAAAATTTAGCTTATGATCAGAACATAGGCAATGATCACCCTTTGGCTCTTGCAAGATTTATAAATTCTGTTTCTTCGTCATTTCTTAATGTTTCTCCTCAAAGAAAGGACCGCATTTCAGTCACCTTCCCTCCTGCTTCTACTGCTAATTCATTTTTATCTAATTCTGACTTCTTTCTCACTAAAAACATTAAAGCTTACATTCCCGATAGCGCCTTATACAGAATGGGAATTATTTCAAGGGTTCATCCTTCGTTTTCTGAAGAGGATATTACGGAGGGGATTGAATCGTCTATTCCCATAGCGTCCATTCGTCGTATCTATCGTTCCTCCCAGGGTACTAAAATTCCGACTAGATCCGTAGAAATTAAATTCCACAAATCCGTTCTTCCAGATTTTGTTTCCATTTACAGACTCCGTTTTCCTGTTTCGCCTAGCGTACGACTATCTACATAGTGTTCGACATGTTTCCTTTATTGGCACATTTCCAGACACTGTCGTAGCTCTTCGAATATATGCTCTCACTATGCCTCCAAACATCCTTTATCAGACTGCAGCAATCTTCAAAAGCCCCCTCTTTGCCGAAATTGTAAAGGCTCTCATTATGCATGTGATCGTAATTCCTTAGTTCATGACGCTTCCAGTTCTACTTCCATTTCTGCTTCCAAAGCTCCTTCATCAACTACTTTTCCTACAGCTAATTTTGTAGCTAAAGCGATTTTAGATCTTCCTGCGTCCAACAACATTGATTATTCTCCCTCCCTTGTTTACTCCTTACCTCTCTTTTTATCTAACTCATTCTTCTCACTTTCGTTATAAAGTGCAAGTGAATGCAACCGGGGCTAGCCTTTTCGCTCCCACTTAGTTTTTTCTCTGCTTTTTCTGTCTTTACTTCTTTTCATTTTCTGTTTTCTCCCTCTTCTTTTTTATGATCATTTTTATTATTAGTATCAATATTTCCTTTCATATTAATTTCCTCCTTTTCTGCATTTTAAGACAACTAAATGTATTGCCCAGAGGCGGCCATGTAGTAATTTATTTTTTCATATTTCAATGTACCGACGCTGCTGTGACTAAAATCACTGCCAGATTCAGATATATTGGTTTTATTTGTGTTGTTCTGCATTGTACTCTTGTCTTAATATTTTTGAGACTGAAGTACTTTGAAACTGTTCTACGCTATTGTAATTTACATTATATTCTCGTAAAGTTAAGACGATTATCAAGAATCATAGCGACTACAAATTTCGCTCTTTTATGCAACTTAGTTGCAATGGGCTCCGAATCATTCTGCCCGTTGCCTCTAAAATCCTGTTCCTTACTTTTAATTCTTTCTTTTATTTATTGAAGTTACAGGAGCAAATAGATAAGCTACTTTTGTCATCATCGCAGTCTGCCAGTGGAAATAGCGAAGTGCAGGTCAAAGAAGATTATACAACGTCGAACAAAAACGACTTTAAGCCAAGCAGATCACCACCTATTTCCGCCAAGAATGGAGTAAGTGACGCAACAGCAAAAGAGTCGTATAGTGATAAAGTTAAAAATAACAAACCAAGAATTCCGCCTATATTTGTAAGTAACGTGAAAAATATTGTTTCCGTAGCTAATATACTTATTAGTCAGAACGAAAACATTACTTTGCAAACACTTGCAAATGGTGATGTTAAAATAATGTGTCCTGATGAAAACAGCTACAGAAAAATAATAGTGGAACTAGATAACATACGGGCAACTATAAATCACGACTTACATGGGCTAGGATTTCATTCTTACCAGTTGAAAGAGGAAAAACCTTATCAGTTCGTAATACGAGGACTACACCCTACTACACCTGTAGAAGCTATAAAACAGGAAGTGGAAAATTTAGGACATACAGTTAGAAATGTGGCAAACGTCATCATTAAAAAAACTGATATTATAAAAAACTTAGACGGCAGTATTAAAAGTAAACAAACCAATCAAATATCATTGCCCCTCTTCTATGTACAAATAGAACCAAAAGAAAATAACAAAAAAGTGTACGAAATCACGTATATACTATACACTATCGTGATACGATATAGATGGGGTAGGCGAGAAAATTGGAATTATTTAAATACAAATATGATGGAATAATTTAAAATACGCAAGAGAGAATATTTCTGAAATATATATATATATAAAATAGAAATTCCATCAATATAGGTTATTCATAAGCATACAGCTGATCACCTGACGGCGTATCTAAAATGAAAAGGGAATTTCGCAAAAATGACTGTGTAAGATGATAAGAGACGGATGAATAGAGCGGAATCTGTTCGATCTCGGCGCACGGAAATTACTTTAATTATGCTAGCGGCTGTGTGAATCCGCTTTACGCGCAAACGTGTCCTCGTACGTACCTGCATTTTCTAGTCAGTTGTTTTAGTTATTTTTATATAGTTATAATCGCGTTATATCGAAAGACATCATCCTAGTCACTACAAAAGCATATTGCTTTAAGAAAGAGGCGCAATAATCGAAGAAAATAAAAGAAAAAAAAAAAAGAATAAGGAACAGCTTCGAAATTGTGTAGCCGGAGATCAAAAACCTCGAAGACCGAGGGTGGACGAAAGCGCTCGAAAGTCACCAGTGCCTATACGGTAGCTACTGGAGGAGCTAAGAAGCCCAGCCTTCGTAGTCATAGTCAACCAAACGGATAGATCGCAGTCAAGGAAAATACAGGCCAGATTTATATATTTATATTTTATATTATTTTATTGTTGTTGTTTAAAAATTTGTGAGTTCTGCGATTGATTAAGTATATGTGTATGGTATATGTATTTTAATGAGTTGGATTGATTTGTGTTAATTTTTTTATATATGCAGCTGCATCTCCCAATCGTTTAGTGTCTCGGTGTTGTAAAATATAGAAAAATTTTGTGTACGAAGTGTTGGATTATTGCTTGTGTGAGTGTGCAAAGTAATTTCCGGCAGACCGAGTAAAAAAAAAAAATATTAAAGACAGAGATAAAAGTAGTAAAAAGTATAAATTAATTTCATTTAAAAGAAATATATATTTTATCACAGAACTGGTTACCTCTGGTGACTGGTAACGTGATAACACTAAAGTCAAAAAGAACTTCCGCAATGCAAAAATTGTCAGCGATTTGGCCACACTCAAACATACTGCGGACGAAATCCTAAATGTGTGAAATGTGGCGCCAATCACGCTACAAAAGACTGTAAGAAAAATAAAAATGAAAAAGCGAAATGTGCAAATTGTAACGGAGACCACACTGCAAATTGGAAAGGTTGTCCTGTTTATAAAGACAAAAGCGCTACAGCAACCAAGCCAAAAATGACAGCGACCCAACGAGTGCAACAGAAGTCAATTACAACGGCGCAAGTAACTGCAAGTCAACCTGTTACACCAGCCAAACGAAATGTTCAACAACAACTTGAACCTTTTGAAAAGAAGGAACCAACCCTCGGTGATATTTTTAAATATTTACAGAAGCTGGAGGAACGAATTTCTAGGCTAGAAAATACACCAAACCATCCTCAGAAAACTAAGTCAAAAAAGAGTAAAAATGACTGAGTCATCACTTCGTATAATTACTTGGAATGCTGATGGTCTCGCGAGGAGAAAACGCGAGTTCGAACACCTACTAAATTACAAAAACATAGACGTAGCTTTGATTTCGGAAGCACATCTTAAGTTAGGCACCAATCTGAAAATTAACAATTACACAGTATACCACACGCCTCCCCCTGATGGCGGAGGATGGCGTGACACAGCAGTAATTGTTAAAAATGATATTAAACATTTTCAAAACATAGAAATACAAAAGAACAATATGCAGATAACCGTCATTACTGTTCAATATAATAACAGCGAAATTAATTTAGCCGCAGCGTACTATCCGCCAAGTAAAAGAGGACTTAAAATAACCAAAGAAGACTGCCTAACGGTGTTTACACAGTTAGGCAACAAATTCATTATAGGTGGCGATTTCAATGCCAAACATGTGGTATGGGGATCCCGCATAAATAATACAAGAGGAAACAAGACACCAGACTTATTAGATTTCTTTATATTAAAAGGAATCTCATGCAACTACGTGGAAGTAAAGAGCTACAATGATTTGACTTCGGACCATATTCCTATATTTCTTACCCTTAGTAATACTGTTATACGAAAACAAAAATGTCTAAACCTTACAAATAAATATACAGACTGGGACAGATTCAGAGATGAACTTGATCACAGAATCGATTTAAGAATGAAACTAAAAACAACACAAGAGTTGAACCTACAAAGTCAGTACTTCATAGAAACAATTCGAGAAGCTGCAAGGAACGCAACACCAGTTCCTATAAACAGCAAAATAACTCGTGAAAACTGTTATCCTTTCGAAGTCAGGCAACTGGTTAAAGAGAGAAGAAAAGCAAGACGTATCTGGCATAATACCCGAAGACCAGAAGACAAAAATACGTTCAATCGAATAAGCAATAAATTGAATAGACTGATCTCTGAAATAAAACAAAAGAGTGTTGCCAACTACTTGGAAGAATTAAGTCCAACCGAGGACAAAAACTACTACCTATGGAAAGCGACTCGACGCTTCAAACGACCAGTAGTGAGAATACCACCCATAAAAGACGAAACTGGAAATTGGTTACGACGTGATGAGGAAAAAGCTGATTTATTTGCTAGACATTTGTCACGAATATTCCAGCCACACAACATTCAATCAAAAATTGAGCTAAGTACCATAGAAATAGATAAACAAATAATTAAACCTATTACTCCACTTGAAGTAGCAAAAGAAATAGACAACATTAATCCAAAAAAATCGCCAGGAGTAGATGAAATAGCACCTGGTGTATTAAAAGAATTATCGAAAAAAGGAATAGTACTACTAACGTACATATTTAACGCCTGTTTACGCTTGGAACATGTACCTGAAAGTTTTAAAATTGCTCAGATTGTTATGCTCCAAAAACAAGGAAAACCAGCAGAAGTTGTCTCCTCCTACCGGCCGATATCGTTATTACCAGCAATATCTAAACTATTTGAAAAGTTGTTACTTAGGCGACTCAAGACACTAATACGTCTACCAGACTATCAATTTGGTTTTCGCAATCAACATTCTACTGTTGACCAGATACATCGAGTAACCTCAATAATAGAAATAGCGTTCGAAGAAAAAAAATTTTGCTCGGCGGTCTTTCTGGATATTGAACAAGCATTTGACCGAGTGTGGCATCAAGGACTTCTACACAAGTTAAGCACCAGACTACCTGTTAATTGGTGTCGTCTACTGAAATCATACCTCTCAGACAGACAATTCCGTGTAGCTTATGGAGATGCGAGATCATCCTTCCATCTAATACAGGCAGGCGTACCACAGGGTAGCGTCCTCGGGCCTATTCTGTATCTTCTGTATACAATAGACATACCAACAACACCAAATACTGCGATTGCAATGTTCGCTGATGACACAGCAATACTGTCAGTAAGCAGCTCACAAACGGAAGCAACTAAAAACCTTCAGTATGCTTTAGACCGTGTATCAAACTGGACAGAAAATTGGAAAATCAAGCTCAACGAGCAAAAATCTATCCACACCACTTTCGCCCTTCGTAAACGAGATCCGCGTCATGTAGTGTTCATAAATAGACAACAAGTGCCAAGCTCCGATTCAGCAAAATACTTGGGTGTGCATCTAGATGCGAAACTGACTTGGAAAACTCACGTTTTGTCAAAAGCTCAGCAGATTCGAGAAAAAACACGTGAAATGTATTGGCTTGTCGGACGGCATTCCAAAATGAAACTTGAAAACAAACGTCTCATTTATGAAACCATCATAAGACCAATTTGGACTTATGGGGTACAGATATGGGGATGTACCAAAACATCAAATAGAAATATTATTCAAGTAGCCCAAAATAAATTTCTCCGTATGATAACCAATGCTCGATGGTTCCAACAGAACGAATCTCTACATACCGATTTAAGGATCAAATGGGTGGACGAAGTCATTAAAGACTTTGCCCATCGTCACGAAGAAAGACTCCATACCCATCCGAACCCGGAAGCACTGGACCTTTTGCTTACTACAGAAGATGCAAGACGGCTTAAACGATTTAAACCGAACGATCTAGTTGTGTTGTCAATTTTTATCGTTTTATTGTATGTATGTGTATATAAATAGCAAAGAATAGATACTGATTTATTCCTTTGCAAAATGTTAATTTACTTTTAGTTATAAATGTTACTTATTTAGAAATAGTTCTAAGATTGTAATAAACATACAGTTCCCTTAAGGGGCTGTTTAAAAAAAAAAAAAAAAAAAAAAATTATTCCAGTCCAGCATCCATCGTCGTCCTTTTTTCATCAACAGTTTACTTTTGTTTAATTATTTTTATTTATTCATTCTCTTTTCTTATTGACTTTCCTCTCAACTAGATAGCCTCAATTTACTTCCTCCCATTAAAGTTTCTTTCCTTCTGTTTTTTTTTTTTTTTTTTTTTTTTTATATTGTAATTACTTTTTTTTTTACTCTACCTTGCTGTTTTTCTTCTGGCACTTTCTACGTCTCTCTTCCTTTGCCTCCCCCTCTATCTTTTTATTTTTTCTCTATTTCTTTTTCCTTTCCCTACTCAAGTCTTTTCTTTTTATAATTTACTATGTCGGGTGCTTTTAATATTTTACAGTGGAACTGTCGCAGCCTTAGAGCCAATAAAAATCCATTAGAGGGTCTGTTAGACATTCATAGTATTAACGTTGCTCTCATTTCGGAAACGTGGCTGCGGTCGGATATGAATATTAATTTTCGTGGGTATAAGATAATCAGATGCGACCGTGACGATGACTATGGTGGATCTGCAATCCTTATTAGGAACGGCCTTTTTGTTTCAATCTCATGAAGTTTCCTTTAATTCCCCTTCTAGTCCTAATCAGCCTAATATTGGACACATTTCCATCCCTTCCAACGCAGCTCGCCCGCTTGATATTATTTCTATTTATGTTCCTCCCAGTTTTGACCTTCGTCACTTTCCTCTCGTTCCTTTTCTCAGGTCTATCCCACATCCGTTCATCATTGCAGGTGACTGAAGTGCACGGTCTCCCTCATGGGGTTGCTCAAACCATAAAAACAACGGTACTGTTCTTGAATATCTTGTTCTTTCCAGTGATTTTGTCCTTCTTAATGATCTCTCTCCTACCTATTACAAGAGCCGATTTAGTTATACTTCACTCGATTTAACTTTCTCATCTTCTTCTATTGGTTTTGATTATAATTGGTCAACTATCATGGGCTCCTATGGTAATGATCATATTCTTATTCTAATTACTCTCCAGAATCCTCCTTCTTCTTGTTTTAAACCTCTCAATTACCTTCGATGGAACCTATCGAAAACTAATTTGGATCTGTTCCACTCCTTAGTTAATTCTACGCTTCCTAAACTTCTAGATGGCTCTGATCCTGTTCTTCATTATCATCTATTCCTAAATTCGATTACAAATGTTCTATCGCTGTTTTCTCCTTCCCATAAACCGTCATCGTCAAGCCATCGTGGATCAGCATCGTCCCTCTGGAGGAACGAAGAATGCAATGCCGCTTTCGATCATATTCGCGCTACATTTCGAATTTTTCGATCGAATCCTACACGCGAAAACTTTCCTGCTCACAAAAGAGCCAGTGCAAGGGCTAGGTTTATTCTAAAATCGTCTAAGAAATCCTCTTGGAAAAATTTCTGTTCATCTTTTTCGAGAATTACTCCTCTCAATCATATCTGGAAAATGGCCAGAGCTTTCAAATTCCCTTCTTCTGAACGTCCTTCTATCCACACTATTTCCTCCGATAGTTTGTCTTCTTTTCTTGATGCTGTTGCTCCCACTTATGCTCCCAACATTGATGAATCCTGCCCGTTTCCTGTTACAGAAGACTCTAATTCTCATTTTCTTACCTCTGCGTTTAATATTAATGAATTAAAATCCATTCTCAAAAAATCTTCCAGCCCCACTCCAGGTCGTGATGTTATTCTCTTCTCTGTCCTAAAAAAGTTATCCGATCATGCTATCCGAACACTTCTTCGTATATTCAACTCCTTTCTGTCCAGAGGAGTCACTCCTCCTGCCTGGAACACCGTTATTATCATTCCTATCCCTAAGAAAAACTCATCTCTTCGTCCGATCTCCCTAGCATCGTGTCTCGGAAAACTGTTTGAGGGCATGTTTAACAAGCGCCTGGTCTGGTGACTCGAACACAATCACGTTTTTCCTTCTAATATGTTTGGTTTCCGTCCAGGTTTAGGTTCTGCCGACTGCGTCAGTCTTTTTGTATCCTATATCTATAAATCTTTCATCGGTACTTTTATCGATGTTTCCAGTGCTTTTGATAATGTCCATCTCCCTACTCTTCGAGATAGAATGATAACAATTAACATCCCGATCCATTTCTCTTCCCTCATTGTTAACTTGATGTTAAATCGTACTATTCCCCTGTCTTCATTCTCGTAGGTTATAAGAGTTGTTTCACGTGGTCTTCCACAAGGATCCTGCCTTAGTCCTACTCTTTTTAATATTTATACTATTTCCTGTTGCTTCTCTTTCTATGAACTCCTCTTCCTTATATTTTGCCGATGATATTCTTCTCTTTTCCTCATTCCGTGATATTGTAGATGCTAGCAAAAGTGTCAATTCATCTCCAGCTATTTTAGAACAATTTCTTTCCTCTTTGAACCTTTTTATTTTCCCTTTAAAATCCTCTTGTATTGTCTTTTCTCTTCATTCTTTTAATCCCGCTTTAGTCTCTGTATCCTTAAACTCCAATCTTATCCCTCGTAGGGATTGCTTCTGATATCCTGGTATATTCCTCAACAGTCGTCTGTCCTTTTATGAACATATTAATTTCCTTTCCTCTTCTGCCCTTAAAAGACTGAACCTACTGAAAGCTCTTTCCCGACAAAATGGGGAGGCTATCCTTTTCTCCTTATTTCCTTGTACAATTCGATTATCCGTTCCAAATTCGACTACTGTTCCTTTATCTATGGCTCTTCCTCAAAATCACTTCATTCCAAGCTGGATATAATTCAAAATTCTTGTATCCGTCTTTGCCTTGGTGTTCTTAGATCTTTTCGAGTACCAGCAGTTCTCGCTGAGTCTAACTCGCCTCCCCTTTTCATTCGCAGATCCTATTTAGGTTATCGTTTCTTGTGTAAACGCTTACCGTTATCATCCTCTAGACTTATTGCTTCATATTTTTCTATTCTGGAAACTGGCGTTTTACTCCTAAGAAAATTCCTATCCTAGCCTACATTGCTTTGCGGCTGAATTCCTTTTTATCCTGCACAATTTCTTATAACAATCTCCCTTACTTTTCTTTCAATTTTACAGATCTCTTCAATCCTCCCAATGTATTCTACTTTCCTTTTTCCTCCAAATCCCTTTCCTATCCAACAGTTATACAGGAATTCCACAGTTATATCGAATCCCGTTTTTTCCTTCCCATATGGCTGATTTTACGGATGGTTCGACTTAATGGAGTTGCAGCTTCTTTCATCATTCCGAGCATTAATTTCTCTGAATCTTTTCGGCTCCCTTCTTTTTGTACTATTCTTACGGCCGAGTTAATGGCCATTTTACGTTCCATAATTTATATTTCCTCACATTGTTCTTCTTCTAAATATTTAATTATCTCCGACTCCATGTTTGCTCTTAAAGCTATTTCCTCTCATTTCCCCTCTCACTCATCTTACCTTTTTATCCTCCGCATTCGCTCTCTCATTCACACTCTCTTCTCACTTTACGCTCACCGCATTGAAATGCTCTGGATCCCCAGTCATATGACGATAGAGGGTAACGAAATGGCAGATTCCTTGGCTCAGATTGCAATATCCTCCCGCTTTTTTCCCCCTAAAATTCCCATTTCTAATTTACTCCCACTGTGTAAAAGTTTCATGTTAGATTTTGGTCAGATTTTTACGTCTCCTCCTTTTCCAATCAACTTTCCTCTTAAATTTTTCATCCACCCTAATCTTTCCACGCGGCCTTGGTTTCACGATTTTCCTTCGCTTCGCCGCCCCATTATTGTGCCTATTATCCGTTTACGTCGGGATCATACTCTTCTTCCTTCCTCGCCAATTGTTTTTAAAATGACCTATTTCAATCACGAGAACTTAGGAATAATAATATGAGGCTCTTAAAACTTTATGATTATCCGCCACAAATTTTGAAAAACAATAAAATCAAGTTTTGAGTGAAAAGTGTCTAGAAAATTTTATAGCTATTTCTACACGAGTTACGATAAGTGATTTCCATTCTGACCCGAATACAGAAAAAAAATAAAATAAGAATAATTTTTGTATTTAAAGTCCAAAATTTCTGAAAATTCAAACTTACATCGTTTAGACTGGAAAATAGAAAAAATTCCCCAGCCCATTCCATGGTAGCTGGAACGTCAATATTTTCTTTAAATGATGCACTTCAATCTCAAGAACATGTGTATAATCTTTAAATCCTGAAAATTTAATATGAAATGCTCCAAAATTTGAAATTAAAAGAAATGAACACACAGTTCTTCCCACGGTAGTTGAATAGCTATTTGTTTTTTAAACGGCTTTTTTTGATCGCGGGAATGTAGGAAAAAAATGAGAATACCTAATCTTTATAATTAATGAACCCAAATTTTGAAATCATACAAATCAATTTTTCAGAGAAAAATGTTCAGAACAGTCTACAGCGAGTTCTATATGAGTTACAGTTTTGGTTTTCATTCAAACCTGCATGCCAAAATATCCCGAATACGCGAAAAAGATATAATAAGAAACATTTTAATACTTAGAATCCAAAATTTGTGAACATGCACATTTAAACGTTTTGACTGGAACATAAACAACAGTCCACAGCCCATTCCATGGCAGGTGGAGGGTCACTACTTTCTTTAAATAATGTACTCCAATCGCTAGAATATAGAAAGAAACCGAAACCTAATAAAATTTAATAATTAGAAGGTCCCGAACTTTGAAAATAGTGGAAATCAGCTAACAAGAACTACTTTTTTAGAAAATTTCACAGCCAGTTCTGTACAAGGTACCATATTAATTTTCTTTTTAATCTGCACACTACCATCTCAACAAATTCGAAAAGTTTTGATGTTTAGGGACGAGAATTCATGAAAATACACGCCTAAAGCGTTAGGACCGTAAAATAAAAAAAACTCCACAGATCATTCCATATCCCTAGAACATATGAAGAATCTAAAACGCCGAAATTTTAAAATGAAAAGTCCAAAATTTTGAAAAAAGTGAAAAGTAGGTTTAAAAAAAAATTTTTGGGAAATTCCACAGTTGGGTCCATATGAGTTACGGAAAAAACATGTTTTACTCGAGTCCAGATTTGTTTATGATGACTAAATAAACATTCTATTACACCTGCTTCAATATATATATTTGAAAACACATGATCAATTTGGGTTCGTTGTTTAGTACTACATAATTGATTTAAATACGATTTTAACCCATTTTTTTCAAAATATTTTTTTATTTCATTGTCTGGGTGTTGCAAAAAATTAACATTAAAATCTCCAAATATAATTATTGCGACTTCTTGAATTGTTTGTTGCTCACTGTTAATAGCACGGTTAATACAATCTAGCGCAAATTCTACGGGACGACAGTTTGGTGACCGATAAATGCTTAGTAATATACATATTGTTATTAAACTTTAAGACTACACATTCGCAGTGGCCATTTTCACTAGTATTTATTTAGTATTTACTGAATTCGCTTTTTATTAAATGATCATAATCGGAATTAATAAATGTTATTCATTCACGACCTATATTTGCTTTTGATTCGTGTGGTCCATCACTCCTGATAATTTCTGAAAATCCTGGTAAGCTGAAAATATCTCTTCTACAGCCCCATGTTTCAACAAGTAAAATAACATGCGAACCTTTTATTATATTATTATTTTCAATATTTGTCATGTGTTTTCTTAATGATTGTACTTTATGAAAAACTATTTGAAAAACATTTTATGGAACATTTTGTAAAAATTGAAATGTTGGAATAAGAAGCGTTTCACTTAATCTTTTCATTTCACGAGCAACAGAATTAACAGCAGAGGCTGGAGAAGGTGGGTAAAATTCACCTGTTTTCGAAACAATTAATAATCCTTTTGCGATAAAGCATCGATCGTTCAATATTTTTATTTATATGCACAACGACTTTATTTAAAGTAGATCATTGACTTTTGTGTATGGTAATACCTTCTGCTGGTACAAATGGAAACTGTATTCGCCGAATATGTAGATTAGAAACTTTCCAACGTTTTATTATGTAACTCGAATAGTCTAAAGGTGTCCACTGTAAATTTATTTTTTCATGATTAATATTTAAAGAAATAAATTTACTTCTCATTAATTTCCCTACCCTTAAATCTCCAAAATCTCCTTGTAATTCGTAGTACTCTACGTTCATTGGTTTCTTTATGTCTATCGAAATCAATAGCTTTAAGTGTTTCTGTTGTATCCATTCTAATGCATCAATATTAACAGAAATCATGTATCTCGCTTCGACTTTTAAAACAAGAATTTTCGGAAGACCGTATGTTTGCATTGCAAATAATTCAGCAATGGACTTCAATGCTTTAGTTTTTGCTACATCATTAGGAACACCTGATACAACAAGCATTTACAATAGCACCTTCAGTTTCCATTACAGATAGAATTTTATTATTGTACCATATCTACTTCTTTATTGCTCGCGAATAAATGAATTGCTCCTTCAGCATTTATTGAAATATTATTTATCTTAAAACATCGATTATATTTAATTAATACTATATTATCTTCTGTCATCACTCCTGACGCCATGTTATTCAAAGTTGTAGCAAATGCTGCATCATCTATTTAACGCATTATTTATTTCTTGAATCAGGTTGAAATATCCAGTTATCACCAACTGGTGGAAGCTGACAGAAATTTCCAACAACTATCATGGAAATTCCTCCGAACATTAAATTATTTTGAAACACTTGTTGTAAACGTCTGTTAATTTGGTGAAATGTATGTGTTCCAAGCATGGATATTTCATTAAGAATTATTAATTTTAAATGTTGCAATTTACATGATAGTGTATTTGTAGTACTTGCCGATATGTCTGCTGTTGATTGACCGCATTGATTTATTGGAAGATTAAATACACTATGAACAGTTTGCCCACTAATCTGAAAAGCAGCCTTTCTAGTATAGGCGCATAATAATAGTTTTATGTCATCTGGATTCGATCCAGGTTCAATATTGAAATGATTAATCATCAAATAATGATGTAATGATTTTATTAGTAAATTTTTACCAACTCCAGCACCATGGTACACATATGCATATAAAGGTGGAGTTGAAACTGTTTGCGTAGAAAAGTAATGTCCAACATGTAATAAGAAGTTATTCTGATCATCGTTTAAAATTCTAGTTAATTTTAAGACATCGTCATTTGAAAATACAGCTGATTGAACCCAATAATGTTTGAAGCAATATCTGAATTTTTCCGTTTATTTTTATCACCTACAGGAAGCAAATATTCTACATCTGCTTCCGGAGTTTCATATTCAAATTGTTTAAGTGGTTGCAGATCATTTTGATATTCACTGTTATCGGAACTTTATTTATTTTTTCTATTTCAACAAATTTCACTGTTTCGAATAGTGCTGAAAATTCTTCACAGCCGCCTAGTTTATTAAATTGTATACATTCTTCTTTAATTCCGTCAATGTTGTTTACAAATAGGTTTTCAATGTTAATGTTTTCAGATAACAATTCAGATTTTTCATCGCGCCAGGGTGTATAAAGCATTACTTGTTCTCCATAGTAATTTTCAGGGTCTTGCAACCTGTCGTAACGACGGAACCGGATTATTTTTGGATTTTTACGGTTACAAATAAATCCATCATTATTCAACAGTTTTATCCAACGCGTAGTCTCATCTATACTGTCCCCATTTTCATTACCTAATTCTAAATTTTCGTTATATTTTATTGATTTATAATATGCGTAATATGCGGCAAAATAGGCTAAGGTCATTTTGTTAAATAATTCATCTGTTGGTCTCTATTCATATAATGATCAATTAAATTGTTTTTAAAAATATCAATTAAATAAGCTTCAAGTTTTTTTAACTCTTGATAATGTTTTAAAATGTGCACACGTTGATCGGGATGCGCAGTGTTAATAGTATAAACTTTAATTTTATTCGCTCGTGACATAGGCAACCCACACAAACGGTATACTGCTTCTTGAGGAGCTGATATTTCAGAACAATATAAAGAAATACATTGCAAACTGCTTGCAATGAATGTTTAATGTTTTTATTTCCATTTTTAGCAGCTTCTTCGACTGCATTACGTAATAAATTAGATAGGCCTTTATTCGATTTATCAATATAATCAACGATATGTATATATATTGAGCATGCGTATGGGTCTAATATAAACTGGATATCAATATTTGCTTGTTGCAGTTTTAAAATTTTAATAGAAAATAGATTTATAAAAATATCTTTTGATGACCGTTTTAAATAAATTTTTGGTCGTTTTAATGATGCGCAAATAGCTAATATATATTCTTCAATAGATAATTCAATACATGATAAAAAATCATTGAAATTTGCAATCTCTTTTGGAAGATCTCCTAATTTTTGTATAAATTCTTTGGCTTTATTTTTGTAATAGTGTTTTGTAGTATCATCTTTGTCATTCAGTTTTGCGTAAAAATGTATGGAATGAGGTAGTAAACAACCTTGCAGTATATGAAAAACATCATCTCTAAAATTACATATTACACAGTTGTCAGAATCAGATATCTTAAATTTATATAAATCTACCTTTAAGATAGACCGTGCCCTGTTATAAATAGGACAATAAAAATATTTAGCGTGTATTGATTATTTATAAATCTATCTATTATAATTGGGAAAAATTGATACGCTATTACATTATAATTATTCCATATTTCTTGAAATTAATTTATATAAAGTTTATTCATAAATTTCTTCATTTGTTTTAAACTTTTAAGTATTTTACCTTCATATTCGAAAAATTGGAGTGTCTTATATATTACGTTATTGAACGGATGATCTGTATTAATATTATTTTTAATTGCGAACAAGCTTATATGTTTTTGTAGTTCGTAATCGGTAGGTTATATGCCTGCGATATCTATTGCAGCCATATAGCTGGTAGTTCTGTACACTTTAATCAGTTTAATGGCAACCTCTCTTTGAATACCTTTAATTATGTTTTGAAATCTTTTATAGCATATCGAAATAAATAATACTGCCGTAAATAATATTTGGTACTATTATACATTTATACAATGTCATTCCCTTTTTATAATTTATTCGATTACTATTGTTGAAAAGTTTGTTGAAAATTGGAATGAATTTGTTAATTTTATTTCTTACATAATTAAAATGATTATAAAATTTTAAATTATTGTCTATAATAACACCTAAGTATTTAATTTGCGTTGCATATTTGATATTTAATCCGAATTTCATTAGCTTTAAGTGATTTTTTATTAATTTTACTGCTAAAGAGAATATAGTTTGATTTATTTTCGTTTATTTGAAGATTAAATTCCGTGAGCCATGTTTCAAATTTAGTGTAAACTTTGTATATTTTATTTTCCAACATTTTATCATTTTTATCTGCAATAAGTATGGCAATGTCATCTACGAATGTGATGATTTTTATATCATTTGGTAACGTTAACTGGTACATTTGTGAAAAAAATGATGTTCCAGAGGTATGGTCCTAACACACTGACCCTCTTGGGGTAAACCCATAACAATTTTTTTTTTTTACTGTAAGAACTGTTTATCTGTATGATTGTTTGTCTATTATCGAAGTACCGATTTATAATATTTAACAAGCCATTATCTAGTCCTAATTTCTTTAGTAACTCAAGCAGTTTATTTAGGTTAAGGCTATCAAAATCCTTCGTTACATCTAGCGTGAGTAGACAGCATTTTAACGATTTATTTTTAAAACTCTTTATTGTTTGAATAATATTACATATTGCTAATTCTGATGATCTACCTTGTAATACACCAAATTGGTTTTCATTAATTATATTATTTTCGTTTGCAAAATCTTGTAATTTGTTAAGTATACATTTTTCGTATATTTTACTGAATTTTGATATTAAAAAAATTGCTCTATACGAGCCGGACGACTTTGGGTCCTTACTGATATCAGGCAGAATCACAGTCCTCATTATTTTCCACCTATCCGGGAAATAATTATAATAAAATAATAAATTGATTAACTTGTCTATTACATCAGGATATTTAACATTGAACTTCTTTAAGAATCCGTTTGAGATTTCAGTGTTGATTTCGTCCTTTTGAACTCGGTTTTTAACATCATTATTTACTATATGTACTTTGAAAAGTTTAGATTCTAAATATAATTCGGAACTTAGTAGTGATTATCACTGTCAGATTAAGCATACTTACCTAGTGTGGATATGTTAACATCTTTATTTTTACTCATTAATATTTCATACTTTAATCCGAATACCGATTTGTCACTTATTAGTTTTCTCCAGGCTTGCATTTTAACTACTTTAATTTCATACTTATATCTTTTAAGTTTATTCTTGTAATTATCATAATGTACCGTTTTTAAATTTATGTTCTTACAGTTTCGATATTTCTTATATAATTTATTAACGTTATATTTTAGGTTTTGTAAGCTTGCATTCCACCAATAGACGGTTTAAACTATCTGGCTCTTGTACTAAGCCGTACACCTGCCGTCTGAAACTTAATACATGTTTCTATTCTTCTTCCGAATGCAAACCAGCCTTAATAAAAGTTATTGTTGAAATAGTTTTTATGTTCAGCTTATTTAATTCGTTTTCTAACACCGAATTTGGTATGTGAGTGGAGATACATTTGATGAAACGATTCTTCTCCCTGTATATCGCTGATAACGTTTTGACAAACTGAACGCGAACAAAACAACCGTTATTCTTACTAGTAAACATTGATCTGAAAAGATAAGGGCCTTGTTCTATGACAAAAATAGATAAAATAAATAAATAAATAAAATTTAGAACAATCGCTGTGTCCCATTTTAATTATCTTCAGTAGCGAAACGTGTGTTATGGTAGAGAAAAATTAAAAATTTTATCCAGCGCATTAATTGTGATTCGTAGGGTTGCTTGGTATTTTGACGGCCTAAAGTTCTTCAAATTAAATATTTTTGACGCCTAGTAAATATTTTCAGTTAATTCGAATAAACAACAATTGCAACTTTCTATTAGAAGGATGACAGTAACTAGATGCTCGTGACGCGTTGTTGGAAATAAAATAAAAGCGAAAAAAAAAAAAAAAAAAGAAAAAAAACGATAATTTTTTACTACTGCGAAAGTTACAGGAGAAAAAAGGGAAAAGGACTCTTTTAAATTACGGTGCTATTGAAACGTGTGAAAAGAGCACTTGAGGCAATGTTAAAGCCGGAGCAGCTGTTCTTTATTTTGAAAAATAAGTGCCCTTCAAATAATATAATTCATTACGGCCAAGTAGTCTAGAGCAAAATAACTGTTCCTTCATAATTCGCGCAGAACACGCATTTCTGAAATTTAACGCTGTGTGAAGGATCACACTTTTATACCAGGCCGAGTGTTTCCGATCTGATGAGAAAAGAGCAGATGATAATATTGTCGCGAGATGAAATTAGCGCATTTCGTATATCGATTAATTTATAATTGATGAAGATGAAATTTTCCGGAATATATGCCATTAAATAACTTTTAACGACATATTTCGCGATCACCACGATCACGGTATACAATAACAAAATGTACTAGAGCATAATAATGTATTTCCTAGCAATATGTTCGGCTTTCGGCCTGGTATTGGTCCTTCCGACTGCATTAGTCTTTTTGTCTCCCATATCTACCAATCCTTTATCCTAAAAAACTATACTCTGGCTTCCTTCATCGATATATCCTGTGCTTTTGATAATGTCCATCTTCCCACTCTAAAAGATAAGATGATAGCAATTAACGTTCCATTGCACTTTACTTCTCTTATTATCAATCTCATGCAGAATCGTTCCATCCACCTCTCTGCTCCTTCTTTTGAATCTTCAAGAATGGTTTTTCGAGGTCTCCCTCAAGGTTCCTCCCTCAGTCCTACTCTTTTCAACATATACACTATCAGTGTGGCTTCTCTTCCTCTAAATTCGTCGTCTTTATTCTTTGCTGATGACATCCTACTTTATGCCTCATCTCACGATATTATATCAGCCAGTGAGGCACTTAATTCGTCTCTCTCCGTGTTGGATCACTCCCTTTCCTCAATTAACCTTTCTATTTCTCCTACTAAATCTTGTTATGCCGTATTTACTCTGCGACCTTATAATCCTGCTTCTGTCTATCTATCCCTAGAAAATACACTTCTTTCTCGTGTTAATTGTTTCTGTTATCTTGGTATTTTCCTTGACAGTCGGTTATCCTTCTCCGAACACATCAAGTATCTTTCCTCTTCAGCAATCAAAAGACTAAACCTGCTGAAAGCTTTATCTCCAACCAAATGGGGTGGTGATCCTTATGTCCTTATTTCTCTATATAAATCTATCATCCGCTCAAAATTTGATTACTGTTCATTTCTCTATGGTTGTGCCTCTAAGTCCCGACTCTCTAAATTGGATGTAATCCAAAACTCTTGCTTTCGTCTCTGTCTTGGTGCTCTTAAATCCTCTCCAGTTCCAGCAGTCCTTGCCGAATCTAACACACCACCCCTTTTTATCCAAAGATCTTATTTAGGCTATCGTTTTCTTACTAAGCGTCTCCCACTCACCTCCTCTACTCTTATCCATTCCTATCTTTCCATTTCTAGGAACTGGCGTTTCGTACCTAGAAAAATTCCAATTCTTTCTCTCATTTCTCTACGGCTCAGTTCGTTTTGTCCTTACATAATGTCCTTTGCCAATCTCCCTTATTTCACTTTTAATTTCGCCGATCTCTGCCATCCTCCAAATATATTTACTGTTCCTACGCTCTCTAAGTTTCTTCCGCAGGCCCTAATCATACAGGAATTCCGCAGTTATATCAATTCTGATTTTCCCTTGCATGTAACTGTGTTTACAGATGGCTCGAAGAAACCGGATGGTGTCGGTGCTTCGTTTATCCTCCCAGATTTTGGCTTTTCAGAATCTTTCTGCTTACCTTCTTTCTGCTCCATATTCACAGCCGAATTGATGGCTATCCTACGTTCCATTATTTTCATTTCCTCTAATCACATTTCCTCCAAATTCTTGATTATATCGGACTCCATAACCGCCCTTCAGGCCATTTGCTCTCCCCTTCCTGATTATTCCTGTGATTTCATTATACTCCGCATTCGCTGACTTATCCACGCTCTTTCTTCCCTTCATTCTATTCAAATTGATTTGCTGTGGGTTCCTAGCCATTCGGGCATCTGCGGTAATGAAGCGGCGGACTCATTGGCTCGGGCTGCTGCCTATTCTCACTTCTTTTTTAAAAAAGTCCCTTCGTCCAATATCCTTCCTCTGTGCAAAGATTTTCATCTTAGGTTTTGGTCGGATATGTACGTTTCCTCTTTCTCTAACAATCGCTCTTTCTATCTGTCTGTCCAACCTAGTCTTCCTGCCAATCCGTGGTTCTCTTTGTTTCCTTCACTTCGTCGTTCTGTTGTTGTCTCCGTTATTCGCTTGCGCTTTAACCATTCTCTGCTGCCTTCCTCCCGTTTTCGTTTTTCCTTGGTTTCCTCTACATATTGTCCTCTCCACTCGAACGAAGAGCATGTTTGCGATGCGGACCATGTGTTCTTTGAGTGTTCATCTCTTTCTGCTGAGTGCTCGGCTTTCTACTTTAGTTTGCTGGGACTTGGTCTTCCTACTCCGTACTGCGCCTCTTATGTTCTATCTCTTCCCTCTCCACAAATTGTTCCTATTATTTGTTCCTTTCTCCTAACAATATCTGATCGTATCAGGATATAAGTGATTCCTTCCTATTCTAATTGTTTCTGGGTAAAGGTCCCTGGTTGACAAGCCCAAAAAAAAAAAAAAAAAAAAAAAAAAAAACAAAAAAAAAAAACAAAATGTAAATTAATAAAATGAATTCGATGAAATCACAATTCACGAATGCAGATATAATATGAAAAATGATAAACGAATACGGCGAAAACACGCATTAATAACGTATACGAAATAAAATAAAAGTGTAAAAATTTGCACTAATCAGGTTTTATCGCCATTTTTTCGATTCATTTTTAAAATTTTTCAAGGCTACATTTTAAACTGGGTGTGACTTTATCATTTCATTCCGCTGTTCCCGAAATATGTCACATTAAGTGAAATATGCCGAAGGCAAGCCTATTTTATTTAAGAGCAGCACATCAACAGCCTCCGGGTTCAAAAAAAAAATAGAACTACTTCAAAGTTTCACAAAAATACGAAATTTCTTCTATTCAATTTCTCGCATATCAGGCTTCTCTTGCTGTCCCCTTAGGACGAATCGAACTGATTATCCCATTAAATCGAACTCTTTCATTTACACATTTTTATATACATCGTATGATGATGAGCTTTTGAAGATGACGCTGTGCCAGTGGTGACTTCCCATTTCGCCTAAATTTAAGGTTTCGGTTACTCAGGTAATAAAAAACAAATCAGACAAACATACGAATGATTTTGTGCTGGCAACAGCGCGTCATCATTGTCCAAATTTAAACAGACTAAACGCATCATTATTTTTGCTATTTGAGTCCACTATTAATTTTTTTTTTTTTTCTTTCCGAAAAGCAACAAAAACGTTCATATGAAAATCAGAAGTGAAAAAATACCACTAAAAATGTTTAATGGTAATATACGTGAAACGACGACTCCGATTAATATTTGCGAGTTATTCCATTCCAAGTCTAGTGTCGTATAAATCTCACATGTCTTATCAGTCAGTATATAGGAAGCCCCTTATTGATACTTAGTGTGACATGAAAAATTAAGGTTTTCGGAGTTGCAGAAAAAAAGAAAGAAAAATACTCCAGGATAAAGAGTTGTAAACGGATAAATGCTTTTATTACAAATTGAAAACAATGCACATGTATATTGGTTTTATCGTAAGTTGCTCGTTAAAAAACAAACAGAATAAATTTTATCTTTTTCTTAATTTTTCAGAAATTCGTTTCGAATATTTTTTTTTCAAATCTTAAGAAAGACAGGCGTAAAGTGTATTCATTTGTGTTTTCTTTATTGCGTTGGACTTGTCAGCAGTGGACGATTACCGTTGAAAAAGAAGCTGCATTTAAAAAGTTAATAAACGAAAAGTAAATTGTTACATGTTAAGCAAAAATGACACCTATTAATCTAATAGTATACTTTTAATTATTTATAAGTCAATAAACTTGTCTTTAATTTTTAATTTTGTTCCGACTTATAAATAGAAAGAGGTATGTTTTTTTATTTTTATGTTTGTTCGCGCATAACTCATATTCATGTGGATCGACCATTTTACTGATTCAGACGCCATTTTTCGGCAAATCCAAAAAAAAAAAAGAGAAAGAAAAAAAACCTTCTATTTTACTTTTTGAAAATGTCTTAATTCAATAAATTGCCAACAGATTACGATTTAACATCACAAAAGGAAAAAGAAAGATAATATAAAAAGACGCTATTCAATTAAGCAAATATTTTTATATTTCTGACGTACAAAACAAAAATTTATAGCAATTAAGAGAAAATAATTTTTTAATGAATGACAATTTTTTTTTATTCTCTGTTGCTGAAATTTAATTGAATACCATTTCATTTAAAACGTAATTTGCAATAAATATTTCCATTTACAAATATTAGATATATATATTGTGATGAATCGAAAATTATGTCCCTGTTTTGGGAGCCAGTTGTGATGAATCCTTTTATTGGTAATGGAAGAAATATTCCAAATAAAAAAAAATGATTTAAAAAAAATTTCGCGAGAATGAAAGGAAAAAAAGTATGTTTAACGGGCGCCAGTGATAATGTACGGCTTACCACTACCGAATTAGCTCTGTCTAGCAAAGCATTAGACTTTTAATAAATCGCGGAAGAAGATAAAGAAAAAAAAAAAGAACCAAAAACGGAACCCGCCTCACGACGGCGGTACACTCTCTTCGGAACCGAGATAGCACGAGGGCCCACCACGTGTCCAAATGACGAAAACTTGAAAAGAAAAAAATTGTATATTAACCAAAACGCGGAAGAAACAAAAAAACAAATATTCGTATGTAACGACTAGACAAAAAAAATTAATAAAAAGAAATGACTAAATTTGCCAAACGGCGTAACATGTGTCGATGTGCACAATCCAAAAATGCGGCCACCAGAAAATCGGTCAGTCGGAATCGACTGTTCGGTGGTCCGTCAAAAGCGCGACCCGTAATTACACACTCACAGGCGACTAGTTAATTGCCGAGCAATTAAACAACGACTGGCTATCGATTAGCCAAGAAAGCGACTAGATAGATCTCGGTACCTGACGGGGCTTTTGCCGATCGACATATACGCATCGTCGAAATTACCCGATACCTTTTAAATTAAAATATGTATATTACGCCACCGACTGTTCTAGAACATTCTACTATTTCTATGTATTTTAACCGGCAGCTATCCCTGTCTTTCCGGGATTTTTATTAATTCGGTCGCGACTCTCGCAGTTCTACGCTCTATACTTGTACATGTACTTGTACTTATATGCTTATCAACGGTAAACGCTATTTCTCCGCGATTTTCGACCACGCTCGCTACCACGCGAGCACAGCCGATAGCCGCTGCGTTCGGGATTACCACACAGCTCGGCCGAAACCGCGTCGCCGATTGCAATTCACCGTTGTCTTCCGCTGCCCGAGAAAAACCCGACATATAAATGAAATTAAATCGAAATAATAATTTCTACCTCGGACAGCGTTATCTAAGGCGTATAAAGCGTAATAAACTCGCTTCAGCTGCCGAATCCGTCTCAATATATATACTATTTTTTGCTTATTATTGCGATGCAACCAAATTAATTTTTACTAATAAACCTGAAATTATTTAGCCGATTTTGAATCATTGTAGAGAATGAAATTACCCAACTAATATACACTTATTGAAATTTACATTTTATTTACCTAATCTTTAACACAATATACTAAATAAATTAGTTACATAAAAATTAAATGTTATAAATGAGGCAGATAAGATTGGTTTCGAACTATTAGTTATATTATTTTATAGAATTGAAAATTATCTAAGCACTAATTTGTGCACAATGTTCTTGGACAACCTGTCTTTTGCTATCACGAATAGACACTTGATGGTGTTCCCACACGTGAGCAGCAGGCAACGTGCGTTTATTCTTGCAATTTCTTCTTCTTCCGATTCAGTAGCTCTCATAACACGCATGCGCCGTGCATTTCTGCTACGCGCATTGTTGAGGTTCGATTGTCTCCGCGGCATTACCTTATACTGAAATATAAAGCAACTTAGATGCCCAACAATGTCAGAGAGTTGTATCACTGCCACACTATTGTTGTGAGAATATTAAAATAATTTTTTTTTTTTTTTTTTAAGTTTATAATGATGGAGTGTAAACTTTTATCGAGGCAGGACGTTTATTAAATACACTGAAATATAAATAAATTAAATGCCGCACAATATCGCACAATATATACATTTTTTTTTTTTTCATAAACAGCAACTCCGTCGTAATAACACGAACTTTTTTGTAAACAAAAGCGAAAAAACGTTTATTTAATCATTCATCGATAAAAACGCCATGCGCCAGCGATAAACATGGTTGCATTTCGATTAACATCGCACGATACACAAAAGTCGCCACGAAAAGTAGAGTTGGTGCTCAAAAAATAATAAAATTGTCAAAATTTGTTTTATTTAATATAACAAATATTTATGTAAATAATTAAAACAAGAAGTATTCTATCTCTTAAGAGTTGGATTAAATTGCATGTACTTTCAAAATTTTATAAAAATCGGTTAAGTAAATTCCGAGTTTATCCTGCAGAAACATAAAGACACGGGATTTTCATATATATAGATATTATCTACCCGCTCGATTTGTTTTTGTATAAATGATACATCCATTATTATATATTAGACTGACTCAAAATTTTTGTTTTATTCACAAGCGACAACTTGTAATATTCAAGATAGAAGAATAGTTCCCTTCAGAATAAGACCCAAGCCAGAACAAATTGCGACTTCATAGCGAGAAGCAGTTAGTATGCGGGGTGATTTTCCGCTTATTAAGACGGATTCGGCATTTCTTACAACCGTTAATGATGCTGTCCGAGCTAGCAAAATAATAAAATTTAAGTAATAATCATTCAATTTTTCGGGCGGTTTCGACAGCGAGCAAACGGCACATTGTTTGTCAAAGACGCTTTCTTGGTTAAAAAATCGAGGGATCCCCCGCTGCGCCAGGGTAATCTTTTTTTCCACCTACCGAACGTGACCGTGTTGCCAAGTTGATTTTTTCAAATCATTATTATTATTATTATTTTTATGGGTCGTTCCATTTTTAAGCGAAATGGGAATTAGGCGAAATGGTACGATCGCCGTGCCAGTCGGAAACATGTGAACGAAACGACTAAATTAATGATTTATCGTATTCGCGGGGGATATGCAGAACTTACGGTGGTCCCGCGAAGAAATTCGCACTTGCTTCTTGAGCTAGACACTTCTGTATGTAGTTAATTTTTAATTTCGGCCAGCTATTCAAACATTAAACAGGAAGAAAAAAAGAAAAAGGAAAAAGAACTTTCTTTTTTTGTTTAATTAAAGTTATCCGTATGGTTCGGTAGAAACCGTGCGTCAAAATAATTTGCATATTTAACCATCCTATTCATTATCGGAAAGACAACTAACGACAATGAAGAATCCTTTTTTGAGAAATTCCAGTAGTCAAACGTGAGAATTTTTTTTTGACGTGATTTCTACCGAAAAGATGAATGCATGGATTATCACAAAGAGAAGTATAAATCGTGCGTGGTGGAAAACTGTCGAAGGACATTTCACGTTTATCACGTTTCTTATCGTTTTACCGTTCCGCGGATTTCTTTTCCGAATCGCCTAGTGGTCGACGAAACCTTCTCGGGCCATTTCAGTTTTGCAAAAATTCCACGCTTTCGGCTTTTCCTCTCTCGTGTGTTTCATGATAGGAATCCATCCGGGGGTCGCCCAACCTCGTTTCAATCCGATGAAATTTCGAAGCGTGAAAGGGAAAGAAAAATGATTAAAAAAACAAGTTCAGTCAAGCATGAAGTTTCATGCGCTGAGGATTCCGTATGAAATTTAACAATGACTGTAATTATTTAGTATGTAAAAAAATTTGTTCGAATAAACTTCCATTTTTATTTTATTATTTTAATTTAATATTTTAATTTAATATTTTATGAAATTTCAGAGATCTTTTCTAATAATAATTTTTAAACAGTAAAGCGTAATACTAATTTGAATCGAAGGTTTAGACTAATTTGAAATGCAATGTAATGGTTATGAAGAAAAATTAATTAAATCCTTTATTTATTTATTTTTTTTAAATTATTGGTTTAGATTTAATAATACTAATATTAAGGTTTTATGATTTTTTAAATTGTATAATTTCATTATTCCTTACACCTATCTTTCTTGAATAGCCGACCGTTAAAGACATTTAATAAATCTATAAACGAAAACACGCAAAAAAGATTAATTAGAAATAATATTGATGCTACTTATCACTCTACTGCGGCTGCCAGAATGTTGGTGCTCCCTGCTGGCAGGTTGGTGTACCTTTTTCGATTGCGTTCTAAATTCTCGGTGAATAATATTAACAGACTGTAAGAATATAATAACTTAAAACACGAAGCAATTGCCGCAGGAATGTGAGCAGTTTTTTTTTTTTTTTATACTGCACTTGCGTCAAACAGTTCCCTAAATTATATTCGTCAAGACTTTTTATTAAATCATTGCGCATGCGCGACTTTTTTACTATTGTTATATTTTACTTTTAAATACATTATCACATCAACTGACCTGTGTGATAATATGTTTTGTTTTGCCGTGTTTTATAAAATGCATTTTTTATATAACCACTGTAAATGTTCCTTCGAATAGAAAGTATAATATAAAACGTCACATTCTGAAAAATCATCTGACGATTGCGTTCCTAAACGTAAATATATAATATGTCCAATATGCGGTATTCAATTTTATCTCCGGAAAAATTTAATTGAACACCTCACCGATGTGCACCAACAAATTATTAGAACATAAACATTAACGTTTCAATCCCTTAATGGTGATTTTTGAATAATAAATCTTACTTTCATATATTGTTTTCTTTGAAATTGTATAAAATATAGATTGTATCTTAGAAATGTCATCCCTATTTTGTCATCATCATTTGCCATTAATCCGAGGATTGTTTCGTAGCATCACGCCATTCTTTTCTTCTTTCTGCCACCGGTCTCTCTTTAATTCTGCATAGCTACGACACCCCAGCTCCTCCAAAATCTATGTCGTATGTATTTATAACGAGGTCTTCCCCTAGTGGTTGTTGTTCGTATATATTTCTCTTTCTATTATTGTTTTCGTCAGGGAATCGTGTCTCACAATATGACCAACCAATTGGACTCGCGCTTCGTAATAATTGTGTTTAAAAGTCGTTTCCGTGTTTCGGAGTACTTCTTCGTTGGAAATTTTATCTGTCCACTTGATTTTCATCATTATTCTCAAGCATCATATTTCAAATGCATTCTGGTTTTGATTAATTTATAGCAGATAATGTCCACGTTTCACAGTGATAGAAAGCAACGTTGCAAACGAAACATTCCAGCAATCTTTTTCTTTTATCTATTGATATCCATCCTGAGTGATGATACTTCCAAGATCCATGGGAATTCTTTTACTTTTTCTAGTTTTGCTGAATTCAGTTTGATGCAAGTGGGTTTTAATATTTCCAGTATCTTACTACGTACCATGAGATTTTTGTCTTTTTTGTATTCAGTTTCATTTGGCAATTATCTTTCAGTATGCTTTCCATTTTTTCCTTAGGGACTCTTCTTTTTTTTTTCACTTTCCGCGACTATAGCAATGTCATCGGCGAATCGGATCATATTTACTGTTTCCCCTTGTATTTTAATGGCAGATTTAATATTATGTTTAACTTCATTTATTGCTTCTTCGATATAGGCATTAAATAAAATCGGAGACAACGAACATCCTTGTCGTGCTCCCTTTTTAATTTTGGCCCTTTCTTGTGTTCTTCGCCCACATTTGATCTTTGTGTAATGCTTCAATGATTCGTCTGTCTTTCCGCGGTATTCCTGTCTGTTTTAGTAGTTTGAATATTTTCACCCGGTTTACGTTATCAAAAAAGAGCTTTTTCCAGATCTATGAAAGCTATGTGTATGTGTAGTTTTATTATTACTTATACGTTTTCAATTATTTTTCTTAAAGCTAAAATTGTTTCTTTAGTTCTGTTTGGAACTAATAATTAAAAACACGCGTAAGCGAAATGCGATATTGCTTAATGGATAGTTTCGCTTCCTTATCAATGTTGATGATCTGTAGCAATAAAGTTTTAAGTCGTAGCAGAGTAAGATTATATATGTCGGTGTTTTGTTTTCGCTGGTTTTGTTCGCTTTATAGTTGTCGACTTTTATTCGTTATCGTTTACTTCATTTTTATCGATTTTCTTCTTTTATTTTTCTTCTATTCAAATTCATCCAGTTCTTATTTTCGTTATTTCCTCTAATTAATTCGTTTTAACTCCTTCCTCCTTTTATTCGCTCTTGCTTATTTGAAATAGCCCTTTTTTTTAGAGCTTCCGTTCGATTTTGTTGCGTAATCGCGTGTTAAATCGTCTAAATAACCCCTTTTGGGAATCGCTAAATTTATTTCACTGCATTTTTCGGATTGATTGTTACTTGTTTAATCGAAGCGGTGAACCTATTTTTTCGTATCGCGAACCTCCGCTTTCGTTTGTTCGTTTTGTCAAATAAACAACTTTATTCAACGAAGTTATATTCTCTCGTATTCAGTTTTAACAACAACAAAAGTTCCTCTACCATTTTTCTAAAACCAAATTGTTCTTATTTTAGAAATCCTTCTATGTATCCTTCCATTCTCTCTTTTGCATAATCTTAGTGAGGATCTTAGAAACATGCGCGTTTAGGCTGATGGTCCGATAATTTTCCATCTCGCTCAGAAATGGAAGAGTTGGAAGGTTAATGTCGAAATTGCTGAATAATTTTTAAATTCGACTGGTGGAATTTATTATATCAGGTTGTCGTTTCAGATAGTTAATGTCAGAGACAGTTATGCCAGTTTGTGCTGGTTGAACACCGTTCTTCTGTTTGTTAATCGCCTTGTTATGTTAGTTAAACGATCCTTGCATTTAATTTTTACAGATGGCTCTAAAAATGTCAGGGCTGTGGCTGGTACTTTTAAATGTTCTTCTCTCTTCGCCATTCTAAATTCTTCACTCTCCTCCGTAATATGCTCCCCGTATTTTCAGCTGAGTTGCTTACACTATTTTACAAACAGATTTCATTTCTTATACAAATGTGATCCGGAAAAGTCTTTATAGTTTTCGGCTACCTACAAGGCATTCCACCTCTTCCTCCACATTGCTCAACAGTATTCTACTATCTCGATTTTTGTTCTTTTTTTTTTTTCGTTATTGACCTTTTGCGAATTTCCCCAACTATACTCCGATATCGTTATATCTCTATAATACACATATATATTGGTTCAATCGCGCATGATCATATGCGCATGATTGGCATTATTTCCTTCCATGATACATTCCGTTTTTGGTACTTTTTATTTACTATCGTTAATTTTTGGACTTTATGTAGTGGTCCCTGACGGTACAAGCTAATATATTTGCGCTAATCCGTAAGGGAGATCAGCGAGGCTGAATCAGTTTAGTGCTGGCTCGGAAGTTAAAAATTCCGATAAAAAAAGGATCTCATTCTTCAATTAAAAAATTATCGAAATATTTAAAAGTAACACTATTTTAATAATTACTATTATTATTTGAAATTTTTTAGCGGTAACAAATTATTAGGTTTTTACCTGAGAGGGATACGGATGCAGCATTTTTTGAATGTACTTCTTATATAACACATGTATAATTTAGAATGTGAAGGGAGCTTCGCTACGGTGTACTTCCATAATGAGAAACGCCTTCGATACCGTAAATCACCAGCTGCTATTATTAAAATTAAATAGGGCTGCGTTTGCCTCCTTAAAATTGGTTTAAATATTATCTTGCCAAATAGAGGACACGCGACAAAAATAAATAATCTGCAGAACATCAACTATGTTGTCCCACATCTTAGGGGGCCTCCACATAGTTTGATTTCTGATCTTTATTAATAATTTGGATCACAATTAAAACTTCATTGTAAACTCATATTGTTCATGCAGAAGATTATGATGTACCGTTTTGCTTGTAGGCTTACTGAATTCGCGAATGTTCATGCAAAAAATTGGCTCAAAACGGAATAATAAATTTAATAGAAAATTCGGGCTGGTAAATTTTAACAGACTGATGATCCTAAACCGTTTTGAAGCTAAATATGCACTTACATAGTATGCGTTCTCACGAACTGTATCGCATTATTTGAAACCAGTCGGTATTTTATATTTTTTATAATATTTTCGATTATCGTAATGTCACGTGTTTTATACTTTTTTAAATAATTTATATGTATATTAATATCTTAAGATTAAAATATTATTTTATAAACGTTATTTTTTTTTTTTTTTCTTTTTTGAGATTCTAGCGAATTAAGATTGTTTATACGTGCGTTATTGCACTTTATGGAAGAAAGGTGAAAAGAAAAATTTTATATGATAAAAAAAGTAGTTGAACATTGATTATGATTTTATAGAAAATTTTAGGGACAACATGTCTCCCGCGAGACACATCATGCTGGTCAAATTATTTGCTTTCTCAAACATATCATCATTATCTCTTCAACCATTCGGTTGGTGATCAACCAATTCGTACATTTTTTTTTTTTTTTAGCTGTACAGATATAGGTTGTGTACCAGGCAATTATTATATGCAACGCAGGTGTCCACGCGCAAGACTACATTCGAAACTGATTGTAATCGTTTGGTTTACATCGTTATACAAGTGCACCGTGTACGAGTATATCTGTGCTGTGTACTAAAGATGGAAACTAATTTATAAACAATACAGAATTTCCCGTTACTAGTACAAATGTTACTTTTGATCTTCATTTTATTAGCAACAACCGAGAACCATATAACCAACCTATCACAATGGAAGAACTGCGTACTGCCATTGAACATGCTAAACCGAAAGCAGTTGGCTCGGATAATTTTCACATTTATCTTGTAAAATACGCACCCGACTTTGTGTATTAGAAACTCTGCTCGTAATTTACAATAGAATATGGTTCTCAGGTGATCTCCCATTGCAATGGAAGAATGCCATTATAATAAACCCATTACTCGAGACAAATAAGAATGCAACACTCGTCGATAGTTACGGGCCAATATCTCTTACATCAGTTCTATGTAAAGTGATAGGAAAAATTATCAATGGCAGACTACTATGGGAAATCGAAACTCATAATTTATTTACAAATATTCAATTTGGATTTCGGTCAGGACGATCTACCATCGATCCGATCCTTGCGTTACAGCGCTCCATAAGTAAAGCTTTCTCAAACAAGCACCAGTTATTAGCCGTCTTTTTCGATTTCAAGAAAGCATTTGACAACATATAGAGATACAAAATTATTTTAACCGTACACTCTTGGAACTTCAAAGGTCGCCTTTATATGTTTATTTTGCGGACTTCCTCTCTGATTGCCGCTTTCAAGTTCTGATCCACATTCGGTACGGAAAGGAGTTCCTCAGGAATTCGTCCTCAGTCCAACATTGTTTAATGTTGCGATAAATGATATTGTAAACCAAGTGCAAAAACCTGTAAAATCACTCCTTTCTGCAGACGATTTATGCATATATTTCTTCCATGATATCAACTTAGGAGAAAACGTTCTGCAAAGCACAATTGATAAGACTGCAACAATGGTCGGAAGATAATTGTTTTTCAACAACAAAAACCACAGCAACCCATTTCTGTAGGCGAAAAAAGTGCGATCGCATAGTAGTAAGGCTAACTCTTAATAATAATAACATCATCCATTAATAAAGTTGAAATATTTAGGAATGACATTTGACAGCAAACTCACTTGGAAAGCACACATTAACGCATTGAAAACTAGCTGTGGTAAAAAACTAAACCTACTGCGGAAGCTATCGCATGACGCAAGCAGACATAATCTATTGATGCTGTATCGTACCCTTGTAAGGTCCAAAATCGATTATGGTGCACCAGCCTATGCTTCCGCTAGCATACCGCGACCTTAAAATGTTTGATACCATCCATGCGATTCGGCGGAGTGGCCATTAAATTTATGACAAAATTATCTAACCGTGCTGGCTTTCAGCATTATAAGGAGCACAAAGCCAAACTCTTCAGGATGATACCACTGAGAACCAGGACGGAACAGCAATCGATCACGTTATATCCATTCTACATCAGTTAAACATTCAAATTCCAGTACTGATACGGGGCCCCATATCTCCTATGTCACCATGGTGCAACCGAGCCCAGTGCGGCATATAGAGAACTTTGAAAATGCGGAAAACTCCGTTAACACGATTAACGAACGTGCGTCAATTTCAAATGTAACGGTGTACCACCGTTTACCGACACTTTGAACACCAGCTTAAACGCCATTTTAATAACACCCGGGGAACAACGATTGGCGACAAACTTTACCTACAGAAAATCAATTACGCTCCGTAAAATCGTCTACGAAACCCCGTAGCTTTCCTCAAGCCGAGAAAGCAGAAACATTATGCAGACTACAACTTATGTACACACTCGGCTTACACACACTTATATGTATTAAATAAAGAACCTGCGCCCCAGTGGCAAACATGTGATTGCTAATTAATTATCGAACACCTACCGATTAAATGCCTAATTGATGATCATTATCGGAAACAAAGCAGAATACCATCCAGTTTAATTGTTGTACGATAAAGAAACCGTGCTTTAAAATCTTCTAATTGATTAAAGAGCTGTTTTAATTTTGTTAATCTTTGTTAATTTCCCTTCATTTTCTTTGTTTTCAATTTTTCTTAATTTTGTAATTTCTTGCCGTGCCTTTAACCTACACGTAAAATAAATAAATAAATAAAAATAAATAAAGAATGCCGTTTTGATTTTTAAGTAGACGAGCGACTGGCCTGTTTTTAATGATGTAATTATCTCGTTGATTACACATTTTCTCGACATGTGCATCTCTTTTTTATTATTCCTCTTCCCTTTCGTCGAATGTAGATTATCGTATCTCTTTTTCGGTGTCTGTTGTAAAATGTCCGGGCTGATATTGTTGCTGCAGGTCGTGACTAATCCAAGTCAAATATTATTACAGTTTTTTCCCAGTTTTTTGTTTTTTGTTTTATTTCTTTATTTCAATACACTAATTAATTGAATTATATAATAATAGCAGCGACGAAAAATTACCTTTTCTGATGATATTCTGGTAATTTTTTGAGAAAAATTTCGCTTTTATTATTGTATAATTTCAGTTTCTACAAGACCGCTTATACGATCTACCGGTCGTTATAAATTACATGTTACAGCTGACGAAAAGAAGTCAGTTGGACTGTATCGGTCACTCAGTTAGCGGATTACCGCCGATTGTAATGTGCACCATTCGACCGGAAATGAACGGCAGATTGAAATCCGGATAACTTTAGCGCCACCGGTATTCTTCAATACCAGCTACAATACGAACGTGGAAAACATCTTATCCACATTTTTACCTTATAGGAGAGTAGGATGCCGTGTTATTTTTTTATTTATCTGGTACCTTTGTACCGCCGAGCACATATGGGAGTTCACGGGGAAAGGCCAGACCGTTGACCCCCCCCTATGTGGGAATTTGAAATGGAAAAAAATCAAAATGGAAAACTGGCGAAAAATGCCCATATGAGTTCCGTTTAGTAATAAAATGTGTACAGACGAGCGTAGCTAGAGGACGGCACGGGCACTAGAAGAATCATCTAAATGTCACACGGAGAAAAATTTGAAAGTGTAAAAGTACAATGTACTTCGAAATTGATACCCCGTGATTATCACAAAAAATTCCTAGGCGCATGCAGAGCACCTCTGACGACCCTTTGCACATTATTCTGCCGCAGACTGAATAGATTAAAAAGACACATCAGCAGTATTGGCTTTCAATTATTTAAAAGCTCCTCCCTCCGCAGCGACTACTTTCAGACCGTACTTAAACGTCGGAGTAAGTTGCACCGTCTAAGCGTAGTCTCACTAAAAGAAGAGAACTTTTAAATTATTCAAAGCCAACATTGTGTTAGGGTATCCTGGTATGATATTAGTATTTTCATGTATAAGTATAGGCGTCGACCGGCACTATAGCGACTGATCAGCTGACTCAATTGCATATCTTAGGTAGTTCGGGATAGGAAAATGCAGGAAGGCAGGAGGGTAGGCTAGTGGCGTGCTAAACAGGAGGAGGCAACAGAGACGGTCGCTCCCAGAGAAAAAAAGGAAACACAGAAAACCGAAACTTATATAAGAAATTTATCAGTTAGTAAAGTATATTATATAATAAACTATATCTTGTTTTGAAGTATTTTGATTCTTTGGTACGGATTTGCATTTTTTTCTTTTTATAGCGCCATACTTAATTCCTGAGCGTCAGCGACTACCTATTCGTACATCTCAGCTGTACAGACATAAGTATTAATGTCCATAGCAATTGTTATATGCAACGCAGTTTGTGTACACACGCGAGACTACATGCGGAACTGATGATAGTGATCGTTTGATTTATCAATATACAAGTGCAGTCCCGTGTGGGTCTGCTGTGTACTGACCTAGCGCGCATATTATACGCGGTGGTTTGCCGTTGCCTTCCACGTGACTATTAGCGATTATTTTATTTATTTATTTTAATTCTTGTAATAAGTTTGTCGTCGCTCGGGATCGAACCCGTGATCTCCATGACGGAAGTCAAGCGCCCTAGCAACTAGGCTATCGCGACGATACGGATTTACATAGTATTTGAAAATTAAGTGATCTGTAAATAAAGCTCTTTTTTAAATAAACTGTTATTTATTTCGGTTATGTATTTATTGAAGTTATTAATTTTATATCAACTTTTTAATATAATACGACTATACATGCGCACACGTATATACATACTGGGCTGGTCAGCTGCCCTCCCGCCATCAGGAAAAATTCCTAGCTGCGCCGATATTTGTACATCGTGAAAATTCGAAGAAAATCCATTTTTTCTTAAATAATTTTCCTGTAAAATGAAAACAAAACACAAATGTTGATTTTCGATGTAAATAAAGTTAATCACGTGAATTATAGCGCTATCTATGTTATTTTTAACATTTTTGCTACAAAAGTTCACGCTGAAAATTCTTTAGAAATCAACTTGAAATGAACTAATATCTCAGTTTTAGAATAACGGTAAATGTTTTCTTTTTTTTCTCTGCCTTTTTTTTTTTTTTTTTTAGCTTGTCAACCAGGGACCTCACGCAGAAACAATAGGAAGAAGAGTTAACTAATTAAAACTTAATTCGATCGCAAAATGGCAGAAATAAAGGAACCAATGGCAGGAACAACAGATTGAGACGGAATGGACAGGATATAGCATAATAGGGAGCAGGAAGCCTTGACTTTAAAAGGAGTAAAGTGTTTTCTAGTGGAAATATTTTTTTAATTCTGCTCCTGCTCATCAGAAGGGATGTGCTGCGAGCGCGTCCGTGATACGGGTAATAACCGAGTCGAATTTTTGTTGTTACGGTCAACCTGACGACGCGGCAAATTAAAATATTTGTTTTTCCAATTTGATCTCTGCTTATTTTATTCGTAAAAGTAGTACGAAAACATTTGTGATAGTTAAAGTTAAATACAGTTGTGAATTAGTGCGTTCGTTCTTATCTCGTTCACATTGTAAGTGATAACGCGCTGGTTGCTTGTCAACCAACGATGTTGCCCCGCACCCCCCCCTCCGCAAAACCCGTCCGGTCCTTGTTCGGTAAGTCAGCCATTACAACCTGCTAGCGCAAGTCATTCCGATCAACTTCCGATTCGACCGTTATCTCCGCGGCACACAGGTAATAATGTTACAATTGTTAACTCGCCGTCCACAAACCGGCCTGCGTTCGATCCAACTTCCGATATTAATCGTGCGTTTAAACCGATCGCTCCGCTTACCATTTTACGCACCGCAAATAATGATTATCAACTTGTAAATAAACGTGCACACTCTAGCGGCACAAGTGAAGAAGAAAATCACACACATAAACTCCTAAAAGATGATAACACCTTATGTTTAAAAAATAAAAATCACACTAATCAGAAAAACGCTAATAAAAATAGTAAGCCAACACTCTACAAATATAATCGCTTTCAGTACCTGACTCAAATCAGGATATGTTCTGTGAAACAATAAGTCCAGAAAAATTATGTGATGAGAATATGCAGCAAAAAGTTACAAAAACGATCCCGATAAATCCTCCCCCAATCTTGGTTAAAAACATTACAAATTATATGCAATTTATAAATGAACTGAAGCTCTCTGAGCCAAATCAGCCGTTCGAATGCAAAGCAACAAAAGGTGGAATTACTATAAAACCGGCCACTCCAGAATGTTATAGACATATTGTACATATTTTAAAAATAAAAAATGTAAACTTTTTTACCTATCAGCTATCGCAAGACAGGTGCTTCCGCGTTGTCCTCCGACATTTGCATCACTCCACGCCAACTGAGGAAATAAAAGCGGAACTTGAAAAGCATGGTCACGCAGTAAAATCAATAACCAACATTCTACATAGGAAAACAAAAAACCCTCTTCCACTCTTCTTTATCGATCTTCATCAATCACCATCTAACAAAGAAATTTTCAAACTGAACAACCTTTTTCATTCTGTGGTAACAATAGAAGAACCAAAAAAATTTCAACAAACGCCACAATGTACAAGATGCCAGAACTACGGACACACGAAACAGTACTGTAATTTACCTTACAGATGTGTAAAGTGTGGTGAAAAACATGAGTCAGCTAAATGCACAAAGCCTTATGACGTTCTTCCAAAATGTGCCTTGTGTCAAGGGCCACATACAGCGAACTACAGAGGGTATCCTGCCTATAAGGAGGAACTAACATTCTTAAATCCATATACAAGAGGACTCAATAAAATACACAAGACCATTAATACAAGTGCGGCAAATTTTCCGCCATTAAACAGAATAAATTCGCAAATAAACAGCACTACCCAAGTAACAAGACCGACTTATTCAAAGGTAGCAAGAAATCATATGCCAGAGCAACAACGTAATCTGGACCAAAGTCCTGAGAAAGCGCATATCTCTGACTCCTTATCATCCTTTTTAAATGAATTCAAAATAATAATATCTCCATTAATAAATCTCCTCACTAAAGTCATAGAAAATCTATTACAAGCGAAATGAATACACCTGCTACCGTTACTCAGTCATCTCTTTCAGTAGTGTTATGGAATGCAAATGGAATACTTGGAAAGAAAACCGAATTGGAGATTTTTCTTAAACAAGGACGAATTGACGTAGCGTTAATAACGGAAACGCACTTAACTCCAAATAATAGATTCTTTATAGCTGATTATATCACTTACAATTGTAGTCATCCGGATGAAACGGCTCACGGCGGAGCAGCTATTCTAATAAGAAAGGAAATAAAACACTTTCTTTCTTACTCCAGCTCCTCTCCCCAAATTCAAACTATCTCAATCACGTTAAACAGTTCTCGATTTGATTTTTCACTCGCAGCAATGTACTGCCTCCCAGGCTACAAAATAACTGAGAATGAAGTTGCTCAACATCTAATAAAAATGGGAAGAAATTATATATGCGGAGGCGACTTCAACGCTAAACATACTTACTGGGGATCAAGACTAACAAACCCCAGAGGTAAAATTTTCAGGAAAATCATTCAAAATTTAGGCCTACATATTATAGCCTCGGATGAACCCACATACTGGCCATCGCACGCTAACAGGTTGCCAGACATACTTGACTTCTATATTGCTAAAGGTGTAAAAAAATATTATCATTCTTGCAAATCCACGGCGGACTTATCCTCGGATCACGCTCCTGTTAAACTAATAATAGATTCTATCCCTATAGAAACCTATTCTAAGCAGCAGCTAACGAATAAAACAACAAATTGGGATCTACTTAATGCTCTCCTTAACAACTGTTTAACCAACGTTTCTCTTAGAACAAAACAAGATATTGACAGCCGAGTGGAATATTTAACTGAATCCATACAACTAAGTGCTAAAAACTCCACAAATTTTCCAAATAGTTTCAACAAACGTAAAGTGCACAGTCTTCCAGCAGAAATTCGCGAGCTCATAGCTGCAACTAGAAGAGCACGAGCCAAGTGGCAGCGTTCCAGATACCCAAGCAATCGTAAAGTATACAATCTTCTAAGAAACAATATGAAAACTAAAATCATGGAATACAAAAATGCATCTTTCCAAATACATCTTAAAAAACTAAGCACAAAAGACAATACACTTTGGAATGCAACAAAAAGCATCCTGAAAGAACATAACTCAGACTATCCTATGCAAAATGACTCTGGGATATGGGTTAGAAGTGAACGCGAGAAAGCATGTTTCTTTGCTGAGCACTTATCCGGAGTTTTCAAGCCGCACGGAGAAATGCAAAACAAAAATTTTGAGGAACAAGTTCAACAATACTTAAAAATTCCACTTGAATCCTCTCCGCCAGTTAAAGCATTCTCACTTACAGAAATAGAGCAAGAAATTCGGCGTTTACCACCCAACAAAGCTGCAGACTGTGATGATATAACCAATGATATACTAAAACACCTAAACAGAAGTGTTCTTATTCAAATCCTTCACCTGTATAATGCTGTAATTCGCACTTCTTACTTCCCAGAAGCTTGGAAGAGGTCAGTGGTAATTATGGTTCTGAAACCTAACAAACCAGCTAATAAAGTTTCGTCGTATAGACCCATAAGTCTCCTTTGCTCAATGGCAAAAATTTTAGAATCACTTATTTTGCGGAGAATGCAGATAACGATACAAGAATCAAAATTAATTCCTACTCATCAATTCGGATTCAGGAAGCGTCACTCCACTATCCACCAGTGTCATCGGGTGGTTGATGCGATTTCTTCTTGCTTTCAAACTGGTCGTTACTGTGCAGCTGTTTTCCTTGACGTGAGTCAGGCCTTCGATAAGGTCTGGCATCAAGGACTACTATTCAAGATTAAAAAATCGTTTCCAGCGAAAATTTTCACTCTCTTAGCTTCATACCTTGAAGCTAGGACTTTCCGAATACGTCACAAATCCGAATACTCTGATTGGTACCCGATATTAGCCTCTGTACCACAGGGCAGTGTGCTTGGTCCAGTATTGTACTCCATCTTCACTGCGGATATTCCAACAACAGCGTATTCATCAGTCTTCACATATGCGGACGACATGCTTCTTATGGCTGCGGATAGGAGACCGGAAATTGCTGCCCAGTTAATACAACAGCACCTTAAGGTATTAGGAAGATGGTGCACAAAGTGGAAAATAAAAATTAATTCAACAAAATCAGCCAGTATAAGTTTCTCTCTACGCAAAGGAGTGTGTCCACCAGTTCTATATGAACTTGAACCAATTCCACAGTTAAATTCAATTAAATACTTGGGCATAATCTTAGACAGAAAGCTCACTTGGCTACCGCATATATTGCATTTACGTAAAAACCTCGATGCATGTACAAGAGCCTTATACTACTTAATTGGAAGAAAATCTAACTTATCTTTGGAAAACAAAGTCCTAATATATAATACAATTCTGGCCTCAAAGTGGAAATACGGAATCGAACTGTGGGGTACTTCCGCAAAAACTAACTGTAAACGTATTCAACAATTCCAGTCGAAAACATTGAGGTCAATGTGTAATGCTCCATATTACGTAAGCAATGAACAAATACATCATGACTTGAACGTGAAAACAGTAGCAGAAATTTATCAACAAAATTATCAAAACTTTTATCAGGCGTTACAGATGCATGAAAACCCGTTAATTCGAAGAATGTTCACAACAACGCTACCGGACAGACCGCGCAGAAGGCTAGGAAGGAGGTTGTGCCGTGATATCCTCAGTATATCAGTAACCTGAACAACTTAGCACACAGCTGACTGCTCAAAGGAGCTACTGCTGAATAACTTATTAATTCCTGTTAATAGGCTCCCGCACATGTGCTAATTGTTAATACATTACAGGTGCACATTGGAAAAAAAAAAAAAAAAAAAAAAAAAAGTAGTACAATATAATTCAAAGTATGATTGCGCGATTATAAAAAAAAAAATAACAATAAAGCTTTTTTGACGTTAGAATTAACTTAGCTCTTCTATCCCCAATCAAAAAAATAAAAAAAAAAAAAAGAAAAAATAATAAAAAATTAAACAGATTTGTTAGATTTTTAAAGAAACTATAAATCACGCTGAGTATCGAGAAAATTATCGTGATGCCCGGAAAATTAGTACCCAATGAAAACCGAAAAAAAGAATAAATATGATGGCTTTTTTTTCTCGTAATATCGTACGTTTTTGAAGTCTATACAAGCAGAATTAAGAGTATAATTTGCGACATATTCACGCATTTCAGTCAAATTGCGGCGCAACTTGTCTTTTTCAGCAATCTGCGATTTCAAAGATCACCTTCTTGTTCGAGTCGCGACCGTTCTCGATCGTTGGTTATCAAAAAAAATCTTTCGTTTGCAAGGTGGACTAATTGTACAGTATTCATTCCCAACTATGCCTAGATGTGATTTTCGGGTTTTTTACGATATATCGGCCATTTTTCGAACGATTTTAAAAATTCTTGCTGGAAGTTAAATGGAAAGTTCTATAACGGTAAATTTGTTCAGATGTTCAGACCCGCTAAATTCTAATTTTTAGAAACGTTCAAAATTTTTAAAATGTCATCAAAATTTTAAAAATTCAGTAACGACAAAAAAAAATGTAACATATATTTCAGTGTAAACTATCCACTGAAATTTTTTCAGATTTTTTAAACGGGAGGAACGAGTGGAACATGTCAAAAATTAAATAAAATTATACGTTTTTTGATTGAAAATCTTCTTGAAATTCAACCAACAACAACGAAATAGATATACATATGTTACGCATATTATAATAAAATGTTTTTCTGAATTTTTTCAGATTTTTAAAACAGATGAAACAAGTGCAAACAATTGAAAACATGCATTTTTAGCTGAGCTAGCTCAAATTTAGTCTTGTACAATACGAGTGAGGCGCCTCTCTTCAACTCACTTGAGCCCCCCCCCCCCCTCGTACGAGCATATAAAATATCACGCCTCTTTATTTCGTGCGCCAACGTATTTATTTTTTAAGTCTGTAGTTGGTAAATCTTACGTGTAAAATCGACAAGAGTTTCTCCTGTGATTCGTATTGCACAGGACACTGAGCTAGCTCAGTTATTACTAATCATTAACAAATAACTAAATGATGCCGTCTGATTTTTTTTCCATTTTATTCACTTCGAAGGAGTGTTGAAAAAATTTACAGTTGTTTTTCTCTGTTCTAAATATGACACAAATGTGTATTTATTTAAACTAATGTATTATAACTGAAAAATAATAATGCTTTTAAGAAATAAAAAATAATCGAGATTCCGCACGAATTAAAAATTCCCATAGTAGCAGATTAGGTAACAATACAATAACACAAACTACGTAATTTACATTTTATAGTTTGCTTCCAGTTGAAGTTTCAGGCAAAAATGCATCTTTTCAATTTGTTAGACTCGTTTTACCTGTTCTAAAAATCCGAAATAATTCAGAAAAACCTTTTATCATAATATACGTAACATATATATATAGATATTTTGTTGTTGTTAGTTGAATTTCAAGAGAGTTTTCAACTAAAAACGTATGATTTTATTTAATTTTTGACATTTTCAAAAATTTCCAAAAAAATTCCGGAAAACTTGTTATCTTCAAATGTGTAACAAATATATATTTATTATGTTTTTATTAGTTGAATTTCAAGAGGCTTTTCAGCCAAAAATGCGTGTTTTTATTCTTTTTGAACCTTTTCCTCGACCAGTTTTAAAAATCTGAAAAAATTTCAGTGGATAGTTCACACTAAAATACATGATATACATATATATATGTAGTTTTTTCGTCGTTACTGAATTTTTAAAATTTTTTTCATGACATTTTAAAAATTTCGAACCTTTCTAAAAATTAGAATTTAGCGAGTGTAAAAATCTGAAAAAATTCATGGTTATAGAGAACTTTCCATTACCTCTTTTAATAGGAATTTTTAAAAACGCTTTAAAAATAGCTGAGATATCGTAAAAACCCCGAAAATCACAAAATGGTGACTACAGCAGCCCCCTGTGGGACTGCTAGGGGTTTGAAACTTTCAGCATCGACTACTTTTTTCATGCCGTGGATGTCTATGTTTTTTTTTAAAGTTTGGTTTAAAGGCACTTCTACCCTGCTTAACCGGCTAGACCCTTTGATTAGTTTCAATTGATAAATAGCGACTTTTAGCATATAAAAAAAATAGTTTCAAAGCGCCGTTCTTATTCTTATCGATTTATGGAAATATATATGAAAATAGCTTAGTCAACTCCGTGATGGAATAGTGACATTTGGTTTGAACAGCACTGTTGAAAACTTCGAGAATTGATGCAATGAGCTAATTAAAAAAGAGAATAAAAACGGAATTTAAATTTGTGATTTCTTTGGGTAATTCCAACATTGATGGGCTATATTCTTTTTCATCTTGTACCAAAGGTACTTGTGTTAACGGTGGAGTTTGCATATCTTGTGACATTAGCGGTGATGCTAAAGGTGTTGATGTAGCCAATGGAACAAAATCTGAGAACGAATGTTGCGATGGCACTTGTAGTGATGATTCTTCTGCTGCTAGCGGCGGCATATGTATATACGGGAAATCATCCGGAAACATAGAGCATTATCGTTATCATTTTCGAAAAAATTTTGAATGAAATCCGCGACATTAACAACATTCGATTCAGTGTTGTTATTCATATTCGATTATTATTGTAATATTTATATTAAAAAAAAGAGAGAAAATAAGAGCGAAAAAATAACGAGCAATAAGAGAGAAAAAATACAGAAAATAAAGAACGCAAGAAACAGAGAAAAGACGTAGGAAATTACAGACTTTATCGTTCTAGAGAATAATTTAATAACGCGTGAGGAACACAGCTTCAACGAATTCCACGCGTTTAAGGGAGAGCGCCCATCTAAGCGATACGATTCCGATACGACAGCGATTTTAAATCGTAAGCGATAGCAACACGATTCCGATACGACGTAACGCCCACTGAAGCAACGCGATTTATCCGCTGGAGAAGCAACTTAATTTATGATGTGGTGTGATAGTGCAAAAAATGTTGTATTTTTCTTCGTTTTCTTGTTCTTTTTTTTAGTGAAGAAGCAATGTATCGTTAGTAAATCTTAACAATTTAAATCAAAAAAGAAAACAACGTTATTGAGTACATCCATTTTTTTTCTAAAGAGTAACACAGTATAAATGCCTTTAATGTTGATAAAGAACTGAATATGTACTCGGAAAAGTTCTAAAGTTTTTATGGAATGTATAAGGGGAAACGCTTAATTGGTTAGTAGAGTAAAAATTGGCCCAAAAATTGTAAAAAAGAACACCCATTTTAGAACATTTATACACCGCAAAAACGTATTTTAATCACATTACGGGAAATACATTTGTTAATTATGTATACCTAAATGTTTAGAAACATTTTCTATACCATATATGTACATATATATTGTGCTGTTAATTTATATTACATAAAAAAATAAGAAAATGTAAATATTAATATTTATTTCATAAATATGAATTGTTTTTAATAAATATTCTGAAATAAATTTAAAACACCGATTTTAAGTTGTTATTTTTGCCGATTATTCATATTATGCATAAAAATTCAGAATGTAAACAGACAATCGCTTGCTCAAGCAACCAAAAATAAAACATGTAGCACTCGAGCGACGGCGATACGATAGTTGCTTATCGGTTGCTTGTCGTATCGCATAAGTGAGCGCTAACTCATTTAATAATAACGTGGGTTATATTCTGAACTAGATTTTGTTGCTATCGTATCGGAGTCGTATCGCTTCGGTGGGCGCTCTCCCTAACATACCACTAATACTGACTGCACGATCAGATCCGTTCGACATTCTAGCTCGATGCTTGCTTTTGAAAAGGGGAGGGTTGTATCAGATAAACCACATTCCTTTGGTGAAAGTTGGTTGCAGGTGTGCGCGATCGAAGTTTGCAGATGTTCTTTGGGTTATATGTGTTTGTGTGTAGGTGTGTACATGTGAACCGGATTCTGCAAAAGATATAAAGGGGAAGATTTCCTGCAGACCCAATATCTATTGTCGCACGAAAGAATTCAAGGTCATGGCAACATGCATGCAAGATTATAAATATAATAAAAATATACTTTGAAATATATTAAAATAAAATAATCGCGGTACCGTGAACGGAGCACGTGTATGTGGGTGTGATATCGTGGCGGGGATCTGAATATGCGTGGGATCAGCACGTGCACTTCCGCGGAGGTTAACGTTGTGGTGAATATACGTGTGTGATGTGTTGGGTTAGTTTTACGCTATAAATAATATATTGGGGTTACATTTTTGGAATTTTCATACTTAAGCCCTGAATTTTGAAAAATCGTGGTAAAGCAGTGGGCCGGAGAGGCGAGCGGGGACTTGGGTTACTTTCAGACATTAATTAATTTACTTATGTTAATTAATAATCGGTTCGGTTTGTCGGAAATGCAGGAGAACCGTGCGGGGGAATTTTGGGGGAATTGGGGGAAACTTGGGTGAATTTTCGGCGTCGGAATAAAAAATTGGGTTATCTTTTGCCTCCCTGATGAAATACTTACGTTACTTTCAGCCCTCTGCACGCGTTTAGGGGTTGTAACGTCACAGACCCGCTAGAGTCGCTATTTATCATCTACTATCGGTGTTGCAAACCGTGTAAAGCGTGTACAGTGTACACCTGCCCTTTTTTTTTTTACCCCCCCCCCCCCCATGGGTTTGTTAATATGGACATTGGCCTAAGAGTCTCCTTCCTTTATTCTCTAAATCGCTTTTCCTTGGCTGCATCTCCTAATTATCCATTGGATCATCCAAAAGGTTCCCCCAGTGTATGTTTGTGATGCGAATCACGTGCTCTTCGAGTGCTCCGGTTTATCTCGCGAGCGTGAGTTACTTTATTATCATCTTTTAAAGCTTGTGGTCTTCCTGCTCCTTTTAACACCTCTTATGTTCTTTCTCTACCTATTCTATCTGTTGTTCCTGTCCTATGGGGGTGTTCCTTGATTCCATTGTCGACAGAATAAAAATATAATTTCTATTCTATTCCATGTATCTATTCCTTTTTGCTGGGCTAATGCTCTTTAGTAGCAAACCCAAGGGGGACTAAAAAAAAAAAAAAAAAAAACTAGGAAAAAGAGAAAAAAGGGAATTAAATTTTTATGCGACGTAAAATGTTCAACAAGAATGTATCAAGCGGTTGAATGGCAGATAGAGAAGGAAGGGAAAGAATAAATACAGCGTTGTAGCATCAGTATATCGCATCTCATCATTTCTTTAATACTAATAACAATAAAGACACTAATAACAGCAGTGATTGCACCGATAATAAGAATAATACCAGTTGTAATTATTATATTAACAAAGTGGAATAAATGCTAATAGCAATAATAATAAGGACAATAGCGGGAATGACAGTGGTAATCACAATAACAACTATAATATTAACATCAATGGTGCTAGCAATAATAATAATAAAGATGACAAAGTACTAATAATAATAATAATAAAGATGACAAAGTACTACTAATAATAATAATAATAAGAAGAAGAAGAAGAAGAAGAAGAAGAAGAATACCATCAACATCATCAGCACTAGCAATTGAAAGTAGCTTTCTTTCCGACGGCTTCTTTTCCAAATTTCGTTGAGAACAATTCTGCCGATAAATGTACAGGTAACTTTCATCCGCTAGCCCTGGCTAGACTCATCAGAAAAAACTCTACCGCCTTCAACGGCATCTCGAGCCTCAAGGCAAACGGTGTTCCCGGTTCTTTTCCTAGCGCTTTCTCCGCCAATACTTTTCTAAATCAGCCGTCTTTCTTTAAATTCAACAACTTAAATGCCTTTATTCCCTATAATACTTCATATAAAATCGATATGATTTCCGAAGTTTATCCCTCCTTTTTCGAAGAGAAAATAAAAGAAGGACTCGAATCTTCTGTACCGGTTTTATTTGTTCGCTTTATTTTTCGTTTATTCGAAGGCATTTCTAGCAAACGTGTCACACTAAAATTTGCAAAATCTTTCCTTCCCGAGTTCACATCAATATACAAACCTCGATTCCCTATTTCCCCTAGTATCCGTTCCTACCCTCAGTGTCCCGAATTCCCACTCTTAAAGAAATCTCGCTTTCCCATCCCCCTCGCAAAGTCTTCTCCTGTTTTTTTCCTATAAAATGAAACACTTGATAAATCCGCCTACACTTATCCAGGACAGGTCGGTCTCTCAATCTTAATCCTGAGAAATCTCTCTCCATTCTCGTTACATGTAGTTTTGAATATTTTCGACTATTAGTTATACTTCCAACTTCTGGAACGATTTTATAATTAATCCCTTAAAGAAATCACAATCTTCCCTTTGTACTATCTCCTCTTAGTTTCCTGCCTTCGGAGGCTCTTTGAAGGAATGTTAAACAATAGCCTTATCTAGTGTCCGGAGCACAAAGGGGCCGATTGACTATACGAGTCTTTTCCTCTCATGTATTTACTAGATAGGTGAAGTTCCAAATACTTTGGAATATCACGTTACAAGTTCCTAATGATCAGGAACGTAACAGAAACTTAATTACAAAGTTACAAACTGTTACAAAAAGAGTAACACTTATATAAACGAAATGGAAATAAATTTAAATATAACACGTAATTATAAAAAAAAAAAAAACAGAGTTTAATAAAATAATAATGTTTAAAAACTAAAACAACTTGGAGCCAGTAGATGACAGTTTCATCTTGATATCACAAAAAACAGCGAAATGTGACAAATAGACATCCAAGGAAAATGAAGTAGATCTGGAATTTATAACTACATTAAAAAAAAATAAACAAATAACAGTACTGTTTAAAATTTTAGATGATAGTGTAAAATTCCAGAGTTGCTAATCGCCGCAGCACCAGTCATCGTCATAATGCATTATGTGCGATCATCATCACCGCGCCTTGTGGTATAGAAAACGTAATGGGCTCTGCTTATATTAAAATATACAGATTTAACGAACGTAAATAACGTTGTTTCCAGCTGATGATAACACACACACACACACATAACGACAGTTTAGCCAGTATGGATAGAAATGTATACGTTATTTTGTTACTGTATATAATAACAGCCGTGATCATGAAGCTTTTTGTCTTCGAAACCCGTCGCGATATTTGATAAAAAATTAAATAATTGTTTAAGTTGATGTTTAAAATTAATTACTGTACAATATTGAAAATTAAAATTTGTAACTGAAGAGCTTTGTTCCCAGCCAGTTATAGCAGAATAGTGTTGTTTCATTCATCATCTGATCGTACTATAGTGAGTTGTGACCAATGACAGAGCAAGCAGTGTGAGAAATATATACAAATTGCACGAGTAATAAAGATACTTCAATTCTCCCTGATCACCGTCTGATATTATTGCGTAGTTAATCGTTTTTCTTTTGTTCATTCGGTTTTCTAATTACATAGTTGCAGTCAGTTCTTTTAGTTACAAAATAGTTATTTTTCATTTCTGCGACACAAAAGTGACAGGAGTAACAACGTAAATACGTTATCGATTGGAATGGAACGACTATTTCAGAGCTGGAACTATTTTCTAGTTACACGTTCCTCGTTATCTTACACATCACTAGTATTTTCAAATCCTCCTTAGAAAATAAATTCACTATTGCTGCCTTTCTTGATGTCTCTGGCGCGTTTGATAATGTACACCTTCCGATACCATGCGCTAAACTTCTTCCTCTCATTACTTCTTCTACCATCATCATTCTTATTCTCAATCTCTTTCAAAATAGATCCGCCCTCCCCATTCGCTACGTCTATTGCGGACTCTATCATGTCTCTGTTGTTTCATACTATTTAATAAATATTTCCTTGACATTACTTTTCTTTTAAGATGTTCCTTTCTCCTACGTGCAGATTCCTTATCTACTCCAGATCAATCAGTTTAGCTGCAGCCAATGAAGAAATAAAAATAACTCCTTATCTATTCTTAGCAAGTTCCTCTCCTCTATGTACCTCTTTCTTTCTCCTTCGAAATCTTCTTGTATTGCCTTTTTCCTGATAATGATTTCCTTCTGCTTTAGATGCCGTACGCTACATAGCGCGTTGGCGCAACCTATTCGTACATTTTTAGTACAGATATAGGCATAGTGTTCATGGCAATTGTTTATATGCAGTACGAATGTGTACACATGCAAGACTACATTCGGAACTGACTAGTAATCGTTTTATAATTTGATCAATTCACACAAAAATGCAGTCTCTTATTTATATGCCTTTCATGTACTAAACTAGCGCGCACATGATGGTGTATGCATGTTTGCCATTGCCTTCCACGTGATTATTAGCGAGTAGTTTAATTTAATTTTTCGTAAATAAGTTCTGTTGTCGCCCGGGATCGAACCCGTGACCTCCGTAACGGAAGCCAAGGGCTCTAGCAACTAGGCTACCGCGACGTACTTCCTAGTAAACTTTAATTCATATAATATTCCTATATATCCCTGTCATAAATTGTATCTATTATATCATAGCGTGTTCCTAAATTGCCTCCTTTGTTTTGAGAGCATATCAATTATCTTTACAATTCCACAAAAGATTCGATTCTTCTAAAAGTTTTATCTCCCCAAAAATGGAGAAGAGATCCTTCAATTGTCTTAATCTCTTACAAACCCATAATTTGTGCCAAACTTGATTGGACGGGCCAAAAATACAGCGTAAAATGCTGTTAGAATTCGTCGAGCCGGCCTTGAGATGTAAGAAATAGTTGTCAAGAACGTGGTTTTAGCAAGATGGTGCCACAGTGCACAGAGCGAGCGAAACGATGGCAGTTCCGCGACAGGTGTTTGGGAACTGTTTAATTACACGAGGCACGGAAATCGTTTGTTCGAGTCGTTCGCCAGATTTATCGGCGAACGACTATTTCTTATGGGAGTATTTGAAGTCCAAAGTTTACGTCAACAAGCTGAAAAACCTGACAGACCTCAGAAACGCAATACGCGATGTCACGGCCGTGATATCGAGGAGTATGCTGAAGAAAATTTTTGAAAACTTCGTAAAAGAGTTGCCAGAATGCATCAAGCGAAAAGGCCGCCATCGCGAAGATATTATTTTTAAAAAATAAGTAAAAAAAAAAAACGAAAAAAACAAGTAAGTTTATATTTTAAAAAAATAAGAAGATTTTTTTTTCCTAGAGCATTTCCTCTTTGTGTTATGATTTTTTGAAACCCGATCCCCTTCGTTGCCGGACTCTATATATCCTTCGGGCTTCATTCCTTCTGCGCTATCTTCACGGCTGAGTCAGGCTCCATTTTACATACAACCTCCTTCATTTCTGCAACTAGTAGAATTTTCAAACTCTCTTCGTAGTTGCTCCCGATTCCAAAAGTGACTTTCAAGCAATTTCTCTCATTCCTCAAATAGTATCATTCTTTCAGTTCGATCTCTTACCTATAAAATTTACCATCATCACGTTCTTTTCCTGTAGACCTGTTATGGTCACTCTGACACTGAAATCGCATAGCGGATTTTTTAACTCAGCCGGTCGTCCTCTGCGGTCAATTCTCTAATAATTGTCCGACCTTAAACTGGATTCTCCTACCTTCAATTAGCAGGTGATTTTTGATTTTCCCAACTACCTCCCTCTTCCTACTATCCCCGCCACAACTCTGAATTTCCTTTTATGTGTGACACAAAAAAACATGTTTTCCTTAGTGCTCTTGTTAGAAAACTCACTTTTTTATATTATATAGTTGCGAATTTTAGCTCCAGGTCTTCCTACTCCTTACAATGTATTCCCTTTATCTCGTTTCTTCTCCATTTCAAACGGCAATTCCCTTACTTAAATCCTTTGCGCTTTCCATCTTCAATCGCCTTAGAATATAAATTTACAAATATAGTAATTTTTAGTGGTTGGCTCTTAGCCGAGAGCAAGAGCCCAACACGAAAATAAGAGAAAAAAAATCATGTTTTTCCAGATTTATTTCTTTTTGCGAAGCTATTTTACTACTCCGTATTTTAAGCCATGCGTCTAGATCAGGAGTTCCCAACCAGGGGGACATAGAGAGATGTCAAGGGAGGCGCGAAAGAAATATTAATTTAGCACGGAAATTAAACATCGGACGAGGGATGTTCAATAAATAATGTGACGTGCCTCTTTTAGGCATCTGAAAATTTTCACAAATAATCAACAAGGTAAAATTATTACCATTTTTTGCATTAGTTGCGATGAATCCACCGACATCGTTAATTGTGCACAGTTAATAGTTTATGTTCATTACGTCAGTGGAGATCACATTGAAGAAGAGATTTTGTACTGCCAATCTTTGACAGCAGGCGCTAAATCTGAAGATATATTTAATTCAATACCTGATTTCATCGAAAAAATTAATGATTTGGATTGGAATAAATTCATTGGACTTTGCACAGATGGCGCCCCTGCAATGATAAGTGTACGATCAGGCTTAGCTCAAAAGCTCACGGAAAAAGAATTCAGCAATAGTGTGTACTAATTGTTTTATTCATCGACAAGCTTTGGCTTCCAAAACATTGCCACAGAAATTACGCCAAACTTTGGCTTCCAAAACATTGCCGCAGAAATTACGCCAAACTTTGGACTTCGCTATAAAGATCGTAAACTACATCAGGAGTAGCGCTTTGAACAGTCGATTATTTAGTTTACTTTGCGAGGATCTTGATTCTGATCACAGAGTCCTTCTGAAAGAAGAGGTCATCCTCTTTCTTGAGTTCAGAGAAAAAAAGAGATTTCTTGCAAATGTACAACGATGAACAATTTCTCAATGGAGGTTGTGACCTATTTAACTGATATATATTTGATGCCTTCAATCAGCTAAACTTGAAGCTTCAAGAAGGCAGAAACGGCGGCATTCTAATGAGTAACTATGATCATATTCAAGGGTTCATATCTAAGCTTCAACTTTGGAATCAAAAGGGCTATCTGCTGAAAATGTAATCAATATCTTTTTCTCGACTATTCGAAGCAATTAAAAATAAAAAACTGGACGAAGATTTCAAAGTTGAAATATAAACTCATTTGCAAGCGCTGGAAAACGAATTTCACCGATACTATTGAGAGACATTAATTCAGAGTCACCAATATGACACATGACCAGAAACCCATTTGTTGTTGATGTCTTATAATTACCAGAACAAGTTCAGAAAGAATTTCTAGAAATGAAGGCCGATTCGACAACGAAAAATGACTTTCATCTCTTGACAATGGAGAGAAATTTTGGATCAAACGATTCCCCTTGTTAATTCCAAAGTTGCCTCTCTTGCTTTGTGAATACTTGTTCCTTTTTCTTCGACTTACACTTATGTAAGACGGGGTTTTCAGCTCTGGTTTTAATTAAAGCTAAGCAGCGAATTCGTCTTGCTATTGATAACGTGACCTGACGATAGCTTTGACAGAAACTGAACCTAGAATCAGCCAACTGGTGCAGAGCATACAAGAATCTCATTAGTACTTTAATTATAATACATTATTTCGATAAAAAAGCGTTTTAAATTTGGTTAATATTTTCTACAACTTAGAATTAAAATAATCAAGTGTCACTAAAACAATGTGCGTTTTTTTTTTTAATGAAAAAATTAAGGGGGGCATAAAAATGTTATTTATAATTCGGGGAGGCTCGACGAAAAAAAGGGTGGGGAAACTCTGCTCTAGATTGAATATTAATTTTCACGTTTACATTTCGCAGGTAAAAATATGGTTCCAGAATAGACGTATGAAATGGCGCAATTCGAAAGAAAGAGAACTACTAGCATGCGGCGGTTCCAGGCAACGAACATTACCGAATAAGAACAATCCAAATCCAGATTTGAGCGATACTACTGTGGATATGGAGAAGATCAGAGCGAATTCTGAGCCGTCGGTACGCAATAGTGATAGCAACGATTCTCCGAATAAGAAACGGAACTATAATTACTGATATTATAGCAACTAAAATTCACGTATTAAAAGTGTCTAGTTAGTATTTCATATAATTTTTACTACTCGTGTCTTTTATAAAAAAAACAAAAAAACAAAAAAACAACCTGTTTCGTATTTAGCGTAAATGTTTGTAATTCATCCTCTGTTGTCAATACACGCGCTATTTTACATATGCGAAAAGGTATTAACAAAGTTTTAATAGCCGCCCATTTGTAATTATTACGTACATAGGAAGAGCGTAAATTTGTAAATATATGTATATATATATGCGTATAAATACACTTCAAATTTAAGAAATAAGATACAAAGATCAACGGCGCATAATGAGGCATTCATCACTCAGAGGTGATATATATATATATATATATATATATATATATATATATATATATATATATATATATACATAGGTATAGGCTGTCCTTTAGATAAATATTTTTGAAATCCTAAAACTAAATTTCAAAGACAATCAAGGAGAATATTTAAAAGCGGATAATGTTCCTGTGATCCTAGGAAGACATTCGATCAATGTTATCGAAGAAATTATTAAATTCCTTCCGTTCTAACTCTTTTTGTTTTTGTATTTGATGTGATCAGCTTTGAAATTTCCTTGAATATTATGAAATGAATAAAAATTTGTACGTGATAAAAATTATAATTTTATTATTCAAATTATTTTTTACTTTACTTTTAACCAGGAAACATTTTATGAATAACATAAATAACCCGCGGAGACGGATTTTGTAAATGTTTAAACATTAGATACATTACGGAAAAGTTCGAAATTCCGTATAATTTTTTCTATTCGCGTTATCTATATAAAGAGTGATTTTGTCAAAGACGTATGTATATTTACAGGAAGTGATTCTAGGAATGGAAAATTGATGCACTGTATACCTCGTTCTAAACTCGGTGGTTATCAAGATGCTTGAGTTTTTTCCGAAAAAAATTTTGCAATTGCCTTTTTAATAATTTAACAAATTAGAAAATTTTCCGCCCTACTAAACTTCTTTCGAAGCTCATAGTTTAAAGTTACTTTTAATACTATCAAATATGTATAAACAAATTCCGTAAAAAAAAAAACCATTAAAATCACCATAGTATCAGGGAAAAATTATCAAAATTAATTCGATCACAAAAAACGAAGTACTTTATCGCAAAAAATCGAAAATAAATTAATGAGAAAAAACTCGCTCGTTTTCTTTTCCTTTTAGCGAAAAAAAAAAAAAAAAGAGAGAAGATATAATATTTTTTAAAAACCCGCACGAGTTATTTTTTAAGAAATTTAATAAAGTGAAAATCAAAAAATTATTTATCAGTGAAAATTTATTAATTTAAGTTTAAAAGGAGAGAGAGAGAGAGAAATCAATTATAACGGATAAACGCAATTTTCGAATTCGTTTTTATTATCGTTCATTGTAATCCACGTATAAATAAATGTTTTAATATACAGGAAAAAAAAAAAAATGTCAGCATATAAATTCGTGTTTTTAATTTTAATTTAAAATTATTTATTTAAATTTATGATAAGGGAATAATCATTTTAATTTCGAAATGGAAAAAATCTGAAGAAATGTTTTGATTAATATATGTATATCCAACGTGTTCCGAGTTAGACGTAGTTGTACGCGTACGCGAAACAGAGTTTTAACCTTATCTTATCTTCTATAGTTTATCTCTAACATATTAATCGTTTTGTATTCGTGTTCCGATAAGTGTCAAGTAAATCGTAATCGCAACGTAAGACTTTGCCGGTCGCAGCCGACCTCAGCTGGTTTTTCGTAAATCAGACAATCAAAACGACATCCGGTACTGAGTACAGACCGAGCATGTCGTACGCAACTGCAACGAAAAAAGAAACCTTCCCGTCCGCCAACCAAGCTATAATTTTCCCACACGTCGATGGAGCTCCGCTGCCGTATTACGCTCGAAAAATGGTAAACATCATAGGTAATAATATACTACATTGCGCCAAAATATCGAATAACCGCGTTCGAATGTATATCAGAAGCAGAGAAATCGCTGATAATTTTTTCAAGTCAGGTGGAGAAATCGAGATTAATAGAAAACTAGTCAAAGCCAGATGGTACCGACAAGAAAAAAATGATAAAAAAGTAATCGTATCTAATGTACCCCCCCCACGTCCCCCATGCAGAAATAATTAAACTAATCGTCTCCCACGGAGTAGTACCTACTTCAGACATGAAATTCTTGCGACTTACGCAGGAAGAGGGTTTGACTAATATCCTTTCAGAAAGAAGATTTGTATATATCTCAGCAGAAACTTCGGAAAAATTGCCGAACTCAGAGTTTGTCAAATATGAAGACGACGAATATCGAGTATTTTACAATGATGCTCAAATCAAATGCTTCATCTGCCATCAATTCGGTCACACAACGCAGTCATGTGAGTTTAACAGATCCGAAGAATATAATGAAACTCTGGATAAATCCCAAAAATTAACGTCCAAAGAATCAGAAAAAAATTCCTATAAATCGAACGATGACGAAAAGGATGTGAACAACACAATTAAAATTGTCGAATCAACTGGAAATGCTAACACGGAGGCACCTTCCAACACCATCTGCCAAAGTGAAGACGTACCTCGTGGTAACGAAAATTATACCCGCGATGAAATGGACGTTGTTCAACAGACCATTAAAAGACCACTATCAATCAGCACCCAATCTCACAGCGACCAAACAGTTGACGACCTCCCAACGCCCGCTAACGAAACAGAAACACCACATACAAAAAAACAAAAACAAAAGAAGGCCAAAATCGAAAATCCGCCAACAACTTCAACCGAAGAAACATTCTCAACAAAACAACTTTTGGAATCCATCGAAGAAAACTTTGAAAAAAATAAGCAAGATTATCCGATATCACTTTCCAACTTCAAATTACTCATGGATCTCGTAAAAGGGCAGCAAGATCCTACCCAATGCGTAGCTCAACTCACCACCGATTTCAACGGTATAATAAAAATCCTGGCCGACAATTATCTGCATCTGGAACACCGATCAATGAAAAATCGTTTTACAAGACTGAAAAAAAAATTAGAAGAATCGATTTCAGAAAATGCTGAAAGTCCAGACAATCCAGACAATCCATATAACATGCAGAAGGAGCCCGACATGAACGATTGAATTCGAATGGTAATACGCAATCTACTTTGCTATTTGTAAAAATTTATCTAAATCGTATCAACAATAATTAATCCAATCCGTTATTCTTAATACCTAATCAAATACGTTATTCAATGGAATTGTAACGGCGTGAGAAGCCATAAAAATGAACTCCAACTCTTAATTCAAAAAACCTCTCCCCAAATCATCACTCTACAAGAAACCATTTACGGTCACAAATTTCGTTTCAAATTCCCAAGTATAAAATTTTTCGTAACGACTACCCTGGAGGCATCATTGCTTGTGGTGGAGTCGCAATTCTAGTGAATAAAGATATAAAAGCAGTCCCAATCCCTTTAATCAGTAATTTACAAGCCATAGCCGTTCAAGTATATACTCTTAACCATTTCAAAAGCCCTATCACTATCTGCAATATTTATATACCCCCTGATCAAAATCTCCAGAGCGATGAATTAAATGATATTCGAAATCAGCTACCAACTCCCTACATTATCACCGGTGACTTCAACGCTCACAGCCCAACTTGGAACTCAAATAACACAAATAATCGAGGTAATTCCGTAGATAAATATTTAAACCAAACAGATTCCGTTCTTTTAAACACCGGCGATAACACACATTTTAACGCTTCTAATGGAAGTTTCTCCGCAATTGACCTAACCTTTTGCTCACCTAATATAGCCCATTTTCTAAATTGGAAACCTCTCGATGACCTGTACTTTAGTGATCATTTTCCGATCGAAATTTCGTTAAACAATAACCAAACCACACACAACGAATTGAAAAAATATCCGAAATGGATTATTAATAAAGCCGACTGGATTAAATTCCAACAAAATTTTTCCTTTACCTTCGACTACCAGCTTTCTATCGACGATAATGTCAAAAATTTCACAACCTCTGTCGTACATGGAGCCTCGGTTAGCATACCAAAATCTTCTTCCAAATTTCCTCCCAAGGTAGTCCCTTGGTGGTGCCCAGAAATCAAAACTGCGATCAAAAACCGAAAACGTGCATTACGCAAATACAAAAAAAATCCTACATTGGAAAATTTAATTTTTTTTAAAAAAAATAGAGCCCAAACTCGCTTAATCATTCGCCAAAAAAAAAACGAAAGTTGGGTAAAATTTATAAAATCGATTACTCAAAATTCATCTATTAAAGAAACTTGGAGAAAAATAAAAATCCTAAAGGGCTCATACATCCCCCACACCATAAATTTTTTAACAGTCGACAACAAAATTTTAACAGATCAAACTGAAATTACAAATAGTCTAGCCCAACATTTTTCCGATGTATCAGCATCCTCTAACTACAGCATGTTTTTTCAAAACCATAAGATTCAGAAAGAAAAAATTGAAATAAATTTTAATTCAGATAACTCAGAACCTCACAATGCACTGTTTTCTATTGATGAGCTTGAAATAGCTCTAAACCATAATATCCGAGACTCTTCACCAGGACCAGATGATATTCACCCTCAAATGATCAAAAAATTACCTCAATCAGGTTTAGAAGCCCTTCTTCAGATTTTCAATTCCATTTGGGTCTACGACACTTTCCCCACCAAATGGAGACACGCTATTGTCATTCTCATCTTAAAACCAAATAAGGACGCCAACCTACCAACTGGTTATCGACCTATTTCTTTAACATGCGTCCCATGCAAAATAATGGAGAAAATGGTCAGTACACGACTAATTTGGTATCTCGAATCGAATAATTACTTAAGCAGTCTCCAAAGCGGTTTTCGAAAAAATCGTTCTACGTTAGATCAATTATTAGACCTCCAACAAGAAATAACATCTGCCTTCAAAAACAAGGAAAATCTATACTCCATATTCTTTGACCTCGAAAAAGCTTATGATAAAGCATGGAGATCCAAAATCCTACGTAGACTTCATTCATTCGGTATAAAATGTTATCTAGCATATTTCGTACAGAATTTCCTAAAAGACCGAACTTTCCAAGTGAGACTAAATAACGAATCCTCCAAAACTTTTGGAATAGAGAATGGAGTACCCCAAGGTTCCGTTCTCAGCACAATCCTTTTCATAATTCTGATTGACGATATAACCGAAATAATCTCCTACCCGATATCCTTACGACTGTTCGCAGATGATATAAACATAGCCTTACGTTGCAATAGCCCACAAATAGCATATCAACTTCTTCAACCAGCGTTAAACAAACTTCAAATCTGGGCCGAAGAAAACGGCCTTTCCTTTTCTAGCAGTAAAACACACATAGTTAATTTCAGCCACAAAAGAAAATCCCTAACAGAACCAACTCTCACTTTCTATAATAAACCTCTTCAGTATAAAACCTCAACAAAGTTTCTAGGCCTAACTTTTGATCAAAAACTTACGTGGATTCCACATATTAAAGAAACGAAAGCCGAAATTCTCCGATCCTTGAATTTATTAAAAATAATTAGAAACCCTCGACACAACCCATCTCGATCCCTCCTGCTACTATTCTATCGGGCCCTAATTCGATCAAAAATCGAATACGGAGCACCCATATACTGTTCTGCAAAACAATCAGCTCTCTCCAGCCTAGACATTGTTAATAACGCAGCGATTCGACTATGCATAGGAGCTCTTCCATCTTCGCCTAATCTTAGCATTTACTGCGAAGCTGCTGAACTCCCTCCATATTATCGTAGAAAATTACTAACAAACAAGTATCTAGCCAAAACAATGTCAAACACATCCCATCCAATATCTAAAAGAGTCATAGATTTTTTCTCAATTCCATCAATCTCAGTCCACGAACCAATCACTTCATTCACTGAAATAATCAAAAGTAATCATATTTTCCCACTACTTCAACAACAAATAAATCAACAATATCAGCCATGGCTTATATCCATTCCTCCAATAAATATCTCGCTTATAGCCTACCCAAAACCAGACTACACACCTTTCATAATTAAAAATCACTTCATTGATCAATTATTGAGATACAGTGGCCATATACACTGCTTCACAGACGGCTCAAAAAGAAAAACACACCACGTAGGATACGCCTTTTCCATAGAGCAATCATCATTTCACTTCTCTCTTCCCTCGTTCTCTTCAAACAACACAGCGGAATTAATGGCCATTTACCATTGTATATTTCATATCAGCGAAACTTATCAGTCTGGCAAATTTTTAATTATGACCGATTCCTTAAGTTCCTTAGTTTCTTTCCAAAACACTTCTAAAAACAATCCTCTTATTCAGAAAATACTCAACTTATACAACATCTTATTCCAATCACAAATAAAAATCAGCTTCATGTATATCCCGAGTCACATCGGCATCTCCGGTAACGAAAATGTTGATAATCTTGCAAAATCCGCACACCGTTCTTCCCCTCTCCTTCCCTTTATACCACAAGACCTCCAGTCATATATATGTGTACAAACTCAAAACAAATGGCAATTAGAATGGTCCCAACAACATACCAACAAACTTCATACTTTCAAAAAATCAGTCGTCCCTTGGAAACATTTATCAAGCCTCAATAGGACCGACGAAATTATTATTACTAGAATCCGTATTGGTCACACCAAAATTACCCACGGTCACCTATATCAAGGAATTCGACAAAACCCCACTTGTACCTACTGCTCCTCAGATATCATGACAATAAAACACCTTCTTTTCTCCTGCCCTTCCTTCTCTGTCCAACGATTACAACACAAAATAACCCCTCAATCAATATCTGATGACCCAGAACAATTAAATTCATTGATCAATTTTCTCAAAAAAACCCACCTATACTCCTTAATCTAAAACTTATCCGATGGGCGCAATAATCCTGGCAATTAAAAGCGTCCCAACAAAAAAAAAAAAAAAAAAAATATATGTATATAAGTGTGTGTACCATTACATATTCTCAAGAATTAATAAATTGGGTTAAATGTGATTTTTTTTTTTTTTTTTTGCGGTTATTACATATTAAATATTCCGAGAGAAATAATATATTAATGTTCATTCATTTTCATCCGTGATTTCGGTTTTTATTAATTATACGTTTTTAAATTGGACGCTTCTATATAATATTTTTCCACATAAGCAGTTTTAATTTTAAATTGCCCATATTTCATACCAATACTTCCAAGATATTTATACTTTTATTGTTTTTATTTTTAATTATTTTCATGACATTTAGCCTCTTCCCTGAAAATATTAACAAAACTCACACATTGCCATATTAAATAGTTCGTGTAATATTTCTATTAAACATTTTATTATTTAGAAAAAACTGAAAAAATTCTACAATTTTTATTTTACATTCGGCAGATTTTTAATTTTTCGCTTTTTTTTTGTTAATTTTTAGAAGGGCTCATCAACCATGAACTACTTAAGAAATGCATTTACACACTAGGATATTTCCCTCAGACGGTCATGTTTGCCATTTTATGAAAATAGTAAATACGCTTTCGTAACAAACACCGTCATTATCATCATCATGGGGGCTAAACAAGATATTACAAAATCGGTACAGAAGCTATTTCTAATCGAAGTATAAAAAAATTGGAACATAAAAAAGGTTGTAAATTCTAATCGAAGTATAAAAAAGTTGGAACATAAAAGAGGTTGTAAATTTTAATCGAAGTATAAAAAAAATTGGAATATAAAAAAGGTTGTAAATTCTAATCGAAGTATAAAAAAGTTGGAACATAAAAGAGGTTGTAAATTTTAATCGAAGTATAAAAAAAATTGGAACATAAAAGAGGTTGTAAATTCTAATCGAAGTATAAAAAAATTGGAACATAAAAGAGGTTGTAAATTCTAATCGAAGTATAAAAAAGTTGGAACATAAAAGAGGTTGTAAATTTTAATCGAAGTATAAAAAAAATTGGAATATAAAAAAGGTTGTAAATTCTAATCGAAGTATAAAAAAGTTGGAACATAAAAAAGGTTGTAAATTCTAATCGAAGTATAAAAAAATTGGAACATAAAAAAGGTTGTAAATTCCAATCGAAGTATAAAAAAGTTGGAACATAAAAGAGGTTGTAAATTTTAATCGAAGTATAAAAAAAATTGGAATATAAAAAAGGTTGTAAATTCTAATCGAAGTATAAAAAAATTGGAACATAAAAAAGGTTGTAAATAACAAATTACCAGTGTAGGTTTTTGCATTTTTTGTAACGAACTTTTTTAACGTCACTAAATTTAGTGCATTTCTAAAGCAGTAAGGAGCGTGGTCTCTGGAAACTTTTTATTTTTATCAAATCACTAAATGACAGCGTAATGTGCTCAGGGATAAAAACATTTAATTTTCGATCATCGCATTTAATAAATTAAACAGAATGAGCTGCTTTAAACATTTGGTTGTGAACATGCTTTGAATAACGTCATCATCATAGCTTTGAATTTTAGGCAGTAAATTGTTTTTTGAATGAAAGAAATTGTTTTTAAAAAAAACGAAGGAAAATGGTATAAAAAAAAAGATTTCTTCGTCGCGGAAACATTTTCCAGAATTAACCAAATCTCAGCAATTACGGTAGAAAAGTATTATGATTAATGTTTACTTCATCTTTTTTTTTTTTTTTTTCCTACCCTCATCCGTGGCGCTCGAATCTTCTTGATTGTGTCATTTTCGGGCGATAACTTTTTCGAATAGAGGATAACGAGTGCGGACAATCTCCTAAACCATTTGCAACGTTTTTACCCTTTTTTTTTTTTTTTTTTTTTATTTATGAAATAGCTTAAGCTCTGATTATTTGTGTAAATCTGATAAAAGATTTTCAAGATTCTTAACTTCAACGTCAATTGCAGATCATTCTTAGATTAAAGAATAACATATTTTTGTTATTAGTGGTACATAAAAATCTTTTTTTTTTTTTTTTTTTTTTTTTTTTTGAGCATGTCATCTAAAGACGTTACTCAAATAAAAATCTTGATCAAATCCAGACACTATCGAAATACATTCGAAACTTGAAATGGTTTCCTGCTTCCCTCTTTCGTTTTAATATTGTTCAGTCTCCCTTGTGTCCCTTCCATCCTCCTATCTTAAATTTGACCTGTGATGTAAATCACCTCCTTTTCGAATGCTCATCTATTCCTCAGAACGCGCAGTCCTTTATTCTAATTTGCTTGGCCTTGGCCTCCCGACCCCTTACTATGTCCATTCTACATTCTTGCTCTTCCTTCTCCTTCTGTTGTTCCTCTATATTGGCTACCTTCATTTCTTCGGTTTCTAATCGCTTCCTGATATGTAACCTATAAATATCCCTACGGTTCATTATTTGTTAGTCCTTTGTGTTGGGTATATGTCCTGTGTTGATGCGCCCAAAGAAAAAAAGAAGAAAAAAAAAAGAAATTTGTTTTATAAGGCGACATATCTATACGAGCTATTCACGTTTAACGTAATTTTTTGTTCGGCCGGGTTATTCGAAATGGTTTAAAACAACACCAATTCCGGTAGACCAGCGTGTACCAATATTAAAGGCTGCTCCAAAAATGATGTAGTACTGACTACAGCATTTGAATCTACGTCAGAAAGATTTAATCTGGGACAATTACAAGGTAAATATATTGCTAGCAGATTATCTTTAAGCCGTCTGGCTTTGAGACCCGCCATATTCACTTAGCGTATTGTTACCATTATCGTATCCCGACATGCACCGACAGATAAATTCAGCTGGTTCTGTACGGAGCTAAATGTGTGTAGCCCCAACAACAATAAAATACAGCAATTTTCTCGTTTTTCTTCATTCATTACGACGTCCAAGCGCGACGATCAGTAAATTCATTCTGGATGTGATGAAAAAGGTTGTGAATTTGAAGTCGTCGATGAGATTCATCAGACTTCTTTACCCGTGTCTGTAAATGTTCTTGTATATTAGTGCATAGCAATTACCAAATAATTACTGAATTCTTAAGAAATTTCTGTCACTACGTTCCTAGTCACATGGTCGCTAGTTCCTTTAAGCGCCAGGGGTTCACCTCGAAATTAAGTAATACGAAGGATTCGAACTCAAATTTGGTTTCACTTTTGGTTTCGTGTTTCGTTCGACTCGTAATTTTTCTATAATTGATTCGGTTTATTTCACTTTACTCCGTTTAGTGTAAAGTATAATCATTAAGCAGTCAGTCGTGCTATTTTTTTCATTTAGAAAAATCGTCAAACAGATTTTTTTTTTTCCCCTGGTAGCGCCCATGCACCATTTTTAACTACAATGGTTATTACAGCACATGGGCTAGGGTAAAAAGGTTATTTCATAATTTAGTTATTAAGTTGTTGGTCCTAAGAAAACCGAGTAGCATTTGTATGCGCGCTGGGTTATTTGATAGTATAGTTGACAGAGGAATACCGGAAAAAGCGGAGCGTTCGAACGCTGTACATTGGAGCAGTAGGTGTTCTACCGAAGGGTAAGAAGGGCCGGAACAGAATGGGCACGTGGGTGGGAGAAGGGTACCCTAAAGTATCTAATTGTGTGAGACCGCTGTATAACTCGCAACCGATTTAACACAGCATATTGTCGACGCGTAAGGTAAAGAGAAGGGAACCATGGGGATCGGCTGTAAATTTTATGCTTTTTATAAAGGATGGTTCTCTTTGCCACTGGCTGATCGCAAACGGCATTGGTGCGAGCAGAGCTGATTTGGACGCCATGTCAACTCGCTCGTTACCTTGAATTCCTATATGACTCGGTACCTACAAGAGCGTTACCTGATTTCTTGCTTGATGGAGCAGCTTCAACGTATAATTGACTTCCAGGGCTAAGATATCCATGTTGTTCTGCGAGGAAATCGATTTTAGAGAAGCCGAAGAGTCAGTCATTAAAAGTATGCTTCTATCTATACATCTTGTCTCCAAACAAGTTACGAGGCTACTGCATATAGCGTACAATTCTGCTTCCTGTACCGAGCAATAATCATTTAGGCGCAACGAAGTGATTTCACCACCGATTTCATATGCGCACGTGGTTGGTGATGGGGAAATTTGCGGGGCTGCTTTGGAAGCATCAGTGTATATATGCAAAGAGTCGGGATAACTATTGATTTTTTCGGCAACGCGGTGGGTTATGTCCACACCCGGTCCGCGAATTATTGCCTCCAAGAGAGATGTGTCTATCCTTGCGTAGATGTCTTTCCAGGGGGGAAGTTTGTAATAAGGGGTGTCGGGATTTGGCAATTGTACGCCACTGTCAACAGTTTGTTTGAATAATCTAGGAATTGGGTCATTAGGGAAGGAAGGGAACGAAATATCAGTAATGTTTGGGAAGGAATTAATTTCGTACTGATGAAGGTACCAGTGGATTAAATTGCGTGCGGTAATAGAAGATCGGATCAGGGGAAGTGGGGGTATACCGCTAAGGAAATAAGCATTTGCTGATGGAGAAGTTCGATGAAGACCAATAATTAATCGGATAGATGTATGATGTATTGGATCAAGCGAACTGAGTAACGACTGACTAGCCGAGGAGTACACCTGACACCCGTAGGTTAATCTGGAAAGGATAAGGGCTTTATAAATGGTGACAAGTAGCTTGGGATCAATATTGAATTTAGGGCTGGCCAAGTATTTTATTTTTAAGCTTGGAAATATGAGGAGACCAGGACAGAGAGGAACCAAAAACTAGACCTAGAAATTTTACAGAACTCGAGAAAGGAAGAGGAGAATTATTGAGATGAAGGCGAATTTCTTGGTTATCTCTGTGCAGACGACTCCTATGGAAGTTAACACATGACGTTTTGAAAGAGGAGAACTTTAGCCCATTGTGTACAGCCCAGGTGTAATTGTTGTCTGGAAGATAGACTGGGCATTGGATAGGAGATTGGATGAGATTGATATATTTAGGTCATCAATAAATAATCAGGCTGTCACTGGCGGTCTAATACAGCAGGAAATGCCATTAATAAATAGGATGAACAAAGTCACGCTCAGAGCGGATCCCTAGGACATTCCATTCTTCATAGGAACAGGAAAGGACATCACTGAGTCTACTTTCACTTGCATTGCTCTATTAGATAAGAAATGTAGGATGAAATTACCCATTTTGCCATTTATTCCGGTATTTTTCAGTTTAAGTAGTAAGCCGTACCGCCGTACACGGTCGAACCCTTTCTCAATGTCAAAAAATATTGTGTACAGACATTGACCATTACTTCGGGCGTGAAGAATTTGCCTTTGAAGGCTGATAAGATGAGATAAAGTGGATTTACGTGTACGGCCGCTAACCTGTATGGGGGAAATTAAATTGTTCGATTCGAGATAAAACCGGAGCCGTCTATAACCATTTTCTCCATTACCTTCGACAGAGCACTAATTAGAGAAATCGGACGAAAACTATTGGGGAGAAAGGGATCAGCATTAGTCTTAAGGATCGGAACTACAACTGCGGTTTTTCAAGCTGATGGCATGTCACCAGTCGACCATATTTGGTTATAGATGCGGAGAAGGAACGATTTAGCTGGGTTAGGAAGATGTTTGATCATAAAAGGATGGATGGTATCGGCGCCAGGGGCACTATATTTCGTTTTATAGGTTAATTGATAGTTAAGTTCGGAAAATGTGAAAGGAAGATTAAAATTGTCATCGCTCTCAGAAGAGAAGGATATCCGTGTTTTCTCAGCTTCTGCTTTAAGAGATTGGAAGTCAACAGAGTATTATTATTATTCGCGTGTCCGGTCGACTAAATACAATAGGTTGTCCAATATTTTATAAATTTTATCAGGTCGTTATCAACGTCGTCGTATAAGCTTCCAAGTTCATATTTGCCGCTGACGGCGGGACATGTAAATACTAAATAGATGATTATAGTCTTGAATTTCACATCGATCACTATCGATCGCTATCGGATATTCGCCACTTGTACAGATAATATTTTGTGCGCGCAGTTGCACTTCTCAGTCTATTCAGGGTTCTCCGAAGACTGTAACTTGGATGATTCCCGTTAGGCAGTGCTTCCACCTTTTGTCCACCGTTTGCTGTTATGTTCCATATACGAAGTCTTTCCTTTTCTGCAGTGCCTGTCAATTCTTTGACCTTTTGTAGAAAGCTGTTCCTGGATTTAGCTTTCTCTATAGCGTCATATATTTCGTCATTACTGATGAGTTGGCTGAAATTATTTTCCTCAGTCGACAAGTCACGTACAATAGCCATCCTTTCTTTCCGACTTTTAGTTTTTTCGTTAAGCAGTAGTTGATGAGCTACCTGATTAGCTGTCACCGTTGATGTGCTGTTACGTTGGTTTTTCTCATTGTTCAATTTCTTAAGTAGCTGCCAGGCTTTCCGACTGTCTTTGCTGAAGTTTAAATCTTCAACCATGCTGCACCAGTCTTTGTTTCTTTCTACAGAGATTTCTGCCATGAGCTTGTTTCCTGCTTCTAACGTGTTTTTGTCAAATGGATTTACGTCAAATTTTCTGCAGTAATCTGCATACTACTCTAGAAGATGACTCTTCATTCAAGGAATGTAAGCTTTCCTAGCGCCTCGTGGGATACATTTTTTAGAAGCGTTTTTTATGGCTTTTACAAAGGAGTCGTATTCAGCTGAGCCTCCACGCACGCTGCACAAAACAACGATCGGATCATACAGCAATATAGCAACAGTAACAACGATCGAATCATAAACACAATCCAAATGCAGCTGGCGCCCGCCGGGTAACGGTGTGTATACACTGGCAAATCATCCCATTCCCGGTCGACATTAATGAATCCTAATCCCGGGTTGAAAAGGCCCTTTTCAAGGCCACCATCGAAGAGGAAATCATTTCGAATTATGTCTATAAATATTGAAGGATTGAAAACAGCAAAGGAACAGAGTATGAGGAAGAGATACTTTGGAATAGCGTGTTGTAAATGTATTTGCTACAGACTGCGGGTCAGAAAACCAAACTATTATTTATTAGCAGGGATGGGGATGAACTAGGAATTCCGCTTAACGATTTAATTTTCTTCCACGTAGTACTTGTAGCTATAGACGAAGAGATCGAATTAACAAAGGATTTCCAGAATTCACGTTTACTTATGCGGATCGAGAGCCGAGCTCTTGCCCTGTACTTTTTAAAACTGATCAAATCATATAAAGCCTTCGAAGATTTGTATTTCCTCAGCGCCCTCTTTCTTAGTGAAATTGCTGCTTGGATTTCCGGCGTCCACCACGGGACAGGGCAGGATCAGTGAAGAAATAAAAATACGAATTGGAAAAGCTAGAACTGCATTTTTTAAAGTAAAAACAATACTGTGTAGCAAGAATATAAGTGCAGATTTAAAAATTAGGCTGGTAAAATGTTTTCCGTATATTTTCGGTGTTACTACATATATGGTGTGCTGAAAGCTGGACATTAACGAAGGCAACAGAACGAAAACTTGAGGCCTTCGAGATGTGGATATTTTTTTTTTTTTTTTATAGAATAAGTTGTGGGTCTCACAGGGCAAATATGCTCGTTGTGCGAGTGCCCAACCCTCTTATCAACGTTTATTATAATAGGTATATAGTACAATAAATTAAAACTAACTTAAATTATTTCGAAACTAACAATAATAACAGACTTAGAATTATTTATATTAAAGTAATAGCATATATATATGTATTCCAAAAAAATAAAAAAATGCCGCGTAATACGCATCTGAATACCAATATATGCAGACAGCTTAATATTTATAATCGAAATAAAGCATGATCAGTGAGAGCCTAAAATCCAGGAAGGACACGACAAAGTCAAAAACTAACAAAACCGTAAACAGAAAAAAACCACCAAATAGTAATGAGATAAAGGACGAGACTTGGATCTTCAGTCTTTGCACCATTCCTTCAACCATTTTTGCACCTCTTTTTCCCACGCACTAATTTTTTTTTCCTCTAGTATATGATTAGGGATTGTACTTATTAATTTGTGAGTCATCGGTGTTGTCAATTCGTAAATTTACCCCCCGGGGATAGATGTAATATGTATTACTTTGGTTTTTTGTTAACCGAATTTTTTCCCTGGATGGTAATTTTATATTATTGACATTAAATTCTAGTAATCTATAATAGAAATAGTACATCTTGGGAGACATTTCATCATTTTCCTTCCACCATGTTGATCCAGAGTCGTTTTTCTTCCAGTAGGGTAGTATAAGTTTCAAACACCTCTTCTGTATTTTACTTATTTTATTTATTTCCGTTTTCTTAGCCTCACATAATATATTTGAATTCCATATAAAATTCTGGACATTATTATTGAATCATAGTATATACGTAGAGTTCTATATGATAGTACCTGCTTTATTTTATATAAAGCTGGAATTGTCTGTCTTAATTTCAAGTTTAAACTTTGAATGTGTTTTTTCCAGTTCAAGGATTTATCAATATATATACCTAGATATTTAATGTCATGAACGTTCTCTAATGGTGGACAGAAACATAGATGTGTATTGATATTTTTATGAAACTCATGAAGGCTATTATGAAGGACAATTCGCGGGTCGCGTGTGTTATGTTTAGAATTATTCCGAACGTGTAATACTTTCGATTTGTTTATATTTATACATAACTTCCTATCATGTGCCCATTTACTTAACTTATCTACATCCTCTTGTAATAATTTTTCCATAATCTCTAAATTTTTGTGCTCAATTAATAAAGCAATATCATCAGCAAAAGCGTATACCTTCGCATTTTTAATATGCTTGCATAACGAGTTAGTATAAATGAGAAAAAGCATAGAAGCCAATACGGTACCCTGACCTACGCCATGTTGAATAGTTTTTTCATTACTTTTATTCCCTGCAATTTTGACCATGTTTTTTCTATTTGTTATATAATTTTGAAACCACTTAAGTTGATTATTTTTAATGCCCAGACTTTCTAGGTCCTTGATCAATAATTCATGATCAACTAAATCAAACGCTTTGGATAGGTCAATAAATGTAATTAAAAACTGATTCCCCATCGATAGTCCTGTATTAATATTATTTACAATCGTTCTCAATAATGTTATCGTGGATCTTTTTCCTCTAAAACCGTGTTGATTTTCATATAGTAAGTTGTTTTTTTCCACATAATTTCTTAAATGTTTATCAATGTAGTGTTCTAAGATTTTAGCTATTACAGATGTTATTGTTATTGGTCGGTAATTTTCAAATTGATTTTTCACTCCTTTTTTATATATCGGTCTAACAATACCTTTGGTAAGCCCGTCTGGAGTGTTAGCTTCCTTTATGGAATAGTTGACCATGTTAGTCAAAATAGGAATAAAGATATTTGAGTTATGTTTAATATCTTGCACCCTAATTTCATCCCATCCAGGTGCCTTATAAACTTTTAGATCGTTAATTATTATTTCTATTTGGGATTTATTAGCAGGTGGAATATAAAAGGAAGACAAGAAGAAATTATCAGAGTTCGTATTCAATAACCGAATGTGACATTTGTGTCTATGTTGTTCTACTGAACGCATAAAGTAGTCACTAAATTGTTTAATTACTATAGCAGAATTCCCAAAATGTTTTATAATGAAGTCATCTATTGTTGTTTAGTTTTTTTTATTAACGATATTGTTAATTACATTCCACACTTTTTTACTATCATTATTTGCCTTCACTATTTGATTTTGGTAAAATTTCTGTTTTGCATTCCTTATTTCTGTTGTAACTATATTTCGATATTTTCTAAATAAATTTTTATATCGAATATTGGTTCTATTTCCTTTACTAAGTTTAAAGTACTGATCTCTGATTTTCATAAAATTGATTATTTTTTGACTCATCCATTCATTTTTAGGATAGTATTTAGTCAACTTTTTACTCTCCCGTACTTCCAACTTGCATTCTTTGTAAAAGCCCTTAAAAACTGAGTGTATCTGCTCATACATATTTCCTACCGTTGAGGAAGTAGTTACCTCCTTCCAGTTATAATTAATTATCTTATTCTGCAACCTTTTTTCATCAAAAACATATCTCAGAGAGTTCCTATTATGTTTACAATTCCGATTCAAGATTCTAAACACACAACAGATGATGTAATGATCCGATATTTTCGAATTAATAATTCCCGAGGTAATTTTATTTGTATTATACGTAATAAATATGTTATCTATATATGATTGAGTACTTCTATCTATCCGTTCTTCTTCTCTCGTAATTTCATTTATTAACTGTACTCCTCCTGCCCCATAAATTACATTTAAAAAGTTCTCAACCTGTGCATTATGAAGCAATAAATCGATATTAAAATCACCACAAAACAGGAAATTATCTTTATTACCTAATTTTTTTAAAAGTGAATCGGTTTCGTTTATAAATTCGCCTACGTTTTTGCTCGGTGATCTGTATATAGCAATTAGTCGTAAAGGGTTGTTTTCGCAAATATCTATATCTATCATCACCAGGTCCATACTTGGCCTATTATTAACTTCCCGAATATGATATCTAAACTTATTATTAATAAACACAAGTATTCCTCCGTTATACCCAATAGGTCTTTGTAGTCCAATATTCGTGAATCCATTTATATTATATAAATTTAATTCATCCTTACTTATATTAATTTCAGTTAATACAATTACACTTAAAGATGACCTATGAATGTAAGTTATAAATTCATCCCAGTTACGTCTCACAGTTCTTATGTTTAAGTGTAACACATGAAATAATTCCGTATTAATTTGGAGTGTGTTATTTACATTTAATACGCTGTGCACGTTATCAGTCCATTTTTTGATACTACTATAATTCTTACAGCTTTGTTTACTGCGATACTGGATTAGAGAAGTCATATGAACGGGATATAATACTTATTTAATTCGTATTCTCCCACCTTAATCGGGTTTTTTTTTTTTTTTTTAATAACATATATATATATATATATATATATATATAAAATTAGGATGTAGAAAACGTTACTGGAAAGTTAAATAACGGGATAGAGGGGGTGAATTGGTCATATTTCGCTAAAAATTAAGCCGTCACATATTGTAATTCGGAACATGGTTATCGACGTTACACTGTTAATCAACGTACTTAACAGATACACATAACAGTCTATATACACATTACTTTACATTTATATATACACACATATACCGTCATATATGTATATATCCACATAAATATACATGAAACCGCCTCCTTCGCACACCTGCCTTTTTAAATAGATATGCACAATTCCATATACTGACACACACACACTACAGACGACTGCCGCCCTGTAAACAATAGACAAGTATAACGCGAAATATATTAACATCGAGAAACGAGAACGAAATACCACCGCCACCAGAAATCCCTTAAAATATAGATACGTCTCCGGCGTGACTGATGCACTTGATGCAAAATCGCGCTCACGCTTTTCTCTCTCATCTACATCATTTCGTTTCTTACCCCCGTTCCTTCTTCCGCTACCGCAAATAAATCGACTGGTTGAAAATATATACAACATTATACACTCGCACACTGTCACACTATTATCACCTCCTTCACATACATCACTACCATATAACCACCGTATCGCCATTCTACTCAACCAGTGTAGCCACAGAGCAACACCGGCAAACTTTCTCCTCTTTCCACCTTCTTTCTTAAACCTCTCACACTGCACAACACGTCCCTGCCCAACCGGCGACGTATTACGACACAACGCACATATAATAACACATCCATTATACCAAGAGTAATTATTATACATTTTAACCATAATAACGAGAGAACCGTAATTGATGCTATTCTTAAATATTATTAACCTAATAAGGTATCTGGAAAACATTAAGGATCGATTATACACATACGAGTATATACGAGTATAATAAGTACTACTATACGATTTTAATTAAGATCGTGCGCAGTTCTTATTTGGAAGGATCGTTCTTGTGAATTTTTCCGCACCCAAATTTTTCCATTCTTTAACCAGGTGAACTGATAATCTAATATTTTCGTCTTCTGTTTAGTTTCCCAAAATAAGGCCCTATAGTAACGTGATAAGTTTTCGTTCACGAAAATTTTGAGCGTGGAATTGTCATTGCCTGTTACCTCTTTGTCCGAGATTACCTGAGCCTTTTTTTTCACCATCAAATCATCAACAATTTTTCGATGTGCCTTCACTATTATCGGGGACTGGGGAAGTTTTTATTTCTGGCCGGAAGCCGATGTACTGCTACGATATCATCCTTTTGCATTGGGCAGTTCACTTTTGCGCATATTTTAATTACAACATCTTCTAGATTTTCATTTTGAACTTGTGACACACCCCATGCAGCTCAAAATTCTCACGCCTTCCGCACTGCTCTAATTGATGTACTGTGGCCGTTAGTTCTAAAATTTTTTCATCTTTCTTTTGCGTTTCTAACGTAAGCCTTGCCATCTGCTCTCTCAAATATTTTAATTCCGCCATTATCGTTTCGTTAATTTTCATTGTTTCGTCGTATTTGTGCGATAGAAATTCCATGGTGTGTACCATTTCCGCAATGTTGTTATCGATTTGCTTTAATCTATCATTTATCTCGGGACTATGATTTTGCTCTTCACTTGGACCAGCCGCTGTATCTTGATTTTTTCGTCTTTTCTCGTTTTCCTCCACACTGTCAAGGTTTATTTGTCTCTTTGTTCTACCCTTTCCCATTATGTACAATTTACGTTAATATAAGCTGATTGTTGTATAATGAATTACGTATATATAAAATACCGTTTCGACTTACTTCTTAACTTCTTATCTGTTGTTTTCTTATCAGTTATTTCTTTCGTAATTATTTCGAATACCGCGATTCTATTAAACGAAATATCAAACACGTAGCATACGTCTATTACATTTAATATAAACACTTATTCGAAGGATACTTAAAATAAAATCGGCAGACAAAATACGAAACTCCAAAGTGTGTTAAATCGATTAAATAAGTCTAAAGAAATAATAAATGAAATTAAGCACAGAAAACTAAAATACTTCGGACACATCCATGCAAGGCGATATAGTACACTTCAACTTCTGATGCAAGGAAAGATCGCTGGAAAAAGACCACCGGGAAGAAGAAGAATAACGTGGATACAAAACTTGACTCAATGGTATCAGGTGACCGCCATTGAACTGTTCCGGGAAGTACTAGATAGACGAAAGGTTGCTCAAATGTTAGCCAACGTTTGTGGATAGGTTTTAGCTCATTGATCTTGATTTTCCAATTTTCCGTCCAGTTTAATACACGGTCTAAAGCATACTGGAGGTTTTCAGTTGCTTCAGTTTGTAAGCCGCTTACAGTCTCATGTATCGTCAGCGAACACTGCAATCACACTATTTGGTGTTGTTGGTATGTCTATTGTATACAGAAGATACAGAATAGGTTACACTATACCCTGTAGTACGCCGGCCTGTATTGGATGGAAGGATGATCTCGCATCTCCATAGGCTACGCGGAATTGTCTGTCTGAGAGGTATGATTTCAGTAAACAACACCAATTAGCAGGTAGTCTGGTATTTAGCTTGTATAGAAGTCCTTGATGCTACACTCGGTCAAATGCTTGTTCAATATCCAGAAAGACGGCCGACCAAAATTTTTTTTCTTCGAACGCCCTTTCTATTAGTGAGGTTACTCGATGTTCCAACAGTAGAATGTTGACTATGAAAACCAAATTGATAGTCTGCTAAGCGTATTAGCTGAATCGCTTAAGTAGCAAATTTTCAAATAGCTTAGATATTACCGGTAATAACAATAATATCGGTAGGATGTGTAACATCTTCCGTCGGTTTTCCTTGTTTTTGGAGCATAACAATCTGAGCTATTTTAAAACTTTCAGGTACATGTTGTAAACAGGCGTTTAATATGTATACGTTAGGAGTATTATTCCTTGTTTCGATAATTCTTTTAACGCACACTAGAGGTGCTATTTCATTTGCTCTTGGCGATTTTTTTTTGGATTAATGTTATCTATTTCTTTTGCTACTTAAAGTGGAGTAATAGGTTTAATTATTTATCTATTTCTACAGTGCTTAGCTCAATCTATGATTGAATGGTTGTGTGACTGGAATATTCGTGACAAATGTCTAGCAAATAAGTCAGCTTTTTCCTTATCCTGTCGTAACCAATTTCCAGTTTCGTCTTTTATAGGTGGTATTCTCACTACTGGTCGTTTGAAGCGTCGAGTCGCTTTCCATAGGGAATAGTTTTTGTCCTCGGTTGGACTTAATTCTTCCAAGTAGTTGGCAACACTCTTTTGTTTTATTTCAGAGATCAGTCTATTCAATTTATTGCTTATTCGATTGAACGTATTTTTGTCTTTTAGTCTTCGGGTATTATGCCAGATACGTCTTGCTTTTCTTCTCTCTTTAACCAGTTGCCTGACTTCGAAAGGATAACAGTTTTCACGAGTTATTTTGCTGTTTATAGGAACTGGTGTTGCGTTCCTTGCAGCTTCTCGAATTGTTTCTATGAAGTACTGACTTTGTAGGTTCAACTCTTGTGTTGTTTTTAGTCTCATTCTTAAATCAATTTTGCGATCAAATTCATCTCTAAATTTATCCCAGTCTGTATATTTATTTGTAAGGTTTAGACACTTTTGTTTTCGTATATAACTCCGTATTACTAAGGGTAAGAAATATAGGAATACGGTCCGAAGTCAAATCATTGAAGCTCTTTACTTCCACATAGTTGGAAGAGATTCCTTTTAGTATATAGAAATCAAATAAGTCTGGTGTCTTGTTCCAATCAGTTGGCCAATAGGTTGGTTCTCCCGTGGACAGATATTTTGCAACCTAAGATATTGCATGCTTCAAGCAGAGTTTTTCCTCTTCTATTATTTATACGAGATCCCCGTACTACATGTTTGTCATTGAAATCGCCATTTCGCTGTTACTATATTGAACAGTAACGGCGACTTTCTGCATATTGTTCTTTTGTATTTCTATGTTTTAAAAATGTTTAATATCATTTTTAATAATTTTTGCTGTTCCAAGCCATCCTCTCCCATCCATCGGGGAGAGACGTATGGTATACTGTGTAAATGTTAATTTTCAGATTGGTGCCTAACTTGAGATCTGCTTCCGAAATCAAGGAAACGTCTATGTTTTTATGATTTAGTAGGTATTCTAACTCGCGTTTCCTCCCCACGAGACCATTAGCATTCCGAGTAATTATACGAAGTGATGACAGTCATTTTTTTACTGTTCCTTGACTTTGTTTTCCGAGGATGGTTCGATGTATTTTCTAGCATAGAAATTCGTTCCTCCAGCTTTTGTAAATATTTTTAGAAATATCTCCGAAGGTTGGTTCTTTCTTTTCAAAAGGGGTTCGAGTTGTTGTTGAACATTTCATTTATCTGGTGTAACAGGTTGACTTGCAGTCCCTTGCGCCGTTGCGATTGAGTTGCATTCGTTGGGCCTCTGTTATTTTTAGCTAGGTTTGGCACAGCGCTTTTCTCTTTATCACAGGACAACTTTTCCAATTTGCAGTATGGTCTCCGTTACAATTTGCGCATTTTGCTTTTTCATTTGCAATTATTTCTAGCGTGACTAGCACCACATTTAACACGCAGTATTTTTGGATGTGGCCAAATCGCTGACAAATTTTGCCTTTGCGGAAAATCTTTTTTCTTCGGTGGTAGTTCGATTTTGACTTTCGTGTAAAGTATATAAACGGTGATTTCGTACACCTTTTTGTTATGTTCTTTTGGTTCTACCTGTATATAGAAGAGGGGCAATGCTATTTAATTAGTTTGTTTACTTTTAATACTGTCGTCTAAGTTTTTATATATCATCAGTATTTCAATGATTACGTTTACCACATTTCTAACTGATTGTCCTAAATTTTCTGTTTTATAGCTTCTATAGGTGTAGTAGGGTGCAGTTCTCGTATTACCAACTGATAAGGTCTTTCCTCTTTTTTTAACTGGTAAGAATGAAACCCTAGATCCCATGTAAGTCGTGATTTATAGTTGTCCGTATGATATCTAGTTCTACTATTCTTTTCCTATAGCTGTTTTCATCAGGACACATTATTTTAACATCACCATTTGCAAGTGTTTGCAAAGTAATGTTTTCATTCCGACTAATACGTATATTAGCTAAAGAAACAATATTCTTTTCACGTTACTTACAAATATAGGTGGAATTCTTGGTTTGTAGTTTTTAACTTTATCACTCATCGACTCTTTTGCTGTTGTGTCACTTATTCCATTCTTGGCGAAGATAGGTGGTGATCTGCTTGACTTCAAGTCATTTTTTTTCAACGTTGCGTTATCTTTTTTAGAGTTTCTTTATATGTTTTTCCTGCTGCCTTTACGATCGTCTGTTTCATCTTTCCCATTTTCCCTCTATGCTATTTATCTGTTTAATTTTATCCTTTCTTAGCAATTAATTTCTGTTTATATTTTTCTCTTAATTCTTCCAGGTTTCATTTTCCCGCATCTTTAACAGTACCCTTTTTCCTAAGTGTCAATCTGCAGTTGGCAATGACTCATATTTGGTTCCTGTCTATATCCGCTCCAGGATAACTTTTACACGTTTTAATTTGAATCTTTTACATTTTTGTCGTAACTAATATGTAATCAGTTTGATATCTGCTCGTATCTCCGAGTACTATCCATGTATATCTTCTCCTCTTATGATTTTTAAATAATGTATTATTCATCGTTAAACGTATGTCGCTGGCAAAATTAAATTGTTTCCTTCTTTCGTCACAAGCCATATTTTTCAACTATTTTTCTGTACTGCGCTTATCCTACCACTGCATTAAAATATGCTCCTGGATTATTACATTTTCTTTATTACTGATCATTTATAATATGCCGTCTAATATCTCGTGTATTTCTCCTATTTCTTCATCTTTTGCACTGCCTATCGGCATATATATATATATATTTCCACTAGCGTCAATACGGGTTCTGTTTATAGCGTTACCATTATTATCTTATCGTTTATGGTCGCTATTGTTCTGACGCTTTGCCCGCTTTATTTATCCATTATTTTGCTTCTTTTTTCCTTTCCGCTGAATATTATCCTATAATCTCGGCTCCAAGAATCTTCAATTCACTCCCATCCCAACTTGCATAATCATCCTTTTATGTTCATTTTTAACCTTGTCATTTCTATCTTTAATTTTAATTTTTCCAATTTTCAGGTTTTGAAAAGAATTCTTATATTCCACTTCCTAGTTATTATTTTTACGTTTTTCTTTGTTTGGCTTTCTGCTACTCTTCCTGAGAAATCTTCTTTTTGATCGATCGCCTTCAACAAGTATGCTCCCTCCTGCAGAGTTCGATCTTTTTGTCAGAGGTCGAGGGAGTTTGAATCAATTAACGTTGACGTTTGGTTCACGGTTGCTTATTTGTCAACGACTTATTCGCAACTAGCCCTCACATCTGAAGGCCGTTCCTCTATCTACCATTCGAGGACGCAACCCTTCCTCTAGAGCTCGGGGTCTCTTCGCTACGCATATCTGCATATCCCAGGGGCGGGGGGGGGATCAGACGTGATGACAGAAATTAAATCGCTAAAAGGTATTTTGTAAAACTAGTGGATCCGAGAAACCAATTATTTTCGTACAATTCCGGGGAGAGGAGGGATATAATACGCAACCTCTAGAAAACAAGAGATTGGATGGGCCCATTTCGTAATGAACACTCTTGTTTAATGCATAAACGCATCTCTCAAAAATTAAATACAGCGTATACTTACTTCCCTCTCGGTGTAACCTAACCTCACGTTTTTTTTTCTCCTTGCCACCCCGATCTAACGACCACCATTGGCACGGCTGACATAAAGTACATGACTTCCTATGCTGACCATCTTCAGCAAGACAGACGACATCGATAGTTGGTTATAACAATACATTCTATTCCTTATTTACTACTGTTAAATTTCTTTGAATAAATTATACGATGGTTGCTTATTATATAGAGTTTTCAAGTTATTACGACATAAGCTGGAGCATGATGAAGTATCTGCATCTCAGCTAGGTAAGGCCCAAAACATCTCTTGGCTGCTTTCTCTTTAGCCTTATTATGGGATTTCCGCCACACTGGGAATTATGATCTTTCTTTATATTTTTTGCTACCTTCCATAAATTATAGTTAGTTGTTTTGGTCAGAGACAAACTGGCTATATATTCTCTAAATGCATTATTTTTTGCTTCTAATAGCGCCTTTTTCAATTGCCGACCAGCTCTATTTAGAATATTTTTGTTGATCGGATTTCTATCATTTTGTCATATTCGCCTTAATTTCCTTTTTTCCGATATCCGATCCAATGTAATAAAAATATTACATGCTAGGAAGCCTATAATTTGCGAAAAACCTTAAAAAACCCGGATTTTATATTTTGACTTACTTCGTTCTATAAAATTATGCCACATGTAGATTCTCTCTGCTCAGCTCGGTTTTTATTATCTGAATAGTCACGGTATGCTATATCATGTTTCGTTTAACAGATTTATTCCGGTAACACCTCTACTCAACTGTCGATCTAACTTTGTTCCAGAACCTAAGTAATTATATCCCGGATAATGCCTTTGAAATGGAAGTTTATCTATAACTCTATTTAATACAGTGCCGAGACCACGACCACGTTTTTTAACCCTTTTTATTTTACGTGATTTTTTTTTCTTCATTTCGATTTTTTCTTAGCACGGAACCTATATATATATATATAATATATACTAGCTGAACCCGGCCACGCTTCGCTGTGGCTCAGATTGTAATGTGCATGCCCATCAGAACAATCCTATTGATAAGAATGAAGCCGAGCAAACAATATAGATATAATTACATTCATAGAAATCATAAGGGGGAAAATATAAACAAAGAATAGTGAAATGGAAATAAAAGGAAAGAAAGAAAAAATGTTTCCCTGAAAATTTAGACTATAAATTGAATGATTTGCGAAATAATCAGGTTGTTCCATTTGATGGAGCACTGTCCGGTGATTTTAATCAAACGCTTCCAGAGATATCTCGCTGATGAATTGCATGCTTGCATAATTAGATATTGCATACGAATACGTCTTCGCCGTTGATCTAATGCTTCTAGGCGTTGGTGAGACGAAGGTGCTGCTCTTCTTTTTCTCGCTTCTAACCGTAAGACTTCCAAGTTTTTCTGCCCACAGATCTGTCAATTATTCTGCTCACTATTGAGAAGTTCTGATTCTAACATGTTCATTATTGTCTGATCGTTCTTGATCAGTGCGGATTGATCTTCTCTGACGTTCCATGATTGTGTGTCGAGAACAGCGCTCTATGTTTGTACATTGTCGAAGCATTACAGATGATTAATGAATGTGACTTGTACTACGGATGGCGGAGACACAGACGATGATTAACTAAATAAAAATGAAAGAAGTGAATTGAGTACTCACACTTTGTTTTTCGAAAATAGACAATTACATAATTTTCAAAACATTCTATATGATATCAACATATAATGAAATCAATTCTAATCTTTTTTCATCTTTTTTTCCTCTTTATTACTGTTTTTTATTTATTTTTTTAAAAATAAAATCACAAATTAAAGCAGGGGTGGCCAACCCAAATGATCTTGCGGGCCACTTTGGAAGTGTATCATAACTCCGCGGGCCGCATATAAAATCATATATCCCCATATTAGATTTAGACCCACTATAGACACACTTAAGAGTGAAACATAAAACTTGTTATATTAAATGTTCCAACATGCGCGTACATTATGAGTTCGCAGAACATAATTTTTTACTACTTTGGCCATCTCGCAGGCCACAACAATGTTCAAGGTGGGGCCGTATACGGCCCGCGGGCCGCGGGTTGGTCACCCCTGAATTAAAGGATTAATATACGGTTACACCTTCATTTTTACCCAAAACCTCCAAAATACAAATGAAGTGTTCGATATAAATAAATCATCCGTCTTTGTATCTGAATGTGTCTATTTAAACAGGGGCGGATCCAGAGAGACATTTTGGGGGGGGACATTTTTTTTTTGATTAAGAACTGTATTTCAATAGCGCTTTATTTTACAATACGAGTTTGTGTACAAAGGCGCCAAGCCAAGCACCGCCCTTAGGCTTAATCTTGACCTAGAACCTTCTTAAAATAAAACTTAAGTAATAAACTTTAATTTTTTTTTATATCGGGTTTTTTTTTGTTTTTTTTAAATGGGTTCGGTGCCAGCATTGAACCAACTACATGAGCTTAGATCATCTATTCAGATTCTGACGCGATTGGAGGTAGAGAGTATAAAGGAGAGTAGGAGGGGAATAACGGCTAGAGATGGGAAATAAAGGAAGCATTGAAAGGGGTAGGAAGATCCAACTCCAAGAGTTCGGCGTATAGATGAGAGCACTCGGGAAAAAGAGTAGTACATTCAAAAAGAATATGGTTGGGGTCGCATATAAAGTGAGGATCAGTAGAGTGGAGAGGACAAAAGGAAGAAAGTGAAAGAGAAAAGGAAAAACGAGAAGAGGGAAGTAGAGAATGACCAAGTCTTAGTCTGATTAAGGAAGCAATAGCCGGCTTGAAAAACTTAATGCTACATGATCTGGTGGGTTATGAATAGACAATAATATTTTTATTGTTTTTTTTATTTTTTATTTATTTTTTCTGAAAGACGCAAGTGTGACTGATTTCGGTTTAATTTACCATTTAAGCTAGATTGTCTTGTCCGGATATTAACATTGAAAATTACGTATATGTTAATGAGTAGATTTGAAGTGTAATGTTTTTAACTAAGAACGCGAATTTTTGAAATTTAGTTGCCGAAGTTGAATTGCTTCAATTAAAGTTTTCTATGTGGAAGTGTCAGATGTCAGTGAAAGATTACATGATTGACGTTTTCAATTTCCCTACAGTTACATTTGTCGTCTTCAGTAATTTTTTATTTTTTTAAGTAAGTTCCGAAGTGTCTGTGGTCAGCGAGGAGTTGGGTAGTGTAAAAGTCAGATGTTAACTGTAAGCCTGTGGGATTAGTCGGTGGGTATACCGACCTGCTGTATCTCTTTCCCAGGAGTTTTGCCATATGGACATGAAATAGTTTTTAATGTGTCTTTTAAGTTGTTTTAGCGACATTTTTATATGTAAGTTATGGTGGATTAGCATGCAGGAACTGTTCTGAAGAGAATTTATTGGAAGCAGAAAATTCATTATTTGATAGACATGATCGTTAATATATTCAAAATTTTTATGGTTTTTTATGGTAAAAATGATTGATCTATAGTTAATTTCTAGGTCTAGTGAAAGGACTCCCGTAAGAACAACAGAGGTGCTGTGAGAAATTGTTCTATAAGGTCTGCAGGCGTTTATTAAGTATTTACGTTGTGTAGAGTAGATTTTTTGCTTTAGGGTTTTCTTTTTTAAGTGTTGGAAAAACACAAGTCTATATTTGTAATCAAAGCCCCATGTATTTCAGCACACTTTTAGTAATTGATATTATTTAGCGTCCAACTTAGATGTGGTGGAGTCTATGTGTTGTTTAAAGGAGAGTTTATTGTCTAATACAACTCCTAGGTATTTAAAATGCTCAACTACTTTTAAAGTGATCCCCCTGTAAAGCACTTTAATATTTTTCCTTTTTAGTTTCAGGAAGTTTGTGAAAAGGGACACAACGCGTTTTTCAACTGAATGATTAAGCTTCACTTCATTTATTCGAAATTGACTTTTGTATCGTCTGTTATTATGAATAGTAAGTTATCTACATATGCGCATAGGTCAACGTTCTTGTCGTATGGTAGAGCTTAGTTGAATAATATATTCCAGAAAAGTGGACCTAAAACGCTACCCTGTGGGCAGTCTTTATTGGTTTCAGTTTTTGCACTATGATTACCTATTTGAAGAGTTACACGTCTGTTTTTAAGGTAGCAGTATATTGTACTTACCAATGGTATGTCATTGATCAGAATAGATTTTAAAATGTCAAACAAAGTAGGATGCCAGCAGTTATCAAAGGCTCCTTTGATATACACTCCTATGACAAGAACGCTCGATTTTTTCTTAAGGCTGCTGCTATCTTGCTGATCGCATAATTCACAGCATGTTCTGTGGACAGACCTTGGCTGAATCCAGATTGTCATTTATCTAAAAACTTTGTTGAGTTCAGATGGCAAGTTATCTTACTTTTTTAATAGTTTAGCGTAAATTTTGCTTACAGTATTTAAAAGACATATTGGGCGATAGAAGCTTATGAGATTTGCAGCTTTGTTTGATTTATAAAGTAGGATTACATTTGCTTCGTGCCAGGTTTTAGGGAAATAGTTTAAGGAGATGATTTTTTTTTTTATATAGGAGTGGAAGGAGTTTTGGATAAATCTTTTGGATCAAGAGGAGTCCGTTCTTTGTTGCTGTCTTTGTCAGTACTGTCTAATAGAAAAAGAAAGGACAGGGAGTAGTTTAGATTCTCTGTTACATTGGTGATTTTATGGCCATTATTTTTTGTGAAAAGTGGAATATTGTTTGGTTTGTTTGATTTCAGACACGTTAATTTGTAGCTTAAGCCCTATGGTTTGACAGACATTTTCAGAGCAAATTTTTTTTTGCAGGGGAGTTATATAATTACGTAATATATATCTTCTGTGGTAGGCAGTAGATTTGAAAAACACGTTGTTTCATAAAGAAAACCAAATAACGACCTCTTTAGAAATTTAAACATGTTTTAAAAATACATAACTATTAAAATTTAATTAAAATTTAATTAAAATTTAATTTAATTTTTAGGTAAAAAATAAAAAAATTATAAAATTCTAGCTAAAATGGTAGTTTAGAATTTGAATAGTAAGAAAGATAGCATTTTTACTAGACTTTACTTCTTTTTTATTTTTGTTAGTAATCCGATGTGAATTCTTTCTTTGTGAGCAAGTACAAAAAATATATATATTTATCTCTGAATTATTTTCATTTACATTATAAAATAAAAATTAAAAATAAATAGGAAAGGCAAAAGATCGAAGAGAACAGTATTAAATATTAATTATAATTAAATCCACAGGTAACATTTATACAAATCTTTTATATAAATAAAGTTTCTCTGTTATAACAAATTTTTTCATAGTGGCTTTGGATCTTTGGGGGGGAAATGACCCCTATCCCCCCCCCCCGTGGATCCGCCACTGATTTAAATGATATTTGTGCGGATTATAATTAACTAAAGGGATATACATTAGATAAAGTAACATAATACAGGGTGCGACAGCGTAACTTTCTTTTTTAAAATGCGTCACTTTTTTTCTACTAAATTTTTTAAAGAAATAATAACAGAAAATCGAAATACATACTCTAGATCCCATTGGCTATGCTTCTTCCGATGTAGTTTTATTTCGATTTTCTGTTATTATTTCTTTAAAAAATGTAATAGAAAAAAAGTAGCGCATTTTAACAAAGGAATTTATGCTACCGCGCCCTGCATATAGCCGAAAATATAAACATTTAATTTCTTTATTAAATTTCAATGTGATTGCTTGAGTGATTTTAAAATAAGCAAAAATCAAAAAAGAGATCATAATGGAATTAATTTTAGAATTCAGTTTCATAAGTTGTATATGTAAACATATATGTATATATAAATAAGTACACAATCACAGTTTTCTTTTATTTAAACGTGCATAGTAAAATAAATATATAGCATCAATAATAAATTAGATGAATAAAATATACCATATTAGAAACAGGTTAATAAAGGCCATAGCCGTATTACTATAGTAAAATCTCCAAAAAACGCATGTATTATACACCATTCGATGGGGGATGAAAAAAACTGCTGCAGCCAAATTTTCAGCTCCCTATCCCCTGTGCATGCATAGTAAAGTCAAAACACATCTTTTTTCTTTTCTGAAGCCTCTTTTGATCCAAAAATTTTGAAAAAATTCGTAGTGTTGAGTTTCCATGTAAAAAATAACTATAATATTTTTCAAATCTCATAACTTCAAAATTGGCCCCTAAAAAAATTATTTAAGTTTTAAATCATTTTTTCACGCCCTAATTTTGAGGTGCCGCTTTTCAAATTCATGATTTTGATGTTCTTTCCCGCTCTTTACAATGGTGCTACTATTACAAAAAAAAAAAAAAAAAATGACGGACCACTCAGATTTTAGCCAAAAACCAATTTTTTCGTGCAATTTTTACGTTTTTAATAGTTATGTTACAATTAATGAGCTTAAATGATATTTTTTTCCCCCGCTCTTTGTGATATTATTACTTTAATAAAGAGTTCTGGTATAACACGTTCACATATCATATCAGTGAGAAATCGGATTTTTTACAATTTTTTTTGCTCTACTTTTAAGTTAAGTTGCGGTACATTCTGAAGGCTTAGAATTATATTTTACGTATTTTGTTTACATTTCCAACGATGACGGTGTTACAAAAATCGATAGTATTTTTATTTGCTTTACATCCTGCTTAAACTGAAATCTAACATTTTTATGGTTACGCGATATTTCTAAGTTATGTTACATTTAACACATTCAAACCAGAGGCGAATTAAGGATTAATGGGGCCCGGGACTAATCTCGAATGAGGGGCCCCCTTCAAAGAAAAAATGGCGAAAAATTCATTATCGTACATGTGCAAACAAAAAAGTAAAAATAAAAAAAACTAATAAAATTAAAATGCTCTTTTTAAAAAATCAACTTTCTTACCCTAACAAACTGAATGCTGCATAAATTAAATGTCAAATAAGGGATTTTATATATACATCTTAATATTTGTAATTTTTTATTAATAACATTATGTTTTCTTGGGTACCAAAAAAATAATCGGTTTTTTAATAAAAATAAAACATTATTTATGTGCATCATCCAGGGCGGTGGTGCCGGTATTTCGCTACAGCGGTTTTCAAGCTAATTTTGATATACTCAAGCAATGTTTTTGATCATGTTCTTTTCTTAATATAAATTAAACATGCATGTTTAAAATTCCTCAGTAGCATAGCGTCAATTGTGAAACAGCGGATGCTTATTTTTTTTTAAACCAAAAAGATATTTCAGTATCACATCATCTCGAGATATTTGGTAATGTAATAGAAGCCGTTACAAAATAAAATTGATACTTATAAGTAAAAATGAATGTGTAATTAAAAATAACCTCTCATAAAAAGCAAATTAAATTAACTTACTTTCTGGTATTGATAACGATGTTCATTCAATAATAAATTATAAATTAAACTCTGTACGAAATTATCAAAACAAAACATTACCGGTAGAATGACACTTTTATTGACTTTTTAGTTTGCAGAAATCAAACAGGTCATATTGCTGATCGGTGTAAAGAAATAATACCGCAGAAAAAGCAATATTAATTTTTTTAATCGCAGGAGATAAAATATGGCTGGAAATAAAACTAAATATTGAGAGACAGAAACGAAGTATGAAATTGAATTTTATGTTGCGTTTTTAAATTACGGCCGTTGGCTATGTACCGGGTGTGGCAGCATAACTCCTTTTTTAAAATGCACCACTTTTTTCCAATTAAATTTAAAAAAAAAATAATAACAGAAAATCGAAATAAAACTGCAACGGAAGAAGCATACATATTACCAATGGGATCTAGAGGATGTTATTTCGGTTTTCTGTTATTTCTTTAAAAAATTTAGTAGAAAAAAAGTGGCGCATTTTAAAAAAGGAAGTTATGCTGCCGCATCCTGTATTATGTTACTTTATCTAATGTGTATCCCTTTAGTTAATTATAATCTATGGACAGAGTATATATCCGCACAAATATCATTTAAATAGACACATGCAGATACAAAGATGGATGATTTATTTATATCGAACACTTCATCTACATTTTGAAGGTATTTGGTAAAAATATTTTTAAGGGCCAATTTTGAGGTTATGAGATTTGAAAAATATTATAGTTATTTCTTACATGGAAACCCACCACTGCGAATTTTTTCAGAATTTTCAGATCAAAAGCGCTTCAGAAAAAAAAATTAAAAAAAAAAAGTTTTTTGACTTTACTACACATGCACAGGGGATACGGAGCTGAAAATTTGGCTGTAGGAGTTTTTTTCAGCCCCTATGAAATGGTGTAAATTTTACTATAACAATCCGGCTATAGCCTTTGTATGAAAAAAATAAATCCCAGAGAAAATTTAACAGAGAGAAATAAGTAATTGAAAATTATGTGATCTGAACGATTGAAATAAAAAAACAAAATTAAAATAGAATTATGTGTGAAATGAAAACGACATATAATCAAATGCCTTCTCATCAAATCAATTCTAACCTTTTTTCATCTCCTTTTTCTCTTTATTATAGTTTTTTTTTCTTCTTTTTATCACTAATTAAAAGGTTAATATACGGTCACACTTTCATTTTTACGAAGTTCCTTGAAAATGCCGATGTAGTGTTCGATATAAATACATCATTCACCTTTGAATCTGCATGTATCTATTTAAATGATATTTATGCGGATGTATAATCTGCCTATAGATCATAATTAACTGAAGGGATACACATTAGATAAAGTAACATAATATATAGACGAAAATATAAAGATGTAATTTCTTTTTTATATTTCAATGCGATTTCTTGAGTGTTTTTAAAATAAGCAAAAGTCAAAAAAGAAATCATAATAAAATTAATTTTAGAATTCAGTTTCATAAATTGTATATGTAAACATACATATATGTATATAGAAATAAGTACACAACCAGTTTTCTTTTATTTAAATGTACCTACATAGTAAAATAAATATGTAGCATCAATAATTAAATGAATAAAATAAACCATACCTAAAAAATCAGGTTAATAAATTTGTATGAAGAAAATAAATCGCGGAGATAATGTAACGGAGAGAACAAAGTGATTGAAAAATACATGATCGGAACGATTGAAATGATCAAATAAAATTAAAATAGAGATGAAAAAAGAAAATAGTGATGTCAAATAAATAAGCCTATTTAAATTATCGGCGAATGTATAAAATGAAAACGACATCATGAAGTGAATGAAATTTAAAAATTCAATAAAAACATCGAGATCTAAAATGAAATGCTCTAGAAAATAAATGTTTCGGAGGAAAAAGAAATAAATAGTTGATTAGAAATTTGATATGTAAAAAAAATTATATTAAATTGATTTCCATTGGACTTAAAATATATATTTGTTTTACACATAAGTAAATAAAATAATTTCATGTACTTACTGAACAGTAAAAAATATCCAGAAAATATAAAATTGGTGTATGGGCCTTTCTTGTATATAACTGAGCTGCTGCCGGTGCGATAGCTATAGATATCGTAAAGTAAAATAAAGAATAGAAGAAATAAATATGTATACATATCGCTTAAATAATAATGTTGTAGAAAGTATAATTTGTTACTCCGCAGATGGCGTGAAAAAATCTTTTCCTTCTTTCTTTCTTTCTTTTTCTAAATATCTAGTAGTATTTATTACTGTTTTCATAAAAATACAGTGGCGGCTCGTGACAAGTAAATCTGGGGGGCTCTAATGTAAAATTACAATAATTTAAAAAGTGTAATGACATAAACTTATCTTGCTTTTTTGTCTACATTTTAAACTAAATAAAACTGGTTTAATGCATTCAAGTTCTGATTTAATTTTAAAAAAAATGTGAATGCATTTTGTATTTAGATTGAAATTTATTAAATAATATTTTCTAATCTTTTCCTTATATAATGTACAATCCTTTGCGCTGAGTAAGTTTCACTGTTGACGTGTCCACAAAAAAAAAAAAAAAAAAAAAAAAAAAAATTACATGTGCCATAATTTTGTGAAATAAGGTAAGCCAAAATATAAAATCCGGGTCTTCTAAGGTTCTTCGTAAACTATATATGCTTCCTTGCATGTAATATTTTTATTACATTTTTCTTCTAGTTCTTCGAAATATTCTATTAATTTTTCTCGATTTTCGAAAACAATATTCACTGTACGCCTATTATAGTTCCAACGTGTATTCTAGGTAATTTACGATTTACAATTTCTTGCAGTAGATCACATCTATGAGCAGAATTTGAAAAAAAGCTTGCTACAGCGGACAAACTTGAAAAAAAGATTTTAATTTTAGAATCCTGGCTTGTTGCTTTTTGCATAATTAAATTCAACTGGCGCGCATAACAATGAATAAAATGACAGTATTTATATTTTTGTTTTATCTTCGCCTATACGCCATTTGTAGAATCGCTCATTATGTTCCATCGTAAGTTTAAGTAATTAGCTTAAAAGGTTAGTCTCTCCAATATAAATTATATCTAATTCAGTTTCTAAAATGTTGAACGTTTGAAAAATCACCGTGTAAAACAAGTGTCGACAAAAAGCACTGCTTCTTGCATTCAAAAGTAACAAAATCCAGATCGCAAAATGTATTATTTAAAGAAGAAAAGCAAGGATAGAAATAGAACAAAAAAAGCAGCAAATTAAAACAGTGCGCTTCACCGGATAAACGGACGACGCAGCGCGCGACGCCGATCTATTGTTAAAACTGGCTATAATCACGTGTAAAATTGACGAGGGCTCACTTTTCGAGAGCCCTCAGACGCCTTTAAGTTACGCTCGGGAAACTTCGGCTTTATTCGTTTTTCGTGTGTATTTTATATGCGGCTTGGAGGCTCAAATATTCTGAGCCCACGTACTATATTATTGGTTGTTAATATCATGTGATCAAAAAATCAGCTGTTAACGACCTTGACAATATACTACACTACGAGTAGATCGTACAGTTCCAGCGCAGTAAGCATGAACCCGACAACTGTTATCGGATGTTTCAGCTGTTCGTTTAACAAATCGGGCAAAATGCTTATTTTGCAATTATTTTTAAAATGCACTCTTGCAAAAAAAAATTATTTTGAAATAAAAAATTCGTAACACTGATTTTTTTTCTTGAAGTAATTAAATATTATGTATTTTTTGAAAACACACAGGGAGGCTCGCGCCCTTGAGCCCCCTAGGACGAGCCGCCCCTGTAAAAATATATTAAAACCGTTTTTAAAAATAAAAATGTATGTATTGTACGAAAGCACATAAATGTGAAGGAACTAAACTTCATCGACATGTGCTAAAAAGATAAAATATAAAGTACTTTTTATTAAATCTTTCCTTCGCTAATAGAAAACAAAAATATATATTTTAGACGTATATGTTGTGAGAAAAAGTAGTGAAAAACTATTATTTCATTTCTGTATATTATTGATTGCCATCGTGTATATAAAAAATTAGTAACGTATTAAAATTGTTACTGTACATATTTTGTAAAATTCGGTAATGTTTACTTGAGCATATATTTCAAGCGGATAATTAGATTTGGACTGAAAAGTTTATTACCGAATACAAATAATATTGCATAAAATGTAAAATATAACAAATAAAATAAACAATGTATGATAGTACTTACCGCAATAAATGTAAACGATGGATGATGCAATAATCAGACCGTGTGGTTGAAATTTTAAATGGCAACCCAAAAATGACAACTGCTTCGGAAAAAAACAATGTACACAGCACACATCAAAATTTCAAATGCCATGCGGTTCAATATTCTCCAGCACTCTATCCATCGAAATTACGAACAGTGTCATAAAAAACGTTTTTGTTTTTCTAGCAGCTCGACGATGATGATCGGTTCCTTTCCAGGAAACTATTGTTGCACACTTTTTCTCTCTCTCATCGATATATATTCTCCGTTACTCATATCGTCACTGATTGTAGACTGTCGCCACGTATTTAATTTACACACACTTACATGGGCGTCGCCAGCGGGGGGCAGGGAGGGAGAGCTGCCCCCCCTGGAGCCTAGAAACTTTTTGATCAACTGGCATTGATGAGTATTCATAGGCGCGTAATCATGGACAATTTGGAAAAATTATGTTTTAATTAAGATTTTATTTTTGTTTAATAAAATATTAAGCCTTTACGATTTATAAATTTTATTTTTCCTATAAATCATATCCTCTTTCTATCATCCCCCCCCCCTTGACGGCTGGCAACTCATCTTGCCCCTTCCTAGCTCATCGGCTGGCGACGCCCGTGCACACTTATGTAATTACAGAGCTTCCCGCATATATAGCCACAATACGTTTTTCTGAAATTCCTCGCTATAACGCCGAAAGCAAATCATAGATCGCGCCTCTTACAAAAGCTTAAAATTTCCTGTTCCCGGGGAAACTTTGTGATAAAAAAATTATACAACCCATCTTATATAGAAATGCAACATTGTGTAAAAATTTCAAGTCAATCCATCCACTACTTTTTGAATTTTGCGCTCACAAACCTACACTGTTTGATTTTTATATATATATAGATATATACTTTTAAACATTCGTCTCAGCGAATGAATGTTTATATATTTATAGTAAAAGAATTACCGATACGTCTCAAAGGGAGCATTTATAAGACGATTATCAGACTTGCAATGCTATATGGAGCTGAATGTTGGGCGACAACCACAAAAATGGAACAAAAAATTCATGTGGCTGAAATGAAAATGTTATGCTGGTCTCTTGGGCACACACTTCTCGATCATATCAAAAACGAAGATATAAGGGAGCGTATAGGAGTTGCACCTGTACGTTTGAAATTACGGGAATATGGTCACATCATGAGAAAAACAAACAATAGCCCTGTGAGGATGTTAATAGATTATAACCCTGGAGGAAAGCGACCACGAAGAAAAGCGAGAAGACGGTGGATAGACTCTGTCAACAACGACAAGGTGGAAGTCGGTGTTGGGATAGAGGACGCCGAGGACCGTAGAAAATGGAGAAGAAAGTGCCACCAAACGAACCCCGCACCGGGAAATCGTTAGGAAAGAAGAAGAAGAAAATTTGTGAATGTTTCGTGTCACTTTCTATAAACAGTGTACAACATGAAATTTATACCACTGAATGTACAATTACCCACAAGTCATGCATTGGCATTGCTGGAATTTAATAGTGAAATGACTTCTAATAAACATGGAACGCTATTTCCAAATAATATAAGGTGCTTAATTATCGGTCCAAGCGGATGTGGAAAGACAAATTCGTTATATACTTTGCTTACTCATCCGAATGGTTTGCGATATGAAAATGTCTACATATACAGCACTTCTTTATATCAACCGAAATATAAACTACTAGGTACAATATACAAATCAGTACCGGAGATTGGTTATTATACATTCTCAGATGAGGAACAGTTACCTAAACCCGATTCGATTAATCAAAATTCGATATTTATATTTGATGATATTCCAATGTGTAGTAATCGTTCCGCTATACGAGATTACTTTTCAATGGGTCGTCATAAAAATATAGATTGTTTCTATCTTTGCCAGATATATGTAAAGATACCGAAACATATGTTAAGGGATAATGCCAATTTTATTATTGTATTTGCGCAGGATGATGTAAATATGCGACACATATACAATGAACATGTTAATAGTGCATGTTCGCTTCTAGAATTTAAAAAAATTTGTGGACAGTGTTGGGAAAATAAATACGGATTTCTTGTGATTGATAAAGAGAGTGAAGTGTATAAAGGGCGATTTCGTCGCGGTTTTGATGAATTTATAATTGTAGATAATGATGAAAAGTTTAATGATAAAAAATAAAATGTCAGCTCCAGTGAATTTTATGAAAAAAATTGATGAAGAAATACATCTTAAGGAGAAATTGGAAAAATTACGTAAAGACATTACAAATAAATATAATTTGTTGAAAAATGAGGCCAAATCTATCACAAATACTGCAGCTGTTGTGCTGGAACCAGTTACGAAGCTGTTATCTGACATTCGGGAAGCATTACAAAAACCTAAAACAATGAAAAAGGATGTTGATACAATAACTTCTTCTCCAGTTGCGAACGAAAACTAGTACATAGCACTGCCAAGAAAGATAAAGTTGATGATGATATAGATGATGAATTAGGTTTTAGCTCATTTGATCAAAGTGGTATAGGTCCTTTTCGTATTGACGGAGATGATCCAATACCTAACGATCAAATTTATGGAATAAGGTATAATCCTTTTGCTGATGAGTATATGATGGGAACAACACCTATTTCGTGGAATGAAGATCGAAAAGAAATATATATAGGAAAAGGGAATAATCGTGTGAGATTCCCTTATACATCCGATGTAATGCATTTACTATTGGAGACGGATGTAGATAAGAATGAATATACGAGTGATGATTTAATACTATATAAACAATTACTGGAATTTGCGGGAGCTCACTTACGTGCTGCCGGTAGATTGAAAGGTTTTATGAATTCTAAATATACGAATATAATTCGTCTGTTGTTTCGTTCTAACGAGCATAGTAGAAAAGGTTATTACAAAAATTTTATCACTAACCGAAAAACATCTCGCGTTGCTGGAATAAGTCTTAAAAAGCCTCGAATTGAGTACTGGAATGATCCGGATGAATTGGTTGAACGTTTACACGCGTCTAAGCAAAGTGGAAATACTGGTGTAGATAACGAGATTCAGTCAATTGAAGAAGAGTTGGCTGAAGAAGGATACATTCAGTTACCTTATTGATTATTAATAGTAGTATTAGAGAGAAGATGTGGGCAAAACAAACATCTACGTCAAAATCATTACAACGTGACATAGTTGATGAGCTTCATCACCCTGCAAGGAAACGATATCAAACGCGATGTGTGCAACTTTTAGGTGTAAACGATTTATTGCAAGCGGATCTGATTGATATGGCTCAATATGCACGATTTAATCGAGGACATGAATTTACTTTAGTTGTAATAAATGCATTTTTTAAATATGTTTGAACAATTCCTTTAAAGAAAAAGAGCGGTCCGATAATTGCGAAAGCGCTGGAAAAAAATTTAATCTGAAAGAGATGTTGAACCTCCTAAACATTTACAAACAGATCAAGGTACCGAGTTTTATAATCCTCAAGTGCGAGCTGTTTTAAATCGATATAATATTAATCTTTACAGTATTTACTGTCCCCTTAAAGCGAGTATCGTAGAACGGTTTAATCGAACGATGAAGAATCGGCTTTGGAAAGAATTTACTGCTAATCGAAATAAACGCTGGTTGCCCGTATTGCCCGAGCTAACACAAAAATATAATACAAAAATACATCGTACAATAAAATTTGCACCTACAGACGTAAATGAACTTGTTGAGAAAAATGTTGCAGAAAATATAACGAAAGCATGTAGTAGCATCATCGATCGTTTCGCTCTTCCGAGCAACTCAAAAAAATTTAAAGTTGGTGATGTAGTTCGTATTAGTAAAGTTAAAACATTATTAGAGAAAGGCTATACTCCTAACTGGACTGGTGAATTATTTACTATAAATACGGTAAATTCTACTTTTCCCACGATGTATACGTTAAAAGACGGAACCGGTAAACCACTAGCTGGTACTTTTTATGCGGAAGAATTACAAAAAACATCTTATCCCGACGTATACTTGGTGGAACGTGTTATTCAACGTAAAGGTAGAAAATCATTATAGTTAAGTGGCTTGGATTTCCTAATTTAGAAAATTCCAGGGTCGATAATAGCGTTTTGGTAAATATTTAGTCACTCTAATTATGCCGTTCGTAAGAGTGGAAAATATATGCCTGAAGGTGGAATTGCCGAGGGTGCTACTGTCGAATTAGATTCTAACGGAAATTACAATTTCAAAGGAAAACGTTTATTAAATATCAGTACGATATATCACGATCCTGCAGAATCTGAAGTAATATCTTACAAACAGATGAAATTTTTCCTATATTCTGATATTTTTAAAACAACCATTATAAATGCGCTCATGGGAAAAATTAATTTAGCCGGTGATCATGTCAACATTTTAGGAAGACGAATAATTAACGTAGCCGATGGTGTTGAAGCAAAAGATGTAGTCACCTTAGGTCAGTTGGGCGATATTCAAGGGTCTCTGTAGGAAATAATTATGAGTGAAGTTCAAACAATGATTGATATTTTAAAACAACTGATTACAAAAGAAACTAATTCAGAATTTTTGAAAAATAAAGATGATCATAATAAACTCAGAGCAGATATTAATAATTTAGCAAAACGAATTGAGACTAGTAAAAATGAATATCTTTCCAAATCTGGAAGTATAGATAATCAGGTGAAGGCTCTATTGAGTGAATTAGCCAACGTGAAAGAATCAATTAAAAAACTCGATAGTGATATAAAAACAACAACGACAGCTTTATATGAAGTGTTAAAAATTGCGAATGCAAAGATTGATAATAATATACAACAATTTAGCGATAAAATAGCAGTCGCGGATAAAAGGATTGATGAAACTATTGAACGATTGGATACTGTGATAAAAACTGCGACTAATAAGACTGATGATAGTATACAATGATTTGAGGCTGTGCTTGTAAATAATAGAGGAGAACTCGATAGATAACAGAAAAGTTTTACTAGAGAACATGATTGGGTTGTAGATAATCTTTACAATCGATTACTTGCCCTAGAAGCATAAATGCATAGCCAAGTTACCTTAGAATCTGAGAAAAAACTGTGATTTGATTATAAATATAGAATTCTCAAGATTTCAATTTGATTTTTACAATTTATTTAATTTAAGAAGTTGAAATATTGTAATTATAAGATAATGCCATTGCATAAAAGTGGAAAATATATACCTGAAGGAGGAATTGCAGAGCCTGTCAATATTGAATTGGATTCAAGCGGAAATTTTAATTTTAAAGAAAAAAGATTGCTAAATGTGAGTACTGTAAATAAAGACCTGATTGAAACTGAAGTGATTTCGTATAAGCGATTAAAATCTATTCTCGCATCGTTAGAAAGTAGCGAGAAGATACAAAAATTATCGGATAAGCTAAATACGGTTTCGAATGAACTTTCAAAGCATGAAAATGATTTGAAAGGCACAATTGGTATACTTGGAGGTCTAATAAACGAATTAAGTGGAAAAGTAACGTTACTAAAGAAATAATGGATAAACAGCGTGAAGAAATAGAAAAACATTGCAAGGAAATAATGGATAAACAGCGTGAAGAAATAGAAAAACGTTATAAGGGGATGCTAGATAATCTTTATGAAGAAATTAAAAAGGAAAAAGTACATCGTGTTTTAGATACGACTCAACTAGCTGCAAAAACTGATAATTTAAATGACCAGTTACGTAATATTGATTCGACTATTGAACGTAAGGATCGAGAGGAATTAGTATAAAAGGAAGTTGGAAATGTGTTAACAACAATAGTAAAATCGAAATTTTAAGTTTATGAAATAATAAATGTAAATATATGAAAATATTTATTATATTGTAATAAAGTTTACATGCATTTTGTATGAAAAAGTGTAAAAAAGATTTAGAAAAATATATGTATGAATATATGAAAATACGTCTTTATTTACATGCAGCGCATATTCCGCCAACTATCACCGTCACATTTGATACTATTGAGATGGTCGTAATCTGTATTCATCGAATCTAAGCATGACCAGCAAACATATTTCGCGTTCCGTAACTGCATTCGCATTAATTTGCTCAATCTCTTTATCCAGGCGAATTGGTAAAATTACCTTTTGATCCCCAAAACAGAATATTTGTGTGCGATCGATAATCTAACATCCCGGTATTTTTGTGAAACACACGAACCACTTGAATAGTATAGTTGGTAGTGTTTACATTGTCGGGCTCGATTAGTTTGTATAGATTAATAGTTACTCTATTTCGTCTTTCAAACTGTTCGATTTCTCCCAGCGCGGCTACTGGTGTATGTAAATCTGAAAAATCGTAAGTACGCTCCAACACGTTGAACTGCCACATACCGTATGGTTTGTGCGCAAACTTTGCCAGCACTGCAAACATAAAACTTCTTCTATTGTACGGATTTTTTAGGTCTTTTACGTAAACCACTGCTTGGCGAGATCGAATTTCCTTTGGTAAGTTCAATATTGGCGATGTTGATACTGGAGGAAGAGGTATCTATGCAACTGAATGTTGTGGTGGTGATGGAGATGGTTGTGAAAATTGCGAAAGTGGAATCTGTGTAAGTGGCGAAGATGAAATAGGAGTTGATGATGCTAATGGAGTTGATGGCGAATACGGTGGTGGCGGTGGTGGTGATTGAAATATATTAAATGCTTGTTGCGATTCTGCTAGAAGCGGTGATGCTGGTGATGCATGCGGTGGTGTCGGAGATAGTGGAGATAGTAGATCTGGTATATTTGAAATAACGGCGTCTACATCTGAATCTTTAAAAAAATTTTGAATAAAATCTGCTGCTGCTGTTGTTGTATCGGAGTTGGTGCTCGTGACAATATTATCGCAATCATTCATCATTGAAGAAATTATATTTCACTCGTTATGAACTTTACCAATATTACTCGTTTTAAAAATTATAAAAGAAACGACTTTCTATCGAGAAAATAAAATGAAACAGTTTCAATAGTTTACTCAAACGTTAATTTCAACGCGCGCGCTACAACCTCTGAAAAACAAATACACTTTAAAATTATTTAACAGCTTCGACGATCTCGCATGCATCCCTACAAATGAGGAGCGTTGTGTGACGTAAGCAAGCGCTAATAGGCAACCATAATGGTAAGATATATATGTATATAGATATATTTTGTGTTTATTAGACAGAGATAAAGAATGCTGAATTATCCTACATCTGGATGATGCATTCGTCCGCCATTTAAAGTCGCCATTCCTCAGGGGTGGCATTTAAAAGTATTCGTTGGAAATAAAAATATAAGACGTGTGTATGTGTGTGTGAAATTATTGCGATCAGCATTCTGTCGGTGGCGTCGAGGGTCTGCGAAGATGATATGGTAGTTAATTTCGAACGAATGTCTAGAATTCACCCCCGCACTTCATGAAAGATTCAACCAGTTTCTGGAACATTCAAATATTTTCGTTAAAAATAATAATAATAATAATAATAATAATAATAATAATAATAATAAATATCGAATAATCACGATCGATCGGTTCTGGAACGTTCAAAAATTTCCGTTAAAAATAATAATAATAATAAAAACATCGAACGAACGTCTAGAATTCATCCCCTACACAGCCCGCGCCGTTCGCAACCTGTTGCTGGAACGTTTAAATATTTCCATTAATAATAATCATAATCATAATCATAATCATAATAATAATAATTATAATAATAGCGGTTCGTTCGGTTCTGGAACGGTCAAATATTTCCATTAACAAATAAAAATAAAAATAAAACATCGAAAGAATGCCTGGAATTCAACCCCGCGCACCGTGCCACCTTAATTAACTACTCCAATTGCGGTACCGCGTACATATTTCCCCCCTCATAACAACACCCCCGCCCGCCCATCGGCTGATAAACAGTAATTAGACACTACTGACTCATACATTTACAACAGCCTCTGGATTGTTTCATCCATTCTTCATATATAAAATTGAGATCTTTATTTCCTTCACAAACTGATGAAAACTCTCACAGCTGCGGAAATACTTGTTGTACGTGAAAAAATTGAACAGTTAGATTCGTTTGTTGCAGAAAGAAAAAAATAGAATATTACAGACAAAAAATATAATTTTTTTAATCTAAAAAAGATATGAACAAATTATGCGAGATTACATTCGATAATTAAACAATAATTATATACATTATACACAACTGGTTCAGGGTTTTGTAAATTTCATCATCACCGGTACTTTAAGTTAAGAGAAGGAGAGAAAGATAGATAGAGAAATAAATTAAATAAACGGAAATCAGAAAGGATCGGAAAAAGACGAAAAATAATTATGAAAAAATATATACAATATAATGAACGAACGAACGGATATCGAGGGAAAAAGGAAAAATATATGCAAAAATATATACAATAGGAGAATGAATAGATATCGAGGGAAAAAATATATACAAATATATACATATAAATATTTACAAAATTGTTAAAACGAACGAATTAATGAATTTTTAATCCGCGAGAATTGTACATTGACAATCGATACAATCTTTTACTTTCATACAATTTCGAGTACATGTTGTAATGCATCGTCATCGAAATAATATTCTTCATCATTCTCATTTTCAAAACATGGTAAAAGTGATTTTATCGTATCATCCTGTTTTAATCTATCTGGTAAAAATGTATAAATGTCTCCAACACAACTTGGAAATAATGTAATTATCATTTCTTTGGTGACTGTAATGAACAACTGACTTAAATCATTTATATTGAGATTATTCATAAGCTTCAGCAGATGGATAACATTATAATACCAGGTCTTTATCACCATAACGTTTTTCACTGCACAATGAAAACTATCATTTTCATTATGGTGTTTACAAGTTACCAAATTGTTTATACCAAAATACTCTTCATATAGAACCTCAATACGATGTATTCGAAAGACTTGATCCATATTAACGATTTCGTAGTCTAAGTCATTCAACAATTCAGACTTTTTGTTAAGTTCCATTAGTGTAAGTTTAGCATATACTGTTAAAATATGTATGGGAGTTTTCAGTTTTTGACAATATCGTGAATATATCGCGTGCCATAAATATTTCTTCCCGACAAGGAAACAATGAAGGGTTTTTCAAGTAATAACTCACTGAAGAACACTGTAAGTGCGGCATTTTTGATGCACGCCATGCTCTGCTTGGTTTATACAGAGTATGCAAACACTTCCCGCCAGACATATCAATCATTGCTAGTTCTGTAATCACAATCTATATAGACGTTGATATCTACAAAATATTCCGCTATATCCACTTGTTCTGATAATAATATAGGATCAACGATTTTACGTACAAAAGATGTTGATTCTTCTGATGTATAACCATCATCACATTGTGGTGTTGGAGGTGAAGAAGACGAATGCGAGTCACTATCACTCGGAAATGAATTCTGAATAAATTCAGCGATTTTAATATCAATCGGATCGGCATTGTTATTCATGTTTGAATACTATTTTTAACATTTTACTAAAAACATAGAAAATTATTACTTCTAACGTTGTAGCAAATCTTTAATAACGCGTGAAGAACACAGATTCTACAAAAATGCCCACGTTTAACATAAAACTAATACTGACTGACGGCACGATCAGACCCGTTCGACATTCTAGCTCGATGCATGCCTTTGAAAAGGAAGGGTTGCACCAGAAAAACCACATTCCTTTGGTGAAAGTTGGTTACATATGCAGATAACTGAGTTGTCAAGTGATCTTTGGCTCAAGTATGATTGTGTAGGTGTGTACATGTGAATCAGATTCTATAAAAGATATAAAGGGGAAGATCCTGTTTCAGCAGGCTTAATGACAATGTCTCACAATCGAATTCAATGGCATGACAACATGCATGCAAGGATATGAGCGGCGCATTTTTTCATTACGACTGTGTGCAGACATAATAGAGGGGAAAAAAATATTTAGAGTTTGAAATGAATAAAATATTCTTAAACTAATAGACTCGGAAAAAAATAAATATGAACGATGGGGAAACCAGCTCTAGCATATGTGAACGTTAGAATGGGGTGTGGTTTCACATTCGGGTGGATGTAGTCATGAAAAATAATACGAAAGATTTGTAATTTGTGGAGGGTGGATAGGAGAGGGAGAAATTTTGAAACTGTGTTAAATAAAAAATATACTCGAATTAATTTTGAATACTTATGTTTGGAAAAAATTTTTGGAGGTGAAAAAATATACTCAGAATAATTCAGTAATACTTAGACATGAAAAATTATTAATGAATGATATGAGAACTAACGGTAGCAGATGAGTGTGTGGGAATGGACGGTGCGCATTCATAGCGGTGAATACATTGTAGGATTTATTTTTAGAACCGGAGAAAAAAATATAAAAATACTATGAACGTTCGGAAAAAATGTTTGGAAGCGTAAAAAATATACTTACGATAATTCCATAATACTTGGAGTTGAAAAAAGTTATTATGAACGATATAGAAACTAAAAGCAGAAGATGTGTGCTAGATGTGATATCGCGGTGGGTATCGCAGCGGTGTAAGCATGTAAGAGAATCGATTATGTGCATTGACGGTGGACACAGAAAAAATAATTACCGTTCAAATATGAAATAATGGAGGCTGCGGGAGCGTCGATCGGGGGTTCGGTGGTTATAGTAACAGTAAATAGAATGCAATATATTAGATATTAAAACAGCGGCAGCGTTATGTGCAGGATTGGATGTTAAGCTATCATAGTGTGTAAGATGATCGGAGGATAAGAAAAAATAAATAATGTATATTATAATCGATCGGAAAAGAGGGTGGAAGAGGTAAAGGAGATTGAGGATAGTTTTTGAGTATAGAAAAAATTGATTTGTTAATATGTAAATGTTTTGGATAACCGGATAGGTTTAGACAACAGAGCAGGGATTGGGTTATTATGTAAAAAAATACTATAACGCGGTGATGATTGATCGGAGAATTTTTCGTCGCGGGTGCGTCTATACTTGTAAAAAATATGAAAAATCCTTAAAAAATTGAGCATTGTATGAATAATAATATATACTTAGGCTTTGAAATATTAGTAAAAATGCGGTATCCCCGAGCGGACAATGTGTGCGTGGGATCGGCGCGTGCGCTTTCGCGGAGGCTAACGCTGTGTTAGATATATGCGCTGGATCGGGACGTGCGCTTTGCCATATGGTAGTAAGATCGGGGGAATCGGGAAAATGAAAAAATATACTTAGGCTAATTTTGAAATTTCCATGCTTAGACTTTGAAATATTAAAAAAATAATTTCGGTATCGGAAACGGGGGAGGCGTGCGGGGAACGGCGCGTGCGCTTTCGTGGCGGGGAACGTTATGTTAGATATATGCGCGGGATCGGCGTGTGCTCTTTCGCATTTGATTGTATGATCGGTGAATCAGGAAAATAAAAAAATATACTTAAGCTAATTTTATATTACATATATTTAGGCTTTGAAATATATTAAAATAATACGGTATCGGAAACGGAGCGCGTGGACGTGGGATCGGCGCGTGCGTTTTCGCGGCGGCTAACGTCATGTTCAATATAAGGTGTGTGAGGTGCGAACGGAGCTGTTGTGTTAAATTTTATAATTAAATACCATACTCGGGTTACATTTTGGAATTTTCATACTTAGACCTGGAAACTTGAAAAATCGCGGTAACGCCGTGAGCGGGAGGGGCGAGCGGGGACTTGGGTTACTTTCAGACATTAATTAATTTACTTATGTTAATTAATAATCGGTTCGGTTTGTCGGAAACGCAGGGGAACCGCTCGGAGGAATTTTGGGGAACTTGGGGGAAATTTTGTGAAATTTGGGGGAAAGTAGGGTAAATTTTCAGCGTCTGAATAAAAAATTGGGTTATCTTTTGCCTTCCAGATGAAATACTTATGTTACTTTCTGCCCTCTGTACACGGTTCTGGAGTTGTGACGTCAGAGCTGCCAGTCCCCAGGTTTTTCTACTACTCATACAGACGTGGACCAGCATCTGGAGAATTAAGTTTAATGCTAAAAAATATCTACACATAGATTTCACTAATATAGGTCTATTACATGTTCGAAGTTAATAATAAATAATTCAGAAATATCGCAGGTTAATTCCGTGAAATATCTGTAAATTATTTGGATCTCAGACTAAACTGGCGTTTTCATACAGAACAAATCAGTAGAAGAGTCTAGACACCAGTCAAATTGCTGTATCCGATAGTAGGAAGAAGGTCCAGTTTAAGTCTGGATTTAAAAAGACGGATATGCTTCATGATCATAGCGCCAATCTGGAAGTATGGCATAGAGCTGTACGGAACTACTAAAGCAAGTAACCTCCTACAGGTACAACGGCAGCAATCAAAGAAACTTCGCATGATGGCTTCGGCTCCTAATTATGTCTCTAATCATATTCTCCATAAGGATCTTAATATTCCATTAGTCCAAGATGTATATGTGCACCAGTATCAAAGATTCTTCGATAAATTCGTCATAGCGATAACCCTAATATATTTCAGATGTCAATCCGAAAGATAAGTGGCTCCAATAAAATTCAACACCGAACAAGAAAGAAAAGTGGAAATGCACGCGTCAGTGGACCGATATTTCTTAAGAGCACATACATATGGAATTTAATATAGTGTATATTATTATCACCACTAAGAAAGTAGGCAATATCGCTTTTAATTTTAATTTATTTTACTTTTTCTTTTTTAGACTATTATTGAGAAATGCCAATTATGGCCAGGTTAGCCGGTGTGGCAAAAAAAAAAAATATATATCTATTCAATAGTTGTTATTTTTTTAATTTACATATTCGTGTATGTAAGTTTAATCTTATATATATATATATATTTGTTTACTGTAATCATGAATGTAGAATGAATATGTGTTATTGATACAATAGTTGCCCATTATGTAAAATACCTAGATAGGGATGGTGCATGTTTGTTTTCGTTTCTATCTTGTTTATTGTATAATAATGAATTATTAGGAGTATTGTAAAATATGTTTTGTAAAAACTGGAAGAACAGTATGAAAAATATGATATATCCGTCAACAATATTTACCAACATGTGCATAGAATTCCGCATTTTCCTTCAGTTTGTATTTAATTTTTAGTAATTCAAAGTAACAGTTAAGATAAAAAAGTATGCAGAATGTAAATCAAATGCAATCTTACTTTTGTTACACTTTAACGACTAATGGGGACATTTTTAAAGGCGATATGTAATTATCTTATCTTTATCGCTTAAAATTGTTTTCGCATATTTTGTGTATAAATGCTTCTTTTAACATCAGTCTTCATCAATTTGTTAAAGGGTACAGTTTTGAACACTTTTTGGTGAAAAAGCATTTTTATAAATCAAAGATGAAGGAAATTTTATTCTTGGTTTGCTGTTTCATTTCTTTAAATGATGGAGTAAGTTTTTGGAACATAATTTATCATTTACACCTGGTATATATTTAATTATTCGCCTTGTCCTTTTTTCGCAATGTCTAAATTATAAATATACTAGAAGGCAAATACATGCAATAATTATTCTGCACATAAATTAAATAAACGTTTTGGGAACCACAAATCGGCAAATTCTGAAATACTCAGAAAGCATCTAAAAATATTTAAAAAGAATCATCGGTATTTATTTGGTATTACTAATCACTTTAAATTTAAATTTTATCAAAAAATTAATAACTTTTTTTGTTATCTGATAGAATTAATAAAATTACAATCTTTATTTTTTAATAATAATAGGTAATTTTCTTGCTTTTATTTATTTTCTATGCGATATCATTTTTCTATTTACCCCCAAATTGGGGATTATGCTGATTTTTCTTTTACATTTTGAATTTAAAACCGATAGAAAAAGAATAAAAGTTATTATTAATTTTGCGCAATATGCTTGTTCTTTCGATAATTATATTTTTCATATTGGCATACAGTGTACAGTGCCAAACGGATTAAAGAGTAATAAGTATACTTCCTGTTTATGTAAAAACTCGTCCAATATTCACTTAAAAAGTAGTGAAAATTTGAAATTAAAATATAAAAAAAAATTCCTGTTAACAAAAAATATGAATAACTTTTTTTGGCATGACCTATGAAATCAGTCGATATTTCATTACAATTAGTAGAGGGAACGTTAATAAGCAGTCAAGTATAATTCATGCAAAATTTTCGGTGAATAATTTTATTTCCGCTGAAAATCAAAGCTATGCTCTTCTATTTCATAAATTAAAATTATAAAAAAAAAAGTTTAGTCAAGCATGAGGTTACATGCGCTGAAGATTTCGAATGTAGGTTAACGATAACTATAATATTTTAATATGTAAGAAAATTTGTTTGAATAAACTGTTATTTTTATTTTATTATTTTAATTTAATATCTTAATAAATTTCAGAGATCTTTTCTAATGATAATCTAAAACAGTTAAGCTAAATACTAATTTGAATCGAAGACTTAGACTAATTTGAGGTGCAATGTAATGGTTATGAAGAAAAATTAATTAAATCTTTTTTTTATTTATTTAATTTTTATTTATTTTTTTAAATCATTGGTTTAGATTTAATAATACTAGTATTAAGGTTTTATGATTTTTTAAAATGTATAATTTTATTATTCCCTACACCTATCTTTCTTGAATAGCCGTTCATTAAAGACACTTAATAAATATATAAACGAAAACACGCAAAAATGATTAATTAGAAATAATATAAATACTACTTATCACTCTACTGCGGCTGCTAGAATGTTGTAATTTTCTTCTGGCAGGTTAGTGTATGTTGGTGATTAGGTCTTGGATTCTCGGAGAATAGGAGGGGGAGACAAGGTAATCGAAATTATAACAGTTTACGAATTTTGTAAATGTTACTAATTTAAAAACCGAATTTCGAGGCGATTCGGTTACTAGCACCTTGTTGGATCAAACTTCTTTCGGTTGCGAGACGAACTGGTTACTTTACTAAAAAAAGACGACATAGTTCCATAATATGACGAAGACTGTCGTTCTACTGAGATGATTTTTTAACAATTCGGGTTTTTTCTTTCGACTATCGCAATACGTTAGACCATTATTAAACATATTTTTAAATTTATTTACTAGCATAGGGCGTTAAATTGTTTAACAAATCGAAATACTATTCGCATCTGTTTTTCATCAGGCGGACGTACAGCCTAAACAATGAAGCGCTGAGTCCGTTCCTTTTATTACAGTTCATAACAACACTAACACAAGCCGTAATGAAAATAACCAAACCGAAACCTGCGATCCCATTTCGTTTCTTAGCCCTCGTACTAACACTACTAACGCAAATTACAACGATCCGAACCAAATTCTAAAAACAGCAGCAGTCTCGTATTCCGATAAAGCGAAAAGAAATATAATAACACCGATTAACAAACCCGTTTATTCCGAGCATCCAAGAAACCCACCTAAAACAAAAGCAACATTTAAAACTAAAAAACTGTAAGTTCTCGAATCAAATCCGGCGCTTGCTGGTTGTGCGCATGGGAGAGTAATATTAGCCGTTCGTGCAAATATTAACTTTCAACGGATAATATTAGCATTTGATATTCAACCAGTAGCAGTCGAAATCCGTACGCTAGCTCCACCTTCAATCTGTACCATATATCTTCCCTCAAGTCAGCAAGTAAAACCAGAAGATATACAAAAATTGCCTCGCCCCAAGGGGAGTCTCTAAACATAATTCCGAACCTTATTTCGAAACATTTAAGGTTTCCAAAAAGTTCAAACAATCCCTCCCCTCCAGCTGCAGCTAAAAATTTTGAACACGGTTAAACATATGCGTTTCGACGTATATTTCTCGAGTTTGGAACACCAAGGTTAGAAAGTTTCGATAAGGAAATAACTTATGGTTCGTTCTCGACAAATAACGATCTTTCCATCGATATATCACATGACCGGAAAAAAAAAAAAATTTTTCCCAAAACTTCGAGCTTTCGGCGCCAAGAGGGTCTAATTGTAAAGCTGAAAAACTGGATGTTCCGAGCTAGAGAAATATACGAGGGTACGCATATTTTTAATCGTGTTCAAAACTTTCACCTATAATACTCGTGGCCTAGGAGGAGAACACGTAATTTTTTGCGCTTTTTTGAATTTTTGGCAACTTAACATAACTTTTGTAACGTAACTTTCTAATTTTTTGAAAGGACTTCTGCATTTTAGTTTATATTTTAAATTTTAGCTTTATAGGTTTATCGGGTGATGAGTTATGATTTTTTAAGTGTTTTTTGAGGTCGTTTTATGTTACGTATTATATATTCTTGACGGTTTTTGAGTTTTTTGTTGCCGAGGGTAATCGGTCATCTTTAAGTTATAGATCGTTTTAAAGAAAATTTTAATTGTAATATATGTTGCAAATTTAAAGTTTATAAGTCAAGCCGTTCGTGAATTATTGATTTTTATTTGATATTTTTGACATCATATGTGTACGGAATCCTAAAAAAATGGTGCGGGCAAATTTTTGAACGGTAGAGATTTCATCACCAAATGGAACTAATCTTATTTTTTAACGATTTTCTGGATTGTTTTTTCAAATGTTCATGGGAAGGGGCGGCGGTCATAATTGGCCTCCTTTACGGGCGCCCATGATGAAAAGGAATAGCGACCGTATTTCGATTTTTTAATGGAATTTTAAGTTTGCAAAAAGACTTTTAAGAAGCATGATAATTAAAGTGTACACCTTTTACGAAACTAGTATTTTTATTATTTATCAACTTCAAATTTGTTGGATGACATCGTATACTGTTTCTAATTATCATCAGTAAATCGATTGTCTCTTATACCAAAACTATACCAGTATCCTACTATTATGTATAAAATTATGGATTGCGTAATAGATAATTGGTAATTTGAAGATGTAGTTAATATTATATTGGCACGGGATATTTAGTAGTAATAACTGTTAATGGAAATCGAAAATACAAGTTGTATAATATGAACAGGGTTTAACAGGCAATATTCGTTTACATGTTTTTATAGTGCCTACTAATGAATAGATTATCGCACATAGCTTCCCAATATTCTTTAAGCATTAATTTAATTATATTTAATAAATCTCCGAACAAAATGTGCCGTGGAATCCTACAATTGTCAGCCGCATTCTTTGAACAATTGTCTGCAGCCTTGTTCCCATATATCTCCACGTGACATGGGATCTATACAAAATAGACTGAAAAAACAGAGGTTTTCAAGTATGAAATGGGTGATTTAATTGAAGAAAATATATCATTTAATTTATAATTGAATGCCATTTTTGAGGGAGACATTAAACAGTTTCAGAGTCTGAAAAAATCAAAATATATTTTTATGTTATTTGAAATTACTGTAAACATTAAAGATCGTGCTGCTACTGTACATTCTGCTGTATAGACTGAATCCAAGCGAAGCAGGAGAAACATTTTAATGACATCTATTCGGGACTCACCACCCCCTTGTCTTTTTGAGTCCTCAGAGTACATGTAAAGATAATTAGGTAATTTACTCCGAAGAATGTTATTAAATATCTTATTCATCGGGACGACTATTTTAATAACCACTGGTACTGTCAGACTCTGGTAGATGAACTTTACCTTCTAATTTATTAAATTTGAAGGGATGTGAGAAGTATTTGTTGGTTATTTGATGACACTTACGAAGTTTACGAAAACTAGATGCCAAAATAGAGAAACGTGACAAAGAAAATTTGTAAAGATCTAAAATTCCTTAAAAATTATTGGATATCAATGAACAGTATTTTATTACTAACTTATCGGATAAATACGATCTACATAGGGTTAGTGGTAGCATTATCGTTTCTACTTCTAGAATAATCGGGAAAATGGACATTGAGGCTCATACAATCTTACGAATGAATTGGTTTTGGATAGCATGAAACCTTTTAATTCAGAGCTAAACAAACAAGGTCGGTCAAGCATAATGTGTCATGCGCTAGGATTCTGTATGTTAAGTTAAAGAGATAACTATAATTTACATTTACATAATACTAAATTCAAAACAAAAAAGTCCGATTTTAAGTTCGTAAATGTGTCCGGTATTTTCCTATAAAGTATGTTTTAATAGGAATTACTAAAATTTATATTTATGCAATAACTAACTAAAAACAAATATTTTCAGTCGAGTTCTTTTCACGCATTACAAAAAAGAAATAAATTCTAATAAATAACCGAGACAGAATGGCAGACAGACTGTGACAAAGCGAGTTAAAAACAAGTTCAGTCAAGCATGAGGTTTCATGCGCTGAGGATTCCGTATGAAAGTTAACAATAACTATAATTATTTAGTATGTAAGAAAATTTGTTTAAATAAATTTCTATTTTTATTTTACTATTTTAATTTAATATCTTAATAAATTTCAAAGATCTTTTCTAATAATAATTTAAAACAGTAAAGCAAAATACTAATTTGAATCGAAGACTTAGATTAATTTGAAGTGCAATGTAACGGTTATGAAGAAAAATTAATTAAATCCTTTTTTTATTTATTTTTTTAAATTATTGGTTTAGATTTAATAATACTAATATTAAGGTTTTATGATTTTTTAAAATGTGTAATTTTGTTAATTCCTACACCTATCTTTCTTGAATAGCCGACCGTCAAAGATAATTAATAAATATATAAACGAAAACACGCAAAAAATATTAATTAGAAATAATATTGATGCTACGTATCACTCTGCTGCGGCTGCTAGAATGTTGGTGTTCCCTGCTGGCAGGTTGGTGTACGTTGGTGATTGCATCCTGGATTCTCGGCGAATGGGAGGGAGAGACACGGTAATCGAAATTATAGTTTACGAATTTTGTAAATGTCACTAATTGGAAAACCGAATTTCGAGGCAATTTGGTTACTTTGTTATTAAACTTTTTTCGGTTGCAAGACGAACTGGTTACTTTACCAAAAAAGGTCGATATAGTTCCGCGATGTGAAAAAGACTGTCGTTCTACTGTGATGATTTTTTAACAATTCGGTATTTTCTTTCGACTCTCTCCGTATGTTAGACCATTATTAAATATTTTTTTTTTATTTATTTACTAGCATAGGTCGTTAAATTGTTTAACAAATCGAAATACTATTCGCATCTGTTTTTCATCAGGCGGACGTACCACCTAAACAATGATGCGGTGAGTCCGTTCCTTTCATTACAGTTCATAACAACACTAACACACCTCGTAATGAAAATATCCAAACCAAAACCTGCGATCCTGTTTCGTTTCTTATCCCTCGTACTAACACTACTAACGAAAATTATAACAATCCGAACCAAATTCTAAAAACCGCTGCAATCTCGTATTCCGATAAAGCCAAAAGAAAAATAACACCGATTAACAAACCTGTTTATTTCGTGCATTCAAGAAACCCACTTAAAACAAAACCAACATTTAAAACTAAAAAGACTATAAAGTTCTCGAATCAAATCCGGTGCTTGCTAGCTGTGCGCGGGGGGGAATAATAGTATCCGTTCGTGCGGATATTAACTTTCAACAGATAATGTTACGATCCGACATTCAACCAGTAACAGTCGAAATTCATACGACAGTTCCACGGGAGTCTCTAGACATAATTCCGAACCGTATTTAGAAACTTTTAAAGTTGCCAAAAAATTCAAACAGTTCCTCCCCTCTAGCGCCGCGAGTATTACAGCAAAAAATTTTGAACAGGGTTAAACATATGCGCTTCGACATATATTTCTCAAGTTTGGAACATCAAGGTTTGAAAGTTTCGTTAAGGAAATAACTTATGGTTTCGTTCTCGACAAATAACGATCTTTCCATCGATCATGACCGGAAAAAAAATATTATTTTTGAAACTTTCGAGCTTTCGGCGCTTAAGGTTCTGAATTTTAAGATGGAAACCTAGATGTTCCAAAGTAAATAAATAAACAGGGACGCACATTTTTTTAACCTTGTTCAAAATCTTGAACCAATACATAAATTACAAGCGGGGCTACACGTCATTTTTCAGAATTTTATGAACTTTTAGTAAATTTCAAACAGTTTTGTTAAGAAAACGAAATACATGTCCGTTCCCAAAAAATAGCGCTCTTTCCAATAATAATACACTTGAAAAAAAATTTTTTTTTACAAAATTTCGAGCTTTCAGAGCCCCAAGTCACTAATTTTAAAATTGGAAACTTAGATGTTCCAAACCAGAGAAATATACATGGATGCCCATATTTACTACTTTCCTCAAATTTTTAGCTATAATACTCGCGTCACAAATCAATTCTCTCGATTTTTTGAACTTTTCAGCAAACTTTGAAAGTTCAATTAAGAAAATGAAATACGGTTTCTTTCCCGACAGATAGCGATCCTTCAAACGGTATATAACATGCGTCAGAAAAATAAAAAATTTTCTTCAAAATTTCGAACTTTCGGCGCCTTAAGGGTCCAATTTTAAAACTGAAAATCCAAATGTTATAAAATCGAGAAATATAAGGGGATCAGCACGTTTTTAGCCGCGTTCAAAATTTTCAGCTGTAATATTCGTGGAGCTAGTGGAGAGACACATAATTTTTTTTTTTTTTTGAACTTTTCAGAACTTTGAAAATTTTTTTAAAAAAATGAAATACGGTTTCGTTCCCGACGAATAGCGATATTTCTAATGATATATCACAAACCTAAACAAAAAAAATTTTTTTTTCAAAATTTTGAATTTTCGGTGCCCCACAGGTCTCAGTCTAAAGTTGGGGTCCGATTGTCTTAAATCAGAGAAATATACGTAGAGTCGCGTGTTTTCTACCATGTTCCAAATTTATAGCTGTAATACTCGCGTCGCAAGAAGGGGGCCGCTAATTGGAGCTGACGCTTTTTTGAACTTTACGTCAACTTTGAAAGTTTGGTTAAGAAAATGAAATTTGGTTTCGTTCCCGGCTAATACAGGTCTTTCTAATGATATATCACAAGTGCAAGAAAAAAAATATTTTTTTCCAAAATCTCGAGTTTTCGATGCCCCGAGTGTCCAATTTTGAAGCTGGAAATTCGGATGTTCCAAACTAGAGAAATATACGTGGAAGCGCATATTTTTAACCGTGTTCAAAATTTTTATCGGTAATATTCGCGGCGCTAGGGGGGGGGGACACGTCATTTTTTGCGCTTTTTTGAACTTTACGGCAACTTTGAATTTTTTGGTAAAGAAAATGATATAAGGTTTTGTTCCTGATAAATAGCGATCTTTCAAACGATATATTACATGATCGGAAAAAAAAATATTTTTTTACAAAATTTTGAGCTTTCGAAGCCCCGGAGTTTTATTTTTAAAGCTTGAGACCCGGACGCACCAAATTACAGAAATATACGTGGAAGTACATATTTTTAACCATGTTTTAAATTTTTAGCTATAATACTCGCAGCGCTAGGGGACGCGCAATTTTTCGAGCTTTTTTGAGCTTTACCGCAACTTTTAAAGTTTAGTTAAGAAAATGAAATTCGGTTTCGTTCCCGACTAATACAGGTCTTTCTAATGATATATCACAAGTGCAAGAAAAAAAATATTTTTTTCCAAAATCTCGAGCTTTCGGTGCCCCGAGTGTCCAATTTTGAAGCTGGAAATTCGGATGTTCCAAACTAGAGAAATATACGTGGAAGCGCATATTTTTAACCGTGTTCAAAATTTTTATCGGTAATATTCGCGGCGCTAGGGGGGGGGGACACGTCATTTTTCGCACTTTTTTGAACTTTACGGCAACTTTGAAAGTTTCGTTAAGGAAATGAAATTCGGTTTCGTTCCCGACAAATAGCGATCGTTCCATCGATATATCGCATGCCTATAAAAAAAAATATTTTTTTACAAAATTTTGAGCTTTCGTCGCCCCGAGGGTCCAGTTTTAAAGTTGGAAATCCGGATGTTCCAAACTAGAGAAATATACGGGTATGTGCGTATTTTTAGCCCCATTCAAAATTTTTAACTACAATACTCGCGGCGCTTAGGGGGGGGGACACGTCATTTTTTGCTGTTTTTTGAACTTTTGGGCAACTTTACAGAACTTTTGTAACGTAATTTTTTGATTTTATGAAAGTACTCCTGCATTGTAGTTTATATTTTGAATTTCAGCGTTATAAGTTTATCTAGTGACGAGTTATGATTTTTTAAGTGATTTTTGAGGTCGTTTTATGTACCACATTATATATTCTTGACGGTTTTTTGGGTTTTTTGCCGCCCAGGGTAATCGGTCATCTTCAAGTTATAGATCATTTTAAAGATAATTTTAATTGTAATTTATGTTCCAAATTTGAAGTTTATAAGTCAAGCCGTTCGTGAATTATTGATTTTTATTTGATATTTTTGTCATTTGTGTACCATCTTATAAGGATTCCGTACATTATATGTATACGGAATCCTAAAAAGGGTATAAAAAGAAATTAAATCGGAAAGAGAACATGTTGAATCGCTCAAGAGAAAAAAACATCGTAATCAAATGAAACCCGTTATTCTCTCCTTTTGAAATAAACTAATAATCACAACACAACAGAATCTTCACTCTGGTGGAATGACGAGTGCGAGGCAGCTTTTAGGCTCAGTCGAGCTACTTTTAGAAACTTTCGCTCCAATCCTACTACCGAGAATTTTCTTGCTCACAAGCGAGCTAATGCTATAGCTAGGTACATGCTGAAAGCCTCAAACAGGTCCTCCTGGCAGAACTTCTGTTCTTCCTTCTCCAGAACTACCCCACTTTCTCATATTTGGAAAATGGCTAAGGCGTTCAAATCCCCGTTCTCAGAACACCCGTCTAACCTTAATCTCACTCGTGATAGCCTATTATCTTTTGCCGACTCCACTGCTCCCGCGTACGTTCCTAACTTTGATGAACTTTACTCCTTTCCTTCCGTACAGAGCTCCCCCCGCACCCTTTAACATCTGCATTCAATATCAATGAACTGAAGTCTGTTCTCCTAAACTCTACCAGTCCTACACCGGGTATAGATGGTATTCCATACATAGTCCTTAAAAATCTGTCTGAGCAGTCACTTGCGTTTCTCCTTGAACTCTTCAATTCCTTTTTATCCAGAGGCATCACTCCGTCTTCCTGGAACTCCTTTATCGTTATTCCCATCCCGAAAAAAAATGCTTCCTTATGTCCTATCTCTTTGGCATCATGTTTCAGGAAACCCTTCGAAGGCATGCTGAATAAACGTCTTGTTTGGTGGCTGGAACATAACAACTTACTTCCTTCCAACATGTTTGGCTTTCGACCAGGCATTGGTCCTGCCGATTGTATTAGCTCCTTTGTTTCCCACGTTTATAAATCCTTCATACATAAGCATTTCACGCTGGCTTCTTTTATCGACTTATCCTCAACCTTTGATAACGTTCATCTACCTAGTCTAAAAGACGCAATGGCCGCAATTAATCTCCCAGTCAAATTCATTTCGCTGACTATTAATCTTATGATAAATCGCATTATCCACATTTCCTCTCCGTGGCTTCGAGCTACAAGAAGTGTTTTCCGCGGTCTTCCGCAAGGTTCCCCCCTCAGCCCCACCCTCTTCAATATATATACTATTGCTGTAGCATCTCTTCCTTTAAACTCCCTCTCTTTATTCTTTGCGGATGATATTCTTCTTTTTTCCTCTTCCTATGACTTGATAATCGCCAACGAAACTCTTAATTCGTCTTTGTTTGCACTTGAACAGTCCCTATCTTCTATTCACCTTTCCGTTTCTCCCTCTAAATCCTCTTCTATGGTTTTTACTCTCCGCCCCTACAATTCCGCATTTGTCAACCTATTCCTGAATCAAGTTTCTCTTCCCCGTGTTATTTGCTTCTGCTATCTCGGTATTTACCTTAATAGTCGTCTGACCTTCTCTGAGCATATTGACCACCTTTCTTGTTCAGCCGTTAAAAGACTAAACTTGCTAAAATCCTTGTCTCCAACAAAATGGGGAGGTGATCCTCATCTGCTCATTTCCCTGTATACGTCCATTATTCGCTCCAAGTTTGATTACTACTCTTTTATCTATGGTTGTGCCTCCAGATCCCTTCTTTCCAAATTAGATATAATACAAAACTCCTGTCTCCGTCTTTGCCTCGGTGCTCTCAAATCCTCTCCCATTTCAGCAATGCTCGCGGAATCTAACATACCTCCCTTCTCAGTTCGAAGGTCTTATTTGGGCTATCGATTCCTTTCCAAACGTTTACCTTTCATTTCGTCTCAACTTATTCCTTCCTACATTTACATTGCCAAGAACTGGCATTTTGTTTCTAATAAAATCCCTATCTTAGCCCCTATTTCTCAACGTCTTAGCCATTTCTCATCCCATATTATATCCAGCAATAATCTTCCGTACTTCTCACTCAATTATTTCAACCTCTTACACCCTCCCAAAGTACATTTTCTCCCTAAATTTTCCAAGTTTATGCCTCAGACCGTCATTAAACAGGAATTTCGCAGTACGGTCAGTTGTCTTTTTCCTTCTCATGCACTTGTTTTTACTGATGGCTCTAGAGGACCCGGTGGGGTCGGATCGTCTTTTATTCTTCCCGACTCCAATTTCTCCGAATCCTTTCGCCTCCCATCTTTCTGTTCTATTTTTACGGCCGAATTGATGGCTATCCTTCGTGCGATCATACATATCTCGTCCAATCGTTCGTCCTCCGACTATCTAATCATTTGTGACTCCATGGGTGCTCTCCAGGCTATCAGTTCACCGCTTCCTCCTCCCTCTTCTGACTTCTTCATTCTTCGTATACGATCTCTCATTTATAATCTTTCTTTCCACCACTCTACACACATTGACTTACTGTGGGTTCCTGGTCACAGAGGCATCGAGGGTAATGAATTGGCGGATGCTTTGGCTCTGGTTGCTGTTCGTTCTCGCTTCTATTTAAAAAAAATCCCGGCTGTTAATCTATTATCCCTAATTAAGAAGCTTCACTTCAGATTTTGGTCGGATGTGTACCCTTCTTCTTTTTTCAACAATCGTTCCTTCTACCTTTTAATCCAACCTACACTTCCTTCTCATCCATGGTTCTCGGAGTTTTCCTCTCTTCCACGATTTATAATTTCCTCTATTGTCCGCCTGCGCTTTAATCACACACTGCTGCCCTCTTCACGCTATCGTTTCTCTTTGCTTCCCTCTCCTCATTGTCCGTTGCATCCAGATGAAGCAGTTGTCTGTGATGCTAATCACATTTTCTTCGAGTGCTCTGCTCTTTCTGCGGAGCGTTCTCTTTTCTATCTTCACCTTATAAAGCTGGGGCTTCCCACTCCTTACTGTGCGTCTTACATCTTGTCCCTTCCTTCCCAGTCTGTTGTTCTTGTCCTTAGTTCCTTTATTTTAGCTGTCTCCAGTCGAATTAGGTTCTAGTTAGTTGTCTCTTCTTCCCATTGTGTCTGGGCAATGGTCCATAGTTGATGCGCCCCAAAAAAAAAAAAAAAAAAAACACAACACAACAGAACAGGACGTACATTTAGCTAAGACAGTAATACAGTATTTATAAACAAAAATGCGTACCAGCTCGAAAGAGACTTTATTACATTACATTAGAGTGATAAAATAGAACATTTATGTATTGTTAACAAAAATATAAATACTATACAAAAAAAATACAAAGGGCAAAAAAAAAGTATAACAAAAAACCCAAAATGATAAAAAATTACAACCAATTGTTACTATTGAAAACATTAGATAACAGCCTAGAGATATCACTAGCTAACTAAATTGTGTTTAATCCGATGATGCTTATATTTAACGTACATCCGGGTTAGTTGCTCGGAATTATAATCGCCCATATATTCCTGATAAGCATATTGCTATGGTAGAAACTCCTCACCCAGAAAGTCCGGTAAACGAGGGTGAGTACACCAATTTTCCTTTAACCGTTCCCCTAAATGTCAGTAGTATAAATAACGTAAACAACAAATTAAAAATAAAAAATAATAACGAATTTAATACGACTAAAAAGTAAAAATGTATAATAAAAGTTGGCACAATAAACGTCAGAACACTTAAAAGAGAAGAAAAATTGACAGAACTTGAAGAAACTTTCCAAAAAACAGACATTGAAATTCTAGGTCTGTCAGAAATTCGAAGGTCAGGCGAAAAAATTATAATTACGCAAAAAGGAAATTTATTTTGTTACATAGGGAATAACATGGGGCAAAAAGGGTAGGCTTTTTAATAAAACCAAACTATGTAAATAAAGTAGAAGAATTTAGAGGAATTAACGATAGGATGGCCGTTCTAAAAATAAATATAAAAAACACTCAATTTATCTTTATTCAAGTATATGCTCCGACCTCCTCAGCAGAAGAAGGAGAAATAAAAGAATTCTATGGAATGCTGGAGAAAACAATTAACGAATTTAGAAAAAAAGATAATAATTTAATATTAATTGGAGATTGGAATAGTCAAATTGGACAAAGGAATAGGGGAGAAAAAAGTATAATGGATAATTTTGGTTATGGTAAATGAAACGAAAGAGGGTGGAGATTGATAAGGTTCTACCAGCAATTTAATTTTAAAATAATTAATAGTTTTTTTAAAAAAGGGAAATTAAAACGCTGGACATGGATATCACTAAACAAGAATATAAATGACTATATACTGGCCTCGGAGAATAAAAACAATAAAATAACTGATTGCGAAGTTTACGGCATTATTACAATAAGGTTCAACAAACGGATAAATAATAAGATATACATATAATAAGGAAAAATACAATAAAATTAATCCTGTGCTATACAAAAACAAACTTTTTTTTTTTTTTTTGTGGGCGCGCCAGCGGCATTGACCCAACAACAAGAAAACTAAGCTAAGAAATTAAATAACTAAACGGTCCGAAATGGACGCAACAAAGGACAGCAGTGCGGACACCACAGAAGATGAAGGAAAGGAGAGGATAAAGGAAGAATTATAGGGAGTAGGGAGACCTAATGACAGGGGCTGTTGTATAAAAGGGAGCGTTCGTTACGAAGAGCAGGACACTCAAAGAAAATGTGATTAGCATCACATGTACGAGGAGGATCACAATCGTGAAGAGAACAATCAGGAGCACGCGATACAGAAAATCGAAAGCGAGATGAGGGGAGGAGAGAATGATTGATCCGGAGACGAATTAGGGAGACAATAGAAGAGCGGTGACTGAAAGGAATAGAATGGAACCAAGACAGGGAACAAGGAATTGGCTGAATGAAACGGTAATGAGAATGACGATTAGAAAATAGGGAGGGATAAATATCCCGCCAAAGTCTGGCGTGATTGGAGGTGGATAAGGAAAGGATATCTGAAGAAGGGAAATGGTAGAGGAATGAATCAAGGCGACCAGCAGAACGAGCCAAAGAATCGGCTGCGTCATTGCCATCAATTCTGGAATGACTGGGGACCCATAAAAAATCAATAAGAATAGAACGGGATGACTGCAGAGTGGAGGTAAGAGAACAAATTGCGAGAATAATATTATCAGAGGAATGTGGAGAAGGAGAAGATAGGGCTTGAAGGACGCCCTTAGAGTCCGAAATAATGAAGAATTGGGAAAGATCGCTTAAAGAGGAAATAAAAGAGATAGCCTGAAGGATGGCGATCGACTCGGCAGAAAAAATAGAGAGAAGGAAGGAAGCCGGAAGGACTCAGAATACTGAAGCGACGGAGCAGTAAACGCACCCCCCACGCCGTCCTCGCTCCTGGAACCATCAATAAAGATCAATACATGAGCAGGAAAAAAGGAATTCAACAAATGAAGAAATTCATTGTTGACTACACCGTGAGAGGAGGAATTGGCGCGTAGTGGAAGAGAGGAAAATTTGATAGGCTGCCATAGGCTATTGAAGTCATGAAAGAAGTACGGGAGAGTGTTGTAGGAGAGGACAACAGGAGAAAAATTAGAAAGACGGATAGCAATGAGCGACAGGATTGGGATTTTATGAGGAGAAAAACGCCAGCAGTTTTTAATATATAAATAGGAGGAAATAAGTTTGGACGAGGAGATGGGAAGCCGTTTAATTAAGAAGCGATACCCAAGTTGAGAACGGCGAATAAACAGTGGTTGGGTAACCGACTCTGATAGAACTGCGGGAATGGGGGAGGATTTCAAGGCTCCAATGCACAAACGGAGGCCAGAGTTCTGGATCGCGTCAAGTTTAGAGAGGAGAGACTTGAAGGAATTACCGTAGATAAAGGAACAATAGTCGAGCTTGGACCGGATGATGGCTTTGAAAAGTATTAGAAGAATAAACGGGTGGTCTCCCCATCTGAGGGGAGAGAGAGATTTAAGGAGATTAAGTCTTTTAAGACAGGATTTATAGAGAAAATTAATGTGCTCATGGAATGTGAGGCGGCTATTTAAAAAAAGGCCAAGATAGCATATGGAATTGACAACGGGGATAGGAATACCAGATACAGTGATGCGAGTTAGAGCTCGGTTAATGGGTCGGAGAGAAAAAATGATACAAGACGACTTATTAGGAGAAAGAGAGAGGGGAAGACGAGAAAGGGAATTATTAAGAATAGACAGGGAATTATTCAACATCAATAGCGACGGACAGATTGTCACAGGTGGAATAGACCAAAATGTCGTCAGCGAAGAGGAGGGAGGAAGAATAAATAGGAAGAGAAGCGATATCAAAAGAGTAGATATTAAAAAGTGTAGGACTCAGACAGGAACCCTGTGGGAGCCCACGATAAACGCATCTGGAGGAGGAAAGGGAGGGAGAAGAAATAAAGAGAGTTCTGTTCTGGAAGAGGTTGAGTATGAGAATGACGACGACGAAAGGGAGGTTAAGAGAAAAAAGTTTGGAACCTTAAGCGGGAAGATGCACATTATCAAAGGCAGAAGAGAAGTCCACAAAGGAGGCAATGGTGAATTTTTTTGTTAGGAAAGACTTATAGACATCTGAAAGGAAATAACTAATGCAGTCAACCGGCCCAAGCCCAGGGCGAAAACCAAACATATTAGGAGGGAATAGATTATTGTGCTCCAGCCACCACACGAGACGATTGTTGATCAAACCTTCAAAGAGTTTAACGCAGGCAGGAAGCCAGGGAAATGGGACGGAAAGAACACTGATTTCTTTTAGCAATAGGAACGACAATAAAGTCGTTCAAGGATTTTGGAGTAGAGCCAGAAAGGAGAAAATAATTAAATATATGTAGAAGGAAAAGCAGCGCAGCAGGAGAGAGATTTTTAAGAATAAGGAACGAGAAACCGTCCCGGCCAGGAGCAGACAAGGTGGATTTATTAAGAATGGATGCAAGCTCCTCGTAACGGAAAGGAGAAGACAGGAAGTGAGGCTCAGAGTCTACAGGAAGAGAAGGAAGAACAGTTTCTTCAAAAGAGGGGACGTAGGCGGGAGCAATAGAATCCAAGAAGGACTCCAGGTGTGGTTTGGAAGGGCGGGAGTGGTGGGGGCGCTCAGAAAAGGGTGATCTAAATGCCTTAGCCATTTTCCAGATCTGGAAGAAGGGCGTATCTTTGGAGAAGGAGGACCAGAAAGACTTCCAAGAATTCTTTTTGGCGGACTTAAGGATAAAACGAGCTTTTGCGTTAGCTTCTTTGTGAGCTAGGAAGTTGGACATAGAGGAATGAGGGCGGAAGGCTTTAAGGGTAGCAGAACTTTTTTGGAACGCTGCTTTGCACTCTTTGTTCCACCAGAGTGAGGAGACATACGAAGAAAAGTGACTGCGCGTGCTGGTAATAGGAGGAGAAGATGCGGAGAGAGCAGAATTTAACGTTCGAGTGAAAAATCGTAACGGGAGAATGGATTAGGAACATCAGAAAAAGAAGGGAGAGAGGAATCCACAAAGGAACGAAATTTAGCCCAATCAGTTTTAGAAAGAAGCTAACGGGGAGATTGAAGGGGCTTGAAAGACTTGGGAGGGAGCACGTCATTAAGAGTGAGCAGAATGGGGACATGATCGCTGTCAAAAGTTCCGTCGAGAGTCCTCCAGGAGCATAAGAGGCCAAGATTGGGAGAGGAAAAGTAGAGATCAACTGAACTAGAGGAAGAAGGTTGCTTGAAGAAGGTAGGAGACCAATCATTAAGTAGAAAAAATCATGATCCAAGATAAGATATTCAAGAATCGAACCATTAGGATTATTCCCAGCGCAGCCCCAAAGAGGAGAGTGAGCATTCCAGTCGCCTCCAATGATTGAAGGGACCAGATAACGATAAAAGAAATGAGATAAGAGGAAGATTAGAGAGGCTGGAGTTAGGAGGGTTGTAAACGCAAGCAATATGTAAAGGATTAGGAAGAAGATTCAAAAAATAAATGTGAACCATGTTAGGAAGATTAGGATAGGGAAGAGGAAGACATGGGATATCGTGCGATAGGTAGGATAGATCGTATATAAGAAGAATGGCGACGCCACCGTAACCATCCACACGATCTGACCGAATTAAAAAATAGTCTCTGAAATGTAGAGACGAGGAACATTTGAGCCAAGTTTCGGATAACAACGCCACATGGATAAACCTCTAAACTTAATTTGTTAGCTTGTAAGCTACGGCAATTCCACTGCAGGATGTTCAAAGCATGAACACGCGATATGCTATCTAGGATACAAGAAAATTAGAATAGGATAGAAGATGAGGGGAGGGACGGGGATGAAATAACAGAAGTAGCTATAAAAGAAGAAAGAAAGGTTAGTAAATAAGAAGCGAGCACATAGGTGCACTTCCAACTTGAGGAGGAGAAAGGAAGAACAAGGAAACTGAAGACGAAAGAAGTTCTGCCCACCACAATATGCAGGCCAATTTGCCGGACCTTTTCTATTCGTATCAATTTGGTATAATCCAAAGCGCAGGGAGGAGTACCTGCACGAACATGACTGACGACCAATTTGTCCCTAAAGGGACAATTATACCTGAATATGAACAAATTAAACGACATGAGCACAGAGGCATGTCTAGCGTTCCTGAAGCGTAATTAAGGCGTTATCCTTGATTAACAGGGAGAAAAAGGGAGAGGGAGATAAAGACAAGGAGAAGGCAAAAATATGCCTTACGAGGAATGGACGTAATTGGATAAGAAAGAAGAAAGATTGTCAAGGAAAGAAGAGGAGGCGACTATGTTATGAGAAGCGAGGAGTTCCATGATTGCGGCGGAAAGATTAGTAATAATAAATGGGGAGTAATTAGGGGAGGAATTAGGAAGCAGGCTGCGAGGAGCTAGAAAGTTGCTGGAAGGCAGCGAAGAATTCAGCTGAGAGGAATCTTCACGATTCAAGGCCCAACCAACAGATGGAGAACAGGAGTAGAAGGAGGGGACGGTGGGAAAGTGAGGAAGAGGCTTGGAATGCGATTTCGATTTAGGAGATTTATGAAAAGTGGGAGATTTAGAACGAGGAGGAGAAGACAATTTATTGGTTTTAGAAGAAGAGGCTTAAGAGGAAGAAGGGGCTGCGGCACGATTAGCATAGGAAAAGGCTTGGGAGACGACACTAGAGGATTTATATTTGGCGGCTTCTTGAAACGATATGTTCTCAAACGCCATGATTCTTTTAATATCCTTCTGTCTAAGCCACTCCGGGCAGACACGATCGGACGAGCTATGGCAACCTTTGCAGTTGCGACAAATAGGAGGCTCCTGGAAGTTGGGACATTCCGAAGAGGGATGTCTGGAAGCACAGTGTGAGCGAACGGGATGAGAGCTAGGACAATGGCGCGCAATATGTCCAAAAAGGAAGCATTTAGAGCACTGAGTGGGAGAACGGACACTGGGGGAAACGGGAAAACGGAGTTTGTAAATCGATACAAACTCCGGAAGGAACGACTTAGCGAATTTAAGATCGACACTCCTGGTGGGAATTTTTTTTCCATCAGAAGAGCGAAAGATACGACGAACTGCAACTACTGGGATAGAGGAAACAAGCCCCTCTTTAATTTCGTCTTCGGAAAAGGAAGGGAAAATTCCAGAGATAACGCCCATACTAAACAAAGCATTGGTGGGGGGGTTATACGCGGTAAGATTGTTGGACTGAAAAAATGAGGAATTGTTCAGAAAAGCATTCGCCGCAGAAGCAGAGGGAAACATAACCGAGATACGCCCCTACCCTAGGGAATGATGTCCGAAAAGGAAGTTGAAATTTTACAGATAAGCCTAGCCAGAGTCAACGGGTGCAAATTCCCGATGTTTTTGTCTAGGGTGGAGTTTTCAACAAAAACTTTAAAGGGACCAGGATGATCGGAAGGAAAAACATTAATAAGATCTTTACTATTATTATTGTTATTATTGGTGGATAAAATGTTGTTGTTGTTGATGTTGTTATTACTATTATCATTATTATTATTATTATCGTAATTGTTGTTGGTATTATTATTATTATTATTACTACTATTAGCGATATTAAAGTTTTCGACTGCTTTAATCGCACAGCTGTTATTATTAATATTAGAGAGGTTGGGCAAGTCAGGTTGCGAAAGCCGCAGATCCTTGTTTGGTAGAATCATTGTTGGCGAGAGAGGGCTGGATGGCTTACGCTTTCCGGCAGCGTCAACCTCCATTAGATTCAGCGACATGTTCGCTTTGTTGGTTTTTGAATCTTTGGAGGAGGCCGCAGGGCGGCCCCCACTAGACGAGCTCATCGGTCAAGCAAATCAAAATAAAATATACGCAAAATTAGGAAAAAGAGAGGAAAAAAAAGGACGAAAATAAATCGCTATACAAATCGGAATAAATAACAGTAATCTAAGAATTCGAACGTTTTTGATTTTATTGAAAGTGGTTTATCTGTGCTGCGTTCGTATATTTGCTGATTTTATCGGTGAGATCGTTCATTTTACCTCTATTGTATATAATTTCGTCTATTTTATTTTATCGATAAAGCGGATTCGTATTATTATTCTTATCAGTTTTTACTTTTATTATTATTAGTAGTATTAGCTTCATCGCTGATATCGCTAATCGTCAACTTTCCTCTCAGTTGTTGAATTCAATGCCAGACGCGTCCGACGGGGGAGGTAAGCCTCCCCCGACTAATTCCCGCTCTTCTACCAAAACTGCTTCCGATGTAACAAAGTCATCGAATAAAATTAAATCATCTGTTAATCATTCTTCACCGTCTTCTTCTAAATCTGTTTCCACTGCTTCTCTTAATAATAACTCGCAGACAGTGTCCCCGACTGTTGAACAAACAGTCATGGACACTTCATCTGTACATAACATTCCGTCTAACCCTACTAATACCGATAATCAAATGAAGGCTACCTCCTCTTTAAACGTATTTCCAAACAACTACGAAGGCCAGATCGTTGTTCTTGTTGAGAGCCTGGAAGACAAGAATATTGCCTATCTCCACCCCATGTCTTTGGCCAGAATGTTTTGTAGAAAAATTAATGGTCTCTCCTCCATTTCTAGGTCAGGAAAAAACTTGGTAAAATTAATTTTCACGTCTGTTATCGAAGCCAACAATTTCATCCTTTCGGAAGAATTACACAAAGAATTAAAAATTCGATCATTCATCCCGCAATCTCTGCTATTTCGACTTGGTGTAGTCCGTGACGTTCCGTCCAATATTTCTGTTGACGAACTATTGTCCAATTGTTCATCGGAGGTACCCATCTCTAGTATTCGTAGGTTGCAGAAAAGGTCCCTCGATAAAGATAATTCCTTTACTCCTATTCCCGTAATAGAAGTTAAGTTTCAGGGCTCCTTCCTTCCTTCCCACATCTGCTTCTATGATTCTTATCGTGTTAAGGTTGAGCCTTTGATCCGTAGACCCAAATTGTGCCGCAATTGCCTTCGCTTTGGGCACTTCAGCGCTTCTTGTCGTAGCAAAACCATTTGTTCTTTGTGTGCGGGTGGTCATTCATCTTCGGAATGCACCGTTACGCAACAAAGTGGGCCTTCTTCCTATCTTTGCGTCCACTGTGGAGAGAATCATTCCGCTTTGGACCCCAACTGTCAAGTCTTTAAAGAACAAGTCAAAATTCAAAAAATAATTAGCTTGCAAAATGTCTCATATTCCGAGGCAAAAAATATCTGCCAAGCCAAGTTAGTGTCTCCAGCCTTTTCTTTTGCCGAAATTTCAAATTCTTCAAACTTCCCCGCTTTGGCGAATTCCTCTCCTGCCATCCCTAAGAGGAAACGTCAGAAAGGCTCCAGCAGTTCGTCTTCCTCCTATATCAGGCTTCCTACGCAAAGGCACTTTTCCAACTCTGCGTCTCCTAATCCCTTGAACAAATATTATTCAAGTTTAACGCTCAATGCTGGCACTAAAGGTTATCGTTATAGTGCTCCGAAGGTCTCCAATCCCCCTACAGTATCTCCCTCTGTTCTCGTCAACAATGTAAAGGCTCCAGCAGCCAATAATGTTTCCTTCAGTGACTCCGCCCCTCCTCCTCCTTTCAACCCTATAGCTGCTACACTACGAACCGCCCTTGGCAGACTGGACATTCCCAATTTAGAAGATAAATTAGAGGCTTTATGTCAGATTTTACAATCATAGGTATTGAAGCAGAAGTACTTCCACTTCTTCCAGTCCATTATACGGTTTGCTCCTCCTTTTGTTTTTCTGTTTCTATTTTTATCCTCTTAAATGATGCTATTGATTTCTTCATTCACCTCAGTCACAACGCAATTTTTCATAGTGTGCCTCATCGCTTGCCGCTTTCTCGGCTGTTCACACATAATAAGTTATATTTTTTACCCTACGTCTTTCTTGTCAACTTTTTTCTAGCGTTCCTTCGGTGTTGCTTGCCTCCTTTAACTAGGTTGGTTGATAGCATACCAGGACCCATTTGCAAGGATTTATTTGAGCGATGGGAGCTTTCTATTTTTATTTCCTTTTATAATTTTCTTTTAGCGTTCCTTGGGTGTTGCTTGCCTCCTTTAACTAGGTTGGTTGATAGCATACCAGGACCCATTCGCAAGGATTTATTTGAGCGATGGTAGCTTCTTGTTCCTTTTCTAAAATTTTACACAGCGTTCCTTTGGTGTTGCTTGCCTCTTTTAATTAAGTTGGTTGATAGCATACAAGGTCCCAGACGCAATGATTGCTTTGAGCGATGGGTGCTGTTATATTATGCCTACTGGCATGTCTATTGTAATATTCTTCTGCGACACCGGCCTCATTATAATTTACTCGAGCGGTGGATCTTTTCACCTTTGCCTACACTTCCCATAAATCTTTCCTCAGTTGCGTTATTCTGTGGCGAACACCTTCTCCCTTTTCTCATTTCCTATTGTCCCAATCTTCCTCTACTACTGCTTCAGCCTTCTAAGTTTTTTCTTCTCTTCTTACTCTCCTCTCTTCAATCTTCCATTTTATTCCCTAAGTTGATGGCCAATAACTTGGTTCCCTACAATGTTTCCGAAAATTTAAAATCCTTCAGTGGAACTGCCGAAGCCTTAGGGCTAACAAACCCTCTCTTGAGAGGCTGTTAGATCAACATAATATTAATATTGCTTTGCTTTCTGAAACATGGCTAAAAAGCTCATCTGACCTTCATTTCAAGGGATTCTCCCTTATTAGTTCTAACCGCGTGGACAGTTATGGAGGCGCAGCTATCCTAATTAGAAATGACATCGTATTTCTTACTCATAACAACTTCCAACCGTCCTTTCCTCCCAACCCTCCTTTCCCCAATCTAGTTCACGTTTCAATTCCTAATGATTCTGGTAACCCACTTAACATCATCTCCGCTTATTTCCCTCCTAATTTTGATTTACGCGATTTTCCGTTTCCTACTTTCATTAACTCTCTTTCGACTCCCTTTATTATAGGCGGAGACTGGAATGCTCACTCACCTTTCTGGGGTTGCACTAACTATAATAATAATGGTGCAATCCTAGAAAATTTCATTCTTCAAAATGATCTATTTCTCCTTAATGACGGTACACCCACCTGTGTCAGCAACCCTCTAGCTCCGAATTCCATTGATCTATCTTTTACATCTCCCAATCTTGGTTTTAGCTGCTCATGGAACACTCTGGATGGAACTTTTGGAAGCGACCATGTTCCCATCATCATTTCCTTAAATCAGTTTTCTCATTCTACTCTGAATAATCCTACTCAATCTCATAGATGGGTTCTCTCTAAGATAGACTGGCCCATCTTTCGTTCCTACGTTGACTCTTCACTGTCTCTAATTCCTTCGCATTTAAATCCATCTTCTCAATACGACCTTTTTATGGAATCTATTTCCAACGCCTTAACTCTTTCTTCTCCTCCTGCTCAGCTTCCTACACACAAAAGGTCCAAATTTATTTCCTCTGTGTGGTGGAACCAAGAGTGCAAAGTTGCCTTTGATCGAAGTTTATCCACCTTTAGAACATTCCGTTCCTGTCCTAATCTCTCCAATTTTCTCGCTCACAAAAGTGCCAATGCCAAAGCTAGGTATACTCTTAAAACGGCAAAAAAGAACTCGTGGAGAAATTTCTGCTCCGCTTTCTCCCGTTCCACTCCTCTCACTCACATTTGGAAAATGGCGAAGACTTTCAAATCTTCTTCAGCTCAACATCTTTCAAATCATATCCTGTCTCCGGACAAATTAATTCCATTTATGAATTCCTTAGCTCCTTGTTACGTTCCTAGCTTCCAAGAATCCTGTCGCATCCCGGTTCCCCTCACCTCCTCTCATTTCCTACTCACTCCTTTTACCACTGAATTGGAAGCTGCCTTACGTAATTCTTCTAATTCTTCTCCTGGTAAAGACGGAATTCCCTTTCTCGTACTAAAAAGTCTCTCTGATTCCGCTCTTCGTTTCCTCTTAAATTTATTCAATTCATTTCTCTCGTCTGGTTCTACTCCATCTGTTTGGAATATTTTCATTGTTGTCCCGATCCCAAAACCTAACTCCTCCTCTCTTCGACCAATCTCACTTGCTCCCTGTGCCAGAAAGCTGTTTGAAAGTATAATTAATAGACGGCTAATTTGGTGGCTTGAGCACAATAAAGTATTGCCAAATAATATGTTTGGATTTCGCTCTGGACGCGGCCCTCCCGATTGTATCAGTACTTTCTTGTCAGATGTGTATTTATCTTTTATCAACAAAAAATTCCTCATTGCTTCCTTCGTCGATGTCTCTGCTGCCTTCGATAATGTCCACCTTCCCACCCTATTCGATTCCATGCTCTCCTTGAATATTCCACCCTTCTTCTCTGCTCTTGTCATTAGCCTTTTCCAATCTAGGACTATCTTTCTCTCTTCTCCGCTCGAACCTATTTCTAGACTGGTCTTTCGTGGACTACCGCAGGGCTCTTGTCTAAGTCCAACCCTTTTTAACATTTACCTTATAAAAACTGCTTCTCTGTCAACAATCTCCTCTTCCCTTTTTTTTGCTGACGACATCCTCATTTACTCCACCCATCGTAGTATCTCCACCGCTAATTCCCAGCTGCAACATTACTTAACGATTTTGGAAAGCGCTTTATCTAATATTCATCTGTCTATCTCTCCAACGAAATCCTCTGCTGTTGTCTTTACTCTTCGTCCTTTTGACCCCTACTTAGTTAGTCTTTCCTTAAATAGTAATCCGATCCCCCTGGCTAACCATTTCCGTTACTTAGGAGTATTTTTGGATAGCCGTCTTTCGTTCCACAAGCATATTAACTATATATACGTGTCATCACTAAAAAGGCTCAACCTTATTAAGTCCCTTTCACATACGAACTGGGGAGGTGATCCGTGCATTTTGCTCATGTTCTACAAATCCTGTATCCGTTCTATTCTAGATTATTGCTGTTTTATTTATGGTAACTCTTCCAGGTCTTTGCTCTCCAAGCTCGATCGCGTCCAAAATACTTGCCTCCGCCTCTGTCTTGGAGCTCAGAAATCTTCTCCTATCCCTGCTATTCAAGCGGAAACCCACATTCCTCCACTCTTTATTCGGCGTTCCTATTTGGGCTACCGCTTCCTTATTAAACGTCTTCCTATCTCCTCTTCCTCACTTATTCCTTCTTATTCCCTCATTCTACAGGATTGGCGATTTAGTGCCAATAAAACACCAATTCTGTCTCTTATTTCTACTCGACTCCTTCAATTTTTACCATACATTCACACTTGCGATAAGCTCCCATATTTTTCTTTTCTCCTTTCTTCATCCAATTAATTGCTTTTACTCTTCTGCTCCCCCTACAGCCGTTCTGCATCACGCCGTTAGATCGGAATTTTTACATACCTTAAACTCCCACTATTCTAACCACGTTACAATCTACACGGACGGTTCCAAGAGCCCAAGTGGAGTTGGTGCAGCCTTTCTTTGTCCTTCATTAAATCACTCTGAGTCCTTTAAACTTCCTTCCTTCTGTTCGACTTTCTGTGCCGAGTCTATTGCTATCCTCCATGCACTTTTCTTCATCAGATCTTCGAAGGTCTCTCGTAATTTCCTTATTCTATCAGACTCTCAAAGCGTGCTACAGGCTGTTGCATCTCCTCTGCCTCCCCACTCTACTGATTATGTAATCCTTTCTATACGTTCCTTGATCCATGACCTCTTTCTTTTTTGTGCAATCGAGGTTAATTTCTTTTGGATCCCTAGCCATTCTGGAATAGAAGGAAATGAGTCAGTTGACTTATTAGCTCGGCGAGCTTCTTTGTCCGGCAGGTTCCTTACTACTTTTCCATCCGTCAATATTAATCTTCTGCCCTCTGCAGCGCACAACCAATTATGGTTTAACTCCTACTACTCCTCATTCTCAAACCCGGATTCCTTTTACTTGTCCATCCAGCCTTCTCTTCCTTTCTGTTCCTGGTTTCTTGACTTCCCTTTTATGCGTCGCTCCAGCATCTTGGCAATATGCCGCCTCCGCTTTGGGCACAGCTGGCTTCCCTCGTCGCTTTTCCGATTCTCTCTCGCGGCATCTCCGTATTGTCCTTTACATCCTCTTAACAGTCAACATGTATGTGATCCTGATCACATAATGTTCGAATGTTCATCACTTTCATCTGAACAATCTTCCTTTTACTCCTCTCTCTTATCAAACAATGTTCCTACTCCCTATTGTGCTGCATTTATTCTTTCCCTTCCTTCTCCTTCTGTCATCCAGGCGCTTGATACATTCTTGTTGAATGTTTCACGCCTCATAAAAATCTGATTTTTTCTCTATTCCCATTTCTTGGGCTAATGTCCTCGCTGACGAACCCATAGTAAATATTAAAAAAAAAAAAAAAAAAAAATCGAAGAGCGTCTAAATAATAGTAAAATACGACAACGAAGAGATAATAAATGAAACGATCTCACCGGTCTGCCGAAACAACTGATTATCGAGGTGATAACGCGATAACGAGAACCCGAGCGCCATTTTTTAGAAGCCCAGCAACCAACGGAACAAACCGGCTTCCAGAAGACATTTTCAACAACTGACCACCTTCATACAATAAACCAAATAATAGAAAAAAGTAATGAATACCAGATAAATTTATATTTAGCCTTAATTGATTACCAAAAAGCGTTCGACTCCTTAAAACATGAATATATACTTAAAGCAATGCACAAACAAGGGGTTCCAGGAAATTTCATTAGGTTAATTCAGGAAATGTACAAAGGACTCAGAACGGGAATAATAACGGACATTAAAGGGGAATATTTTTCAATTAATAAAGGGGTTAGGCAAAGAGACCCACTCTCTCCAATCTTATTTAATTGTACATTAGAAGATGTTTTTAGAGAAATGAACTGGGAAAATAAGGGAATAAATATAAATGGTAAGGAATTATCAAATTTAAGATTTGCAGATGACATTGTCCTTCTTTCCTCTTCCTTAGAAGAACTGAGGGAAGTGCTATTGGAGCTAGACATGAAAGGATCAAAAGTCGGACTATCTATTAACACCCTAAAAACTAAAATATTAACTAAGACTACAACCCAGAGAGGAATACAGATAAATAATAATTTAATAGAAATAGTGAGCAAAGCGACATGCTTAGGTCAACAATTATCATTTGAGAATAAGATGGAAAAAGAAATAAACACGAGAATTACTAAAACGTGAAATAAGTATTGGTCGCTAAAAAGAATATTCAAAGGACCTTTCAGTAATCATCATAAAAGTCAAATTTTTAACATGTGCATACTACCTGTTTTAACTTATGGGTGCCAAACTTGGACATTGAACACAAAAATTATAAATAAACTAAGGGTAACGCAAAACACACTAGAAAGATCAATGCTTAATATAAAAATAAGAGATCGAATAAGAATAAAAGAAATAAAACGGCTTTTAGGTAATAATATTGACGTGGTGAACTATGTTAGAAGGAGAAAACGGGAATGGGCTGGCCATGTAATAAGATTAAGAGACGACCGTTGTTGGACATGTAAGTCCACTTTTTGGTATCTTTCAAATTACAGACGAAAACGAGGTTATCAAAAAGATAGATGGAAAGACGAAATAAACCAATTTTTAAATAATAATAACTTTGAAAAAATAGCAGTTAATAGATCAGAATGGGAACGGTTAAATACCTTTGCTCTTCATGGGCCGAGGAAATTTTACTCATAAATAATTAATTTTATGTAATATCTTAATCATGCATCATTTTCTCAATAAAGGTATTTTGATTTTGATTTGATGTTAGGAACAGGCATGAAAAATTTTTTTTGCTATATTAATTATAAAATCTTTTACATAAGGCAACTGTAACCAATCCTTTTAGCTATATTTTATAATTTGATATGATCAAAGATAATAAAGAAAGGTTTAATTCAATATTGTTTACAATTTATTCAATAATTTTTATGAGATTTATCACAATCAATAAAAATAATCATTGTTTCATTGCTTCAATATTAAATTCTAATATATCATTATCAGCTGTTAATAATTTACACCATAAAACGTCTAATTTAATTAAATATATCCTTCTTCAGCCAACTTTTCTTCAATCATCTGAATTTCAGTATCTAAACCATTATTTCCCGATTGTTTAGATGCGTGTAGTATCAATAAGCGTTCAACCAATTCATTAGGATAGTCAGAATAATTGAAATAAGGGTCTTCAAGATATCCTTTGCGAACAGTACTATATGCATGCTTCTTTTTCATTTTACCCGGATAAACTTTTACATTCTGTATGGTAGATTGAAACAGAGGACGTATTATTTTTCTGTATTTAGGAAGTGGAGTGCTCTTTAATACACCAGTAACACGTACATGAGCTCCGGTAAATTCCAGTATTTGTTTATAAAAAGCTAAATCATTATTTGTAAATTTATTTTCAACATTTGTTTCCAACAATAAATGAATCAGTCCTTGTGTGTAAGGAAATTTAGTTAGTGTTCTTCCTTTTCCTAAATAAATTTCACCACATTTTCGATTCCACGAAATTGGTGTTGAACCGATCATATACTCATGAGTGTTGGCATTATATTGTATTCCCTATACAGGATCATTTGGTACAGGTTCATCACCATCTTTTTGAAATGGAGTTATTTCATGTATATTAAAGGTCTTTCCAGATCACAATTTTCATATTCTTCTTCAATTTCAGTAACAGTCTCATAATCACGTTTTCTACTGTCATCAGAAAGTTTGTGACGTTTTACCATTGATGTATCATCACTTATTCCATCAGAATCATTTTTCATCCTTTTAGGTATTTGTAATGTTTCCCGAATATCCAATAACTGTTTTGTAACAGGTTCAAGCATGATAGATGAAAAATTTGTAATAGATTTCCAGGTCTGTTACGTATTATATTTTTTCATTATATCGCTGCATATTCTTTCCACTTCGCTTTTAAGAATTGATTATTTATTTATTCCATTATTACTAACATTAACCATCACTTTACTTGTTGACATCATTATTACAGATAATTAAAAATTTCATCAAAACATACATATAAATATTCTCTATATATACATTTCACAATCTATTTTGATCACAGAGAGTTAATGCTCATTCATCATCAATAATTTATAGAATGTTTTTCAAGTCTTAAAGAAATATATAGTACTAACATGCTTATTATATGCATATTGTATTTCAAACTGTTCCCTAAATACAATATCCATGAAACAAATTCTTTATAAATAAAAATAAACAACAAAATTGGGACAGAAATTTTAATAGAAATTTAATAAACACATTATTTATTTTGCAATATACTAATATCTCAAAATATGTGATAACACCTAAACTTTTAGCAATTATATTACAAAATCTAGAGCAGTGTAATTCACACACAGGATATATATATACATATCAACATATATACATATATATATATCTACATATATACATATATGTATATATATCTACATACATACATATATATATATCTACATATATACATATATATATATCTACATATATACATATATATATATATATCTACATATATACATATATATATATCTACAGGGTCGTCAGATCCAAATTCCTTGTCTTTCATTTTTTCTATTAATTAGTAAATGAGATCCTCAGCTTTATCATGGATTCTTCAACTGATACGTGTTATTAGATAAGGGTAAATTGGAAATTAATTTTGCCGCCGATTCCCCTACCATAATATTCACCATATCGAGAGCAGCCGGTAGAATAAGCTCTTCTGCGATAGTATGAGGTTTTTTGCATTTCGCCATCCTGTATGCCACCTTAAATAATGCTAACAGTGCGTTGTTAGGTACTGAGGCTTGTTGAGTAAAAACGTTTTTAGTTTTTGTTTAATTTTGTAACCTCCTGTTAAAAAAATCACGCCATTTTTTAACCATAGTTGCGTGAATGGTTTCGAGGTGTCGCTTTAACCTACTTGGAAGCATACTTTCGGATGATAAAATTTTCAAACAAAGTACACACTATGGTCTTTCTTCATTGTTTACTTCTGTTGAAATAAAATCAAAATTCAAATAGCTATCATCGTATTTGCGATATTTCCGCTTTTTTGCTTCCCCACTACTAGTAGATGGTTTTTCATTATCACTTGAACTACCGACTTGTTTATTTGATAAAAATCTGTCCATTTTGCATAAGACTTTTGACGAAAGCGACTCAATCAAAACAAAACAAGCAACGACGTTCTGGATCTTCATACAATTCTAATAAGTGGTATTGCGCTTAATAGAATTTATCAAAATTATTGTTATAAAATTGTTATTACTTCCGGCCTACAGGGAATTGTTTTGATTTAAATTTAACTATACTAAACTAAAAACTAAAATAAAACTAAATTAATTTGCTGCAAACAAGTCTTAAATAATATAATTAACGAGGACAAATGATAAAACAGCTTTCTGAAAGTGACCAATAGGCACGCAAATAAAATGAAGCAGATCTGGAATTGATAACCGCATTAAAAACAGTAAACAAATCAGTACTGCTTTTCGATAAAAACCGATATTGAAATTTTTGATGACAGTGTCAAATTGCAGGCTTGCTGCTACTCGCTGCGGCGTCGATCGTTTGCGATCATCATTATCGTGCGGTACCGGAAACGTAGTCTGCTCTGCTCATTGAAATGTACAGATTTATAACTGGATTGTGTAAATAACGCCGGCTGACAATAACACCGTATAGCCTCACGGCGCCCCTTTGTGTTTTTTATGGCGCACACCTTAGGAACCCCTAAGTTAAGGCATACTTTTTTTATTGTGATACTCTAGAAAATTTAAAATTCTTGATTAAATTCAGTAGGATTTTCATATTTTAAATTAAACCGCAGTCTAATTTACGATTTTTTCTTATATTTTCACACTACTTCGTTTATAATCGTGCTAATCATTTAATTCGTGTTTATTTGTAAATAGGCAGAACGAATTCGGCATGCATTAAAGGACTTTAGAACGATTGTTAAATCACCAACATTCGTTGACAAAACAATGTTTATAAAAGAATGTTTCAGGCACTATCGTCTGGAGATAAGCGCACCAAGAAGATTTGGGAAAACAGTAAATATGGATATGTTGAAATTGTTTTTCGAAATACAGACAGATATAAACGGAGATAGACTACCGGTAAATAATACCGAAAATTACAAGATATTTAACGGAAAGTATAATGGAGAATCCTTAAAAATACGTAAGGACAGTGAATTCTTCGATGCACATTTCGGGAAGTACCCTGTGCTTCACGTTAATTTTAGAGAATTAAAGACTGAAAGCCTGGCAGAATTTATGAAATCTTTTTCTGAAATAATCAGTGAAATATTTAGGACAAAATTTAAATATTTGTTTCAAAGAAAAGAGAAACCATTTTATTTATACAAACTAGAGATACTTAAAATCCGAAGCGATAAAGGGAAACTAGATGAATCAGATTGTGCTAGAGCATTACAATTCATGTCAAGGGTGCTCAACGAGGAATTTAATGAGCAAGTAATTATTTTAATAGACGAATACGACGCGCCGATTCAGAATATGATTTTTTTCCCTGGAAAGGATGTTGAAGAAATAACATATTTAATAAGCCGTATAACAGGAAACGTTCTAAAAGGCAATCCTTTTGTCAAGCGCGGCCTGTTAAACTCGTGTATATTAATACCAAGAGTGTTATCATTTACTGCAAATAATGTTGATCAACATCTTTTTATGGAAAACAGATATTTTTTCAAGTACTACGGATTCACATCAGAGGAGGTTGACATGTTGTTGTCGAGGTCACATATTAAAGAAGACCGAAGTACCTTAGAAAGCTGGTACAATGGTTATAGGACTATATTTTTCGACGGAAATGGAACACGAAAAGTACAACTGTACAATCCGCTATCTATTACGGAATATTGTGAACATGAAGTTCTTGATAGTTACTGGACACGTCCAAGTTTCGAATTGAATTTAAGAAATTTATCATTCCAATCAAACATATTCGACACGGTGTATAAGTTACTAAGAAGGGAAAGTGTTACAATATTTGCGTATAAGAAAATAAGTGTAGATCACGTGATCAAACTAAAAAAAATGATACTTACCTCAAGCGAAATTAGCCATGATTTATACTTTCATTTACTACTCCAACTCGGGTATCTTACAATTACTGACGTGCAGGATATGGACGAATTTGTACTGAAAATCCCGAACCGAGAATTAAGAAATGAAATTAGGAAAAACTATTTGGATCCTGACTTTCCAGTTAAGAAGTTCAACACAAAGAAAAAGGCTGTTGATGCATATCTCAAATCGATTTCAAATTTAAACGATAAGACCTCATCATGTGAAGCGCTTCTAAACTCGATAATAAAAATCTATGAAGATAAAAATATAACGAGTGAAAGGGACCTGCAAGGATTTCTATATACGCTCGCTTTGGTGTTCTCACTGGATGATCATGAAGTTTACAGCGAATTTGTCTTAAAAGAAGGTGAAGAAAAAGACACAAGGCTAGACGTTTTAATAATAACCGGGAAGAAGAAAGGTATTATCTTCGAAACGCAATATAATCAAGGTTCCAGCAAACAAGCTCTAAACAAAATAATCGATGGAAAGTATTTTAGAGCATTTTATAAACCGTACAAAAACGATACTACGGAACAAATATTCATCGGATTACATGTAACTAAAAAGAAAGAATTCAGTTTAAGTTACTTATATTGTAGTACGGACACAAAAAAAGCAATACATATACCACATGTAAAACGTGAACAACGAAAGAAGAGAAAAAAAAGGTTCTAACTAAAAAGGTGCAAATCAAGTGATTGCCGGAGAATATTATAAAGCGCGTAGATAAAGAACAGCAACACATATTTATTTCAATGAAACGAGCAGTTTTAATTATGTAAAGAAAAATAAATGTACTCTAACGTAAATCGAAATGTATTCAATTTTGTCAATTAATTTATTTTTTAGATCGGGTTTTAATTTACTATTTATTGGCCTTGTTTATTTAATAAAAATCTGTCTATTTTGCGTAAGACTTTTGACGAAAGCGACACAATCAAAACAAAACAAGCAACGACGTTCTCTGTCTTTACACAATTCTAATAAGTGGTATTGCGCTTAATAGAATTTATCAAAATTATTGTTATAAAATTGTTATTACTTCCGGCCTACAGGGAATTGTTTTGATTTAAATTTAACTATACTAAACTAAAAACTAAAATAAAACTAAATTAATTTGCTGCAAACAAGTCTTAAATAATATAATTAACGAGGACAAATGATAAAACAGCTTTCTGAAAGTGACCAATAGGCACGCAAATAAAATGAAGCAGATCTGGAATTGATAACCGCATTAAAAACAGTAAACAAATCAGTACTGCTTTTCGATAAAAACCGATATTGAAATTTTTGATGACGGTGTCAAATTGCAGGCTTGCTGCTACTCGCTGCGGCGTCGATCGTTTGCGATCATCATTATCGTGCGGTACCGAAAACGTAGTCTGCTCTGCTCATTAAAATGTACAGATTTATAGCTGGATTGCGTAAATAACGCCGGCTGACAATAACACTGTATAGCCTCACGGCGCCCCCCTGTGTTTTGTACGGCGCACACCTCAGGAACCCCTAAGTTAAGGCATACTTTTTTTATTGTGATAATGATCATAGCTCTCTAGAAAATTTAAAATTCTTGATTAAATTCAGTAATATTTTCATATTTTAAATTAAACTGCAGTCTAATTTACAATTTTTTCTTATATTTTCACACTACTTCGTTTATAGTGGAATAGGTTGTTTGGACAGAAGGTGACTCTATGAGTGATTTTGGAGTGACCTAGGCGGAGTCTTGTGACAACGATTTTATTTCTATTGGTGAATAATGAGGTTTTCAATGGTCGAATAGTATCTCGAATTGAGCGCAGCTTGTTCGTGTTTGGGATGTTGGTCCGCTGTTTTTGCCATGTTTGAAGTGATTTTTCACTATATGAGGTTTCAGATCCATTGGCGGAATTTCAATGTTCGGTACTTCCGGAGAGAACAGTGAGCCTTCTTTTGCCGCAGTATCCGCAAATGAATTCCGCTGGATCCCAACGTGTGATGGGATCCATGCGAACGAAACACAGGTGTACGTGTACTACAAAGAGTGCGAATAATTTCCTCGGCTATTGGGTGTTGGTGAGGAGAGTTGTATTTTTGAATTTGAGAAGTGAGGATCGGAAATTATTACATTTTCTATCACAAGTTTTATCGCAAACAGTTCTGACGAAAGAATATTGAATAGTGCCGGAAGATAGTAACGGGGAATGATTTTTTTTGTCGGATGCTATTCCACAACCTGTTCCTTGAGGTGTGTTTTGGAGACGTCAGTATAAACGATTTTGCAACTGTCATATTTGCTGATCATGCATTGATATGTGGAACGTAAAATTTTCGAACATGTTTCTCGTTTTTGAGAATTGCTAGAGCTGAAGATCTATGTCGAGATGCACAGGTTTACCCGTGGAGGTGTTAGTGCTATGGTTAGTTGATATGTCGGCGGTAAAGTAAAAATTGCATCGAATCTAAGATTTCAGTGACTTGTTTATAGAGAGTGGGCACCGATGTATGAGGCGGTGGTCGAAGCGAGTTCAGCGAAGGAAAGCTGACCAACAACTTAAGACGAATCCATGTGTTTAAAATGTTCTGGTCGCTGTAAATATTGAGAGGAGGAATATACGTGGAAAAGTAGGAAAAGCGTCAATAGCGATTCTCGCGGTAGTATGATGTATTGTATTGAGTGAGTTGATGATATTTTGATTAGTCGAAAAGTAGATTACATGGCCGTAGTTGAGCCTCGATTTAGTCGGTGCTTGGTAGATTTTCAATAAGGAGAAACGATCTGAGCCATACAATGTGCCAGCCAGTTTACGAATTAAATTTAGTATTTTTGGTGCAGCCTGTTTTTAGTTGGTTCATATAATACGGAGTTTCCATGTAAGTTTCTCGTTCAAAATGATTCCTAAATATTTTACGGTGTATCTGATGATGGAATGGGGTTACGTTGTTTAGTTGGACTGAAATTTTACGACTACAGCAACGAACTCAGCAGAAATGTATGGCGGGAATTTTTGTGTTGGAAAAATTCAAAAACCGTTGTGGACTGACCAAGCTTGTAATCTGTCGATTGTATCCTATAGTATTGATGTTCCGAGGGGCAGGTCTGAACAGGAGATGAAGATAGCTAGGTCGTCTGCAAATAAGGAGTATTAGATAGGCGGGTGTATTTGTTCCGGAATGTCATTTATGACTATGTTGAAGAGGGTGGGACTGAGAACGGAGCCCTGAGGGACACCACTGTTCTGTAGATCACGAGGAGTTGATTTAACTGAGCCTAGTCGGATATGAAATTTTGGAACTCGATAGGAAATTTTCGACGAAGTATGCTAGGCGGCCGCGAACTCCCCAGCCATGAAGAGTTTCTAGAATTTTTTCTTTCCAAATATTGTCGAGGGCTCTGGATGTGTCAAAGAATATTGCCAGTGGATGATTTTTACGATTACTGAAAGAAACTTTAGTAAGTCAAAAAACTGTTCGAACGTACTTGGCTAAATTCGTTAACCCTGTGCTATAGTCAGTTTAAAATACTTTTTTTTTTCTCGTTTTTTCTTTATGGACAAAAATTCCTTTAGGTCTTAATTGTTAGTAAACATACTTATTTTTTTTTAGGAAAACTACCGTATTTACTCGAGTAATTTACGCACTTTTTTTCCATTTTCAACCGGCCAAAAAAGGTAGTGCGTAAATTACGCGGATAATCAGATCAGCCTACATTTTTCGAGTTATACGTAGTAGGTGTGTGTATTTCAAAGTTACCTCTTACCTAAACAAAACACACTAATTAAGTGAAATCAGTTACCTTTATTTCGAACCAAATTTACTTTGTTGGACATTAAACCGTCGACTCGCATGCATACAGTGCATACTGAAGAGAATAATTTGGTGCGAAATTTGGTGATAACAGCACGAATTGTTGATTCACCAGGTCGATTATCATAATATGGTCGTAACAAACGATGCACATTTTACTCACAGAGCACTGGTTTTTGATAATAAATTTCAACAATTTGCGCAATCGTCGGTCTCGTTTGTAAGTCTTTCCATGATGATGAAATGGCAGAGAGTATATTGAAAACTTTTCACTTTGACAGATGACGTTTGGACGCCAATACCAACCCCAGTGCTGCCAACCTGAAAAACTTAACTCTTAAAAAATCACCCTATATATATATATATATATATATATATATATATATATATATATATATATATATATATATCATTAACTAATTTTAACTTATTTATAAAATTGCTAGATGGTTAAGAAACTACAAATAGGTCATGTATGTTTCCATTGATTATTCTTGAAATGATGCTGGGAAGTTGCTACGGTATGCTTCTTAATTTTGACATATCAATACTGACTGTATTATCCGAACAGTACGAAGGTGAGATTAGTTTTTGATACTTAGGGATTTACCAATTACCGAAATTTCTTGTAGGTTTAATTTTAAGATCTGCTTTCACGCCCGATATTGGAATGAAACGTTTGGATGAAAAGCTATGCAGCTGCTGCCTTTTTCGCTGCTTTATGTGTAGATTCATTTAAAGGAAATCTTGTATGTATCGATATTCACAATGTTATGATTTGTGACGAAGGATTCTGGGACGGACAAAAGATTTAAGATATGAGCAGTAATACCATGAATTGATGTAAAACTATTAGCGAAAGATTTGACTGAATTGAAAGAGGTTGAACATATTAGAAATTTGCTGGAATTTATAGAGACCGCATTTTTCACAGTGAATTTTATCATCTGGAATTATATAGTTAACTGAATGATACTTCAGAGTGATATTACAATTCCCCTGCATTTTTAACGTCTCTTGTGCAGTTTTTTTTTACTTAATTTGTTATAATAAAGTTGCCCTTCGACGCTATTTCGTTCGTTAGAGATATATTAACTGTGATTTAATGTGGATCCTATGATCGAGAAGTGTTTGACTTTAAAAATGAAATAGGTGATTTTTTGGCGCAGAATAGTTTGATAGAAACATGAAACAGTACGAAGGCGAATATCAAACCTTTCTTGAAGCAATGTTCTTCTTAATGAAGATATTCTCACCTGTGTGCTGCACTAAAGTTTGTCGACCAGGCCTTGCATGAAAAATGCCTAAATCTAATAGTCTGCACATCACAACCAGTTTTTGACTGCAGTTTTTCTCAACGATACGCAATATATATATATATATATATATATATATATATATATATATATATATATATAACGCTATCACATAATCTATTTTCGATTGCAGTAAAGTTCGATATACACATAGCAAAGATTTCCTACTTGCTTCAAATGTTGTATGGATTAACTTACTCATATGTTTACGAATGGTAGATGAGTAATCTATTTTTGGGATCTTCCACTTGAGTTCATGTTAAATGGGGGAACATCGGTGAAAAAATGAATATTTCGACGACGTATTTTAAATTTGGAAAAAACATTCCCACATTAATTTTGAAATTAAATTAATTTGCTAATTTAAATAAAAAAAAAACATTGGTGCTCTTAATCGATTTTGTTGTTTAGCTGTGTAAGGTATGGTAAGCAAATGACGACTTGAAACAGAACCGATCTTCTAACCTGATAATCCTATATTACTTGAGAAGCCGCCTAAGTTATCATTTTAATAATCGCCGTGCGAAATGTACATTTCCTTTAATGATACAGGAAATGTAGAAAATTTGTGTTGCGTATCATTTAAATAGACCTTCTTGAATTTAAGGGAAATCGTAAAATATAGTAACTTTTTTTCATTTAAAGTTTTAAGTAATTTTTTAAAATGTTTCTCATTTAAAAATTGAATATTGAAAAAAAGTAAAAAAGTGCTAAATTTAAATGAAAATATTACAATTTTTTAATTACACTTATCTATTTTCTAAGAATATAAGATTAATACCCGTTTGTTAAGACATATATATATATATTAATTACAACATAATTCTTAGGCAATCCCCCATTAGAAAAAATGTCCCAATTTGATGTAGAGTTTGTTATATTATATAGGATTTTTGTAATTATGTTCTATATGAAGTGATCTAGAATTACGTTGTAAATTTTGATCATTTTATACAAAGTATAGAAGAGAAAGAGACAGAAACATAAGCGAGAGGGTCAAGGGGCCATAGCCCCTTGCGAGGCCAAAATGGCCGAGTTATATATATATATAAATATAAATTAAATAAATACTTCAATAACAAACAAACAGAAGTATAAATTTATATTTTAATAAATTCAAATTAAAATAGTTCAGTTAAAAGAAACGCATTTGGCCTATATCATCAACTACGGAGAACGTACTCAAATAAAACTAAATATTGTTAATTAATGATATAGCCCGAAAATGTTTCTTTAAATTGAGGTATTTTTATATTAAAATATAAATTTACACTTATTTATTGGTTCTTATTAAGGGGAACTTCTTTATTTTCTATTTATAGATGTACATATATTGTTTGTGATTAACGAGGTACATAATAATTACATTTTAATCGTTTTATTACTCATAAAAATTGTTCCAAGTTGTTAATCATTTTATTTTACGTCGCGATATGGCTGCATATGTATTACCTATAGTATATTCTATAATCCATTATTGTTAAAATTATAATTTCAAAAGAGCAACTCTTTTTAACTATTTGATTAATGTCAATAGCGATGCATTCGTATTCATAGAAAATAAAACTTTTACATAGATTTATTTTACGTTATTTAATTTCACGGATTATTCAAATTTATCATCTAAACACGGATATTGGAGACCTTGCTGGTTGAAACTTTTTAACTTGTTTTTTAAAATTAGGTATAATAAATTTAGATGAATTTGATTCTCGGACAAAATAAGACCAGTTGGCTTTACGCAACGCTCCCTTTTTTACGTTGACATTATTTTTTTTTTTTCATTTCGTTTGTTTTAAACGTTATAAGCAGTGGCGTAGCCGGCAAATTTATGAAAGATGGGAGTTTGAAAAGTCTTACGGGCGTCACAGGTTACTGGGAGTTTCTGGTAAGTAATCACTCAACCGTTAGGTGAGAATATAGCTCCACCGATAGAGAAAAGAAACAACAACCATCGGAGTAAAAACCCTAACAGAAAATCTTAGCGTCAGACATACCATCGTCATTACTCAACCCTAGAATTACGATATAAACAATGATAAACCAACGGTCCTAGGTCTCTGTCAGGCTGCTTCTCATCCGGCAAAGTAGTCGGATGGGGTGTGAAGAATCCGCGGAGTGCAAATCTGATAAAATTTTATCAACACCGCTATTTGGAATGTCAGACCACTATACCAATTGAATATCAACGTACTCGGGATAGGTGAAACCAGATGGACAGGGAATGGAAGAATAAAAGCAGGTAAGAATTACGAAATGATATACGCTGGAAAAGACATACGAACACCGTCGAACAGGAAATAAACGTCAAAAGAAGAGATAAAATCAGCGCGGTCATCCTGAAATCGGAGGGAGTCATTTTTATGAGATTTCTAAATGGCAAAGACCGAATGAATGCTGGTTAAATGGATAGTAGATAGAAAAGTTAAATATTTTGGCCACATCATAAGAGGACAAAAATTTGAGATCCTACAGCTTATCATCCAGGGGAAAATAGAGGGAAAAAGAAGTGCAGGAAGACGGAGAACAAACTGGATGCAAAACATTAAGAAATGGACTGTCATCAGCTTAATCCATGATCTCATCCAAAGAGCGTTTTAGCTGCCATCTGATCGCCAACGCTCTGAGAAGAGTAAGGCACATTAAGAAAGAGAAAGAAGAAAGTGTTGCAAAAATAGAACGGTTCCACAGTGACCTTGAAGAGGTCAAAATGTGTACGAAAAACCAAGATGTTTTACAATAGGACATTTCAAATTAGAGGTTGGAATGAACTGCAATAGCCAAGAGGAGCTGGAAACTATGCGCTCGGTGGAAAAGACGAAAGAGCGGAAATGTTCGGCGAACTTGTTGAAAAACATATGACCTAATGAAATGGCGATGATTTTGTTGGTAGTCTTTTTGCTCTTTTGGTAATTCGTGTTTCGTTTTTTGAGGGTTTTTATTCACTTATTTATTTTCAATAAGTCAAATTTTATTTCATTTATTTTAATTTATTTAATGCGCTACGGTTTCATTATTTTATTTCGTTTATATCATTTAAAATGTTTATAATTACGCGGTCACGGTAATTTCCAGTGAGAAAGCGGCTTTATCTGTAACTGATAAAGCACGTTATCAACGGTAAATGTATGATGCCAAATTAGTGTTGATTTTACGCCGTTAGCTTCGCTTAAAATAACATACTTTTCGGATTTTTTCGGTAATTTAGTTACAGATGTCTCATCCTATAGACCGATAAGTTTACTGGATACATTTGGAAAAGTGTTCGAAAAATTAATTCAACCACTTCTTTTTAATATGGCGAATGCCTATCTTCCAAATCATCAGTTCGGGTTCAGACCAAAGCATTCAGCTATTCATCAATGTCATAGGCTCGTTGATGCAATTGAGTCAGTCTTACAGCGTGGAATGTATTGCTCGGCAGTGTTCCTTGATGTAGCCAAAGCATTTGATCGTGTTTGGCACGACGGTTTGCTATACAAAGCCCAGAAGATTTTCCCGATTGAAATGTATCATCTGCTGAGGTCTTATTTAAGCGGTAGATCATTTCAAATAAAAATAAATGGCGTCTTGTCCAGCGAGCGTCAGATATTAGCATCGGTACCTCAAGGGAGCGTTCTTGGCCCGCTTCTTTATAACATCTATACAGCTGACCTACCGACTACAATGTTTACATTACAAGCTTCATTTGCGGATGACATTGCTATACTAGCTGGGCACGAAGATCGTCATGAAGCTTCAAGGTACATTCAACATCATTTATCGTTACTACAAAATTGAGCTCTCAACTGGAGGATCGAAATTAATGAACAAAAATCTTCACATATCACGTTCACAAATAACCAAGAAACATGTCCTCCAGTTACTTATAACAGCTGTAAAATACCGCAGATACAATCAGTTAAATATTTGGGATTAACCTTCGACAAACGCTTAGTATGGAATCTGCATGTAATTAATACAAAGAAAAAATTGAAGTCGCTACTGAGACAATTATATCCATTAATAGGAAGAAAATCCAAACTCAGTCTGAACAATAAAATGTTATTGTATAACACACCATCATAGCTCCTGTCTGGAAATACGGTTTAGAAATATATGGATCAGCCGCAAAAACGCATCTCAAAAAAATACAGTCGTTCCAGTCGAAGATACTGAGGATCATAACCAATGCGCCTTATTATGTTCGTAATACTATAATCGAGAATGATCTCAACGCTCCTTCAGTGTTGGCGATATACAAGCAGCAATATACCAAAATGCATGCGGCATTCAGCTATAATTTAAACCCATTAATATCGCGTATGAAAACTACCGGTCTTCCTGACAATCCCGTCAGACGACTAAAGAAAAAACAATGCAGAGATGCGCTTACCGCTCATTATTAATATTAAAGATAATACCAAAACGCTCAAAAAAAAAAAAAAAAAAAAAAAAGGAAAACTAATCTATGACTAGCGGCTTCATCTATTGGGATGCGCCGTTATCTAGGACACTTAAAATAACTAATGATCACTTGCGTTGATGACCTACGAGTCGGTATGCAAAAAAAAAAAAAAAAAAAAAAAAAAAAAATATTATTTTCGAGCTTTCTTTCTTCTCTTTTTGCTGTTCCTTGTTCTGTTCTTAACTTCGACCAGTTCGTCCTCGTCCTTCCTTTTTTCTGAGTATCTTACGTGTTAATTTTAAATGTCAGAAATAGCCCTTTTCTGGGCTTTTGATTTCGTTTTAATAACCGTTTAATTTCGAAACTTTTCGCGGAAAGATTTGTTTTTTTTTTAAATATAATATCATCAGTTCTTGTAGATTACATTTTAGTAGTTCTTCATTAGTTTTTAATATTTTCACTAAACACGTTTAAACGCAACACCGACGAAAACCGTAAACGTGGTTCAGTCCAGCAGACTCGCTATTAGTAAACAGATAAATTACATCTCAGCGAATAAACGATATAGAAATGCCGTCAGAAATTGTCACACTTATCCAGATGCTGATTATGATACCGGGACCAGAGGAGATGCTGGTTGTTACGCATCAAATAACTTCGATAAGTCATCAACAGAGGGATGAACAAGAGAAAAGAATAAATTTCGACAAACTAAAGGCGAACGAGATGAAAAAGAGATTGTTTCAAGAAGAAAAAGGCGGAACAGAACAAATTCCAGCGCCTAGATGGGCATGCGCCGAACATAAGCGGACCCCGCATGTGGAAGAATAAGATCACAAAAGCGGCGAAAAACTTCATACCAACAGAGATAAGAAGAATCGATAAGCTATGGATAACGGAAGAAATATATTAGGTCTAATGAATGTCTGAAGAAAAGTAAAGAACAAATCTGGTTAGGAACACAACAATCTGATCGGAAGTATAGTGAGGAAATGCGCAAAAGTGAAAAAAATACAAATGATGCATGTGAAGAAATCGAAGAATTGGAAGTTCGGCACAGTGATAGAGAGCCGCATACTAAAATCCGAAGATGATGGGTACCGGCAAGAAGAAGAAAGAAGGGTGAAAAAGTACAAGGATGGAAAATGTTGCATGAACAATAATGAAACGCAATAGCATAGACAAATTGCATAAAGAACTTTACGACCAAGATTGGCTACCTCAAGCCGATAGTATTACGTAAGAAGCAGCACTAGAAAGATAGCTAAGAAACCCCGGAAAAAAGCCGAAAAAGCATAAAGTCACGAACAAAGTTCCTTGAATAAACGTGAAAAAGAGCTCTAACCATTATTCTACTTTTTTCGGGAACAACGACGTTAGAATTTTTTTCTGTTAACGTTTCGAATAGCAAGGATTTTGAAGAGGTAAAATTAATAAAGAAGTTTCGGAAAGGGAAGATAAAAAACGAAGAAGTAGGCGAAGTAGAGGATGAGTTTATTACGAGTATCACCGTGCCGGATATTAGAAACGTCACAGACCGAATCGGCCATATTTTAAGGAAAAACAAAATTCGCCCAGCATTTGGAGTAAACAAGAAAATAAAAATTTGTTTTAAGAAATAATAAGGACGACCTACTTCCGTTACATGCAGCAGCCGTATACAGAGTTCCATGTTCATGTGGTCTAAGTTACGTGGGGGGCAAACTGGCGGAGCAATACATGTACGAATGAAAGAGCAGGAGGCAGATTGTCGACACGAACGATTTGAAAAATCCGCCTTAGCCGAACCCATATGGAACGAACAAAACACGAGATTAATAAGTTTCAAAACGTGAAAATACTAGCCAAAGTCGAAAACGCGAGTAAACGTTTAATTAGAGAAGCTATCGAAATCGGAAAGTACAAAAATTTCAATAGAGATGATGGTGTAAAAATTGATCCCAATTCGAAGACTATTATTGGTCAGATAAAAAGTGGAAGTGATGTCGGCCAATCAGAAGGTCAGATGTGGTTGCTTGGCTTATCTATATAAAGGCTGGGCGGTTTTCCCTTGGTTGTTTTATTGTGTTTATGGTTCTGATGATGAATAGAGCACTGCTATTCGAAACGTTAACAGAAAAAAATTGTGACGTGATTGTTCCCGAAATAATGGTTAACAACGATAATCATGAAAATTTAAAATCATTTTTAGTGAAAAAGAGCTGCTAAAAATTATCCGCAAGATTTAGGTCATCTGAAGACTTTAAGGCAGAGTGAATTTTTTACCGATACCGAAAATAAGCAGCTGGCAAGCGTGCCCGGAATACAGAATCATCGCGCTGATAATGAATCGCACGATAAATAAATAAACGCTAGAATCGAACGGAAGCTGGACAAGAATCTGAGACTCAGTATGGCTTCATAGTCGAAAAGGGAATAAAGGGAATCAGAGATGCGATTGCTCTATTAATTTTTTTTAATACAGGGAACCCTGAATGCAAACAGAAAAACCATTGCGCACTTTATCGACTACGAGAAAGCGTGTTTGATCGCGTCAACCATGAAAAATTGACCGAAATCCTGAAGAAACACAACATCGATGGTAAATAACTGGAACCAATGCGAAAATACATGGATCGACGCCAACTACTCCGAAGATGAATGTGAAATAAAGAAAATTCACGTTTTCCTAAGTCATTCAATAGTGAAGGCCCTTCTCCCAAAGGGAATACAGTTGATACACACTGTGTACAACCAAATATATGTAAAACGGGGATATAGCCAAACCGGACTGAGTCTACCCTGAGGCCAACAAGAAAGGCTCCAGCAGACAGTGTGAAAACTATAGGACGATTGCGCTTACATGACATGTAAGCAAAATCCTGCTTCACATCATTAATAACAGGTTGAACAATATCTAAACCACATAAATAGCGAAGGAACAAGCTGGATTTGTGGATGGAAAAGGAACAAATCCTATGCATCGGACCACTAACTGAGAAGAGCGTTGAATATGGCAAGCTTGTAATTTTGTGCTTCACTGATTACCAGAAAGCGTTTGATTGTGTCAAATGGGACAGGCTTTTGGAAGTGTTGACCGCCATAATCACCTAACTATTCTAATTAAGAATCTTTATAAACAAACAGAAGCTGCGCTAAGATTAGATGGGATAGCATCAGAAAAATTTTATCCACAAAGGGAGTTCGCCAAAGGATTTATGCTATCTCCTATTTTATTTAACATTGTGTAGTCGGCGATTACATAATGAGAGGCGCTCTAGAAGATTTCAAAAGAGGATTTAAAATAGGCAGGCAGATCGAGTATCTAATATACGATACGTGGACGATATTCCCTCATCACGGAGAATCTGAAAAAGGAATGATAAGTCTCTGGGGATTAAGGTCGAAAGAAAGAGCTGTAAGATGGAACTCGTAATTAACGAGAAAAAAAACGAAAATTATAATAGTAGACAAGAACAGCCCGCCCCGCAGGGCAAATGGTTGTTCTTGCTAGAGCTAGTACTCTAGTCGGTAGTCAATACTATCTTCTGGCCAGCCCCCACCAGAAGGTAGTACACGAATTGGAACCACTAGGAGAGTCTTGTACGATCACGTCGTGGGGGGTGGTAATTCTCTTTTCGGTAGGCTTGGGACTGATCGAGAAGCTAAAGCAAGACTTTCCAACTAGTGGGTTTATATTGGGACTGGCCAAGTACAGATCTCATTAAATGCCACCTTTCGATCTCATCTGCAAGAAGAACAGCAGACCACTAGCAACTCACTCATAATCCTGGATCCCAGGCAAGTATTAGTACTTGGAGTGAGTAGGCGAATTGGCCGGCGGAAGGCAAGGAGAAACCATCGCTGTATACTTCTCGAACATTTACGATAGAAAGCAAGAATAGAACAATGGCCCTTAGTCCGGGACACCCCTTCAGTGGGATGAGGGTGCGAAGAATATCCCCGTTGTTTCCCAATGTAAATCAAGAGAGAACAAATCAAGAAAGAGATCAAGAAAGAATAAATGTTTTTAACGATTCAATTAAAATTACAACATAGAATGTCCAGAGTCTATTGCAAGTAGAAAAATTTGCAAATGCAGTCAAAGAAATGAACAGACTAAACATCAAAGTTCTTGGCCTGAGCGAAATTAGATGACCGGAGACTGGAGTCCTGAAATCTGAAGCAGTACATATGTATTTTTCTAGCAGTACTGATGGCACAAATAAAAATGGAGTTGCAATTATTGTTCCGGATAAATTAGCAGCTTCTGTTATTGACTTCATACCACCGAACAACCGCATTGCAGTACTTATTTTAGCAACATCTTATCGTCATATAAACATTATCCAAGTTTACGCTCCTACTGCACATAAGGCAGATGAGGAAACTGAAGAATTCTATGACCGACTTCAAGAGGCTATCGATATTACAAAGTCTGGGGAAATTACAATTGTAATGGGCGATTTCAATGCAAAGATTGGAAAAGATAAAGAAGGAGATCTTATTGGCAGACATGGGCTTGGCACCAGAAATGAAAGAGAAAATCGACTATCGCAATTCTGCACCGATACATAGCTTACGGTAGCAAACACCTTCATGAAACATCATCCAAGAAGATTGTATACCTGGAAATCTCCAGCTGATAATGAAGATAACATTGTTCGCAATCAAATTGCCTTCATACGCTTAAAAGACTCATTCAGGAAATTTGTTCAATCGATCAAAACTTATCCTGGTGCAGATATTATAACTCTGACCACAATCCTGTTGTTAAGAAATTCAAAATGGAGCGCCAATTTATTAAACAGAAAACGGATTTCAAGAGGAATACGGATATAGGAAAGTTGAAAAATCAATCCTTCAAATCTGAAATTGGACAAGCTATTAAAAAGAAAAGATTAAAATCTTACAAGAGTCGAGTAAAAGCGAATGGGTCGAAGTGAAAAGTGCTATTTTATATGTGCAAAAAGAAATCGGGATGACAAAGAATGTCAAAAAACAGAAATGGATGACGGATGAGATTTTGGACTTAATGGAAAAACGAAGAAATGCAAAAAACAACCCTCCCCAATATAAAAACCTAAACAAACTCATCCGAAAATTGCGTAGAGAAGCAAAGGAATGGTACTGGAGTGAAAAGTGTGCTGAAATTGAAGAGCACGAGAAGAATCGTGATCTGTTCACGTTCATAAATTAGTGAAGGCAGTTACAAGTACTTATCGAAAACAGGGTATGGTTTTTCTGCGCGATGAAAACTCAAAACCAGTCATTGGGACAGCGAACAAGTTAAAGTAAGTAAGTAAAGTGAGTTCCATACCCTTGACAGGGCGTCGGGATTGTGAAGTTAAGGTTCATAATGTACTAAGCCTAATGAATCTAAGGAGAATACTGGGGCCAGTTCCTTTCTCTCGGCCGCCTTTACTTTCCCAGATTTCTCTGGTACCCAATTATTTCAGGCTGGGTAGGCTTGGGAACGATTTGGATCCGGTACGCGAGACAAATCTCGAACCCGTGACCTCTGACTTGGTAACCGAGCACCTTAACCACTAGGCTACACGGTATGGAAAAATTACATCGAGCTTCTGTTCAATGAACAAGGAGTACTACTACCCCAGAAGAGTATCTCGAATTCAGCGATGAAGGACCACCAATCACTCAAGAAGAAGTACGATATGCACTCATGAGGCAGAAAAATGGCAGAGCAGTTGGGCCAGATAACGTACACGCTGAAATGCTAAAAGTTATAGCTGAATATAGCGAAAAAGGGCTGCTGAAAATGACCAGGGCCTTTAATCAAATCTATACCTCCGGCTGTCTACCTGAAGAATGGGTCAAATCAACATTTGTAATAATCGGAAAAAAGAATAATGCTAATTTCTGCGATGACTATCGTTTAATCAGCTTGATGTCCAATGCCTTAAAAATATTTTTTCGTGTTATACATGCAAGAATTTATAAGCGCTTCGAAGAACAATTGAGCAATACCCAGTTGGCTTCAGAAACGGTTTTGGCACCCGCAAGGCCCTGTTTGCAATTTGAATACTAACACAACGCAGTCGTGGCATGAATGTTGATGTTTACGCATGCGCCATCGATTACCAAAAAGCATTTGACTGCGTAAACCACGAAAAATTGTTCGGAATTTTGAAAAGCATTCCTATTGATAGGAATGATCTGAGAATAATAAGTCACCTATACTGGAATCAAACTGCTGAAATTCGCGTTGAAAATACCACATCAAAAAGGAGTGCGTTAGTGTTGTGTCATGTCTTCCTTGCTTTTCAACGTATATGCGGAGGCAATATTTCAAGAAGCACTAAACGATAATATGGCGAATTTTAAAGTAAATGCAGCCACGTTGAATGGTCTACGCTATTTGACAGTTTAATTCTTGCCTCTAGCGAGAAAGAACGACAACGGATGCTGAATAAAATTGTTGTTGATAAAAGCCAAAGTTACGGATTAAAAGTGAAAATCTCCAAAACAAAAGTGATTATTTTTTCAAAAAAGCAAAAATCACAAAACCAAATCAAATGCAAAATCAAGATAAAGGCAAAAACGATTGAACAAGTTCAGCGCATTAAATACCACCTAGGAAGTATACTAGAGGAAAACTGTACATCAACTCCGGAAATACGCAGCAGGATTGCGCAAGCTAGAAGTGCTCTCACCAAAACGAAAAGCTTATTCGCCCATTAAAACCTGAGGCTCGAACTTCGAATCAGACTGCTAAGATGTTACATCTTCTCTATTTTGCTTTATGGCTGCGAGAGCTGGACCCTGAATGCATCGTTTGGAAAAAAAGATTAACGCATTTGAAATGTACTGTTACCGGCGCATTCTGAAAATATCATGGGTGAAAAAAGTTACCAGTATCGAAGTACTTGAAAGAATGGGAAAGACCCTTGAAGTAATGCAAACCATCAAGAAACGGAAGTTGCAGTACCTCAGACATATCATACGAGGCCCCAAATACGAAATTCTGAAAATCATTTTGGAAGGAAAGAGATCGAGAGGGAGACGTCAAAATTCATGGATGGACAATCTTATCAACTGGTTCGACCTTGTATACAACTCCTCCGATCATCGGCCGTTGTAAACGAAAATTTTCAATCGTGGATCGCCAACCTTCAATTTGGAGACGCCGGACGAAGAAGAAAAAGACTAGAACAATGGAGCAAAAAAACCGAATGTATCGCAAGATCTAGAAGTGGTAAAGTCATTTGAGTACCTTGGATTACTAATAAGTAACAGTGCCCCTCCCTCCCAGAACTGAGACGAAATTAAGCGCAGGATAACTTTGGGGAAGTTTTCAATGGGAAGATTAAATGAAATCCGGAAGGATTACGCCATAACGCGGCTAACAAAAATAAGGCTGGTTAATACACCCTGGTTTTCGTGATATTCCTATATGGAGCCGAAAGATGGACTCTAAGGCAAGCAGGACAAACAAAGAATTGATGCATTCAAGATTTAGCCATGGCGCAGAATATTCCATAGATGGCGAAGAGTAGACAAATATATCAATTTTGGAAGATTTGAACATTGAGCAATAGAAAATATTAAAGTATTATGGACATTTTATACAGAACTCTGAGGATAACCTCGTAATATGCATATACTGGCTGGACAAATAGAAGGAAAAAGAAGCAGAGGCAGACTGCCGAAGCGGTGGATAGACATGGAGCATCACTACGTCTCTGGCTGGACTAGCTAGAGTCCAAGCAATATATAACTGCCGAAATAGGAGTAGATGAAGAACGATAATATCACAGGTGCTACACCATAGAGGTCACGATACTCAGGAATCGAGTTACTGAATATGAAAAAGGCGCAGAGGAAATTACACGAAAGGAGCGAAAATTGAGAAAATCGGAATGAAAATAAACCGCCCGAAGAAGGATAAACGAAATAAGTTAGACGACGAAAATGGCTGAATGTGAAATTCAAATGCAAAACCATATACAAACTACATAGGATACAGGAATGAAATATGGCATGAAGATTAATACCATCAAAAAGACAAAAATCGTGAAATTCTCTGAAAATGATGATAAACAAGCACATACAAAGAGATCGGAGATGAGAAAATAGAAATTATCTGGGCGCATTAATAAACAATAATCGAAGAGACCAGAAAGAAGTAAAAGTAAGAATCGGTATGACGCACAAAGTATTCAACAATGTGAGCAGTATGAATGGAAAATATAAGTCTAAATTACCGGAAAAATACGATGTCATGTATGGACTGCCTGATATAGTATTTTTAGGAAATGTAGATTGTAAGTGCAGATTGCGGTAGGAAAATAGTAGTTTGCGTAGAAGGTTATCATCGGAGACACTGGAAATATTATGGACCGAACATGCATGCAACAAATGTATCTGTTTTAACAAGAGTAAGGGAACAACGGAAACTAATGAAAGACAAATAACATTGGAAAATGAAATGGGAAAAAAATGATCACGTGTTTTGGGGATCGACGTACAGGAAAACCCAATAAAAGGATAAAGGATATTAATGAAAACATATCTTCCTCTGGTAAACTTACATTGTAAGAGTCTACGAAAGACTATTGTCATCGGGCCAGAAATAGATTAATCTAATAATGCATGCAATCTCCAAAATTGTTTTATATACGTTGTGTTTTTACATGCTAAAGCAGAAAACGCACACAATTACGTTTGCTTTTCATTGTGTCTATTTAAATTTTACTCGGATCAATACTAAATATTTTCAGCGGCCTAACCGCACAAGCAGAGAATCAGCTAGAGATACGTGCGCATGGAACGGTTTTCTGCCTTCTGAAGTTTTCCTCATTTCCACCAGGCAATTTTGTTGCTTCCCTTTTTCCTGTAAGAACTCGTGATTATCGGATAATTACAGTAAACCTTTAACATCTTCCAACAGAAAGCTCGTTCTAACATTTTTTGCAAATATTTAGTTTGCGAATATTACGCCTTCTATGGGGCGGCAGAAAAATTGATTTTCTAAGAACTACTTCAAGGAGTCTCCCTAATGTGACACTTTCAGAAAATCGCTTTTTTTTTTACACTTTTTGAAAGTTTATACTCCCTGGAATAACATGCTAAAATTTCAAGGTCGAATGTCATATAGTTTTTGAGTTGTAGCCTTTCAAAGAACAGCTGCTATCGCATCGAAATTTTATAGTAAGACTTTCGATGTGTGCTTTCAGAATATATAAAAAGCAGCAAAAACCGTTTATAAATTAAGTGTAACAAATGCAGTGTATGAAGAAAAAGCTAAAGCTATCGAAAAAGAAGATTCAAACGTTAACTTGATAATATTAAAGCGAGGCCACAGTTCAATATTATTACAACTCTTGTCGGTAAATACAGCAAAAACATCATCGACAGAGTCGTAAAATCAAAGTATTATAAGAGTTGTGGAACATTGAAAAGAAAAATAGACACTCATCCCGATGAATTTGAAAAATGGCTAGCAAACCACGACAACTGTACAATAAATCATTCAGGATCAGCTGCGAAAATGGAAATTGATGGCATAAAAAAAATGTTTAATCGTTCCATTGAAAATTACGGAGTAAAATGTACACGATACATTGACGATGGTGATAGTGCCACGTACAGACGTACATTGGATCTAAATCCATATGATATCGTAGTTGGAAAATTAGAGTGTTCTATACCTGCATGTAAAAAAAAAGAATGGGAACTCGGTGTCGAAATCTGAAGAAGCTAACTAGGGGCTTAGCAGCCAAAAGTAAAAATGCGATGAAATTAACTGACAAAATGATTTATAAACTTCAAAAATACTATGGCTTAGCAATAACTAGGCATTAAGACGATGTTGACGAAATGTACAAAGAAGTTCGGGCAACGTTTTATCACTGAACTTCAACTGGTAAGAATCCGAATCACGTAAACTGCCCAACAGGTGAGAACAGTTGGTGTGCATATCGTCGTGCGCAAGCTCAAGGATTAGACATCACTGAATTCAAGTACGACTATCTCCCTCTCGACCCACAGGTTACAGAAGCCTTGAAGCCGATATATACTAAATTGAGTAAGCGGGAATTACTAGAAAGATGCAAGGGGAGCAATACACAAAATAATAATGAAAGCTATAATGGCTTACTTTGGCACTTCGCTCCAAAGCACCTTCAAAGTGGCGCAAAAACCATCGAACTTGCTAATTTTTTTGCTGTTGGAATTTTCAACGATGGTTTTCAATCTATTTTAAAAATATTTCAAATAATGGAAGTCATCATTGGGCCTGTTGCAAAAAAATATGTTGAGAGAGATGCCGATAGGATTCATGTAGCAGATATACGACATCTGGCGACTTCAAAAGAGGGTCGAACAGCTCGGAGGAAAGCTGCAGCTGCCCAACAAATGCTTTTTGTAGAAGAGGAAGGTCCATTGTATGGACCCGGAATAGCAGATTAACTGTAAGTATCATAAATTTTATTCTGTGACGACGAAATTGGGAGTTGAAACTTTAAACGCGTTTTTCTCAAAACATCATTTTTCAAATTTTGCTGTAATTGTAACTAAAAAAAAAAATCAACGGATCGACTTGGGACTTTTTTTAACGCGTTCAGCAGCCTTTTTGTCATACAATGACGAAGAATTTTTATGTCTGGATAAAAAATGTCAATTTTCTATACAATAAAAAACGTCATTTTTTAGTCGAAATTTCATAATTTTTTAAAAAACTCCGCCATTTTGTCAAATTTTAATATTTTTTCATAATTCTACGTCTTTGTACAGCAAATGTCTTCAAGTTAAAGGAATTTTTCTTTTTTTTTTTTCAGACACTCTGACGGCGGCAATCATTGTACCAGTGCAACAACTTTTTTTTTTTAGGAGGTCTGGGAAAAATTGCATAAGTCTCTTGTGTTTTAATATTTTTCTACAAAAAAAATTTTGTAGTTACTTGAATCATATGTATATATATATATATATATATATATATATATATATATATATTACCAAAGTTTGGAAATATTTTATGCAACTCTTCTTTGAAAAAAAAAATCCTGAAAATCACTTAATTTTTGGGCAGTCACACTAGGGGGAGATCCCTTAAATTAGTTTTCAAAAAAAAGGGAAAATATTAACCGAGTCTTTCGAAGTAGTATGTTGTTTAGTCTTTCGGAGAAAGAAAAATCATCAACGAATTTAATATATTTTTTATTCGACTATTCCGTCAAAAGCAAAAAATCGGGTTTGGCACACTCTGAATTTTACCGTGAAATTACAGGGGCAGAAAGATGCGCACTTATCTTTCGCTATATTGTACTAAAGGACTTGCGAGGCCCCTATATATTGATAAATGCCTCCTTTTTTCATTTAGTCGGAAGCGTAAATTACGCGTGTTTAGTTAGCTTTAAGCGTATAATATTTTTGAGTCGAAAGAAAGGAGGGAATGGACTCGGCGTCCTCTCCCATCGTGCCCTTTATCAGCTGTATTCGGGGATTTCCGATTAGAATGAAGAACGTGCCCAACAATATAGGAGGAATATTAAATTTAAATAAAAACATTTCGTAATTTTAAACTGCCGTAAATTTTTTAAATTAACGGATAAAAGAAACACTGGCATCTCTTTTATTAGTATTGACGGTTTTTTTACCGGTAATTTGCGCTTAATGTTAGAGAAACAAGGAAGGCATGAAACTATCAAAGCTAATGATTTTATTATTATTATTTTTTAATAATTCAGCTGATGTAATTGAACAATCTTTTAAATATGTAGAATTCGATAGCGATATGATTAAAATGTTTATACAGTGTATTATTGTAGAAACATAAAGATTAAAAATTAAAAATTAAAAATCTGCATTAAAAAACCCCGCTTTCGCAATTTTTTCTATATCCTCCATTTTTGGAATGCTTGAACTGTTGTGGTTTATGCCCGATTCCATCTTGAATTTTAGAAGATGCAACCAGCATCGCACTTGACGGACGAACTCCTTTTAAACATTCTGATAATTGATACAACGGCGGTGGCGATAGAGTATGTAAAGTTAACGTACAAAGATCAACGGTGTTAACTGTTGACGACGATACGGACACAACTGATCGGCTGCATAGAAAATTGCTTTGATCTCTAATCGATAAAATCGATTCGTGATTCAACCGACGACAATGTAGCACTTCGACTCGTTCAATTTCGTTGAAATCCCTTAAAACAACATCGCCGTCGTGATTATGGTGATCACTGTCTATAAAACTATTAATCTTTCTATCATCATCGCTATTATCATTACTATTATTACTATTAGTACTAGTGTTATATTTATTGTTATTATTTTTAATGTTGCACTTGTTATTATTGTTGTTACCGTTATTATTAATATTATTACCATTGTTACTATTGCAATTGTCTTTACTGCTCTCACTGTTACTGTTACTATCATTACTACAATTACTACTATTACTGTTATCATTATTATTATTATTATTGTTACTGTTATCGGTGTTATTATTATATCTATAATTATCACTATTATTATTATTATTATTATTATTATAGTGATTACTGTTATTATCATTATTATTGTTATTATTATTGTTATTATTATTACTATTATTATTATTGTTACTGTCGTTGATAAGTGATATTGCTTGAGAATCTTGCCATTCAATTACACTGCTTAGCAACCCGATGTACCTGAAATCAGAATGTTAATATATACCGTATTTTTCGTCTTATTTATTATACTTGCATTAATTTTATTAATAAAAATGTTTATACGAACTTTATACATTTAGTTTCCAATAAATTTTCAATATTTTATTATTTATTTTTACATTTTATCAAATTTAAAAGAAATAAAACAAGAGGAAGAGATAAAACATATACACTAGTCCCACAACGAAGCACAAGAAGTGCTCAGGCAGAAACAATCCAAATGAAATATAATATATCCAAAAGAATAATAATAATAATAATAATAATATATATATATATATATATATATATATATATATATATATATGTATATATATAAAAGAAAAAACAAAAAACATGCATATCCATATTATACTAAATAATACCAAATTATGTTCACATGTCCATTTGTGTAAATGATTTGCGCATGAAATTGTATATAAATATGTCGACGCATATATGTATATATATGTATTTTGCGAATGTGTCCATATGTGTGTGTATGTATGTACTTATCTATATGTATAGGAATATGAGTGTGTGTTTTGTGCACAACCTGAAGAACGTATTATTCTGAGTAGCTTGGGAGATTTTGTGAAAATTCGATTCTGTAATGTTATTTCGCCATATTACGTCTACTCGCACCGTACGGGAATTGCACGGTATGGTCGTCGGTATAATAAAGAATTATTTGTGGCAACTGATATTATAACATAAATAGTTACGTAACAAAACTAAGACCGAAAATTACGGTCAAACTGTATGTGCGTATTGAAACTGTTTCTGACGTAATTACCTCTCTGTGTACAACCGCTAAAGTTCTTTTAATTTTTATTTTAAACAAATTTCCTTTATTATGATTCCGACTTTTTTTTTTTTTTATATTCGTGCGAAATACTTTTTTCTTTATTAATTAATTTCTTTTAAAGTTAAGGCTTCGCAGCGTTATTAAAAGTTAAAATTGGCTTATTTTATAATGTTGGAATGGCACATAGTTCACGCTCTTAAATCAGATAATTATATTTATATGCTTTTTTTGTTTATATATATTTCATCAAGCTGCATAATGAAACTTGCGAGCTGGTGGATGGGAATTGTTTGTTTTTTTTTCTTTACTTTATTGCCGATCAGTCTGAGTAGAGTTGACAGGGACTATTAAAGTCGGAGAGGGTAACAACAACTGCATAATTAATATATTTCGCGGTATGAAAAAAAAAAAACGAAAAAGAAAAGAAAAAGAAAATTACTTTATAGCCATACGCAAAATTTCATTTTTTGAAAGTTTCTTGTCGGGCGGGTGGGTAGGTACCAATTTTCTCAGCTCCGCGAATGCGCCGCTTACGTTTTGCTGCCTCCACCGTTCTCTGGTGTTGGTGAACATTTTGCGAATAACCACACGTGGTTTCTGTGGACAAACTGGAGATGATGTTTCGTCTTCTGAGGAAAAATCCTCAGAGAAGAATTCATCTTCTGACATGGAGTCTTGTGATTCTTTTTTTTGTTTGAACGTGGGCGAGGAAGATGTGCTATAATCAGTGTGCTCTCCATCTTGAGATGAACTATTGGTTAAATCAGTCTGTTGCAATTTCATCTGAGCTTGATAGCCTAATATATTAAGTTACAAAATTATTAAATGCAGATGAATAAATAAATAAATACGTGTACATCTCTTTATTTAATATAGTGAAAATATATAATATGAACAAAAAAATAAATATTAAATTTCGACCTGTGACGAGCAAATATATTACCTACAATTGCTTCCGTTCTATTCTATTAAAGGCTACTAGACAAGTATCATTTGTAAACTCGCTTTTTCACAACCGCCGTCTTTTATCTCCCGATAAATAAGTCGTCATTTCATGTACGTTTGAATTAAAAACAGCTTACGTTCAATAAAGCCTTCTTTTAGTATAGATTGTTCGATCGCATTTTGTTTTTGTTTTTTTGGCTCGTCAACCAAGGACTTTTACTTAGAAACAAATAGTAAGGAAAGAAGTCGGTTATATTTTAATCCGATCAGAAATCTTTGCTAAGAAAGAACAAATAGCAGGAATAATTAAATTGAAAAGGAAAAGACAGGATATAGGAAGCACAATAAGGAGCAGGAAGCCCGAGCCTCAATACAAATAGAAATACTCGTACAAAATGTTCCACAGAAAGAGATGAACATTGGAAGAACACATGATCGGCGTCGTAAATAACTGCATCAATCATCAAGATGGAGGGGACAGTATGGGGAGGAAATTAGGAAAAATCGATATATCTAGAGGAAGGCAGCAGAGAATGGCCAAAACGCATAGGAACAATGGAAACAATATCGGGGAACATCGAAGAGAGGGATGCAAAAGAAACCACGAATATAGGAAGGAAGAGTAGGCTGAATAGACAGATGAAATGAATAATTATTAGAAAAGGGGGAATCATAATTACCCGATATACCGTGATCTAATATGAAAGCTTTTACGTATCGATAGGAGGTTGATGGAATTTTATTAAAAAAGAAGGTGAGAAGAAGCAGCAACCCGAGTACCAAAGAATATCAGCCGCTTTATTACCAAATATGCCCGAATAGCTAGGTACCCGCAGCAAATCAATATTAATTGAATGGAGAGCGGAAAGATTACAAATTGTGTGTTACCTTTATGTTTTTAATAATTCTCTTTTTTTTTTTTTAATTTAGTTTAGAGCGTGTTCAAGTTGCACGCAGCGTAACACTTCTTTATAGTGCCATACTTAATTCCTGAGCGTTGGCGACTACCTATTCGTACATCTCAGCTGTACAGACATAAGTATTAGCGTACTAGATAATTAATATATGCAACGCAGGTGTACACACGCAAGACTACATTCGGAACTGATAGTGATCGTTTGATTTACATCGTTATACGAATGTAGTCCCGTGTGTGTCTGCTGTGTACTGACCTAGCGCGCATATTATACGTGGTGGGTTGCCATTGCCTTCTAGGTGATTATTAGCGATTATTTATTTTATTTAATTCTTGTAATAAGTTCGTCGTCGCTCGGGATCGAAGTGACCTCCATATCGGAAGTTAAGCTCTCTAGCAACTAGGCTATCGCGATGACGACAACTAATTAGTTTATATCTGTTAGTTACACATATTGTTTACGTTTATTGTACAATAAGTAAAATTTAAATACACAACTATATATATATAAACAATTAATTAATTTTTATTATGAAAAAAAGAAGGCCGTCACGGGACGCCCGGCAAATGTGAAACATCATAATAGATGGTTAATCAAAGAGTCTATAATTAATAAATATGCGTAATAATAAAATGTAAAATAAAAGTATCAATACCTGACTGCTATGATATGTCTCAAATTAGATGTATTTTGGTAATTGCGAGTTTCAATTATAGTATCACCTATCGCTTGTGTCAGGGCCGTATCGGAAAGGGTCACGATTCACCCCGCGACTCCCGAAATGTCTGCGAAGTAATAACTACTTGAATTAAATGGACCGAAATTCAGAATAAATTTATTTCTTTTCACAATTTTTGACAAAAGAAAAGAACATTGAAATTTTTATGAATTCTATGGGAACGACTATTTTTTACTTGTTTTTATTGTAGTGTTCAAAAATTGCATATACAATAGTTGACTATAGGGTTTTAGTATACTATTTATAAATAAACATATTTCATGATAATACACACACACGCACACATGCATATATATATATATGTGTGTTTATATATGTATGTATGTATGTACGTATATATATTTATAAAAATGTTTCCGTACCTCCACCCCGCGCCGATATTTTGGTCTAGATACGGTCCTGACTTGTGTTGTTTGTGTACTGCGAAAATATAAAATAGAATGGTACTATATTAATAATAGATGATTTACTAAGCTTTAGTTTGAACTGGTGGATAGTGTTTTGTCAATCGGTAGATTCTGTGTCGACGTATTTGACATTGTATTGCAGCCTGCTCTTATACATATACAAACGGCGACGCGCCGATATACTGTATCAAGTATATTGTAGACGAATAGTATAGGAGCCACACACACACACACACAAGCGGTTAGGGTTCGAGGGCGAAGTGGGGGCGGGTCTGACGGAATGAAAGCGTGAGACGGTTTGCCATCCGTTTTACCCCCAAGGCACGCCATTAGATGTTTCACATCAAAAATACCCGCTACACGTTTCGCAGACAAAGCTTCATGACGACGGGAGTTAAAATTTATTAATGAAAATGAATTAATTGTTTATCTACAGTTGTGTATTTAAATTTTCCTTACGGTACTAATTAGTTCATTATTTCTTAAGAAAGGAACCATTCATTTCGCGCTTGCTCTTAGAGTAATTACATTAAATTTGCCGGAAAAATTGACAAAGTAGGAAAAGAACAAGCTACTCGCCTTTTTCTATGATGTACGAATCTGATGGTGGGATGAATTCATTAAAGGAAAAAAGCGCATGGTTAACAGAGAGACATCTTGAAATTGCGTGAAATTTGACTGTCGAGAAATTTTTTTTTGCGATTAAGAGGAATTTTTTTACGATTAAGAGATGAATATGCGGTTAGAGGAGTTGCTCGATATTTGGCTTTATACGCCTAATTCATTTTTCCGCGATCGTGGGTAAAAAAGGAAATTATCGATGTTCACTGCAGATGATGTTTCAAACGAGTCCCCCCCCCCCTTTTTTAACGTTACTTATGATTTATGATTTATTTATTGTGCGTGTAGTTGCAGAGATTATTGCAGTGTGTAGATCAGCGCGGATTTAAAGGTACTTGATAAATTTAGCCGTTCTTACGTAGCATAAAATATCCCCCGGACTTGTTTCGGCTCGTTTAATTAACGCATTGAACGGTGTTCCAATACGCGTGGACAATATTCCAGGATATATGTTAAGCAGTCGGTGAGACCGATAAGAGTTACATTAGAGGCAGGAGAAAGAGAAACTATTCCTTCTAATATCTTGGATTCCATAGGTTACCAAATAGTTGATCAGACTAGGTGTAAAGTAGCAAAAAAATAAATAAAAAAAAAATCAACTTTTCTGTCGCGTTATTCTCCATATTTTATGCTTCAAAAAAAAAAAAAAAATAGATTTCTTTATTTTAAGCTGTATTTCCATAGTGAAAACATCAAAAGCTACATTTCCGCGGCAATTTGGCAAATTGATGGCATTTTCAATCAATCGTCTCCGTTATACTAATAGAAAATATGAACAAAAATAAAAAAATTCTCTAAACAGGGGAGCATTTTTTGACGTTTTTTGAAAAAAATACAGAATTTATATTCACCGATTTTCATCAGGGCTCACAGTAGTCTGAGTGGTACACTTTCTAAAAAATAAACAATTAGTAAAATTGGTCCGTATGAGTTATGCGCGAACAAACATTAAAAAAAAAGAAAAAAATCACACGCGACGAACGTACAACCTACTTCTTTTTTGGAAGTCGGTAACAAAGCTACATTTCCCCACGGTAATTTGGTAAATTGATAGTATTTTAAGTCAATCACCACCCCTATTATACTAATAAAAAATAAAAAGAAAAAAAAAAAATTATCTAAATGGACCACTTTTTTTTCCCGTTTTTTGTCGAATACTCAATTTATATTCAGCGATTTTCATTATTACTTACATGAGGTAGCTGAGTTGAATAGTACTCTTTTTCTAATGGAAAAAGAATCAGTAAAATCGGATCGATTTTACAATATACGAGTTATGCGCGGACAAACATTAAAGAAAAAGAAAAAAAAAGAACATACACGACGAACGTATAACCGCTTTCTTTTTGGAAGTCAATAATAAAACATTAAATAAACTTAACTCTCACAGAATAGTATCGCTGTTATATAAAAATTGAAAAAATTGAACGATGAAAATAATATAATCAGGCCTGGATTTAGAGGGTCCAGGGGGGCGCTGCCCCAGGACCCGCCTTATAAAGAGGCCCCCAAGGGACACCGACTTTCGACATGTAATAAAAAATTAATCTATCATTTGTCATATACATCAACTTTTTTTTTTTTTAATATATAAAATTAACTTTACAGAAGCACTTGTGCATTTTTTAATACATTTATTTCTTAATAATTTTGTATCCATTTTTATTTCCTTCTAGAGGAGGAAATTTTGTAATAGTAAAATTTCGAGTTCCATAATTTGTTTTAAAGTATATCGAGTCGGAATCTACATTTTTAGAAAATGTCTGTATGAATGTGTATGCGTGTGTACACGCGCAACACACACACACACACACACACACACACACTGTCCTTTTATGCAAATCTTTAGTTAAAATTTGTTGAAAAATTCATTGTTTAAAATTATATATGTATATTATATATTTTTTTTTTGACATCGAAAATTCTACCTATTGTCTATATGATCTTTAGTTTTGTTTACATTAATAATTACGAGTATATGTTAATTCGTGAATTCAAAATAATGTAATTAAATTAAATTAAAGAAAATTTAGTTATTCTATAAAACTGATAATTTTATCGCTTCCGAAAAGGGCCCCTAATATTTCCGTAGCCCCGGGCCTATCATACACTTAATCCGGGACTGAATATAATCAGTGACGATCAATATGGTCGTCGAAGTCGGCAATCTTTTGTAAGTTAAGCACTCTAAAATTACGCAAAAATAAATCTTTCGGACATTTTTTACCGAAATCTGTTTTAGGCGCAGCCTTTCTGTTATACAATATGAAAAATAGAGTTTTTTAAGGATTTAAAATAAACAACATTCACAATTCAAAATAATAGTGCATGTTGATGATATTAGCTGTAATAATTGTTGATAACCCACCCGTGTTAGACTAATTAGAGAATAAACAGTGTATGTATCTAAAATAATATAAAATTTTCTGGATAAATGTAATATTTTCGTAAATATAAAATCAACGGATTAATTAATCGTACGTAAATTTATAATTTCAAATTTGACTATTGTGTAATACATAATCGATAATATATATTTAATCGTAGTATAATAGAACTAGTGAAATCTTGACGAATTTAATACACATTCGGAGCGAACGAAATAATCTGTGGAAAAAGGGCAACTTACACTGCGTATACCTAGTATATTAGAATTATTATTAAGTTTTATAATATTTTAAAAATAATCGTATATATTGCTGAACATAAATAATGTGATGGTCGCAGTGTTTTATAATTAAGCATATAAATCGGATTTATTAATAAATGTATGATATAGATAGTTGTGCAGAAATGGCTACTGTATTGCATGCGTGCCGTGTAATGAGAACTAACACAACTTCACTGGAGAAATTAATTAGAACACGTTCTAAAACGGTATCAAAGCGACGGTGTTAGTCTTACGAGCACGGAGATATACGAGCGTATAAAAGGAGGCGACACAATTACAAAACTAGTAGTTGATCATTATTTTATTATTGCGATTGTGCATAAATAGAGATTGCATTGTCGGCTGTTAATTGGTTCGTTAAGTAACACTTTTGAGATACTCAAAGAACAAATCTAGTCACTAAATTAATTTTATTTTACGTCCAGGAATCAAAATAATTACGGAATATGTGCTAGTCTAAGAATTTGTATCGAATCTGATAATCCTCAATGCAAACCGGTCTTGTGTGCATATGAGACAAGCCTTTTTTTTTCTTTTCTGGAAAACATTTGTTTTAAAGAAATTATTGAAGGAATACATTTGAAAAAAAAAAAAAAAAGTCAAATTACAGGAAAATTTATTCTAAATTTTTTCGTAACTTCCGTACCGATTTTACGAACGAGTTGTACTTGTATTGGCCGTCGCGATAGCCTAATGGCGTAAACTCTTTATTGTTGAAATAATAAGTCATGAGTTCGATTCCCAGCGACGACCAAAAAGAAATAGACTGATTTAATTTAATGAGTAGTTAATGGCCAAATGTCATTTACAGCCAGGCCCCCAAAAAAAAGTTGTACTTGTATCATAATTAATGAACAAGATTTTATATTTTCACGGAAACGTCCACAGTCGACAGTTTAACGAGGTAAACAACTGCTTCGTAACAACGCCACATCAATATCCGGAAAAAAATGTTCGAAAAATTCAAGTCAAGTTCCGCGCTAACACTAATGTTATGCCTGTAACTTGAAAAAAAACACAAAAATTCTACTGATAATCTGATAATCGTGGTAGCGTATCTTAGCATAGAAATAACTTTCCTATGCACTATACATATTTCCGTCGAGAATATTTTCAATTCCAAATAAAACTTATGCGGGGCTGCGCGAATCATACTCACAAAGCAACGGTTGAGCTGTTAAAATTTCTCTCGGCATATATTTATGGAGTAGATACATAATTACGTGCGTATCCGAACGAATATGCTACATGCAGTAAAACATATACATCAACCGGGAGCGGGGTCAAGTCTATGCTCGGCTACCAGCAGAAGATAACTTTCAATGTTGTGAAGCATAAAAATTAAAGTTCGCTAAGGTATCACGGAATTATGCTTTTCACAATGTACTAAGCCTGACGGGACGAATGAGAATAGGGGGGCGAGTTCGTTTCTCTTGGCCGCCTTTACTCTACCAGATTTCTCTGGTATAACCAATGTACTCAATTTCAGATTAGGTATAAACACCTGGGGCAGCGACTTAGATCCGGGAACGGGACAAGTCTCGAGACGGTAAAGAAAATATCTCCAATGGCGGACTTCAGAAAAAGCCTATTGAAGAAGAAAGTCTACTGTAGTAGTGTGAGAAAAACTTTACAGTTTCGAAACATTAGCGTGTGTCTATACTATTATTATAATTATTATTATTATTATTATTATTATTATTATTATTATTGTTATTATTATTATTATTGTTATTGTTATTGTTATTATAACAATATCAAAACGTTTCTTTAGTAGAAAGTGGTTTTCAGGTATCGTTTACAAAGTTACTAACAAAATGGTACATATCTAGTGAATCACCGACGACGACGACCAACGTAATACTTCTAAGACATCCAAGTTTTTTGTAATTGTAAAGTTCATGATTGAGGCACTCCCCCGCGGCTGATATAATAACTGGTTGGATGAGCTATTTCTTTTGTTTTCTTTCTAATTTCTATGTAAAGGTTATTTTAGGTTCAAATTATTTATATCATTCATTTCTGTACTTATTATATACATACGTACATTGAGATGTTTCACCTACACGGAAATACACCATATATTAACAAAGTAAAATCAATTTAATTTTATTATAGCCCTCCGTATATGTTAAAATTTGATCGAATACTGTTTGCCTTATTACATCTTAAATCAATCGATTTCTAGAAACCGACTAATTTTTCATTATCAAAATCGTTAGAACCATTTCTAAACCCATCAACTCTGCATATTTATATACGCACGAATACCACAGAAATGCTCATTTAATAATATACCTACATTAACTGAGTTTTGCTCGAATCTGAACTTGTAAATCAATTAATGGATTAATCACAGGCAGTTAAACATTTAGCATATTAACATTCTCGTATGTCACGAAAGCTACATTTTTCTATACATTGCATTATTCGTTTTTAAGGTTCAAGTATAAAACGGGGAAGATCAGCTAGGATAACACGGATGGATCAAGTAAAAATAAGAACGCAAATGACGTATAAAGAGATCAAGAACACATAGCACAAGCAACAGGAAGGAATGGAAAAAGATGATTGGCTAACTACAACGACAAGAGCAAGGCCGTTTACATGGATGGGATGATATTTCCCCACACATTACAGAAAATAAAAACAAATATTCGTAAGCCAGAAATATTATCGCAAATTATTATTATCATTCGTCGTATGACATCATAACGATTTCCCGTGTACATTAGGGAATTGATATAATGTTTAAATATATTATGCAAAGCGTAAATAAATATATTTCATCCCGAAATGAGGATATTACGCCTTTTTATCTATTTTCAGTTACCCTATTATCAAAAATAAATGTATTATTTTCTACCGAGGTTAGTAAGATTCTTTCCAATAAACCCCGAAAGATAATCGCTAAACCGAACACTGATTCCTTGCCGCCTTAAACAGTTGCCTGTTTCACATAGGATTTTCTCGTAAAAGCTTGCCTAATCGATTTATAAACTAAAAACCCCTATTGAATTCCGTCAAAATCGCTAGAGCCGTTTCCGAGAATTACATATATACATATGTATGTATAAAATTTTCGCTCATATTATGAGGTATTATGAAAAATGTGCTTTTTAGAATGGCAAAACAGAGAATAATATAAAAAAGTAAAATTATGAATAAATGAATGTTAATTTCCGCGCCAATTATCGACACGAACTAGCCGAAATTAATTATTTTAGTTTAAAAAGTGACACGAGTTTAATTATGACATTTTATTAATACGTACCGGGCATTCTGCTCTAATCAATCTCTGTGCAACTGCAAAATGATGTGCGCGAATTAAACTGGAATAGAACGAAATTTTTCAATTTATGAAAGAAGCACGGAGAACGTAAGTAAAACTAGCTCAAACATATCTCATCAACCACCGCGGATGGTATATTACAAAGCGGCGCTGTTAACGGAACGGTGGTCCCTTCATTCGATTTCAGCCACACGCACACATACATAAAAATGCATACGTATATATAAATTGGAGAAAAAGGGGTGTGTTCCTTTTCATTTCTTGACGCCTTCCTGTTGGTGGATTGTCAGAAAAATAGAAATTAGAAACGCCTACTTAATTCTACAATCAATTTTCACTGAAAAGAAGATGAAATTAAACTGGGGCCTCCCTCGCACAACTGTTCTTTGCGAATGTGTAATAACAATAAAATCTCCAACAATCGTGAAAAAAAACAAACCTAAAAGGGATACAGTTAAGAAGCGCAGTTAAAATAAACATTACTCGACAAATTACTGATTTCTCGGCGCGCATTTAACACAAAAATATTTTCAACCAGAAAACATTCGCTTTTAAATTATATTTGCTCAAAAGAAATTTAAAGGTCATATGCGAACTTCTCATTTAAGGAACAAAACCGATTTTTGTAATGTTCCAAAAATCGAAAAAATCAAAACGCCGGGCTCAGAGAAACAAAGTCACATTCCCTAAATGTGATAGAAGTAAAATTAAGTAAGTGCCATAACCTTGATGGGGTATCGGCGATTGCGGAATTAAGCTTTTCATAATGTACTTAAGGGCCTAATGGGGATCTGAATAAAGAAATTAAGGCTAGTTCTTTTGTCACGACCTCCGTTACTTTTCCAAAAAATTCACCGGTGTAACAACCAATATTCAATTTCAGATTAGGTATAAACACCTGGGGGATCGACTCGGATCCGGAACAAGACAAAAAATGTGATATAACAGCGTTTATATGATTAATATTAGTTAATTTAAAAAAAAAAAAAAAACGTATTCATCGAGAAAAATTATATAGTCAATTAAGACCTAACTCTTCTACTATAAGAATTATGAAAGAGTTAGTTGTAATTGATTATATCATTTTTACACGGTACATCAAATCGATAAGGAAATATATGATTTCGCATATTACATTAGGCGTAAGAATGTCATTCGAAATACTCGTAAACGGTTCCATTCGAAAAAAATACTTTACTCAAAAATTCAATTGCACGGTAACTGCATGCGCAGTAATAATATATTATAGTGGCATATGTTTTTAATATAATAGTGTTGCAAAAAAGCATCCGTGTCAATTTAGAAACTTTATTCATTTTTTTTTTTATTGAAAATTTCAGCGATATTACGTCGTGGAATGTTGATCGATTGTATGTGAGTTCTGATGAAACTGAACAGTACAATTTCGAAAACATTTTTAAAAATACTCAGCGATTTTATCAGCTTTTTAAGAGATAAAACTCTTAGCTTTTTAAGAAAACGTGAAAATAGCAGATTTACTTTTTAGAAGTTCAATTAATTTAAAAAAGAAAGGAACTCTTAATTTTATACATGGTGCCCCCCTGAGTGTGAAATATAGAATGTATGTCCCAGACTTCAAAAAACGTAATCAGATTTTAAGCAGTGATGTGGCATTTAAATGATTCTCAAAGCCGTATAATGGATCGATGAAAGTGCTGCCTATGTATTTGTTTTTTGTTTTTTTTTGACTTAATAAAATTTCTGTTATCCCCCAAGCACATCAAGCCGTTACTAAAATTCGTAATATGAAAGGCATCTAATTGTACGCAGAATTTTCGATCTAAATGAGTCTACTGCACATAACTACAATTTGTTTACGGTATATATATACATATGCACCGATGTTTGTGATGTGCGGTTTAATTGATTCGCGTTCAGTTTAGCTGATAAGGATTTTAACTCAGTGAGTTCGTTTGATAATTTAAATCTATTGAAGCGGTTTACTTTCGTTTTTATCTAGCTTATATATCGTGTATATGTATACATATCTCTAGTAGCGAATATGACTAGTTTCGAAAATACTTATTTCGACACTAGTGTTAAATACATAGATGATATTAAGCAACTGCTTAATGAATCACGCAATATGAAAGTAAAATTAAAAGAAGGAATATTTCAAAAAATTGCTAACCTGGTAACAACTTTAGACTTGTTAAATACCCATGTAAATAAATTAAATAGTAACTTCAATGAATTTAAAAAAAATACAGAAAAAAACATAACAACTATACAGTTTCCGAGGTTATTTCGGATAAAATACCGTCTTATTCTTCCAAATTAAAAACTAAGTTGCTTACAAATAGTAATTTAATAACTAAAAATAAATATGAAACTTTAATTATCGAAGATACAAGTAATTCAGATGATAGCAATTGAAACCATGAGTTAAACAAAATCAACCCAAGCAAAATCGGAGTGGATGTTGGATTTGTAAAACAACATAAACGTCAAGTTATAATTGGTGTTAAAGATGTAAACTAATTTGATAAAAGCAAGATAAAAACCAAAACTGCATTAAAAAAGGACCCAATGATTACGGTAGCTGGTGTTCATTCCTCAACTACAGAAGTAGATATTAGTATGGCGATCAACAACAAAACTCGTAAAAATTCAAAATCTGTTACGTTAAAGAAGACCAATGATGGTAAACTACCCTGGATCCTGATGCCTACCATATGTTAATAGAGGCTGGTTACATGGTTGTGAACTAGTCAAAATGTAAAGTGTACGAGTATACTCCGATCATCCGCTGTTTTAATTGCTTCCGTTTCGATGAAAAATGAATTTAAAACTGATCCAACTCGTAGCAGATTGGATGAAAATCGACTTAAAGGAAAATGTAATAATTGTTTTTCGCATGTCTGTTTTCAGCGTGAGAAAGAAAAAGGTAAAATTTCTCTAGAAGATAAGAAAAATATTATTAATAATATTACACACAATACTTTTTCCTATGCTTGTCCATTGTATATTAAAATCGTAAATAAAGTAAAACATAATATAAATTATGGCTAATATTAAATTTAGATTTTGCAAAATATAAATCACTGCAGCGAAGCGCAATCAGTAGGGGAGGCTGGGGACAATTGAAACAATTTTCATATTTTATTTTTTTACAGCCAAACTATATTTATTTTTTAAATTAATTTATAGTATATTGCTTGCACAATGTGTAAGGTTTGTAAATATATTTACATGTTTGTCTTATTCCCATATAGTCAAAAAATATTGGAAAAAAACTGATAATACTTTAAATGTTTCAATTGTCCCTGGTAGGGGAACGGTTGAAACAGAATCCAGGGACAATTGAAGCAACAGTGATGAATAATACGCAACTATTTGAAATATTTATTTCTTTTATATTATAAACGATAAAAATCAACTGATACCGGATCTTTTACATTATTCATGCATACCGACTACTAAAAATAATAATGAAATATTAAATCACCACATCAAAATAAAAAGTTAATGTTCATTAATGAAAAATAAGAAGAATTGCTTAGATAATTCGAATTACTTTATGAATTATTCAGAAAGACAATTATGGCGTATATAGGATAATTCTTGTCGAGTGCATTCCTCGTGGGACCATTTGTGACATTCTTTGTATTGGACCGATTTCTTTTTAGGTCGGCTTGAACCTTAGGTTCCAAACAAACCAAACAGAATTTTTTTTTTTTTTTTCGGGCACGTCAACAGTGGCTAATACAGAGAATTGTCCATTATATAAGGAAAAGATTAGAAATTGAAGAGATAAAGAAGGCTAACAAAGGAATTATATTGAGAGGAGAATACAAGAATGGCATGGGCACTAAGGCGCAGACGATTAGAATACAGGGTAGTACGTTCGGAGAAAATAAAGGGACATTTGAACAAGACTTGATTCGCATCGCAGGTATAATTGGGCTCTAGAAAGTCAAAAGGACACAAAGATGATTGAACGAGAGAAAACCGGAAAAGAGAAGCCGGAAGCCAACTATGATTGAACCGCAGGCGAACTATGAAGGAAATAATCAAACTGCTAAGACAGTTATTACGCCGCTTTCATCGATATTATAAATATCTTTTGCTTCATAACATCCATTAAGTTAGCAAAAAATAGTTTGATATTATTAACATTAAAACTCGTAGTTCTCGACAGACTTGTAGCTTCAGCACAACGAATTGAAAGCTCCGAATTACGTTTCATAGAACCATTAAACCAGTCTACTCCTGCTAGGCGATTTATAATCCACAATTCTGGCACATTAATTGAATACTTTATGGCCAATTCGTATGCCAGTTTTCGTACTTCTTTCGACGATAATCTATAAAATACATTAGCCGTCCTAATAATATGTGCAGCAAAAATTTGTTCCTGCTCTGCGTTGAATACGCGTACTTACGCATCGGTAACCCATGGTTACGGGAGTCACAAATCGTTCTTCAGTTGCTTTTTTTGTTTTATAACATATCTACTCAATGAGACATGGTTCAAATCTAATTTTTTTGCAACAGATCGTATAGAGAGATTATTGTCAAGATATAGGTTGTGAATCATAATTTTTTTTCCGTATTCATGTTAGCTTTTTTCTTATACTTCATATTTTTTTTATATCGAGCAATACAAAACTCGTCCTTGCATAAATTTTTATGGCCACAATGATGTAAAAATCAAAATTCGTTTTACTACATTTTAAATGATGTTATAACTTTTTGGCTTTCCATTTAAAATTACCTTTTTATAGTTTTTGTACCATTTAATAACATTTTTGTCAATTGTTTTTATAAACAATACCATTTACGAGGAACAATTTCTCGTACGATCGCAAAAATTAACTAATTCAGAAACGAACTATGTGGAGAAATAAGGGAAAAGTGCTTGAAAAACACATAACGTATAATTTTATACTTTCATTTACCGTTTCAATTGTCCCCATGGTAGGTAATTTAATAAGGTGTTCTCTAAACTGACTAAAATTTTTACAAATACTAATAGCACTATCAACAGATAAAATATTAAAATATATAATAAATATTTTAAAAATCGGATATTTATCTTATTTTTTGGTGTATCATAATTATAATCGCAGTACAAAATTTTTCAAACACAACGCTGAATGGGTTATTGCCAGTTTTAGTCAATGAACGAGTAGTAATTGCAAACTATATGTTCGAAACAATTCATATCAGTGTTCACACGAGTAAAAAACATATTGGTAGTATTATTTTGGAGAATGTTTCAACTGTCCCCAGTCTCCCCTATTAAATTTAAATAATCAACATAACAGTAATTACTTATGTGTCATTTGCGATCCTTATCTACATGGTAATGAAAAACAGTACAATGTTCTTATTGCATACTAACGATAAGTATGTTGCTATTTGTAGTAATATTAACACGCCAGTACTCGCTGCGTGAGATTTTCTCGGTCACATGTCTGGATGAAATAGTGTTACCTGGGGTATACGAAGGCAAGAAAGTTGGGGCATTGTATAGCTGGAAGGGAGGGCCACCGCTAACTAAAGGGCACCCTATAGTCAAAGTCAGTCACCTATAGGCTTCGGAAGAAGGTATATTTGTTTTCGTTAGTGCTGAGTTGTGAGAAAAACTCTCACACGCGAGTGCTTTAGTTTCAATTTTTTCGGTGCCTGTGAAACTTTTTCATGGGCATGTGGAGGGTATCATTTGCCATGTAATTCTGAGTGCTGAATCGATTGATATGGGTTCCATAGCCGTGCGAGTACATACGGGTGACTATGGGTGAAAAATGGGTGTAAGAGTTCGGTTTTTCGATATTTTCCAGAATATAGGCATGTTGGGTATCATCGTTTTCTATGTAATTTCAGACACTGAATGGATTGCAATTTATTATGATTTATATGATTTTGTTGAATTAACGTGATAAAATAAAAATCAGAAGTGTAATAAGTTGATTATTTTAAAGTTAAAAAATTAATCTTGTATGCGGATTGACATATTTCAATAAAGATTATTAATATATGTAAGTAAATATTATTTTAATTTTGTTGTTTTTTAAGTCAATTTATTTTTGAAGAATATAGGAATATTTCACGACTCGGCCGTATTTATTGATCCAAACATAGACTGTTGCGTTTCTAAGTATACCTAAAAGAGGTACCAATTGAAAAAATTAACCGAAAAATGAGAGCCTTAATTTTTGGAAGTTGGAGTGTAAAAGTATAGTGAAAAAGTAAAAGAAGAGAATGATGAATGAACAAACAATTATTTTCAACCTCATTGTTCAAAAACTGGGTGGTAGAGTTTACACAGAAATCCCATGTGAAAGAAAATCTCACGCGCGAGTACTGGCATCTTGCTATGCCTAGCGAGTACTAGCGGGTTAAGAACGTTAGTAGTACCGAAATTTCAGATTACATTATTAAAGTTAACGTGCAAAGGATATTGTTATTTTTGGAATATACTTTCCACCTAATACTGACTTAATTTATCAATTTACACTACTGCTTAAACATATAAAACAAAACTGGAGACATAACGGAATAATACTGGGAGATTTTAATTCGTGATTAAAATTTATGGGAAGCAAAAACTTCCAACACACGCCCAAAAATGCACAATTTGAAGATCTTGTGTATTCAGGGAATTTAACAATTAAATATGATTATAATGTATATACGTTTCAAAACTACAATGGACAAAGCTGATAGATTATGTTCTAGTAAACTATAACTTTAAGTATAAGTTGTCTAGTGTTATGGTTCAAGATTTTCACTTGAGTGACTATAAAAATATCGGTATTGAAATTTTCGATACAATTACTATTAATAACGATAATGAAAACAGCACTACTTAGGAAGTTAAGAATACTTCTCAGACGGATAGTGTTTGGCAAAATGAAAAAGATTTTACAAAGTAAGATTAGCTCAGCAAACCGAGTCAAACTTGTTAGTCAATGTATTATACGGGTGCTCAACTGTAGAGCGGAAAACTAGTCTCTAATAAGAAAACTGGTGAATGAAATCAGAAAGGCTGAAAGACAAATGGAACGCGCGTTTCTGGGAATAACATTAAATGACGGAATCAGAAATTCCGACATACGAAAAAACACACGAGTTTAAGGATATTATAGCCAGAATTACAACAAACAAATGGAGCTGAGCATGATATGTTTCAAGACTAACAGACGGAAGGTGAACAAAAGAAGTACTGAACTGGCAACCATACACAGGAAAACGGAAACAAGGAAGACCCCCAAAAACATAGTCAGATGATGTAATAAAACAAATGGATATGCAAAGCTCAGGATAGACAACGGTGGAAGAATTTAAGATAGGCCTACATTAAATAGTGACGTCAGAAGGCTGCTTTATGTATGTATGTATATAATGGTGTTTTATATTTTTAAAAACTCATAACTTTTTTGTTCATAGCGTGTTGCACATACGAAATTTTTAATTTACACATTCAGAAGTTGAATCGTCTTAAATGAGTGGAAATATTAGGTTCCCGTGTGATCCAGTGGTTAGGACATCCGGTTTTCATCCAGTAAGAGGTCCGGGTTTGAATCTCAGCATGGGAAGAACTACAATTTGTGTTGAATGGACAGAGAAAGGGGGAAAAAAAGTGAAAATATTCATCGGATTATTCAGACTTTTCAAATAATTATTTTCATATCGTCAAACAATTTTTTTTGTTTTTTACTATTTATTGTATTTAAGAAATTTCGAGTAGTCATTTTGTAAAAAGTAATAAAAATCTTTGCTTCCTACCAAAGACGATCTATTTTTAATTGTTGCGAATTTATTTTAATTTAAAATAAACTTCCACTGCATTACGGTAAAATTTGATTTATTCCGCTTATTTAGTTTTCGGGGCCAATTTCCCAAATCAAATCTCTTTTCGGTTTTCCAGATAATGGGATCTAATTTTCCGGTAAAAGATAATAAATATCAAAATGGTATAATAACTGCGTTGAAATTACTCTACTGTTACAATTTAAGTTTGGGTGCCGAAGTCGTCAGAAAAACTCATAATTTATCTGATTCAGTTTTATCTATTTTTATGCATCTGAAAAGTTTTATTATGTCGAGATAAAAACAACAAAATATACAGAGAAAATCGGTTACAACGACATTCATAAGGTGCGAACAATTTGATCGTTATAATCGTTTTTTTACGTCCGATGTCAAATAAAGTACTATAATTTTTTAATGCTCATTGGGATTTACGAGTCCGAAAAGAAAAAGAGAAAGAAAAAAAAACAACTATTCAATGTTCAATATTTACCAAGTCGTTTCATTATAAAAATTCCTTCCGCGAAATACATTTTTCTAAATAACTTATTAAACAATCATTCGCACGACAATAATTCAATCTTCACCTGTGAGGCCAAGGCGATTCTCCATACTCTAGAATTAATCCTACTGCGCCAAGACGCAACAAACTGTACCATATTTACTGACTCGTTGTCCTGCTTAAGAGCCATCCAAAATCAGTTTACCGAAAACCCTATCATACAACGCATCCACCTACAATTGGACCAGCTCCAATCATAGCATATACAGGTCAGCCTTGTGTGGACACCGGCACATACAGGAATCCAAGGAAATGAATTAGCGGACCAAGTTGCAAGAACCGCGACGACACAAGAATGCCCGCCTGAAATACTTATGACACCTCATGAAGCTAAAATGGTGATAAGCAACGCAGTCAAAAACTACTGGAACACCCTTTGGCTCCAAACGCCGAGCAAACTCCACGAGTTTAGAAAAGGTACCTACGAAATCATGCCAACTCTCAGTAGGCACGAGTAGTGTGTCCTAACTCGTATCCGCATTAGACACACAAACTTGACTCATTCGTTCCTCATATCTAAAAAACCGCCCAACCTGTGTCAACGCTGCAACATGCCTATATCATCGGTGAGGCATCTTTTGATCGAGTGTAATCGCTACCAGCAGGCCAGACAACAAGCGGGTATTACCAACGGCCTTCCAGAGATGTTTTCGGACGCCGAGAAGTGTAAAAAAATCGTAGCCTTTCTCAAAGACATCTCACTATTCCAACTTATCTAACTAGGGCCTTTAGCTGACTGTTTTGATTATTTTGTTGTTTCGCGCATTTTCCAATGTTCAACATAAAATGTTATAATTCTCCGTAAAACCGTAGTCGCTAATGACCTTGTAGTCCAAAAGCGACTTGTAAGTACAATAAATAAATAAATAATAAACAATCATTTATTTATAAACATCGCTCCGTACGTATTCCTTAATCAGTTCTAAAGCACAAAGGCCGAATTTTGTCTTTATACTTGAAAGCACGATGATGAAAAAATAAAATTGAAATCAATAAAAGAATAAAAAAGAGGAAAAAATGATTATGCAAACCAGCATTAAGCCAACTTTTTCTTACCCTTGAGAAAATGTATAATTATTTAATTTTTATTATGACTGATATATTTTTTTTTTTAATATTCTTCGAAATGATACCTACCAAAGGTTTTCATCAGTTTTGTTAGATATATAATAAGCATTTAACGTGTTAATTAACAACATTAGGAGAACTAAGAATGTCTGCTCTATTTATGCAAATTTTATTTTTTTACAGGGAAAGATCGCGGACGTTCATCGCTCGGACAAATTTTTGTCTGCGTGCAAAATGTTATTTGTAATAGCCTATTTTTCGTTTCCATGTTATGTAATTCTACCGATATTCTTCTTTTTTTCTTTTTTTTTTTTTTTTGCCAAGGAATCTAAATAATTGTTCAAAAGGAGCATAACATATCAAATTTTAATCCGGTGCGAGATAGAATGAATGATGGAAGCTAGAATAGGAACAACTGACGAGGGAGGAAATGAGAGAACATAAGAGTCATTGTGTGGAGAAGGAAGACCAAGATCCAAAAGAAGCTGAGAATAGAAGAGAGAGCGTTACGAATAAAGTAAGGAACACTTGAAGAAAACATGATTGACATCACACAAAAAGAAGGAATCTTCTGGGTGAAGAGGAGACCGCGGGAAATAGACAGTAGATCTATTTGGATAGAACGGGGACTGAAATGATTCCGTGGATTAGATTGCGAGTAAGAAGAACGAAAGGTTGTTCGAAAGAGGGCACCGGTAAGGGAGAACAAAATCGCTTGCAATACACTTTCACAGTCGGCTATTAAAAGAAATTTATTCCAAAGGAGGAAAGAAGAGGAAACGATAAAACGGATTGCATGAAGTATGACAGTAGATTCAGCAGAAAATATAGAACAGCAGAAAGGAAGTTTAAAGGATTCGGAGTAGTTACGACAAGGAAAAACAAAGGCGGCATCAACCTTACCAGTCCTCTTAGACCCATCGGTAAAAATAACGGAATGATTGGAATATAAAGAATTTAGAACCACGTACGATTCAGATCTAACCCATAGAGTGAGGAAAGAATTTAACAGAACTTGACATAAATGAAATACGTGAGGAGGATGTAAGAGACTGAAATAATTAAGAGAAAAGTACGAAGATTTTGGTCGTAGGAGAAAATATAGGGAGAAGAATTGGCAAGACGAACAGAAATGAAAGATAAAATTAGAATTTCGTTTAAGAGTGAAACGCTAGTTGCGAAAAAGTGAGCAGTAAACAGCTATAATCCTATAGGAAAATGAGGGAAGACGTTTAATCAAGAAACGATATCCTAGATAGGATCTTCCGCAGATGAACAAAGAGAGTGATTTTGATTCGGAGAGGATGGCAGAATTTGGAGTAGATTTACATGCACCCAGACATAGACGAAGACAGGAATTTAGAATGCGGTCAAGCTTTAACAGGAGCGACTTAGAAGAGTTGCCGTATATATAGGAACAGTAGTCCAACCTAGAAAGAATGAGGGACTTTTTTTTTTTTTTTTTTTTTTAATGAGGGACTTATACAATAAAGAAAGAATGTAAGGGTCACCACCTCACCTGTATGATGAGAGCGATTTTAAAAGATTCTCGTCTCTATAACCGATATGTTGTTGTAACCGTTACCATGATAACTAATTTTTACTACATTATTATAGTATTTATTCCACTATGAAATGTGTGTCATGTTACTTACTTTTCTTTCTTTTTATATATATATATTTATATATTTATTTTCTTTTTATTCGAATGTTTGCAATAAGTTCGTTATTTATAATATTTATAAAATAATATTGTACTTAATTATTATTTGTACCGATCTGTTTTGAAGCCGATAGCTTCAAAATCACAAAATGTTTACTGACGTTAGTTTGCGATAAAAACAAAATATAGAAAAATTGATTTTAAATGAGATACTGATATATAATTAAAAAATTAAAAAACATTATATGGTAACAATAAAGATAAAAAAAATTAGCATGCAAAAGAATAATAACCAATAAAATGATATTAACAAAAAAATAAATAATATAAAATATAAGATATAAATATTAAATTATTTAATAATGCGTAGTGAGGTGGTCAAAAAAATATTATACATTTAATATTGAATAATGAATTATCATGACTGGGTAAATATGGTTGAAACAGGTATGTTCGGATTTATTGATATAATGCCTTTTTAAAGTTTAAATTATTAATATATTTTAACATAAATAAATCTAGTGGTTATTAAATTTTTTTGGTTATTGATGATTATTGTATTGAAATTTCTATGTGTTTGTTCAATTCATACCTAAATACATGTATTACATATTATAAGTACAAATATTCATTGGCGCACCCAGGATTTGTCCCTGGGGGGGGGGGGAGCTAAAAGAGTAGCACATAGGAAAATGTAAATGTTGAGGTCGAACATGTTTGGTATATCTCTATATCTCTCTCGTCTCTCATTTATATATTTATTTTTGTATAAAATGTAAAAAAACTTTATATTTTTATCAAATATTAATTTTTACTGTCAAAAATGTTGACATTATTAACACTGTCCGTTTACTCTCCTTAGGGAGAGCTGCAGCCCCGTAGGAACCCGCCTTGGGTGCGCCAATGCAAGTACCTGAGCTATTATATTTGTTATTATTATTATTATTATTATAGTTATAATTTACACTGTTAATGTTTATTAATGCAACAATGGCAGGTCAATAGGTGCCAATACAGTCACTGAATTATAGGCTAACGTTTTAATTTAACACTTATTGACTTTACGCAATCAAATTCTGTAAGACTATATGTAGATATTTTAGCACAAAATCTAATGAAATTGAATAATTGTGTAATGAAAAATAAATACATTTAAAATTGAGTCATATTTTTAATTTTGGAAAAATTGTTATCCTTTTTTTTTTTAAGTTAGTAATAGACATATATCCTGAGCACCCACTCACAATGTTAGGTTGTTGTGTCCTAGATGTATTGAATATGATATTGTAAGTTCAATTTTAATATATTAGTTATTTTACATATTGTAGGATTTGTATAAGTAAATTTTATCCAGTTATTATTATTATTAATAGTGTGTTTTTCTTGTGTTAAACTTTTTGAAAAATTCATTATATAAAGTATCCATTAAGTTAGGATTATAATTATTTTGAGTATTTATTATTATTAATTTTATTAAATTTAATTCATTAATTCTTTCTTTATAATTTAATGGGATATTATGTAACCTGAAGGAACGTGCAAGAAAAGGTGCATATTTTTGTGTTTGTTGGGGTAGTTAAAATTGATAATTATGTCAGTTATAGTTTCTGTTCTATAAATTAAAGTTCAGTTTAAGTAATTAATTCTGTCATGACCGATTTCAATCGTATACTGCAGTTGTTTATTAATTGAATTTAAGAAGTTTAAAAAATCCTTGTAGTACGTTCAATCTTGTTGAAGTATACATCAACATATCTGGAATAAAATATTATTGTATATTTTTAAGTTTTCAGATATTATTTTGATCCTCATAATATTAGAATAAAATCTCACGATCAGTAGTAATTGAAGAAATAGGTGATTCCATAGGTATTCCTGTTTTTTTGTTTTTTTTTTTGATGGTGCACTAGTTATTATTGAAGTTAAAATAATTTTGATCCACAATTACTTTTAAGTTATTAATTAATTCATATGTTGTTTTAATATTTTCTTGATCCAAGTTACTTAGACTATTTTTGTCTTTGTGCAGGGTTTTTTCGCCAGTTTGGGTCTTAATTCAATAGTGGCCACTTCCCATGTTTTGTTTATTTTTTTTTCATTTCGTTTTATTGCTATATATACGAAGTGGATTAGATCAATATTATTATCGTTTCGTTAATGCGATCCTAAACGAATATATTGCCGAGTTTTTATTATAAATAAATTATTATTTTCAGTATAACTAATCTCTTTCACTCATTCGATTACAATAACGTGTATTTTCCAGTAATCTCTTCTGCTTCTCACCAATGCTTTCTATTTTTTCGTAATTAAAGCTCATTCAGTTCCTACGATGCGTCTTCATTCTTACACTTACGAATGTTATGTTGCTGTTATCACTTAGTTATTGTTAATTAAGCTTTATTATTATATGTAATTTAGGGAAAAAAAGATAATAATCAGAATTTTTTTTGTAATGCATATTATACTTTAAGCTACTTTGAAATTTTCGGCGGTGGTGCATTTTTGTCGGTTATAAAAATGTTTGTAATAATTAATATCGTTTGATAAAGTTTCCTAATGATCTCATTTATGTTGCGTTATTAGCGGTAGAAAAAGGGTTACTTCCACTTTTAACACAAAGGGGTCATACGGACGGACAAGAAAACGGTGTGAACGGATTAATCAAGCCGACGACGAGTCAAACAAACTTCCACTTAATTAATTTAACTGATACTCGCACAAGATCAGGTGTATAAAGGATAATTTTGTTATCGCCACTAAACGAATTTTCATTTCTATGCGAACGCTATATATATGTACATGTGATTAACCCTTTCCATATGAAAATGACTGCTATTATTTCGTTATGCTGAAAGTTCTTGCAAATTACTTTGCTCGTACAGGCGCGCAAAAGACAACAATACGGAACCAAACGACTCAATCCACTAATGCATAAAATTTGTGTCCCCAACTTGTTTCTTTCTCGTGGAAATGTATTGAAAAAAATATCATATTATGCTTAATTAGCAAATGTAACGTTTTCCTGCTTTAATTGTCGTGTTTGTGTTTATACATCGTTCTATTCTTCACAATACGCCGAGTTAATTATTCAGTGTTCAAGACTGATAAATAACTGAGTTTGAGAATTAATGATAGTAAGTAAAAATGATCGAAAACTAAACAATTGATTAATATCCTCCGGCGAGAGGCAATGACAAAAACTGCATACCTTCATGTGCACACACGTACCGCTGTATACACATTTGACCACTTTAAAAATCAAATAATTACAATTTTAAGCGTAGTTACGCATTCTCGTGTACATATGAAATAGTTTCACGACTATTACCGATTTGTAATAAGGGAATTGTTACAACATGAACGACCTAATGCACTTTATGGGAGTATTATCATTGAAGTCGCCTCTCGTGGAAAGTAAAAACCCCCTAGTGTGCAACAAGTTCCTATTTTTTGGGCCCTACCTTTCTCTTTATGAAAGCTGACAAAGTATTTTTTGTTTTAAATTCTTATTTCCACTTACAGGAGTACTTCTTATTTTATATATCATCATCGTGTCACCTAGAAAGAGTAATGACTACTATTTATCCTTTGTGTTTCAGACATATTTGTCGGCCACTGCGGTTCGATCATCGGGACTTTATTTGCCGTAAGAACGTAGTCTCTGACATCCGTTCTTTGCTCCACTGTTCAGTTATTCTTTCTCATAGAAACGTATCGAATGTTGTTGGGCCTTAAAATTTATGCGGCATCGAGGATATCTAGATTTTCGAATTCATTCCCCGGGATCTGAGTATGTGCAAGAACCCACAGAAACTCGATCCGGTAGTCCTTATGGTCTAGCAATAGCAGAGTACTTTGAATTTTTTGCGCGATTGACTCTTCTGCATTATTATTATTATTATTTCGTAGACTTTGTATGCTGGTCAAAGAATCTGTAATAACCAGTATCTTTTTCTTTTCAGCTTTAGAACTATAGTACTCCTGGAAACCGAACAGAATTGCAAACATTTCTGCATCCAGTGCTGAACAAGCATCATTTAAACGGACTTCTACTAGTAATTTCGTAAGCGCACGCTGCTGGTGACAATTTACTTATACACGCCTTAGATCCGTCTGTATATACGCCTTTATGAAATCTCGATATCTGTTAATCACCTCAATATTTAAGATCTTCTGTGAGTGTTTGTGAGTTATTGCACTCTAATAGTGATACGTTTATCTTTACTGGGTACACTTTCCGCCGGACACGGAAGGGCAAAATTATATTTGCATAGCATTTTGTTTACTTTTGGGAGTACAGCGTTGGGGAAAGCAGGTTTGAAGGGGCAAACAGTACATTCATTTATTCTATTTTTGTACTTTCGTATTTATAAATTTAATCAGTTACCATATGTATTTCGTTTTGAAATTAACAATATATATATATATATATATATTAATTACAATGTAATTCTTAGGCTACCCACCATTAGAAAAAATGTCCCAATTTTATGTAACGTTTGTTATATTTTGTAGGATTTTTGTTATTGTTATTTAAAAAATGTCACAATTTTATGTAACGAAATATGTAACGAAAAAATGTCTTAATTTAATATAACGGAAGGTAAATGTTAGAATAGGATTTTTGTGGTTATGTTATTTTTTGTGTGTGTTGATGCTAGTAAGAATTACGTTGTAAATTTTGATCATTTTATACAAAGTATAGAAGAGAAAGAGACAGGAATGAAAGCAGGAGGGATCAAGGGGCACAGCCCCTTGCGAGGCCAAAGTGGCCGAGTTTTTATATATATATATATATATATATATATTCATATGGTCGTCGTGACAGCCGAGTTGCTAGAGCGCTTGGCTTCTGTTACGGAAGTATCCGGTTCGATTCCGGGCGACTATAAAAATTATTCTCGCTCTTTATAGTGCCATACTCAGCTTTTGAGCGTCGGCGACTACCTATTCGTACATTTCAGCTGTACAGATATAGGTAGTGTACTAGATAATTATTATATGCAACGCAGATGTACACATGCAAGACTACATTCGGAACTGATAGTAATCGTTTGATTTATCGATATACAAGTGCAGTCCCGTGTGTGTCTGCTGTGTACTGACCTAGCGCGCGTATGATGTACGTGGTGGTTTGCCATTGCCTTCCACGTGATTATTAGCGATTATTTATTTAATTCTTGTAATAAGTTCTGTCGTCGCTCAGGATCGAACCCGTGACCTCCGTAACGGAAGTCAAACGCTCTGCCTTTGTATAACGATGTAAATCAAACCATCACAATACCAGTTTCAAATTTAGTCTTGCGTGTATGCACATTCGTACTGCATATAAACAATTTCCTAGAATGCCTATATCTGTACCGTAGAAATGTACGAATAGATAGCCGCTGACGCTCAGGAATTACGTATGGCACTATATGATGATGATGACTTAATTCTCTCGGAATATATATTAGTTTTTTTTCATTAATTACATTTTATACTATGGGAACCGTTGGCTACTGAAAAACTTATTAAGAAGTTAGTATATAAAATATTCGATAAATCGTTTCATCCGTCGTCACATTTTTTCATTACACCCCTTGGTAATGCTTTCTGCCATATACCGTTGCAGAAATATTAACGTTGAAAAAAGTACGTCGATTTCTTTTAATTACCCAATATTTATCCACCACCTGACGACATGAGTGCTGTGAAGGAATCAACAAAGTGTAGGCATTAGCTTTTATCGAATGACTATGTAGATTGAACTGTCAAGAAAGCGACACTGTTATAAGATTTCTGTTTATCTATTTTTTTAGATACAAAGCGGGGACGAAATACACAACCATATCAGCTGGCTTGAATATAGAAAGCCACACCGTATTAGTAATTGTTAACTATCTTTGCGCTTTCGGTAAAACCACCGCGGTATGTCTGCCATACTCCGGATCACTGCGTGCAGCCTCGAATTTTTCCGATTTTTCTGCCTGTATCAAAGTGTCCATATTCACATCGATTCCGTAAACAATGTTAATCATCTGTTGCTCATTTGACGACCGCACAGTTTTTCTTTTTGAAGAATCAATTCATTATTAATAATATCCTTCCGCCTTAAAGCCTCTTTTATGTTACACGGATGCCGTTTTGTTTGTAGCATTCAACATTTATTGTAAAAGCTAGATTCTACTGCACTTCATTGCGCACACATCTATTTAGTGGTTAAATGCATCAGGCCCCCCCCAAAAAAAAGAAATTCAAGCTTTATAATACTAATAATAACAAAGTAAATTATACTAAAGGGATTATTTTATTATATAGGGCAGTCATTTTACCAAATCTACTATATAGTGTAGCATAATCTACGCAGATATGATTAAACTTAAAAGATTTCAAAAAATGTTAGCAAGTTATCAAAGAATATACTAGAGCCATTAAATTAAATCATGTAGAACGGTAAGTTATTTATTAGCGTGTCAGCAGCTGGAATTATGCCGGTGAAATTTGAAATTAGTAAACAGATAAATTTATTTCGTATTAAATATTACTACCTGCTTGTGTAACTTCAATAATGCCTATTACGAAAATGGTAAATTTACTTATGAGAATTTCACGTAAAGCGCAGTTTAAAAGATGATTATTACATGACTATTACCTAACACGCAATATCAGACCACGCGGGGGTAATTGTTATAACAGTATTAATTTATATTCCCTAACATTAATTGAGTAGAATGAACTATAAAAATTACATACCAAATTTTTTTAACGTGTACAATTTCTCACATTGAGCACGCTCATATCTCTTAGCTGGATGTAATAGCACACTGATTTCCATTTTCAGTGCTCCCCGCAGAATTTTCAATTGTTTAACGATTTTACCGTTACAGAAATTAATTTCCGTAAGCAATATATACACTTATATTAATTTACCGTACTCAATGTTAAAGATGATCTGACACCAAAAATTTTATTGAATGGGTCGTTTCAACCTCACCATCATAAAATTTGTACTACACTAATGCATAATACATTTACGTCTCATCGGTAATATCCAAAGTGAGAATCCCCCCCCCCCCAAATCATTGTATAAAAAAAATTAAGCAAAGTTAATATTTTTCTACACGCCGTGTGCAAAAATACCTGCGTAAAAATTACATTGATTTTCATGCGAACGTAGAAAGTATGCCGTAACTATTCTGACTTGCTTTGATTTGAATGAAAAAACGGAAAGCTTTGTATAATGGTTGTTTTTTAAAAGAAATGTATTGGAACGGTGCTGAATAGGCTGGCTGTTATTAAAAGTAGAAACATATCTCAGCTGCCGGTACTTTGTGCAATTTCACGTGTAATCGCGCAATGTAAGTCCTGTTCGCATTGCAGTCATATACCATAGAAGCACTTAGGCGTCGTGCACATATGCATATCAACGTGTTACATAATCTGTTCCGCAAGCCGACATGTTCGCATCAGAGTCATTCAGACAAGTTGTAATTTTGCTCGCTTTCTGACAAAGCGAATACATTCTTTACGCGCTGTTTGTATGTTGCTTGCCCACTCGTCCTCTCGCTTACTCTGAACCCGATTAATTTTAGCAGGCCAGCCGAGTTCTCTTTCACCGTACCTAACGATATCCTTACGGATTCATTTTACTCCAACTCGTGCTAATTAAAATATAACCAAACTGCAGCAGCCTTACAGTCTATTCGTTCTATTCTCGCACACAACGCACACGCTGCAAGTTGCCACCTCGTAATTACAGTTATCAACCATCGAACGGTGTAGCATTATTATTAATTAAGTGATACATATGTTGTGTTACAGCATTTTTCTAGAAGACTATAATTTTCTCATATCAAATCGCTGTATGTTTACATATTAGTTGCGAGTTTCACAGTTTAAGGATTTTTATTCGATATCACTTTTGCATGAAACAAAACATATTCTCTTTGCTCAATACGTGCGTAAAAGAAAAAACTTTGCGATGTATAATGGCAATGTCCACACTGGTTCAGTTGTAACGATACATGTAATGATATAAAACATCACGAACTTCCGGAGCATAAAAAGATCTTCTTGCGAGAAGCAAGCAGTATTAAAGTTTCCAACAACATAGAGGGCAATTGCCTATTTCTGCGGCATACTGCGCCACTTAGGCGTGAAATCAGTTCTGATAAATTTCATCAGTTTTTGTGTACATTGCACCCAAAGCATTATTACGCTATAAGCACCTATAAACATCTATAAGCATCTATAAGCATCTATAAACATCTATAAACATCTATAAACATCTATAAACATTTATGAACATCTATAAACATTTATGAACATCGACCACGGCCGAATACTACAAGAGGTAGCTTTTATACGTAATACAGATACATTTCGTATTGTCAAAGGAAAAGAGGCCAGTTTTGTTATATTTTTCCACTTTGAAAAGAAGAAGCTTCCAACTATAGCGGTATTAGCCTAGTTGCTAGAGCGCTTTACTTCCGTTACGGAAGTCTTGGTTTTGATCCCGGACGACGACGGAAATTATTACGAAAAATTAGAATAAAAACACTCGCTAATAATCACGTGATGGTGAACCACCATGTATACCATCATATACGCGCTAATTAAGGCTTGCGTGTGCACACTCGCCTTGCGTATAGCAACAGTTTCCATGAGCGCTACCTATTCTGTACAGCTGAAATGTACAAATAAGTAGTAAGGACACTCGGAATTGGGCAATACGACTCGGATACTACCGGTATTAATGTCTTATCATTGAACCATTCCCCCAAATGTTTGCCGCAGTAAGTTAACGAATCGTTACGAAATATATGGAGCTAAATTTTTATAACAAGTCTAAGAACGGGGATATCCAATGCCAATATTATCCTAAGAGTTAAACTTAAAAATGACAACAAAATCGGTAGAACAATTCAATATTTCGATAACGCGATACATGAAATTTCCGGTAGGACGTAAAACATAAGCACCTGATTTATTTATTTTTTTTTTTTTTTTTTTTTAATATTTACTATGGGTTCGTCAGCGAGGACATTAGCCCAAGAAATGGGAATAGAGAAAAAATCAGATTTTTATGAGGCGTGAAACATTCAACAAGAATGTATCAAGCGCCTGGATGACAGAAGGAGAAGGAAGGGAAAGAATAAATGCAGCACAATAGGGAGTAGGAACATTGTTTGATAAGAGAGAGGAGTAAAAGGAAGATTGTTCAGATGAAAGTGATGAACATTCGAACATTATGTGATCAGGATCACATACATGTTGACTGTTAAGAGGATGTAATGGACAATACGGAGATGCCGCGAGAGAGAATCGGAAAAGCAACGAGGGAAGCCAGCTGTGCCCAAAGCGGAGGGGGCATATTGCCGAGATGCTGGAGCGACGCATAAAAGGGAAGTCAAGAAACCAGGAACAGAAAGGAAGAGAAGGCTGGATGGACAAGTAAAAGGAATCCGGGTTTGAGAATGAGGAGTAGTAGGAGTTAAACCATAATTGGTTGTGCGCTGCAGAGGACAGAAGATTAATATTGACGGATGGAAAAGTAGTAAGGAACCTGCCGGACAAAGAAGCTCGCCGAGCTAATAAGTCAACTGACTCATTTCCTTCTATTCCAGAATGGCTAGGGATCCAAAGGAAATTAACCTCGATTGCACAAAAAAGAAAGAGGTCATGGATCAAGGAACGTATAAAAAGGATTACATAATCAGTAGAGTGGGGAGGCAGAGGAGATGCAACAGCCTGTAGCACGCTTTGAGAGTCTGATAGAATAAGGAAATTACGAGAGACCTTCGAAGATCTGATGAAGAAAAGTGCATGGAGGATAGCAATAGACTCGGCACAGAAAGTCGAACAGAAGGAAGGAAGTTTAAAGGACTCAGAGTGATTTAATGAAGGACAAAGAAAGGCTGCACCAACTCCACTTGGGCTCTTGGAACCGTCCGTGTAGATTGTAACGTGGTTAGAATAGTGGGAGTTTAAGGTATGTAAAAATTCCGATCTAACGGCGTGATGCAGAACGGCTGTAGGGGGAGCAGAAGAGTAAAAGCAATTAATTGGATGAAGAAAGGAGAAAAGAAAAATATGGGAGCTTATCGCAAGTGTGAATGTATGGTAAAAATTGAAGGAGTCGAGTAGAAATAAGAGACAGAATTGGTGTTTTATTGGCACTAAATCGCCAATCCTGTAGAATGAGGGAATAAGAAGGAATAAGTGAGGAAGAGGAGATAGGAAGACGTTTAATAAGGAAGCGGTAGCCCAAATAGGAACGCCGAATAAAGAGTGGAGGAATGTGGGTTTCCGCTTGAATAGCAGGGATAGGAGAAGATTTCTGAGCTCCAAGACAGAGGCGGAGGCAAGTATTTTGGACGCGATCGAGCTTGGAGAGCAAAGACCTGGAAGAGTTACCATAAATAAAACAGCAATAATCTAGAATAGAACGGATACAGGATTTGTAGAACATGAGCAAAATGCACGGATCACCTCCCCAGTTCGTATGTGAAAGGGACTTAATAAGGTTGAGCCTTTTTAGTGATGACACGTATATATAGTTAATATGCTTGTGGAACGAAAGACGGCTATCCAAAAATACTCCTAAGTAACGGAAATGGTTAGCCAGGGGGATCGGATTACTATTTAAGGAAAGACTAACTAAGTAGGGGTCAAAAGGACGAAGAGTAAAGACAACAGCAGAGGATTTCGTTGGAGAGATAGACAGATGAATATTAGATAAAGCGCTTTCCAAAATCGTTAAGTAATGTTGCAGCTGGGAATTAGCGGTGGAGATACTACGATGGGTGGAGTAAATGAGGATGTCGTCAGCAAAAAAAAGGGAAGAGGAGATTGTTGACAGAGAAGCAGTTTTTATAAGGTAAATGTTAAAAAGGGTTGGACTTAGACAAGAGCCCTGCGGTAGTCCACGAAAGACCAGTCTAGAAATAGGTTCGAGCGGAGAAGAGAGAAAGATAGTCCTAGATTGGAAAAGGCTAATGACAAGAGCAGAGAAGAAGGGTGGAATATTCAAGGAGAGCATGGAATCGAATAGGGTGGGAAGGTGGACATTATCGAAGGCAGCAGAGACATCGACGAAGGAAGCAATGAGGAATTTTTTGTTGATAAAAGATAAATACACATCTGACAAGAAAGTACTGATACAATCGGGAGGGCCGCGTCCAGGGCGAAATCCAAACATATTATTTGGCAATACTTTATTGTGCTCAAGCCACCAAATTAGCCGTCTATTAATTATACTTTCAAACAGCTTTCTGGCACAGGGAGCAAGTGAGATTGGTCGAAGAGAGGAGGAGTTAGGTTTTGGGATCGGGACAACAATGAAAATATTCCAAACAGATGGAGTAGAACCAGACGAGAGAAATGAATTGAATAAATTTAAGAGGAAACGAAGAGCGGAATCAGAGAGACTTTTTAGTACGAGAAAGGGAATTCCGTCTTTACCAGGAGAAGAATTAGAAGAATTACGTAAGGCAGCTTCCAATTCAGTGTAGGTAAAAGGAGTGAGTAGGAAATGAGAGGAGGTGAGGGGAACCGGGATGCGACAGGATTCTTGGAAGCTAGGAACGTAACAAGGAGCTAAGGAATTCATAAATGGAATTAATTTGTCCGGAGACAGGATATGATTTGAAAGATGTTGAGCTGAAGAAGATTTGAAAGTCTTCGCCATTTTCCAAATGTGAGTGAGAGGAGTGGAACGGGAGAAAGCGGAGCAGAAATTTCTCCACGAGTTCTTTTTTGCCGTTTTAAGAGTATACCTAGCTTTGGCATTGGCACTTTTGTGAGCGAGAAAATTGGAGAGATTAGGACAGGAACGGAATGTTCTAAAGGTGGATAAACTTCGATCAAAGGCAACTTTGCACTCTTGGTTCCACCACACAGAGGAAACAAATTTGGACCTTTTATGTGTAGGAAGCTGAGCAGGAGGAGAAGAAAGAGTTAAGGCGTTGGAAATAGATTCCATAAAAAGGTCGTATTGAGAAGATGGATTTAAATGCGAAGGAATTAGAGACAGTGAAGAGTCAACGTAGGAACGAAAGATGGGCCAGTCTATCTTAGAGAGAACCCATCTATGAGATTGAGTAGGATTATTCAGAGTAGAATGAGAAAACTGATTTAAGGAAATGATGATGGGAACATGGTCGCTTCCAAAAGTTCCATCCAGAGTGTTCCATGAGCAGCTAAAACCAAGATTGGGAGATGTAAAAGATAGATCAATGGAACTAGGAGCTAGAGGGTTGCTGACACAGGTGGATGTACCGTCATTAAGGAGAAATAGATCATTTTGAAGAATGACATTTTCTAGGATTGCACCATTATTATTATAGTTAGTGCAACCCCAGAAAGGTGAGTGAGCATTCCAGTCTCCGCCTATAATAAAGGGAGTCGAAAGAGAGTTAATGAAAGTAGGAAACGGAAAATCGCGTAAATCAAAATTAGGAGGGAAATAAGCGGAGATGATGTTAAGTGGGTTACCAGAATCATTAGGAATTGAAACGTGAACCAGATTGGGGAAAGGAGGGTTGGGAGGAAAGGACGGTTGGAAGTTGTTATAAGTAAGAAATACGATGTCATTTCTAATTAGGATAGCTGCGCCTCCATAACCGTCCACGCGGTTAGAACTAATAAGGGAGAATCCCTTGAAATAAAGGTCAGATGAGCTTTTTAGCCATGTTTCAGAAAGCAAAGCAATATTAATATTATGTTGATCTAACAGCCTCTCAAGAGAGGGTTTGTTAGCCCTAAGGCTTCGGCAGTTCCACTGAAGGATTTTAAGTTTCGGAAACATTGTAGGGAACCAAGTTATTGGCCATCAACTTAGGAAATAAAATGGAAGATTGAAGAGAGGAGAGTAAGAAGAGAAGAAAAAACTTAGAAGGCTGAAGCAGTAGTAGAGGAAGATTGGGACAATAGGAAATGAGAAAAGGGAGAAGGTGTTCGCCACAGAATAACGCAACTGGGGAAAGATTTATGGGAAGTGTAGGCAAAGGTGAAAAGATCCACCGCTCGAGTAAATTATAATGAGGCCGGTGTCGCAGAAGAATATTACAATAGACATGCCAGTAGGCATAATATAACAGCACCCATCGCTCAAAGCAATCATTGCATCTGGGACCTTGTATGCTATCAACCAACTTAATTAAAAGAGGTAAGCAACACCAAAGAAACGCTGTGTAAAATTTTAGAAAAGGAACAAGAAGCTTCCATCGCTCAAATAAATCCTTGCGAATGGGTCCTGGTATGCTATCAACCAACCCAGTTAAAGGAGGCAAGCAACACCCAAGGAACGCTAAAAGAAAATTATAAAAGGAAATAAAAATAGAAAGCTCCCATCGCTCAAATAAACCCTTGCAAATGGGTCCTGGTATGCTATCAACCAACCTAGTTAAAGAAGGCAAGCAACACCCAAGGAACGCTAAGAGAAAATTATAAAAGGAAATAAAAATAGAAAGCTCCCATCGCTCAAATAAATCCTTGCAAATGGGTCCTGGTATGCTATCAACCAACCTAGTTAAAGGAGGCAAGCAACACCGAAGGAACGCTAGAAAAAAGTTGACAAGAAAGACGTAGGGTAAAAAATATAACTTATTATGTGTGAACAGCCGAGAAAGCGGCAAGCGATGAGGCGCACTATGAAAAATTGCGTTGAGACTGAGGTGAATGAAGAAATCAATAGCATCATTTAAGAGGATAAAAATAGAAACAGAAAGACAAAAGGAGGAGCAAACCGTATAATGGACTGGAAGAAGTGGAAGTACTTCTGCTTCAATATCTATGATTGTAAAATCTGACATAAAGCCTCTAATTTATCTTCTAAATTGGGAATGTCCAGTCTGCCAAGGGCGGTTCGTAGTGTAGCAGCTATAGGGTTGAAAGGAGGAGGAGGGGCGGAGTCACTGAAGGAAACATTATTGGCTGCTGGAGCCTTTACATTGTTGACGAGAACAGAGGGAGATACTGTAGGGGGATTGGAGACCTTCGGAGCACTATAACGATAACCTTTAGTGCCAGCATTGAGCGTTAAACTTGAATAATATTTGTTCAAGGGATTAGGAGACGCAGAGTTGGAAAAGTGCCTTTGCGTAGGAAGCCTGATATAGGAGGAAGACGAACTGCTGGAGCCTTTCTGACGTTTCCTCTTAGGGATGGCAGGAGAGGAATTCGCCAAAGCGGGGAAGTTTGAAGAATTTGAAATTTCGGCAAAAGAAAAGGCTGGAGACACTAACTTGGCTTGGCAGATATTTTTTGCCTCGGAATATGAGACATTTTGCAAGCTAATTATTTTTTGAATTTTGACTTGTTCTTTAAAGACTTGACAGTTGGGGTCCAAAGCGGAATGATTCTCTCCACAGTGGACGCAAAGATAGGAAGAAGGCCCACTTTGTTGCGTAACGGTGCATTCCGAAGATGAATGACCACCCGCACACAAAGAACAAATGGTTTTGCTACGACAAGAAGCGCTGAAGTGCCCAAAGCGAAGGCAATTGCGGCACAATTTGGGTCTACGGATCAAAGGCTCAACCTTAACACGATAAGAATCATAGAAGCAGATGTGGGAAGGAAGGAAGGAGCCCTGAAACTTAACTTCTATTACGGGAATAGGAGTAAAGGAATTATCTTTATCGAGGGACCTTTTCTGCAACCTACGAATACTAGAGATGGGTACCTCCGATGAACAATTGGACAATAGTTCGTCAACAGAAATATTGGACGGAACGTCACGGACTACACCAAGTCGAAATAGCAGAGATTGCGGGATGAATGATCGAATTTTTAATTCTTTGTGTAATTCTTCCGAAAGGATGAAATTGTTGGCTTCGATAACAGACGTGAAAATTAATTTTACCAAGTTTTTTCCTGACCTAGAAATGGAGGAGAGACCATTAACTTTTCTACAAAACATTCTGGCCAAAGACATGGGGTGGAGATAGGCAATATTCTTGTCTTCCAGGCTCTCAACAAGAACAACGATCTGGCCTTCGTAGTTGTTTGGAAATACGTTTAAAGAGGAGGTAGCCTTCATTTGATTATCGGTATTAGTAGGGTTAGACGGAATGTTATGTACAGATGAAGTGTCCATGACTGTTTGTTCAACAGTCGGGGACACTGTCTGCGAGTTATTATTAAGAGAAGCAGTGGAAACAGATTTAGAAGAAGACGGTGAAGAATGATTAACAGATGATTTAATTTTATTCGATGATTTTGTTACATCGGAAGCAGTTTTGGTAGTAGAGCGGGAATTAGTCGGGGGAGGCTTACCTCCCCCGTCGGACGCGTCTGGCATTGAATTCAACAACTGAGAGGAAAGTTAACGATTAGCGATATCAGCGATGAAGCTAATACTACTAATAATAATAAAAGTAAAAACTGATAAGAATAATAATACGAATCCGCTTTATCGATAAAATAAAATAGACGAAATTATATACAATAGAGGTAAAATGAACGATCTCACCGATAAAATCAGCAAATATACGAACGCAGCACAGATAAACCACTTTCAATAAAAAAATAAATAAAAAAAATCCTGATTACCACCCGGCACATCAATTAAAAATATGTTTCTAGAAAAACGTAAATCGAGAACACAATGACAGTTAAACGGATGTATGTTAATTAAAACACGAAACAAAATAATCAAACAAATTAATCTAAAAACTTCGATAGGATTATCTGACAAGACTGTTATCCGATTCAGATACCGAATACTCATTATAGAAAACCTAAAATCAATTAAACATTTACAAAAATCTTCTAAAATCAAAAAAAGCACGGACAAGAATATCGAGCGGGGTTACCGCTTTTGTGAAGTAGCCCTCACTAATAATTATTATCGAAACGGCTTAAAAATAAGTAATTTCAGAAACATGTTAGGTACTATACCTACAAAGAGTAGCAAATGCGGAATCCCTCAATTTCGAAAATCGCATCCTGAGCATAGACAAAAAGTGTTGCGGGTTAACATAAAAGGAAAACAACTTTTGCACAAACAATAAAAGGATAAACTTATAACACTTCTCTCTAAAACTGAATATGATCAACGGGGAACATTTTCTTATTTCAATGTCAAGTAAACCTGCGCAAAATTAGGTTTATTAGAAATAGTTCCGGAAAGCTCAAACACCTGCTAGCTGTAATAAAGAAAAATAGTGTACTATTCCGGATCACCAATCGGGATTTAGAAGCAACCATACTAGAGCAGTACGGATATGCTCGTATGTATGTATACAGTAGTTTAAAAAATATCAGACAATATTGACGTCAAAAAATATTCTTCTGTATTATTTTTTAATATAATATAATAGTCGTCAATAGGGTATCTAGCGTTGGGAACTGCTGTGTAAAGTCAGATATTTACTTTCAATGGACTACGATTTCCGGTTAATCAAATCATATCTCCAAAACAGATTTTTCCGTATCAAGTACCCCAGGTTAACGATTTATACGAAGTCTAACTACGGGAGATATATTTTTGGTGACAGACTTCTCGATTAATTTCCACGTAGACAACTTTAGGTCTTATTGTCCACTCAAAACAGCATCAAGAAGGAATATTAATAAGGTTTCGCCGAATACATTTCGAATTTGAATGACGAACCAATTTGTACTCACAATGTTCGATTATTTAGTTTCCCATAGAGAATGGACTCTTTATCTTTGCTATTTTGCCCGTGTATCCTGTCTCATGTATAAAAAGGTTTAATTTGCCGCTTTTAAGTTATCGATAGTAGATTTTGTCTTGCATCACCTCCGGCTTGTAGGAATAGAAAGGAGATTGTTTCGTTCCAGAAAATATAAAAGATATTCATTAAGCGGCTTCTCCGGAGTCATTAAGATGGTTTGTTAAGAAGAGGTGAAAGAAATTTTCATCATCCGATTTTGATATACCAGCGCAGTTAATTTAAGATTATCTGATGTTTTACTACCATATTTCCCTATTTAGTTATAAGCAGAGCATATCTCTCTACATGTAAGGATAAGATGCGCGCTAAATGATAAACGTATGAGTCAGAATTTCGCGGGAAAAAAGGGACATAAATTTAACTCGAGCCTGGCTTTAATGTAAAAATTAACAGCTTGCAAACACACGGTTCCCCTGCATTAAGTTCATCGTAAATATCTGCTTTATGAGAAGTTTTCTCGCGGCAAAATATTTCCCTGGAATTAACTTTCCTGCAATGACACATATTCGTAAACTTTAATTCTCTTCAGCACACGACTTCCAAGTTTGAAATCTTTTTTCGAATCTTCTTTTTTTCCCGCTTAAATTATCGTTAATTTCACCACACCTTTACATGAATAATGCATTCCGATTACCGCATATGACCGCTAACATTTGAAGACGATTTGTCAGCCATCTAAGAAAACTGTGCAAGTTCAATTTTTTTTCGACCTGAACAGTAGGCCAGCTCTTCTACATTGAACTAGAAGAAAGGAAAAACAAACAAAGAAAAACAAAAACGTCACCCGACAAATAATTTCAAATCAAATTTAATTTATTTACAAGCAAATTAAAATATAAAATTGTAACCAAATTAATATAACCGCGAATACGCAAAGAGTAGAAAAGAATTCAAAAGAAAAGGAAAACGTAAATACAATTATATAACGAATCTTATTAATACAAAGAGAATTGAACAGCGCTATGCCCGATTATCCCCCTTCAGGGAGCAACAGGTGTATGTACACAATAGAGGGGTGGAAAAATACTGCTAGCCATTAGTTCATACCCAGGAGTGCGCATGTCTACGATTGCCGAAGCCCGACAGCAACTAAATATTAAGCGGTTTGTATGTTCAAACAACTAATTTACGAAATTGCCGGTCGCGATTTTGCAGTTATTTTTCGAGCTTGTAAATATATCGTATCCGAAAAATTTAGTTCATACGTGTCATTTCCGGAAAATAACTACTTCACTTTTTTTTTAGAAATTCTTTAGGGACCTAAAATTCGGTTACAAAGGAAAACTCTATCGAATTCTTTGCAAGGAACCGGTGACCTCGTTGCCATAAATAGCTTACATTTTCGAACGGCATTACAAATTAATATTCGATACTATTCCGAAAACGGCGGGTAATTTTCTTTTTTTACATTAGGAGAGGCCTAACATTTTATGGAAATTTAAAAACCGCGCGAAAACAGATTATTCCGTTTTATTTATCGCGCTATCGAAATCAAAAATTGTCCAACGCAAGTCGGAATAGATTTAAAGTCGTTCTTGATGGTTGATTAGGCACGAATAATCCGCGCTGCGTGTGCCGCATACGGTCGGCCGGGAATCTAAACACGGTCATGCATTAACTAACAATTTGCTAGCACGCGACTGAACGGATTGTCCGCGCGTACGGTTGATTGTTATTGACGCCTGTTTCAACCAATATTTACACCTTCACCCCTTATTTATAACCGCAGTGTAGCGAAAGTCAACTTTCAGATAAGAGCAAATTGATATTTCGTTTTTATGGCAGATAAGAAGTCATCGATATTTTCTAAAGAATTACGCAATTACTTATTTTACGAACTCGGAAAAAGGAAGGTTAAAAACCATTTACCACGTTTTTTCGAAAAATAATAAATAAAATGTTTAAAAAAAACAAACCAAAAAACATAAAAATTTAATAAAAATGCACTGAAAAGTAAAAAATCATAATTTAATAAAAATTCACTAACATATTAAAGTCGGTGCCTGGTTTGTAGCTATGCCCGTGTTACGGACGAGCATCGACTTCAATGTGCTAAAAAGTAAAAAATAATTATTCGATAAAAAATATATTTCAGAGTAATGTTTTGTCTTAAAGTGATAAGATCGACGCTCGTAATTCTTATACAACACTGATTAATCAGAGACGGCATCACATTCATATTACAATATTTAGGAACAATTTAACGAATATTCAATGCAGTTTTTAATTATTATTGTAATATGTAATATGAATGCTACTCTAATTAAGGTATCAGTGTTGTATAAGAATTACGATAATATCACCACTTAAGATATATTTTCTAATCGGGAGTAATTGTTTTTTACTTTTTAGTGAATTTTTATTAAATTATGATTTTTTAAATTTTTAGCGCATTTTTAATAAATTTTTATAACACATCTTTCTAGTCGGTATTTTTTTTTTTTTTAAAAGAAAAACATTTTATTTTATAATTTTTAGCATTACATTTGAATTTCTTTCTTGCTAAACAACTTTTTCGTCACATTATTCTTCATATTTTATGCTTCAAAAGGAAAGTCCATTTCTTTATTTTATTTTAAACTGTATATTTTCACATTAAAAACATCGAAAGCTACATTTCCACGGTAATTTGGCTAATTGATAGTATGTTAAGTCAATCGCCGCCCCTCTGTTACACTTATAAAAAATATGAAGAAACTAAAATTATCTAAATGGACCACTTTTTTTTTACGTTTTTTGACAAATACAGAATTTATATTCATCGTTTTTCATCAGGACTCACACTGGTCTGAGTGGTACATAAAAGACAAAGAATTAGTAAAATTGGTCCATATGAACATGAGTTATGCGCGAACAAACATTGAAAAAAAAAAAAGAACGTACATCCTCCTTCTTTTTGGTCGTCGGTAACAAAGCTACATTTCGCTATGGTAATTTGGTAAATTGCTAGTATTTTAAGTCAGCCAACCCTGTTATACTAATAAAAAAGAAAAATAAAAAGAAATATATATCTAAATGGACCACTTTTTTTTTACGTTTTTTGACGAATACTCAATTTATATTCTCTGATTTTCATCATTACTCACGCGACGAATCTATAACCGCTTTCTTTTTGAAAGTCGGTAAAAAACAATAAAATAGATGTACGAAATGCGGCTCCTAAGTACAATATTATTATTATTTTAGAATCTATGTATGTAATGAAACAAATTATTATCTGCTTCGATGTTTAATTAAAAGTTTCTGGTGTCAGAACGACGATGCGAAATTCGTATTAACATCTTTAATGCCAAGCTAGATCTCGGACAGCTGGTTGACGAGCCTATAAATAAAAAAAAAAAAAAAAAAGCTCAGACAGGACAATACAAAATAGGAAAAAAACGAAATTTCTGGTTCTTCAATATGTTTGGCTCTTTATAAACGCCGGCAAAAAGATTTTGAGGACTGACGCAATATTTTTTTTTCTTTTCTTTTTTTATTACTTTAATAATTAATTAATAATCGTGCGTTTAATTCTACTTATCATATTAAATATTGAGGATTAATTGTAGACAAAAGATAAAGTACAATCAGAGCATATACGGTACGTAAATAATAAGCTAGATAAATATTTATATACGTACTTCTTTACATTTGAGTTATAAATGTTTATATCCATTTTCTGTATTGTCACTTTATTAAAAATTTATCAAAACACGTATTGCAGAAAAATTATCGTTTAAAAATATAATTTTTCTGTAATACGTATTTTGATAAATTTGTAATAAATTGACGAATATTATTACATTTTTAAATCACTTGGCGGTTAATTACGGGGATTAAATTATAAATCGACGTTAATACTCTATAAAGGTACTAAAGTCGTTGTACTCATATTGTGCTGGTGTCTATTATAATCATTTAACTAAATAAACTCCAACTATCGGAAAGGGTATCCTTCCTTAAAAGGGTTGAAATGCCCTCAATTTCTTTTTTTCCTTTTTTGGGATGAAAATGTGTTTCTGGGGGTTCGAAATAAAGGGCGAACCAGGTCCTAGGTCCCAAATGTTATTTTTTAGGCCCTATGGTGCCAAGAAACAGCGTTTTTCATGTTTTCATTTTTTTTCTTGCGTTCTAATCAACGAAAAAATCTGAAAAAATTCATGAGTATATTTTAGGTGATTACTTTTTAGTGGAATTTTTTGAGAATCAAAGAGGGTCAACATAACCTCGAAAAAAAATTGTTCAACTTTCACGCGCGATTTTTACCGTGTTTTTGAATTTTGCGCATAAAATTTTATTCCTGATATTTTAAGAACCGAAAAAAATACAACTCATATGTATTTTTTCAGATTTTTATGAGCGGTAAAACATAACTTAAAATTTGAAAAACCGATTTTTTTTTTACGTTTTTTGTCAATTTACGGACAACTGTTACATTTAATCAGGTAACCAACAACTTTTCTGAATTCTACGGAAAAAAATACGTTGTAAACATGTGTCGTTTGGGTGAATAAAATAAAAGAAAGTCTGTGAAAAATATTTGAATTCGATCCTGACAAACTAAAAAACTTACAAAACGAGGTTTTCTACGTTTTATTAAATTTTCTTGCGTTCTAATCAACGGGGAAAAAAAAATTAAGGGCATTTCACCCCCCTTAATGAAGAATACCCTTTCTAATTGATTTAACTTCTTCATATATATATATTTATGACTGCTTCAAATATTGCAATCCAGACCATAGAACGGGTCTTACTTATCGATCCCTTTGCATAAAACAAGGATCTCTAATTTTTAATGCTAAAAAAAAAAAATAACAATATTATAAGTGAAGAACTTCTCAAACAAGTTGATTTATAAATTTCGAATGAATTTGAAACATGTATAATACTCTGACAAATGGTAAATTAATAAATTCTTTCCTAACGTAATAGAACGTTTTAAAAACAAAAACATTAAACTATTACATGACTCAAACACTCCTTGTTCATGGTTTCCTATTGGATAATATTTCAATAAATTAAACAGTATTGATAATGATAAATGTTGTAATTGTGAAAGTGATGACGTAGAAAATGTTCAACATATAATATACATGTGTAATAACGACTTGAGACAATTGTGATTGACTATGTACTTCAACTAAATGAAATTATTCTATTAGAGCAGTTTCCTGTATTAATTTCTGAATTATTTAAAATTAAACATACATATATATATAAGTGTAATCGCTACTGGTAGCCGTAAGCTAATTCGATAATTAGAAAATAGTAATATACGAATGTAGTTTTTATAATTTTTCGACACAGTTTGTTATCAATTTCATACCGTATTAATTTCTTTTTGTTAATTCTGCAAAAGATTTCGGAAAAAGTTTCTCGATAGGGGCTGATTATCTGCTTATTCTAGGCTACGAACTCGGTGAAATTACTCTCGCTTTACTCTTCTTTTATTACTTAAAACTGACAGGAGCAGAAATTACGGTCAAAGGATTGTGTACAGGTTGCGATTAAGAAAAATAACTTCCGTGAAGGATATTAGAAAATTAACATCAAAACCCGCAGGGAAAACAGAAGAAAAGATAAACGAAATATCTCAGTAAAGAGAATTTTCGGAACTCGCGAGGATACAAATAAAATGACCAGTACACGGATAATATTCTGGCGCCATTGAAGCACGGACACGATTTTCAAAGTGTATGTCATAGTTTCGAAAATGCCGCATCAAATATCGAAAAACAAACGACAATGAACTGAATTCATAAGCTCCTTCGGATGGATACTCGAAAGAATAAGAATAAACAAAAACTGATAAAAATAGTCGGACGGGCAGGCCTATCTGTCTTTTGTGTAGCTAGCCACGCCGCTTTCGCTATGAAAAAGTCTAACAAAGAGCCAAGAATGGAAACCGGCGTTATCCTTCTTTGGGGGTCTCCGCGGTGCGTGCCGGAAAGGAAGAAAAACTTTTTAATTCGATCACAGCGGAGATAAAAGTTGCCAAATTAAAATGGCGACGGCGACAGGATAGACGGATGGGTTTCTTAAGTGCGTTAATTTATTTGTTTTTATTTTTTTTATCTGCACACGTGACGATTTCGATTTGAAAATAAACGAATGAAACCAACTAGCGGCGTCCGCCGGTACTATTATCAATGCGACAAATGAGAGATTGTAAGTCGGCTGCCAGCTGATGAGACCACACTTGACTTCTCAGGCAACCCTTCGGACGCTCTTGTTTTTAATGTCTAAATAATATAATAGGCGACCAGTCTCGACCCCTAAACTGTTGCCGGAGATGATCTGTCGACTGATTATTAGTTAGAGGGTACTCGAGTGCGTTAGACGAACACGTGATGTCGCATAATACCTTCGCCAGTAAAGTCAGCGTTTTACCCTCTGCCGGTTGCCTGCTTCTCGTTATACTGTTTACATTTTTGAATAAGCTTGCTATTTGCATTTCCGTATGTAATTAATTCCGTTCAGTAATGCGACAAATAAGCATTTCGTGTTTTGTCGCTACACCGTAAATGGTACTTTCCCGCGCTGAACTGACGAATGGTATTCCTCCTAATTGTGACCACCCCGTTTCAATTTGAACGCATCATTTTAAAATACTTTCTTTTTTTCTTTTCCTTTTTTTTTTTGCAAATAAATCTTTACTACTAGAAACGGACGTGAAAGTTAAGGAATAATACAGTTCCGAAGAAAAAACAGAAAAGTAGAATAAACTAGACAATTGATAAAGAAAAAAAAAAGAGGAAGGTAAAAAATAAAAAAGATACAAATCTTATCTCTTTTCAAGACTAGCGCTTCAATTGACCAGGTGCTATGCCGATTTTCAGGGTTAAATTCAATATTTCATATTTCAGTTTATAATAATGGACCAACACAGTTCGAACAAAATGAAATTGCAATTATTTTTTTCGCACAATCAACAAGCAAATGTGAGCTAGAATTCATTCCATCGAACAAATATATTCTTCCAAAAACGAAATAATAACAGAAATAAGATAACATCGTAGTACAAATCTGCCTGTTAAATCTGCCAGTGAATGCGTTTTAATCTGCGGACATTGGCAGAAGTGCCGAATAATTCTGACCAATTTCTCCTGATGGAAGATCATGCGGTGCATAGACTCGCACATCACCGAACATTTAATACAATTGAAAACGCCCTCTCCGATTAATGTACATGTAATATCAGTGTTCAAGTCCGATGTCTAGACTAACAGCTGAATTTTATAAATCCCCAAACCGAGTTGATGATACACGTTCATATATCAATAGTTTGCATCAACTAAATTATTAGTCGGTCTATGCTATTGATAATTAAACATCATGGAATAAAACAATAAGAAGACGAGAAGGAAAACGCAAAATAGTTGGGGATCTACAATTAAAGCAGAAGAAAAATTTGTGAATTCCACCTTCGAAATTGCGAAAGTTTTTTTTAGCATGGAACATGCTTTATACGGGACCTAACTACCCGAAAACGTTACGTTGGAAGGGAAACAAATATATATTTAGATAAATATATGCAGATATATATGGGGCTATGTTTATATATATACATACAAGGCCGTGTCCACGAGGAGTCCCCCTGGGGGGGGCTCCATTACAACTTAAATAGATATTATAAATACACAAAAATCTGAAAAAATCAAAAATTTAAAATAAACATTGATTATTTTTTTTAGGGTGTTCTTACATTAAAAAAAGCCATATTATTAGGTACTTCATTAATATTTTATGCATACTAACATGTAATTTTTATTAATGTTTATATGGTAATTCATTTCTGTAAATCATTAATAATAATAATAATAATAATAATAATAAACCTTTATTGAGGAAATTCTTAAACTATATAACAAACATGAATAGTATAAATTTGATATAGAAAAAACTAAATATTAAATTTCCTCGGCCCATGATGAGCAAAGGTTTCCTGTAATCTCTCCTATTCAATTCTATCTATGGCTACTCTTTGAAAATTTTTGTTCAATAAAAAATTACTAAAATCGTCCCTCCACCTTGTCAACTGATGCCCCCTTCTTCTTTTATAATGTGCAAGAAACCAGAAAGTGGCTCTATACGTCCATCTGTCATCCTTCATTCTTGCTACATGACCAGCCCAAGCCCATTTTTGTCTTCTAACATATCTGATTGCATCTATATTATTTTTTAATTTTTGTTTTATCAGTTTGAGTGGTACTTTATCTTTTTTCTTAATATTTAAAATAGACCGTTCAATTGTATTTTGTGTTACCTTTATTTTATTAATAATTTTTGAAGTCAGACACCAGGTTTGACTGCCATATGTTAAACTAGGTATAATAGTCGCGTTGAAAATTATACTTTTGTGGTAATTGTTAAAAGGGCCTTTAAAAATATATTTTAGTGCCCAATACTTGTTCCAAGCTTTCGTTATTCTAGTATTTACTTCCGTTTCAGTACGATTTTCAAAAGATAATTGTTGACCTAGGTACGTTACTTGATTTACTATTTCTATAACCATTCCATTAACTTGTACTATTTTAGCGTTTCGGTTTTCTGTAAATATTTTCAATTTTCCGATATTTATGGAAAGCCCAGCTTTTTTCCCCACATTGTCTAATTCTGTTATCATAGTTTTTAGTTCTTCCAAGGAATTTGACAAGAGAACCATGTCATCCGCAAATCTTAAATTGGAAATTCTTTTTCCATTTATGTTTAAACCTTTGTTATCCCAGTGCAAATTCCTAAAAATATCTTCCAAAGCACAATTAAACAAAACCGGTGATAATGGGTCACCCTGTCTAACCCCTTTCTTAATATCAAACCGACCCTCTACGTCTGTTAATATTCTGGCTCTAAGGTCTTTATACATATTTTTTATTAATATTATGTAATTTTCTGGAACTCCTTGACTTTTAAGTGATGCAAATAAGTACTGATGTTTTAAAGAGTCGAAAGCTTTATTATAGTCAATTAGAGCCATATATATTTCGATTTGATATTCTATACATTTCTCAATGACTTGGTTCATGACATGTAGGTGATCTATTGTAGCGAACGACCTTCTGAAACCAGCTTGTTCTACAGGTTGTTCGACTCTTATAATAGGCTGTATTCTATTTTCTAACAACTTTGAAAACATTTTTGAAATAGTCAAACTTAAAGATATTGGACGATAGTTTTCAATTTTGTGTCGATCCCCCTTTTTAAACAACAATATTATATCAGAGTACTTCCATTTACAGGGAATAATTCCTGTTTTTAAAATTCTATTAAATAGGATCGTTAAGATTTTTATTAATTGTAAACCCAATTTTATGTGTTCGTTCATTATTTTGTCACTGCCTGGGCTTTTGTTGCGTCTCAATCTTTTTACTATCTCCTCTACTTCTTCATTCAGAAATTCTGGTTCTACTGTAGAACTAGTTTCAACAGAATTGCTTATACCGTGATCGTTATCTATGTCATTATACAAATTTTTATAATATTCAGTTATGAAGTTATTTATTTCTTTTCTGTCACATATTTTCTCCCCTTTCAAGTTCATAAAATGAGTTGCCCATTGTGTACCTATACTGAGTTTCTTTTTTAGCAGTTTTATATTTTTACTTCCTTCTAAAATGTTATTAATAATTTCATTTTTTTGAGCTCGGTCCCTTTCTCTTATTTTATTTCTTATAGCTCTTGACACTAAATTTAATTCAATCTTTTCTTTTGGAGACCTGTTAGCGATTTTTAAAATTTCCATTCTTCTTTTACGTAATTGGTAAATGTCGTCTACTTCGCTTATCTGTGGGATATTTCAACTTCTTTTCTTGGATGTGTTTGTGAATGTTGACGTTATTGTTTGAGATATGGCATTATATAGTTCGTCAATCTCTTGATCTCTATTTAAGTTTATCTTTCCTAACTCTTCACTAATGATGTTTTCGTACTTTTCATAGTCTAATTCTGTATTCAAATTTTTTATGACTCTCTTATAGTATTTTTCTTTATCAATTGCAATTGTTATAATTAGCAGTCTATGATCTGTATAGAAGCTGAATTTGTTCAAACCTTTTATTTCGAAATTTATAATTGACTGATTCATGCTAGGTACTAGTATATAGTCTATTAGTGATTTATACTGTTGATTTGGAGATATCCATGACCATCTATTTCCTATTCTTTTTTTAAACAGACTATTTACTATTTTTAAATTGAATTCTTGACAGAATCTTATGAGCATCCAACCCCTTTCGTTGCGTTTCCCATAACCGTATAAAGACATAAGGAGAGAACTTAGAGACCCGAGCAGCTATGTGCGCAAGAACCGGGATTTTGTGAGGAACGAAGCGCCAGTGTTCATTGATATACAGATAGGAAGAAATAAGTTTAGATGAAGAGATCGGGAGGCGTTTAATTAGAAAACGGTAACCAAGCAGAGATCTGCGGATAAACAGGGGTTTAATATTAGATTCAGACAAAATGGCAGGAATGGGAGAAGACTTTAGGGCCCCAATGCAGAGCCGAAGACAGGAGTTTTGGATTCTATCAAGTTTGCGCAGGAGGGAGTTTGAGGCATTGCCGTATAAGAAGGAACAGTAGTCTAGTTTGAAACGAATGATGGATTTGTAGAGAATTATGAGAATATATGGATCACCGCCCCACTTGAGAGGACATAAGGCTTTCAGGAGATTTAGTCTCTTAAGACAAGATATATAAAGGTACTCGATATGTTCTTGGAAAGAGAGTCGACTGTTTAGGAAAAGACCAAGATAGCATATGGAATTAACAATAGGAATAGGATAGTTGGAGGAGATGATGTTTACCAGAGCACGATTATATGGGCAGAGGGAGAAAATAATAGAAGAAGACTTGGAAGGAGAAAGAGAAAGAAAAGCACTGGAGAGGGAACTACTGAGGACTGATAGAGAACAATTAATCTCCTCGTTAGCTGTAGCTAGCACGTCTGAAGTGGAGTAGATAAGGATATCATCCGCAAAAAGGAGAGAAGAAGAAGGAATGCGAAGAGTAGCGATATCGAGGAGATAAATATTAAAAAGAGAAGGACTAAGACAGGAACCCTGAGGCAAGCCGCGGTAACAACGTCTGATTGTTGAAAAGGAGGGAACAGAAAGAAAAAGAGATCTATTTTGGAACAGATTAAGAATAATGGTAACGAGAATAGGAGGAATATTGAGGGAAATGAGCTTAGAAGCCAGTGAAGGAAGATGAACATTATCAAACGCAGATGCGACGTCGACGAATGTGGCAATAGTAAACTTTCTATCTAGGAATGATTTGTAGATGTCCGATAGAAAGGTACTAATGCAGTCGATTGGACCAAGACCAGGGCGAAAACCAAACATATTGGGAGGGAGGAGATTGTTATGCTCCAGCCACCAGACTAAACGATTGTTGATTAAGCCTTCGAAAAATTTTCGAAGACAAGAGGCGAGGGAGATAGGTCGGAAAGAAGACTGGTTTCTTTTAGGAATAGGAATGATTATAAAATCATTCCAGGATTTAGGAGTGTGACCAGAGATTAGAAAGGAGTTATAGATAGCTAAGAGAGAATGCAACGAGGAAGAGGAGAGATTTTTAAGGATTGGATATGAGAGGCCATCTAGTCCGGGGGTAGAGTTAGTGGATTTGTTAAGAACGGATAGGAGCTCATCGTAACGAAAAGGAGAGGAAAGAAAATGGTCTTCAGAGGTAGAGTAGTAAGAGGGGGAACTAATTTCTTCAAGAGAAGGAACATAAGCGGGCGAGATAAAGTCCAAAAAGGAATGAAGATGTGGCAACGCAGGAGTAGAATGAAGAGGGCGCTCGGAGGAGGGAAATCTAAAGGCCCTAGCTAACTTCCAAATTTGAGAGAAGGGCGTATCTCTAGAAAATGAGGAACAGAAACTTCTCCAAGAATTCCTCTTGGCAGCCTTTAGGATGCTACGGGCTCTAGCGTTAGCTTCTTTGTGAGCTAGGAAGTTAGACATAGAAGAGCAGGAGCGAAAAGTTCTAAAAGTGTCGGTACTCTTCCTGAAGGCTGCTTTACACTCGTCATTCCACCAGAGTGAGGAGGCAGCAGAAGTTTTACGACAGTTATTAGAAGGGAAGGGAGGGGATGAGAGGGAAAGAGCAGAATAGAGAGACTGGGTGAAAAGGTTGTATTGAGATAGAGGATCGGAATCAGCCTGAATAGGAGAGAGAGAGGAATCGACTAAAGAACGAAATTTGCCCCAATCAGTTTTGGAGAGAAGCCAATGAGGAGAATGAAGAGGTTTGAAGCATGAAGGAGGTAGGACGTCATTAAGAGTTAGAACAATAGGAGAGTGATCACTGCCAAAAGTACCATCAAGAGTTCTCCAAGAGCAGTTTAGACCAAAATTGGGAGAAGAGAAAGAAAGATCGACTGCACTAGGAGATGAAGGGTTTTTGAAGCAGGTAGGAGAAGAATCATTAAGGAGGAAGAGGTTATGATTTAGGATGAAGTTTTCAAGGATAGAGCCATTGCTGTCGTGACCAGAGCAGCCCCAGAGTGGAGAATGGGCATTCCAATCACCCCCAATGATGAATGGATTTGAAAGAGTCGAAAGGAATGGGTGAAGGGGAAGCTGAGCAAGACTAGAATTTGGTGGATTGTACACACAAGCGATGTGAATAGGGGTAGGAAGGAGATTTGATAGAGAAATATGTGCCATATTAGGAAGATTAGGATAAGGAGGAGGAAGGAAGGAAATACTGTGCGACTGGTATGGTAAGTCGTTTCTAACAAGAATAGCCACTCCACCATACCCGTCTACACGATCAGAACGTACTATGAAGAAGTCTTTGAAGTGGATTTTTGAAGTGGATTTTAACCAAGTTTCAGACAACAATGCTACTTGAATGTTGTAGAGGTCTAATAGCCCCTCTAACGCTTGTTTATTTGCATGTATGCTACGACAGTTCCACTGAAGAATATTTAAAGAATTATTCTGAGACATGTGGTTTAGGAGGTGGAGAAAGGTAAGGAATGAGTGTTATAGGAAAAGGAATGCAAGGAGGAATGGAATCGTAACAATAAAAATAATTTAAGGCGATGAAAGAAAAAAAAAATGGGCTCGCGGAATCTTGGTTATGTGCCAGTTTAGCAACCTTCAAGTTTAATTGCGGCCAAATTCGGAAAAGAGTGAGCGAAAGCAAGAATAGAATAACCTGCACGAACTGGTGTAGGACCAGTTTGTAGGCCTCCTTCTGCTTAACGCCATCACCAACGAGATGATAATTTTCTGGAATGAACCGTAGCGTGGAAAATTCCATATGTAAAGCGTGCAAGTAAGCAATTGTACTGAACTGTAAGAAATACAGAAAGAAGAAGAAGGGTATTGAAGGGTAGAAGGAGAAAAAGAAGAAAAAGAAAAAGAAAAAGAAAATAAAAAATAAAGGAAGTAGAAAACAAGAGAAACAAAAATAGGTTGAATTATTTGAAGTTAACGCTGTTAGACAACAAGGATGAAAGACTGTCGATGAAAGAAGAGGACGAAGGTATATTGTAAGATGCAAGAAGCTCCATAATAGCAGCAGAGAGACTGGAGATGGTTGAAGTGAACTCTGTGGGAGAAGGCGAAGTGTTGGAAAGAGGAACAGATGAGGGACAAGCAGGCAAGAGTGGATTAAAAGAGGGGGAAGACACTTTATTTAGAGCCCATCCAACTGAGGGTGAATGAGGGTGATAAGAAGGGATAGAAGGAAATTGGGGGAGCGGTTTATGATGCGGTTTAGACTTGTGAAATTTATGGAATGTTGGAGATTTTGGACGAGGAAGAGAGGGAACCTTAGAAGAGTTGATGGACATGTTTTGAGAAGGAATGGGGGCTGCAGCCCGGTTGGCATATGAAAAGGCTTGAGTTACAGAATTAGACGATTTGATCTTGACGGCTTCATGGAAAGAGATATTTTCAAAGGCCATGATCCTTTTTATATCTTTTTGTCTTTGCCACTCTGGACAGCGACGATCTGAGGAAACATGGGAACCTTTACAGTTGCGACAGAAAGGAAGTTCCTGTAGATTGGGGCATTCCGAGAAGGAGTGTTTGGATGCACAATGGGAGCAGATGGAGTGGGAGCTGCGACAATTGCGTGCAATATGTCCGAAAAGAGAACAATTGGAACACTGGGTGGGAGAACGAATGCTAGGAGAGACTGAGAAGCGAAGTCTATATATGGATACGAATTGAGGGAGGTAGGATTTGGCGAATTTCAGTTCGACACTTCTAGTCGGAATTTTAGAACCTTCTGAAGAGCGGAGAATACGTCGTAATGAAATGACCGGAATAGAGGATACAAGTCCTTCTTTGATGTCTTCCAATGGAAAGGAAGGATGGACACCGGTTATAACTCCAATCCTATATAACGCATTATGCAGGATAAATGCGTTAAGATTATGGGATTTAAAGAAGGGAGTCTTAGAAAGGAATTCATTAGCGGAATAGGCAGAGGGGAACAAAACAGAGATACGCCCTTTACCCTGTGGGACAATATCTGAAAAAGAGGTAGAAATTTTGTTGATTAATCTAGCCAAGGCTAGCGGATGAAAGTATCCAATATTCTTATCAGGGGATGAATTTTCAACAAGAATTGAAAAGGGACCTGGGTGGTCTGGAGGAAAAATGCCCTGATCGCTGCAGAGATTTTCAGAGATATTAACGGTATTATCATTACCAGTGATATTATTATTGCTGGTGTTGTTATTACTATTAATGCCATTATTACTATCATTAACATTGTCATTACTGTTATTATCATTACTATTACTATTAGTAGTATTATAATTATCAGTATTGGTACTATTATTGTTACTACTACTACTATTTTGGTTGTTATTATTATTATTATTATTATTATTATTATTATTATTATTATTATTATTATTACAATTATTGTTGTTAATGTTGTTATTGTTATTTTTATTGCCATTGCTATTATTATTGTTATTTTTCTTTTTAGTATTGTTGTCGTTTGTATTATAATTGGAGGTGGAAGAGGTCGAGTTTTGGCTTTGGTTGATATTATTCTTATTAATATTAGTAATATTATGGGAATCTATATTACAGTTTTCAATGGCTTTAACGCTATTAGAATTTGGTAAACTAGCCAGATTAGGAAGATCAGGCTGAGAAAGCCGCAGATCCTTGTTAGGTAAAGTCGAAGACGGCGAGAGGGGACCGGAGAGTTTACGCTTAGCAGCAACGTCAACCTCCATTAGGTTGAGCGACATGCTTTTGCTGGCTTTAGCATCCTTGGCGGAGGCCACCGGGCGGCCCCCACTGAACGAGCTCATTTACCAGCACGAGGAGATGTAGAAAACGTGAACGATAAAAAAAAAGAAAATAAATTAATCGCTGAAATATGAAATTGAAATCGAACGAACGTAAAAATAGATAAATGAAATAAATACGCCGCAGTTAAATAAATTAAAACGACCTCACCGAGTAAGCTGATAAGAGATAACAGATAACAATCGGCGTTTCGAATTAACAATAACGCGGAGAGACAACGAAACGCTTAAATTTAAATGAACGGTTGTTACTACAGTCTTCGCTCGTTAAAATTGAAAGAATGGATTCGAAAAATTATATCAGTTATTTTAGTTATTATAAACCGGTGACAATACCGGTACTTCTAACGAGCATGTAGAACAAACAGAATTTTTTTTTTTTTTTTTTTTTTTTTTACATCACACCGGTCCTAAGACCATAATTGACGAGGCTATTATTTTATTTTTATTTTATTTTTTTTATTTATTTATTTTATTTATTTTTTTTTTCATGCTCAGTTGCCCAGTGGCAGCATAAGCATTAGTCGATCGGAAAAACTGATTACTATAATTTGGAGTTCATTCCTTTCACGTCCGAGATGTTAGTGGCGGAGTTATCTTCTGCTTCTGATATCTAATACTGTTTACTATAGCGCTGGATTTTGTTCGTTCGACGGCTGAGGTATTAACGACGATGTTATCTATCGCATCTGACACCTAGGGCGTCACCGGCCCAGGTTCTTTTGAGCCTCCTTGGCTGATCCCAGCGACTGATGTTCGATACCTCTGGATTTTGATTGAGTTGAAGAGCCTCATAAAAGTGTTTGTATTGTTTTAAGTATAAATCGTTTACGTATGGAACATCTAAGTCTGTATGTAGAGTGTGATTCGATACATAGTACGGTGCGTCTACCAATTGCCTCAACGTTTTCGATTGGAACTGTTGAACCCTATTTAGGTTACTCTTCGCAGTGGCTCCATATACTTCTAATCCGTATCTCCAGACTGGCGCTATGACTGAAAGATAAACTAGCCTCTTGCATTTCAAGCTCACCGGTGACTTTTTGCCTATTATGCTGTTGAGAGCCTTAGTTCTTGAAGCCATTTTTTGCCGGATGAACGATATATGACTTCTCCATGTAAGTCTTCGATCTAATATCATACCTAGGTATTTAATATGATTTTCTTGAATTATGCGCTGATTATTTATTGTATTAGGGGGGCAGTTTTGCACGTTTAGAGTGAAAGTTACTTGTCTGGTTTTTTGGTGGTTTAGTTTAATCTTCCACTTAAGCGCCCACTGCTGGATAACGGTTAAATGCTCCTGCGTCAACAAGGATGCGTACACTGGATTTTTGTGCCGAGCAAGAATACAGATATCATCCGCAAAGGTAGCGATTACTGTCGTCCTTAGTACTGGCACATCCGCTGTGTAGATGGAATACAAGAGCGGGCCAAGTACACTACCTTGTGGCACTGATGCCTTTATGTTATTTGACAAAGATAATGATGAGTTTATCTTGACATTGAAACTTCTGTTTGTCAAATATGATATTTGGTAAAATTAGTTTTAGTTTAAATAGTAATCCTTGATGCCAAACGCGATCGAAGGCCTGTTCAATATCCAGGAAAATGGCGTTACAGTATTCTCCTTTTTCTAATGTAGCTGCTATTTTGTCTGTTATCCTATGTACCTGGTGAACAGTTGAATGTCTTCCGCGGAAACCGAACTGATGATTTGGAATAGTCCTATTTTCTGTTATTCTCGAAAGTATTCTATCGTATATTAGCATTTCGAATATTTTAGAAAGCACACTTAAGAGGCTGATCGGCCTATACGATGAAGGATATATTGGATTTTTTCCTGGTTTTAAGATCACCAAAATTATTGATATTTTCCAAGTTTCAGGGTAATATCTAATTCTTAGAATCGTGTTAAATATATAAGTAATTAAAGTGATCGTTTTCGATGGGAGCATTTTAATTATTTCACCTGTTATTTTATCGAAACCTGGAGCCTTTTTGGCTCGCAGCATCTTAATTTTAGTCTGTACTTCTCTAGGTGATATAAGCTTTGTCGGCAATGTGAGTTGAAAAGGAGCCTCCATATGTCTCTCTATTAGTTTATCATGTGCGGAATCCTGTATATCATTGTGTGGTTTAAATATTTGTACCAAATGCTCAGCAAACGTTTGAGCTTTATCAGCATCAGTTTTGGTCCATTCCCCATTTGCTTTTTTGACCGGGTACTGCTTTGGATGTTGTTTTAGGAAAGATTTTGTTGTTTTCCAAATAGAGTTATCTTGCGGATTTAATTGAGAAAAGAAGTTTTCATACCTATTATTCTTGTATATCTGTATATTTTTGCGTAATTCCCTTTGTAGTGAATTGTATAGTTGTTTACCAGTCAATGTTTTATTACGTTGCCAACTAGTACGTGCGCTTCTTGTCGCTTGTATTAACTTTCTAATTTCTACTGGAACATTAAAGTGTTTTTCCTTAATAGTTTTATACGCTGGAGTTTTAGTGGCTGTTTTACAGGCATCTTGGATGTTCTTAATTAATGCAGAAACCGCTCCATCAAGATCCTCATTAGTTTTTAATCTAATATTTAAGTCCGTAATCAGATCCATGTATTTCTTAAATTTCATCCAATCTGTATATTTGTTTGATAATGGTTTAGTTTTTTCATTTATTATTGGTTGTACTGAGAGGCATGTTAATAACGGAGTGTGGTCTGAGCTTAGTTCAGGTACCGTTTTACAAGTATTATATACATGATGTAGGTTTCTAGCGATGAAAAAATCAAGTGTGCTCGGCAATCTATTTGCGTGTGTTGGCCAGTAGGTTGGTTCGTTGGGACTTAAGATTTGAAGATTGTAATTTGATATTAAATTGTTTATCATTCTGCCTCGATGATTTGTTCGATTACAATTCCATCTTGGATGTTTGGCATTAAAGTCGCCACCTAGAATGACTCTAGGTCCCAAGCCAAAGATTAATTGCAGTAATCTTTCTTTAGGTAAGATAATATTAGGGTGACAATATATGCTGGCAATTACTAAGTCAAAATTTGAGGTTCTAATATTTACAGCTGAAATCTGATATGCATAAGTAGCTTCAGAATATACTTTAAGGTGATTTAAACTCGATCTTACTAGTACAGTTACGCCACCATGCGCTCTGCCATCAGGGTGTGTTGAGGGATAACTAGTATAACCTGATATTCTAAAGCTGTGTGAAGATGTCAAGTGCGTCTCACAAATGAGAGCAACATCTAGTCTATGTCTATAAAGAAATAATTCAAGCTCTTGCTTCTTCTGAATAAGCCCATTACAGTTCTATAGCATAATTAACAGTGAGTTATTTGTTATCATTACGGTTCCTTGTATGTTAAGTCTTGTTAATTTAATTTATCCAATAGTTTATTTAAAATACTAAAGAGCGGATTTATTAGTAGTTTGAAATCATTCATTAATTTGTCCAACGCCCTAACCATGCGCATTGAGAGTTGCTCCATTATCTTAATGCTACTGCTTTCTACGCCAACATTACTATTTTCATAATTTGGGCTAAAATTTTCGTTATTTATCTCCTTTCGCCTCTCATTAAACTAAGGATTTACTCTTCCCGCATTTTGTACCAACGATGGGAAATTCTGCTGATTGAAGAGTAAATGATCGTTAGGTCGCTTACCTAGGCGCTCTGCTTTTTCTTTATTTAGGCGTTTATATTCAGGACAACCTCTGTAGTTAGCCGGATGATCTCCCTGACAAAGCGCACATATTGGCTTAGCGCAATCTTCTTTGTTACAGTCTTTGGTGTTATGTCTATTGCCGCATTTAACGCAGCGGAAGGGTAAATTACAGTAATTTTGGGAGTGCCCGTACAGTTGACATCTCTTGCATTGAATAGGTTGACGTTTATTACGAATTTCTTGAACTTCGACTTTCGCGTACATTAAGCCAGTAAGAAAGAATATATCATCATTTTTAGGAGAAGGATTTAAGTCTACATAATGCATCGGTAGCTGCAGTTTAGTTTTGGGATGAATTACGTTAACGATGTTGCGAACACTGAAACCCTTCCTTTCAATTTCGGATTTGATTTCAGTTAAGTCCGTAGATGGATGGAGGTTCCTTATTAGCACTCTAAATGGTTTATCTTCTGATAATTGATAAGTAAAGAAGAAATAGTTTTTACTTCGTAGCAGGTGAACAATTTTACGATAACTCTCGGCATTCTCCGGAGCAATCGTTACTCCAGTAATCGTTGATTTTAAGGTAAATTTAATATCCGTATCTGTCGCTAAGTCATTCCGTAACATTCTGATATCTGTAATATTCTTCACTAAAACGGGGGGAACGGCTTTTTGTTTATTGGCGGGACTGTCGCTTTTTCTGTTTTTTGAAAAAGAATCGGTAGCTGCGACATTTTCACAGTGCGAGTTTATGTTGTTTCTACTGTTGTTTATAGCCGTATTCTCGTCGTTTAATTTAATGCTGTCATCAATCTGCATTTGATTATTTACTTTATTTACGTTATCCTCTTCTTCTCCATTTTCGTCTTCTACTGATAAAAATTCGAAAATATTACGCTTGACAATAGCCGGGGATGAATCTGACGAGGCAGAAGTATAGTACTTTCTTCTCTTTTTACCTTTAACTATGCTCCAATTGTTGTTGTCGGACAATTCTAAACGGATTGGATTAATTTTACTGTCATTATGCCGATGTCTTTGTTCCGGTTTGTTATCACCGCACAAATCAGCAATGTCAGAACGGTTAGGTTGGATCATCTTATCAGTATTAGCCTTGGCAGTATCAATTACATTCCGCTTAACAACACCGCTATTACTAGCAACAGGCTGTGGTTGTACTGGGGCAGGTAGCGACATTATGGGTAGTATGTGTACGTGCTACGGAGCACACCGTAGCAAACGACGGCGGCACAGTGGCCGAAAATATCTGTCGATTTACGCGCGCCGATAACTAATCGATCATACAATTATAAGCACGATTTTAATCAGTCCAACGGAAAAAATAAATACACGGAAAGATCTTACCCGAGACTGGAAACCGGAACGCAGGAAACACACATCATACACACTTATAAATATCACGAACCTGTTCCAACAAAAAAAAAAAAAAAAAAAAAAAAAATAAAACGATTATCCGTACTTTTTGTATGAGAAGGAAGAGCAAGAGTGTAGCGGCCACAGTAAGGGGTCGGGAGGCCAAGGCCAAGCAAATTAGAATAAAGGACTGCACGTTCTGAGGAAATACAAGAGCATTCGAATAATAATAGAAGGTGATTTACATCACAGGTCAAATTTAAGATAGGAGGATGGAAGGGAGTGATTTATCTCTTTAGCGGTGACATTAACGAAAATCCCGAAACAGGTCAACTTCATCATTTTATTAGTTAACATTTTTTTTTTTTTTTTTTTTTTAGATCTTTTACTATTTTTTATCACAAAATTAATAAAATAAATATGGGGTTTCAACCCTTATAAAATAGGGGATGTAACCGTTGTTGTTCAAATCATCATGAATTACTTGCTTTTTCGAAACCTCAAAAAATATAAAGTGTTAATCGAGATATTTAGAAACCCCGATTTTTTTTTTTTTTTTTTTTTAGTTCACTTTAGAGGTAATTTTTAACCCCTTAATATGTTTCTTCGCAGATATAAAAAACACCGGTCTTTTTTTTTGTGTATGTGTGTGTGTGTGTTCTACAGCATATATCTCGATTTCATTCAAATAGGCGAGATCGAGTCGGAGTGTTTCCATGTTAGTTGAGATGCGTCATTAGTCTTGCATGGAGCCGCTTCTCTTTGAAAATATCATGCCACTGCGTGTATGCATCAAGTACGCATAGAACTTTTCCGCAGGAAGAACAAACATTTATTTCAACTTTAATCTTCTGTTATAAAAGCATAGAGTGCAGGAAAATTAATAATCGGCATTGTGCTTTTATCGCTGCACCAACTACGAGTATAACTCTTAGGTGGTGCAAACCAAAACCACATTCTAAACATGATCCATTGTTCCTCGGTATTCTGAACCTGATGTCAAGACAAAAATTTAATTGTTTTCATTCGTGGAAAAACTGAGGTTAATTTTAATCTGCCTAATTGTTTTTAAGCACCTTTTTTTACGTTTTCTGTTGTTTGCCCTGCAATAAAAGAAAGGTGCCACTGAGGTAAGGACATTAGCACGAAAAGCAAAAAAAAAAAAAAGAAACGGCGACTAGAAAGGGGAAATCCGGTAGGAACGAAGTTCATTTCACTTTTTGGTAGATATGCAAGTATAAAGTCATTCATAAAGTATACCGATAAAAAAGTTTTTATTGTTTCCGAGAATATTGATGTTCCGGCTATTTTAGATACTTCATGTTCCCTTGTGGTAAGGAAGAGCAATATTTCTTAAAACCAAGAAAAGGTAAAATAGAAAGAAATTTTTATTTTGTTCAACGGTTATGTTAAAATATTATCCAAATGCAAAAAATGTTATCCTTTTCCTATAAGCGTTCAGTGGATGTGATACAACATCAGCTATTTTCAATCGTGGAAAAAATTCATTTAATACAAAATTTGAAATTAACAAAGAACTGCAAGCAATGGCGCAACTATGTTAAAATTGAAAATAGTTGTATAGATGAACTTTTTGAAGCTGGTGTTAAATATACATTGGCTTTATACGACGTTTTAAAATCTAGAAAAGATTTAAATGTGTATCGATAGAAATGTTTTGTTAGAGGTGTTTCGAGATGAAAAAAAATGACTCTTTCATTTTTATCTCTTACTAATAATTGCAGTATATTAAAAGAGTGTACTTACAAGTACAACAATGGTTGTTGGGTCGAAAACTATCACCACATGAATGGGGATGGACGAAAAAAGATATTTCGTTGTCCTGTCAGCATGACCGATCTTCCGGCACCAGCCGAAAAACTATTACGAATTTTATTTTGCAGCTGTAAAAGTGGCTGTAAAAATAATTGTGGCTGCAAAAAAAACAAAAAAAAAAAACCAGCTTATACTGCAGCGTTGCTTGTTTGAATAGTCCTCAAGTATGTGATCTGATTGAAGATGAGTACGACATTTCGGACGATGCATCTGAAACTACAGAAATTTCAGATTGCTCAGCAGAATCAGTAGAATGTTAATACGAGTACGCATCCGAATCAGAAGATAGAGCGTAAATTCTTTTTAATGTTATCAATTTTTTTACGTTTCATTTGATTCAAATGCACTGTAAAATTATACGAATATGTAACCTAAATAATTTATACTCTATCAAATAAAGATACATCAATGACTTTGCTGAATATTTTCTTTTTCCCCCCTTAAATACCAAATGAATACTTCTGGAGAAATTTTATGACATTATTATTTGGAAAAAAAGTAAGAAAGTTATTATTTTTAATTTTTACGATGAATTTTTCGTATATTTATAATTATGATCGGCCATTTTGGATCCACAATTTTCAATTTTTCAAGTATAATATCAAATTTGTGATAACCGTACCCAGCAGACCCCAAAAAGTCTATGTTTTCATGTAATTTTCCAACATTTTTACGTGTCCATCGGCCATTTTAAGTCCGCTATTTTGAATTTCTAAAATCGGACATTAGATTCGTATTCGGCACTTGTGAAAACTCCCATGTACCAATTTTCATATCTTTTCATTAATAAATATCTGAGAAATTCCATTTTGCAACTAATTTTGAGCAAATAAATAATTAGCATGCTTTTTTAAAGGGTGACATTTCTAGTTCAAGCGAATGAAAAAGGTTTCATCAAAAAGTATGGATCGCAGAATTATTCCGAAGTTTGGCCTGATTTTGTCGAATTTGACTCCCCTATTTTTTTTACGTGTAGCGTTCGTCACACGTAGACGTGTATGAATAGACGATGAAACGTAAACAGGGAAAAATACTAATTTACATACACGAACCAGCGTCGTGGTCCAGTTGGCTAAGCATTCAATTCAGGTACTGGTTCGAATTTGACTGCCGCACATTGAAACTTGCAAAAAAAAAATTCCACTCATGCCCGCTTAACCGAATGTAGCCCGATTTTAAGTATAAGAGTTTACATCATTGGTAATCAAACGCAACTTGACTACAGCAGATGTGAAGAAATTTTCCATTTTTCACAACTTTTGTTTAAGCAAAACAACCTAATATAGAAATTTTTCAGTGCCAATTTATAACCCTATCGTTGGCATATCAAATTTCACTTTAATTTTTTTAGTATTTTTATGTGTGAAGAAAACTGTAGTTGTAGGTTCGAAATACTTTGAAGAGTTAAATCGAAAAATAAATTCTTTCTGAAATATAATATAATAAAGTAAAGTAAAAAAAAAAAAAAAAAAAAAAGGTGTCAAAGATTCAGTCAAACAATCGAGTTTTAACAGAAAATTATCCGTCGTAATTTGTATTTCAATAATGTGCGGACATTTTTATTTTAAGCTGTATTCTAAAAAAAACGGGATAATTCAAGTGTAATATTTTCGGAATATTTCTCTTTTCGTAATAAGATTAATTTTATCGCCATAATAAAAAAATCATTAAAGTGCCAACTCTGATAGCGCTGTGTAATTGTATAGTTGAAATCTTTCCGTCCGATTACCAATGCTGTAAACACTTATACACTCGAAATCGGACTACATTCGCTTAGACCTCGTGCGCTGGGCTAATGCCTGTAGTTTGAAGCGTGATACGCTATAATTACTACGTTTTACTTCGCCTCCGACGATGCCAACTCGGACTTAGTCCGCGAAATTGAATTATTGTATTTTATTTATTATTATTATGTTTATTATTATTAGGATTTATTTTACGATTATTATTATTATTATTATTATTATTATTATTATTATTAGATAGGCCAAGGAAACGGATTAAGATTTAAAGTCTGTATTGTAAAATTACCTACAACAATTTTACTTGGACGGTCGACCGTTAAAAACACAAGTTAATTAAAATAATACAAATACTACAACACGGCGACGATTACTAAATATAAATAAATTTGTGTCGGTCGGGTGGTGCGGTATCTACAATGGCGGTGGTCCGTTGGTCCTTTGAATCGGTAGATCTGCGGTGGGAAACTCGGTTCGCGATATGTTTAAGATAATTTAAAATTTTACAATCGGTACATTTATCGAATAAAACAAAATAATTGCGACTATACCTGATCGAAATTAAGATCTTGCACTATGTCGAGCAGCTAAGGTATAGCCCGTGGCCAACCTGATTTACTTTTTCTTTTTATTTATTTAATTTTCTTTAGACATGTAATGGCCACATTACAAGTTAACACGCGCCCTGCAATAAAACAAAAAGAAATATCACCGAAATGAAAAGTGTGCCTTCTATTACATTACGTTATGAGACCTTAAATCATTTGTGACCTTTAGCCTACTGCGAGCAGCGAGCAAAGATGTGTTTGGATATTGGAAAGTTTTACAAATGTCTTAATTCGGAATTTGCACGATGATCCTAGATACTGCTGTAGTCAAGTAAAATTCAAACAGCATTCCGATCTGGCTGTCGCTATGATAATCAGGTAATCCTCGAATGTATTTGGGGGGGGGGGCTCACTTCGGATAAAACCGATGTGGCAAATGTATTATGCATTAGAGTAGTACAAATCTGTATGATGGTGAAGTTGAAACGACCCATCCGATAAAATTTTTTGTGTCAGATCATCCTCTCCTCGAATGTTGTATCGTGTACTGTCTCACAAAAACTCGTTATTTCATTATTTTCAACGTTTCATTGAAGAATCGACTGAAAGGTTCACTCACCCCTGCGTTTATGACGCTTTAATATTTGTTTAGTTTTATAAAATGAGCGGGAAATATTTCGAGTACGAACAAAAATATCAGAGAAGGTTTTTTTTCTTTTACGCTATTATAGTCTTCCCGATCGATATATATGTATGTATACGTGTATATTATTAAAATTAATCGTTGGTTAAATTGCAATGGGAAGAGACTGAAAGAGGATATGTATTTTAATGGGAATATCGATAAATCGGCAGTTTCTTTAGTTAATTCGAATGAAATGTCGGAGATCGAGCAATTAAGAACATTATCTGAAATAGGTCTCTTAAAATCTTTTCGGGGCCTTACTAGTACTACTGGGGAGGGAAAAGAGAAATTTAATTTTAAAAAATTCGAACTTTTCTCAAATTCAATCGGCTTGTTTATGAATTTTAGTAAATTTAACTAATAAATCGATCTCGAATCGAAAGATTCCAAAATTATATAAATAATTCAATTTTATTGGAAAAAACCCTAAAAAAAAAACGAACGTTAACTTAGCACATTTGTCATTTCCAGTGTGAATGCGAATCGAGCATGCGAACAGATACTGTGTATGGTTTGTGATTTACTTTCGATGATTTTCGCCCGGACTAGGCGAGAAAACGGGAAACTCGAATGGGGTCCTATTCTCGCGCTGACTGGTTATTGGCTAGGCGATAAGTTATGCATGCTTAAAAGGAACTGCTTGGCTTGTGCAAAGAGCGGCAACAAGGCCACTGCAAATTTGCCGATAAGCGGACGGCGCCGCGCCTTATTTACAGTAATGGGTTGCAGCAGTCTTCTGCAGCTGAGCGTGAGCTTATCAGCCGTTCACATGAGCCGGCTCCTTCCGGTCGATTTTTAATTTTATCCGCATTTTAGAAGAAGCGCCGCTGCGATTCGACTGCCGGCTCTGTCGCTGTGTGTGCCCACCTAATTCCGCATTTACCGCAAAGATATTATTTAATCCTATTAATGTGAGCAGCGACCGGCCGCACCGATAAACAGTTCTACCCTTCTCCAATCGTCACATTTCTCCTATCCATCTTTTACGGTCCCTTCCGCACCACTTTCATTTAACAATTTCGCTATAAAATTCCAAGATTTCAGCGATTCATTTTTTCGTGTCCTTTTCTTCTCGGCGCCCGTTTATTAATAATTTCGCAGCGACCGGAATCGCTTTCCGGTAACGCCCTCTCACTTTCTAAGAGACTACTTTCATCATTCGCTTCCGTCGCGGACAACTAATTCCCCGGAAAACTGTTCTCCTGTAAAAAGATTGATAACACGACCGACGTCTAATAATAATGCCAGTCCAAAAAAGGAAAAAAAAAGATTTTTAACATTTTTATTTTATGTTCATTTATTTATTTATTTATTTATGTATTTATGTATTTATATATTTATTTATTTATGTATGTATTTATGTATTTATATATTTATTTATTTATTTATTTATTTATGTATTTATTTATGTATTTATGTATTTATGTATTTATGTATTTATGTATTTATATATTTATTTATGTATTTATATATTTATTTATTTATTTATGTATTTATTTATTTATTGACTTATCAACTGCGGAACAAAAGGAATTTTATCGATACTCTTAATTTACAGAATCGGGATTCGAAACAGATCCCAATGTACTACCCCTTTCAGTTGGCTAAAAAAGACTGACAACAAAATGAGTTCATTTTAAAATTCTATTAATATTTTTTGCCTGGCATTAATCATACCTGCGGTGTAATTTATCTACTATGCATAAACTTATCCGGTATAATTATGTAAATTTGGATTAACTGGAAAATGCAACCTTCTTAAATAGAAAATATTTCCACATTTCCGATTAATACTATTAAAGAACAGCCTAAAAGGTACTAAAAAAACCCTTTCATCATTTTCTTCGCTCCACCGAAAAACATTGAAGGATGGATATGTTTTTGAGCTCTATGCTTCATCGAAAGAAAATGGCCAAGTTAAATTGAGAAAAATAATGAAAACATCAGATTTTGAATATTTTATTATTGAATAGAAATAGACAATAATGGCTTATGGATAGCTAAAGTAGGAAATATAATGCTTAGTTTCTATTTTGTCAATATATCTAGTAAAGACAGCATCAAGACATGTACCATTCCTTGTAGTTGAGAGCTGCGAATCATTATTAATACATAAACCATAAATTCTTTTAACATAAAATTTTGAAATTCAATTCCATCAGTGCTCGCTGAATCCATATTCAAATCTCCACATAGTACAATAGGTATATCATACAGTTTAAGATCTTCCAAATACTCGAATACTCCTTTCAATTTTGGACTATATGCTAGTAAATTTAACGTAAAGAACTGATTAACTTTCCGTATGGGGGAGTACCTGGCGTTATGTATACTGAAACAAAAATAACTCGTTGATCATTAATCGTTGTTTCGATCGCACAAATATCACCGATACCGTCATGAGCAGTAGCAATTCGCTTTACTTTCTTTTCTTCTTGATCAAATTTATACAATTCGTGTTCAGCGGATGCGAGTACATTAGCATTTTCATTCTCAAAGATGCCAACTCCACCGGCTCGTACTGTATTCCTTTTGAATTGAGAAACATTCCGGAATCCAGGCAATTCACAAGGTTGATCATCGTCTATCCAGGTTTCGCATAAAGCCATTATCTTGCAGTTTGGCAGCACAAAATCTGTAGTGAGGTCTTCTGAGTGAGCGCGTAATGATTGAACGTTCAATGTACCCAACGACAGAGCAGTAGGATGACTGTTAGCGCGCGCTACAAATTCAAGACTGACATCTCCGATGGTTTCAAGTTTATGGCGTTGCAATCGCGCAAATTCGTTACGTAAATCTCTATTTGCTTTACCTCTTGAATGGTAAAATGTATGCTCTTTATTTTGGTTAGTAATGAATAAACCTTCCAACGAAGTTGCTCTACTTAACGCTACATAGTCGAGTTGTTGTTCGTGACTGCGATCGTACTCATATACTATTTTATCATACGTACCCCCTTGCGATTTATGAATTGTAATAGCACAAGCTTCGACGAGAGGGAATTGCGTACGTTTACACGATATTATCTTACTCTTGAAATAAATCGAACTTGTACGAAGACTAATAGGTACCCGGTCAGTTTTCAAATCAGGATTTGCGAGTATGTGAGCTCGACATTTTGTGCGAAGTAATCGACCAATACGCGCGTCACCAAATGATAGCTATAACCGCTTTAAACGTTTATCACTATCCCGCTCCATATAACGAAGGGTACCTATTGCACCATTCACAAGACTGTCGTATACATCTATATTTTATTTATTTATTTTATTTTTTTAATATTCAAATAAGTTGTGGGTCTCACAGGGCAAATATGCCCGTTGTGTGAGTGCCCGACACTCTTATTAACGTTTATTCAAAAAATATATACAATACGAAAATTATAATTTATCTTAACTTATTCTATACTCATAATATTAGTACTCTAGCATTAAGATTAAGTATATATATAGATACGCATGCAACTACGCAACACGCCCCGTAATACGTATCTGTACATTATCACATGCCGACAGTTCAATATTTAAAATGGGAAACATTATCTTCTTTACGACTTAATGTCCGGTAAAGACACCAGGAAGTCAAAAACAAAAACGTATAAAGAAAGGAACATTAAAAGGTAGAAAGATTCAGTACGTAGCTTGTTGTTCAATCTTTGCACCATTCTTTAACCAATTTTCCACCTCCTTCTTCCACACACCAATTCTTTTTTCCTCTAATATATGATTCGGGATTGTACTAATTAATTTAATTAAAACCGAATTATCCGTATTATCAATTCGCAGATTTACCCCACGAGGATAGATGTAGTATGTATTACTTTGGTTTCTTGTCAATCGAGTTTTTTGCCTAGATGGTAATTTTATATTATTGACGTTAAATTCTAGTAGTCTGTATTCTGTAATAGTAATAGTACGTATCTTAGGGGAGACATTTCATTGTTTTCCTTCCACCATGTTGATCCAGGGACGTTTTGCTTCCAATGAGGGAGTATGAGTTTCAAACACCTCTTCTGTATTTTACTTATTTTATTTATTTCAGTTTTCTTAGCCTCGCCCCATATTTGAATTCCATATAAAATTCTAGACATTATAATTGAGTTATAGTATTACTTGTGATGGGCATAATCGACTAACGACTAACTGCTAATTCGATTTTTTTTCCAAAACGAATAATTCGATTATTTGAATAATCGAAAAACTGCTAATTTCACAAGTCGCTTTTAAAAACTGCTAATTTTAATAGTCGCTTTTAGAAACTGCTAATTTCGATAGTCGCTTTTAGATACTGCTAATTTCAGTAGTCGCTTTTAGAAGCTGCTTTTAAAAACGACTAACATTAGTCGATTCTAAAACTGACTGATACCTATTTATTAGCTGCTTTTTGTAAGTCGTTTTTCCATAATTAATGTTTCCGATTTTATTACAATCAAAGTTTGTTTTTGTTTACTATTGTAGATTTTTATTTTTTTTATAAACTTTAATTACTGAATACTTTAAAGTTTATTTAAATTTAAATGTTTTGTGTAAGTTTTTGATATACATTTCGACATAAAAATAATGTTTTATCCTCCTGTATTATTTATGCTGTTATTATACTTACGATTTATATTACAATTTAAAGGCAATTAAATAAATTTTTAATATAAGAGTAATCGGTTTGGGAATTTATATTTAGTTAGACTTAATTTTATTTTTAAATAGTAATTTATAGTATTTATTAAATATTTTTTAATATAATTTAAGCTGTTAGAAATAACTGTTGATATTTTATTGTAAATGTTATAGTATGAACTCTGTATTTTATATTTACACTTCATATTTCACATTTTATACTCATATCTTTCCGTTTGAGTATGGAGACGATTTAGTTTAGAAAAAGGGGCATTCTTCTTATTTTATGTTATCTACGCTTATATCACTTATGAACTATAATTATAAATTATCATTGATGACATAGTAAGAATGGTTACATTATTTTTAAATACTTTATTTTTTTATAAGATTATAGATTAATTAACAATCTAAAATACATATTATACATTTATAAATTTATTGTTTCATAATTTGAAAGATTCACAATAGTGATATTTCAATACAAAATTTCATTATTATACTTTTTATATCTTATTGTAAAACAAAGTAACGTTAGTTTTAATTAAGGTTCTCATAGTTTATTTGTTCTTATATTATATTTTAAAATATTTTGCATAATCAAGTAAAGTAGATACCAAAATTTCATTTTAAATACCTACGTAATAAGTCAAGAATAAAAATAATTGACAATATCGGAAGGAAACTAGTTCTTGATTAATTTGATTATTATTGATTCATTTAAAATTATATATTTTATGATGTGTAATATTTAATAGTTCTAGGTATTTACAAGTTTTTAATTTGTAATTCTTTTTCAATTAAGAGAATTAGTAAACTGTTGTCTATGTGCTAACTAGACTAATTTGTTCTATGCTTCCGCAACAAGGTTAATTTAACGATATTATCCGACAGAACTTTCATGTAAATGTGTGAAAAAAGATATATCGAAATTTAGTGCGGAGACATAATTCTTTCCTTATAAATTAGTTAAATATGATCAATCCTAAGTTACCTTAAAAGTTCATAAAATAATCCGTTTTATTGAAGTTATTTTCATGGTTCAAACTTGTAAAAAATATAACAAAAATAGCAACATTTCAAATGATCATTATTTAAAAGTAGCGTTAAGCATTTAATTAGTTATTTTAATTTAATAACTATAACAAGAATCGAATGTTTTCAACATACTATACATTTTATTACTAACACCAAACTTAATGGAAATTCATAATTATTTCTATTTCTGGTGTTTCGATTTGAACGAACTTTTAATAACTGAACTTTAGCGGAAATTAATGCAATTTCTGATAAAGTTCAGTTATTAAAGATTTTCACTGGAAAATATTTTTGGATAACATTTGATTATATATCAAAATATAAATTAATTTAAAGCTGTTCATTAAATAGATCTTTTCTTAAAAATTTTCCAGTAAATTTGGAAAAGTAATCTTTAAATTGGCAACACTAGAAAAACATGCTACTTCTTTATTATTTGAAAATCTACTGATCACTCGAAAACCTGCTAATCACTCGAAAACCTACTAATCATTCGAAAACCTGCTAATCATTCGAAAACCTGCTAATCATTCGAAAACCTGCTAATCATTCGAAAACCTGCTAATTAGCAGATTTATTAAAAACTGCTAATGCTAATTAGTCGATTATGCCCATCACTGGTATATACGTAGTGTTCGATATGATAGCACCTGCTTTATTTTATATAAAGCTGAAATTTTCTGTCTTATTTTTGAGTTTAAACTTAAAATGTGTTTTTTCCAATTCAGGGATTTATCTATATATACACCTAAATATTTAAAGTCATTTACGTTTTCTAACGGTGGACAAGGACATAAATGGGTGTTGATATTTACATGAAGCTCATGAATGCAATTGTTACTGTGGAGGATAATTCGCGGATCGCATATTTTATATTTAGAACTATTCCGAATGTGTAATACTTTTGATTTATTTATGTTTATACATAACTTTCTATCATGTGCCCATTTACTAAAATTATCTACATCCATCTTGTAGTAATTTTTCCGCCATCTCAAAATTATTGTGCTCGATTAACAAAGCAATATCATCAGCAAAAACATATACCTTTGCATTTTTAATATGTTTGTGTAACGAGTTGGTATAAATAAGAAAAAGAATCGGGGCCAATATGGTACCCTAACCTACTCCATAATGAATATTTTTTTCATTACTCATATTCCCTGCAATTTTGACCATACTTTTCCTATTTGTTATATAATTCTTAAACCACTCAAGTTGATTGTTTTTAATGCCTAGATTTTCTAAATCCTTGATCAGTAATTCATGATCAACTAAATCAAACGCTTTGGATAGGTCAATAAATGAAATTAAAAATTGGTTCCCCATCGACAATCCCATATTTATCCTATTTACAATTGTTCTCAATAATGTTATCGTGGATCTTTTTTCTCTAAAACCGTGTTGGTTTTCGTAGAGTAGATTGTTTTTTTCCAGATAATTTCTTAAGTGTTTATCAATGTAGTGTTCTAAAATTTTAGTTATCACAGATGTTATTGTTACTGGACGGTAGTTTTCAAACTGATTTTTCATTCCTTTTTTATATATTGGTCCAACAATACCTCTTTTAAGCCCATCAGGAGTAATAGCTTCCTTTATAGAATAGTTAACCATGTTAGTCAAAATAGGAACAAAAAGATTTAAGTTTTGTTTTATATCTTTAACCCTAATTTCATCCCATCCAGGTGCCTTATAAACTTTTAGATCATTAATTATTGCTTCTATTTGGTATTTATTTGCTGGCGGAATAAAAAAGGAAGAATAAATACGATTATCAAAATTCGAATTCAATAACTGAATGTGACATTCGTGTCTATGATGTTCCACTGAACATATAAAATAATCACTAAATTGTTCAGCAACTGATGCAGTATTTCCAAAATGTTTTATGACGAAATCATCGATTGATGTTTTATTGCTTTTATTCACAATATTGTTAATTACATTCCATACTTTTTTACAATAATTGTTTGCTTTAACTATTTGACTCCGATAATAATTCTGTTTCGCATTCCTTATTTCAGTTGTAACCATATTTCGATATTTTCTAAATAAGTTTTTATATCGAATATTGGTTCTGTTCCCTTTACTAAGTTTAAAGTACTTCAAATTCGAGAGATCGATGAATATCAGCATACTTCTTTCGAAGATTATGTCGTCTACCATCATCTTATACAGAAATTGTTACCGTTTCTCTTCTGCATATTTGTTTTTGTAGTCTAATTTAAAATAATTTCGCAATGTCTGCTTCGCTTACTCTGAATTTCTTAGGCAGAATAATGTGCTTTGTGTAAAATATAATCGTCCAGTTCAAAAAGAAGCAACGCATCACTAGTAAAACTCGTCAACCAACCATTAAGCTGTATTTTATTGACTTTTACACAGTGATGAAATGACACCAGCTCTCTTATAATAGAAAAATGATAGGATACTTCGAATTGACATTATACAGAAAAATCAAAATTTAGTTCCTCATTTTGGAAGTCATGGTAACTCTCTGCTATGTCTTTATAGAAAATTCTTGTCACTTCCATGTCTGGATTTACAGTCGTTTTTGAAACCTTGAATCCGTTAATTTTCACAATACTTATAGCGTGTACATTCTTTGCAGGAAGCATAGTTTCCCATGAACTTTTCCTAATTTGTCCCTCCTCGGGGATTTTATATATACCGGCCACAATTGTGCTACTTGTCATCCTGGTTTAGGGGAGACTTTTTGCAAACATTCCTTGTTCTCCATCATCTTTTGTTTTGTTTTTCCTTTTATCAATCGACGACCAAAATACTTCTCCAAAATCGAATTCAGCTTTGAATTTAGATAAACCATCTTTTTCTGCTTGCCATACTTTATTTGAGTCTTGTAATAATTGGTGCAAACTTTTTGATAATAAGTCTTCGCTTTCTTCATGCCACCATGAAAAGATCGAAGGAAATAGCAGGACAGGTTTGTGTACATTTCTTAACTTCGACAGAACAGTAAGCTGCACATTTGGCGAGTTGAAATTCGAATTGACAATTAAGCCACGTAGATTCGAAACCAGAAATAACGATTGCGGTAATTTATATTTGTAATGTACATAAAAGTCAAGTTCATTGCACCTTTTCAACTGCGAGACGACATTTTTCTTGAATTCATGTAATGCATTGATTCCTGCTGACTGCAAATACGAATGAAATTCTTTGAGCTTCTGTTGACTGAACGCATTCAGTTCTGGCTTCTTACAGAGTCCGACATAGTCTCTTATATGTACTAGAACATAGTCTCTTATTGTCTTCCACATGATCCTTAGAACATTTACGTTTGTTGTTGCTTTCCATGTCTTCTGGATCAATAATGACTAGGAAGAGATGTCGTGTCGGTTAAATGTATTGACACATTGCTAAGAAAAGCAAAAATAGAGTTTTTCTCGATTCGCTTCTGGCGTGCCATGGCGTAGACATCCACTATATCCATGTTGTAACTATAATATTTAAGTCCTATATTAGGCTAGCTATACTAGGCTAACGCCTTCAATGATGGCGTCATCTTGGGGGACCGTCACAAAAAAAAGTAACGCAAATTTTCGCATGACTCCCAGCCCAAAAACATATCCGTTTTAAAACAAGTAATGAATAATAAGATTTAGACACCTTTAAGCCACTACGTAATGTTTCTTCAAGTTTATAAATGTCTCATCTTCTTTAGAATCAATCAAGTGCGATCCCCGTTAATAAAACTAAGGTGATAATCTTTCGGGGTTCCGTTCACCATCATGTTTTTCAAATATTTGACCACATTAGCGTGTTCGTGTTGGTCCCTCGGCGAGAAGTCTCTTTTTTCTGCAATTATTTCAGGAAATACTATGATTTAACAGAATTTTCATGCAGCGTATAATTTTTACCAACGCTTTTCCTGCTCCATGAGAGATATCGTATAATGTTTTTTATTCTTAATTCGCAGACGATTATTCATTGCTTGGAATTCTCCGCATTGAATCAACAGCAATTATATTTCAAAACCTCATTGCGTGTCATAGAACACAATTAAAAATATACATTACTTATTTTTCTAAAACAAAACATCACCCTTTGAGCCTTTTAATGACGATTTTAATTGAGATCAAAAAATGAATTGTTACTCTGATGGCGGAAAAGTCTTTATTCGTTATGAAATGATACGACCGATACTCTATCTTATTGTTAGTGCTGAGCTGGTTCATCAGTCTAAAAAACCTTAGCTATCGGATATTCAATTAAAATGACTGTAAAATTTTTTAAACTATTATTGATTACTGACTGCCACAGAAAACTTTCTGTACGCATGAAATATTGAGTTAACCAGCTAAAGCTTGGGTAAACTTGGTAACACTTATTGAGTAACATATATTGAGTAACATATATTGAGTAACACATATTGAGTAACACTTATTCAGTAACACTTATTCAGTAACACTTATTCAGTAACACATATTGAGTGACACTTTTGCGATTTGTACGCATTAATAAAGTTAATATTAGAAGTGTATTTAAAAGCTGCATTTTCGCAAATTGTTCCTTTAATAGTAGGGAACAATTGTGTACGTTCCAGCGCATCTTTCAAACTCCACCTATGCTTACGGAATTTATATGCCGAAAATTGTTTCGTCATAAAGTAAAAATTATTCTCAACCCATTAAGAAGTTACTTTTTTACTTCTTCGCATTTATAAACAACAGTACCAACCTTTTCGACTGCCTAATTCAAAAACCGAAAATTGTATCAAACAGTAACTTACGAGAATTTGGTAAGTAGAAAATAAATGAGTAATCGGATTTCCACCATCACGACGGGTGTATTCAATTAAGTACCACCGTACTAAAATAGGAACAACAGATTTTATGCATCGGCCGACTTACCTGTATTAATACCTTTTGGAGTTCAAGAATTAAGCGCTTACAGTGATAATTAAAAAGACAGACATATATACTGCTGCGCATAGGCGTGCCCAGGACAATTTTTTTTTGAGCGGGGGGGGGGGATCAATTAAAAAAAAAACACTTGACAGAAAAAAGGATTTTACTTAGTAATTATATTTTATTAATAATCTCTTGTACAATAGTTCTAAATGAGTAAGAATTAGGATTACTTCTGTTCGTTTTCATTTTGAGAATAATTTACACTAAAACGTAGTTAGTTGTACTGTCAGAATGCCTGCTACCAAGACAACTTACGACCGTAAAGCGACAATACAGCAACTTAAAAATCCATTTCGGGAGGCGTTTGAACCCCCAAATCTCCCCCTCGGTACGCCTATGCTGCTGCGTAAAAACAGAAAGCCACCGAACCTGGCAGTAGGGTTCTTGTAAGGCGGGCGACATATCTAGTTGGGCACATATCAATGAAATAGTTTACTCAAACCCGTGATCATACAGTACCGGTATATGTTATGCGTTTAAAATTTTAAAAAAAAACAACAACAGAACACCATAGAAATTCTCGAGCTGCGTAATCGTGCTTTTTCTTGCACTTAAGCAAACATTACAATCATTTGACCGCATGGTCAACTATTAATAAATTCTCATTGTTTATGCCCCTTCCGAATCCTTGGACGAATCACATTGATATTTTTCACAATGATTCTTCTTCGGTAATTTTGTTCCATATAATCGGGTTAATTCGTGTTTCTTCTTCTCACATAGGATAATTAAAATATTCGCCCATTTTCTTCTTTTTTTCAAATACAAAATACGGTAACACATACACACCATTGTAGAATAATATGCCGAGTATTAGAAGTTTAATAATAATAAAAAAAGAGTAATTTATCTGTAGCTCATCATAATTTGTTCTTTTTCGGGGGTTTAAAAAATAATAATCACAATAATAATAATATTAATGGAGGTATTATTTATGGAAAATGATATTAATGGTAATAATAATTAATAAGAAAAAAGAAATATTCGTTTCTTTTTCTTTTAATAATAATTATGTCAATAATATCGACCTGCAGTAAAACAAACAAAGGCTCGTACATATATCTATTCTTGATATTTCTTGCGAATGCTAAATTCGTTAGTAAACAAATTCTCGCCTTTGATTTTTTGATATATTTTAACGCCTACGATACATATTTGTAAACAGTTTTCCGCCTTTGATTGTAGTTCTACCGGCATCTACCTATTGTTTTCCCTACATATTGATAAGGATATTCGGTATTTACCTGGCGCGATAATGTCGAGCTAGATATTATTCTCTGATTAAAATCATTCGATCTCTCGACATTAATCCTATTATGATTCATCGTCGTTATCCGGCCGGGACATTTACACAGCCGAATATGTAATTTCCGATTCCGATCGAATTTTTCGGCACGTGTAATGTAACGGGATTGTGTAAGTGTGCTGGTGTGTGCGGTCTGCGACAGCAGGGTAACGTTACTGGCAGCAGCGTGAGCCGTGTGAGAAGATCAGCGCTGTAGCGGCTATGTGTTATTAATTGATAAGGATTTCGGTAATGTGCCGCTAATTTGATATGAATATCGAGCCGATCTGGCTAGGTAAAGTGGCCAGTTAGTTACCGATTGATTTAATTTATACTTGGCAACGCAACGCCATGTGTAGCATTCTTAGCTATTCTAGTCCGCATCGCTAAATCGTCGGGCATAACACGAGTTCGGAGCCACGCCGTTTGGCTAATCTTTTTTTTTTTTCTCCTAATTTTTGTAAATAAAAAAGTATCAGTGATCTAGTCGAGATCTGTGTTTTTCTAATGCCATTTTTCGTGTAATAATACATACATTTGTGTATTGTATCATTTTTGTTTCCTCTTGTATGAACACATGTGGCGATCCACCGTGAGATTTCCCTTGCGGAGAGGTGCTACGGCACCAGTGAATCTTGTGTTTTTATTTCTGTGTTTCAAGTGATCGTGTTGCCTCAACTGATATACCAAATAAAAAAAAAAAAAACACAATAAATAATTTGTGGTCTCACAAAAACCTAAGATCGACCGAGAGCTGGTAAGATCGTGACACGTTGTGTCACTGGCGTCCGCGGGTTAGTCTTTCGCAAGGAGGAAAATCTGGTCGTTTACGCGATTTTTTTTAGGTTTTTTTTTCATTCAAATTTTTTTTTTCTTCCGTAAATTTCGCGAGAAGATGGATTGATAAAAATGTGGAAAACAACCGACTGCAACTGCGAAGCAGCAATCACTAGCGGAAGGTCGAAATTCATAAAATCGACGCTCAAAAGCAGGGACCCTTAATTATATAACGTTGGCTCCCGTAAAAGGGACCCGGAAGTCATAATCTACAACAATATACACATGTGTAGTTCCGATATTTCTCTGCAGTGTGCTTTTAATTTTAATTGAGTGTACTCTGTCCTGTTAGCTGATAATGACATCGGCCGAAAACATTTTTCTAAATTAAGGTATTTTAATTTGAATTCATTAAAATATAAATAATACTTATTTTTGCTTGTTATCGAGGTTTTCATTTATTTCATATCTATCACGTATTAACAAACAGGTTACGTATCCGCATTTACTCGAGCGATACAGTAATTTTTGTATTTTTTGTTTTTAAAGTCGTTTTTCGTTATCACCACGACGATTTTATTGAAACTTGATGTCTAATTGAAAATCACACTTAAAAACGATTTCAAAGGACTAGATGTTTTATTAATCGCTTGAGCTTCAACAAGTTCAGTACAAAGTCCGCTTGGACAGCTGTGATTTATTTTAAATCATTTTTTTCGAGAGCGGTTGATTTCACCATTTTTAAGAGAAATCTTCAACTTCTTTTCACATGTTAGCGCTAAATAAAATGAATGTGAAATCAGATTCAAAAAAAATAAAAAATAAAAAAAAAACATAGACGAACCGCAGTTTTCTTGACTACTGCAATTATTCGAACTACCTTTCGACGGTAATTGCTCAAATGTATAACATTTATAAAATATCTACCCCCAAAATTGTTTCACGCGTGTTTCTGTCCATTGCAGAGAAACAATTCAGAATGTCGGTTAAATTCACACAACTCTTCGAAGCTTATGATTTACCCGCAACAATCAAAGAATTTAAAGATTTCTCTTAAAGAAATTAACCGTATGCTCCAAAGTCTTTTTTTTTCCCTCGCTCATTTTTATGGGCAAGTCAACAGAGAACCTTCATCCAGCAGCGATAGGGAAAGAGAGGGACAACTAAATACTGATTCGGTCAGAAATAGCCAGAACAAAGGAACCAAGAACAGGGATAATGGACTGTAAGGGAAGTGGCAGGTTGCGTGAAGCGCAATAAGGACCAGGAAATCCAAGGGACAGCAAGCTAGAAAAGAGAATGGCACGCTCAAACGAAACGGAAAGACACTACTCGAAGAAGATATGGTTGGGATCACAGACGGCTTCAAGATTATGATGAAGATGACAGTTAGGAGAAGGAGCTAAATGAAGACGAAAGCGCGAGGAAGGTAGCAGAGTACGATTAAGGCGCAAACGAATAATGGAAACAACAACAGAACGCTGAAGGGAAGGAAAGTCGTAGAACCAAGGGTGGGTCGGAAGATTCGGCTGGATGGGCAGATGAATGACTGTTGGAGAAGGAAGAAGGATAAATATTCGACCAGAATCTGATATGATATTTGGACCAAAGTGGTAGCAGGTTGGAAGCTGGAATTTTATTGAAATAGAGGCAGAAGGAGGAAGCAACTCTAGCAAAAGAATCCGCCATCTCGTTATCCTCAATGCCCACGTGACTATGGATTCAGAGAAAATCAACGCGTATCAATGATTCTCAGTACGTTATTATCGTATCGATCTAATAAAGAGCTTTCGATCGATCGAAACAAATTATTAATCACACTAAACTTGATCAAGTTCGTTTTGGAATTTTCATTTCACTGTAAATTTCAAGTTAGAGAATTGATTTCAGGTCGTACGAGTTAGATGATATTCCCCACGAGGAAACTTCTACTCGTATCCTTTATGGAATTTCAAATTTGCTGTAGAAATTATCGGTACCCGCGTGAGGCTAAGAAAACGGAAATAAATAAAATCAGCAAAATGCAGAAAAGGTGATTGAAACACTTATACTACTCCACTGGAAGCAAATCGACTTTAGATCAACTATGTGTGGAAGGAAAACAACGAAATGTCCTTCAAGCTGGTCTATTTCTATCACAGATTACTCTAGAATTTAATGTCAATAACATAAAATTACCATCTAGGCAAAAAATTAACAAGAAACCAAAGTAATATATATTACATCTATCCCCTGGGGGGCGTAAATATGCGAATAGATCATACTGATGATTCAGTTTTAATTAAATTAATAAATACAATCCCTAAATATTAAAGGGAAAAAAAACTTGATGTGTGGAAAAAGTAAGTATATGGCTGAAAAAATGGTGTAACGAGTAGAAACCAAAAGATACGTTTCGAATCATTTTATTCTATAATTTTCTTTTATTTATTTATTTTTTTTATTTAAAACAATTCATCGAGATCTTGGAGGTAAATCAGTCAGCGAAGTAATCAAAGATTTCGCGATTGCTCATGAGAAGCGGCTACGCCAGCACAGCAACCCCGAGGCGGTTCGACTACTAAATACACATAAGAACCTTCGGCGTCTAAAAAGGCTCAAACCACAGGACCTCCTGTAGTACTAATCGGTTATTTATTTTAGAGGCTTCGGTCAATGGACCAAAACTTCGCACATGTTATTTTATTTTAGATTATTATAATTAGCAATTATTTAACTTACTAGTTAAGATTGTGCTTTTGAAAAATAAATAAAAAAAAAAAAAAAAACCATGTGCAATACCTTAGTCTCCACCAAGTCAGTTGACTTGTCGGCGGGTTCCCAAAATAAATACACATGAGTATATTTATTTAATAAATAAATATTACATACTTAGTTTCTATAACTTATCATCATTCATCTATAACTAATTAAACATAAACCATTTAATATCTAACTCTCACATATCATCAGAAACAAGTAAGCCTTAAGTAGTGACGTGCCCATATAAACTTTTATCGAACTAACTTATACATACATATATATACATACATACATATATATATATATATATATATTAATTACAACGTAATTCTTAGATTCGAAAAAATGTCCCAATTTTATGTAACGCTAAATGTCCCAAAAAATGTCCCAAAAAAATGTCCCAATTTTATGTAACGCTAAATGTCCCAATTTTATGTAACGCTAAATGTCCCAATTTTATGTAACGCTAAATGTCCCAATTTTATGTAACGCTAAATGTCCCAATTTTATGTAACGCTAAATGTCCCAATTTTATGTAACGCTAAATGTCCCAATTTTATGTAACGCTAAATGTCCCAATTTTATGTAACGTTTGTTATATCTTGTAGGATTTTTGTTATTGTTATTTAAAAAATATCACAATTTTATGTAACGAAATATGTAACGATAAATGTAACGAAAAAACGTCTTAATTTTATATAACGCGGAAGTTAAATGTTAGAATAGGACTTTTGTGGTTATGTTATTTTATTTTTTTTGTGTTGATGCCAGTAAGAATTACGTTGTAAATTTTGATCATTTTATACAAAGTATAGAAGAGAAAGAAATAGAAATGTAAGCATGACATTTTTTAAATAACAATAACAAAAATCCTACAAAATATAACAAACGTTACATAAAATTGGGACATTTTTCTGGGACATTTTTTTGGGACATTTTTTGGGACATTTTTTTGGGACATTTTCTGGGACATTTTTTTGGGACATTTAGCGTTACATAAAATTGGGACATTTAACCTAAGAATTACGTTGTAATTAATATATATATACACACACAAATATTTGTTGTTAATTAAATTCTAGCAACAATTCCTTTATTTTAGTTTTACTTCTTTTATTATTGTTTTGCTATAATATATTATTTATCGGTACATTATTAAGTAACTTTGTTAAAACTATTTGTTGTATATAGTTTGTTTTCATATTTATTAGTGTGTTTTCTGTGTTGAAATTCATATTGTCTAACGTTACGCAAACTGTAATTACATTTATCTCTTGCTATTACACACTGATTTCTTTTTCTAGATATTTAATTAGTAAGCTGTATTTAAGTATCATTTTCTGGGTAAGTATTAAATGTCTTTTTCTAAAATTCGAAGAATTTACATTTGCAAGAGTTCCATATTTTTTCCCGCGCGCACGCACACACACACACACACACACACACACTTTAAAACATTTATCCTGCAAATAATTGAATTGCTTTAGTTTCGTATTATTCGCGTGTTCTCTTTTTTTATTTATTTGTTCTCGTTCTTTCTTGTTTCCTTCGCCTGTCATTTATCTATAAAATAAGATCAGGTTTTTTGATTTGAAGATATTTAGCTGCCCTCATCTATCATCGGTATGCAGATGAGTGTTTACGGAGTGGGCACGTACATTTGTGTGTGTGTATTGTGTTATAATTTATCTAATCTTAAGTTGACTAATGTTATTATGTATAGGATAATCAAGAATAATCGTGTAATTTTGTATACTTAGAATAAACGTTAATAAGAATGTCGGGCACTCACATAACGGGCATACCTGTGAGACCCACAACTTATTTTATAAAAAAAAAAAAAGAAGAAAAAAAGAAAAATGAATTATTTGCGGGGGGGTTAAATTCACATTTTATATGTTTTTTTTTTCATAACGTATATTTTCAATTGTAAGATGCGACAATGTAAGGAGAACTGCTCCTGCCGATGTAACCAGCTTCAACGTATTTTTTTATCCCTACAGCGATTTATACATTCAAAGGCTTCTCGGCAGATTGCCCCACTATTCACAATAAGTAGTGAACGACGACCACTTTCTGTTACAAAAAGATCGTTACGTACGGATTTCGCATCATTCTCAGGGACACGGGCACATTCTTCACATCTTAAACTATCTTCTCCAAAGGAGTGGCCACTTGCGAGAACAAAGCTATACGTACGTTGAGGCGATCGCTAACGCAGAAGACCGTGCATGCCCACTACAACAAATAGAACCGGCTAAATGTCGAACTGCTAAAAAATTTTCCCAAACGATATTAAAAGAAAAGCGAGTATATTCCTAAATATACAATGATGAGCGCTATCGCATATTTTGATCTTTTCATAATGTAACGAGTGTGACTGACTATTTTGGGTCAGATTTTTCCTCTTAATCCGCTTGTCTTTACTTTCCTCTAGAGGACACTTCTCCGAGATCCAATTCGATAGATTAAGAACGACTTGGGTCTGAAATCGGATGTTTTTGATAGACCAATAAAAGCTGACCCGCCGACATCAAGGCTAAATCTTTCGAGATATAAATATGATAATTCGACAACGGAGTGAGGATATTATTCTTCGACAGTATGGTGAAGAGGATTACTTTTAACCGCTCTCCAATAATAGCTAAAGCATCGAAATTGCTCTTACTGACCTAACTAAATGTTAATCGATGAGCAGCTGTTTTGCATGTTTAATTTAAATATGCCGTACCCAAAATTTGAAATGGTTGCTTCAAAATAATAGCGACGCTTGAAAATGTGTTTTCAATGAAAAATATTCTGATCTCGTTTTTTTTTTTTTGTTGGTTTGTTGTTTTTTTTTACGGTAATAAAAACATTACACTTCTTTAAGTTGTTTTGTATGGTACGAATTTCTTAAAGGCAATTATCTTTCCATATTGAATATAATTCACAATATTCGCGTAATAAACACCACACGGTATGTTTTTTTTTTTTTTTTTTTTATATTATTTTTATTAATTACAACTGGTCTCCATAGACCATCAAGCAATTTTACTGGAATGCAAATTAACGCGTAAGGGGCCACCACTATCAGGGTTCCCCAGGAACATCTATTCAAGTTCTAAACAAAGTCAAAGACTCTAGAGCGCTTCAGCCGTCGAATTTCTTGACTATTGTCAAGCAGGTTGATAGCTAGTGGGTTGGGATGTGTTTCTAATCGACTAGTATACCGCTGTGCGGCGAGTTTTATTTCTTCCTTTACGTAAGGTATGTTGAAGTCCCTATGGAGTGTGCCGTGGAGACATACCAAGGAGGTGACACAATGAGTCTAATAGCTTTATTTTGGAAACGTTGTATTTTATTAATGTGCGTATTTTTAGCACAACCTCATAGAGTCAGGCCATATGTCCATACTGGTTTTAATATTAAATTTTATATATTAATACTTTGTTTTCGATCGACAAGCTCGAATACTTACCAAGAAGCCAGTAGAGTTTTCTTAGCTTTATATCCAAGCACTTTCTTTTTTGTGAGACATGCTTATTCCACCTTAATTTACTATCCAAGTGCAACCCAAGGTATTTCACCTCATTTCTAACTGGGATTGTTTCGCCGTTAATTTTGGTTGGCGGGCAGACTACCTTTCGTAGAGCGAATGTAACCTGTGTACACTTTTTCTCGTTAACTTTAATTCGCCATCGATCTAACCACCTTTCAGTTTTTGCTAACGCCAGCTGCAATTTATTTGTTACTGTTCCAGCATCTTTGTTTGCCGCTATAAGCGCAGTATCGTCTGCAAATGTAGCAATAGCTACGCCCTCGCTGTCAGGAAAGTCTGCAGTGTACATTTAGTAAAGCACTGGACCCAGTACACTGCCTTGAGGCACACCAGCGGATATAGGATAGATGTTTGATAGTTCATTCTGGAATTTAATTTGATATGTTCGATCATCAAGGAAAGACTTTAGAAGAAGATAAAAAGGATGAGGAAGATTTTTCTTAATTTTATATAACAGACCACGATGCCAAACCTTATCAAAGGCCTGTTTTATATCCAGGAATACACCTACACATATTTCCTTAGCTTCAAAGCTATCTTGGATAATACGTTGGATTCGGTGTACCTGTTCAATAGTCGAGTGTTTTTCTCGAAACCCAAATTGGTGGTCTGGTATAATATTCTCCTTTATAATCAGAGGATGCAATCTTTTTAAGATTAATTTTTCCAGCACTTTAGATAGGATAGGTAGTAAGGATATTGGTCTGTAGGAAGTTACATCCTCTGGAGACTTTCCTGGTTTAGGAATTACCACTATTTGTGCCAGTTTCCAAGACGGCGGGAAGTATTGCAAGCGGAAGATTGCATTAAATATATTAGTAATAAACAAAATAGCTTTGCGTGGCAGTTCTAGCAACACTTCTTTGGTGATCAGATCGTGCCCAGGGCTTTTTTTATCGATTAGTTTTTGAATTACATACTGTATTTCCTTTGGGGATGCCGGCGTAATGGGGACACTAAGCTGTAGTGGGGAGCTCAAAAACTCTGTTATATCATCTGAGTTTGTAACCTTAGGGTTTGGTTTAAAGACTTCGCTAAAATATTTAGCAAAAACTTCAGCTTTCTCATTATCAGCCTTGGCCCAGGTTCCGTCCGATTTTCTTATAGGAGGAGAATATTGTACTGGCCTATTTCGGCTTTTGACTACTTTCCACAGGCTGTAGTCAGTAGACTGATTTGGAGATAAATTCTGCAAGTGTCGTTGTAAGGTTTCATTTTTAGCGTTACGAATTAGTATATTTAACTGTTTGGATTTGTTATTTAGCAAAGTTTTATAAGCGGGATTTCTTGTTATATGCCACTTTTTGCGAATTTTTCTTTTTTCCCTTACTAAATTTAAGACGTGCCTTGGTAGGTTAGATATTGAAGCTGAAGGCTTAATAGGAGGCGAAGATTTCCATGCCATTGTTTGGATAGTTTCAATTAGGTACTGGACTGCTATGTCTATCTCTCGTTCATTTTTTAAAGGAATGTTTAAATTCAGCATTTTATCTACTCCTTCTCGGAAGTTGTCCCAATCCGTTCGTTTATTATATAAAGAAGGCGGTTCTTCTTTTGTTATTAAGCCTGTACTTATTGTTAGAATTTGGGCACTATGGTCTGAAAATAAGTCAAAACATGTGTTAGTTTTACAATTAAGCATTGATATTCCCTTGGTTATGAAGAAATCGATCGCGTCAGGAATTTTGTTTTTATCTGTTGGCCAATATGTTGGCTCACCAGTAGCCAGGCACCCAAGATTTACAGTGAGCATTACTTTTTCGAATAGACTACCTCTTGTGTTCGTGAACCTTGATCCCCAGCGCGTATTCTTTGCATTCCAGTCACCACCTGCAATGAACCTATCACCTAAACTCTGAAAATATTCACTTAATTTTTGTTCGTCAAGTGTGCGGTTTGGTGGGCAATAACTAGCTGAGATCGCAATTTTTCCATTTAAAGAGTACACCATTATACTAGTAGATTGCATTTCTATACTAGAAATTTTACATAGTTCATAATGCTTAATAGTATTCTTGATTATAACTGCACTTCCGCCATGGGCTTTGTGATCAGGTCTTGTTGTTTGGTACGTACGGTAATTCGGAATATGGAAGTATGTTTTTTGCGTAAAATGTGTCTCTGAAAGAAGGAGAATATCAATTTGCTCACTATTTAAAAACAGCTCGATCTCACGTCCCTTTTGCAGCGCCCCGTTGGCGTTCCAGTGAGCTATTCTCAACGACGGGGCCATTATTTTATTAATTTGCTTGTTAGTGATGTTAGCAGATTTAGGACAATGGAATTCTGCTGCAAGAGCTGGTTAAACATTGCTTTAAATTCATTTAAGAGGGTTGTTAGCGTATTTTGGAGATCAGAGTTGTTATCTCGATATTTAGAACTATTGAGATTCCTATTATTGTTTTCGCCTGCTGTAAGTTCAGCATTATTATTGATGTTAGAATTATTAGCACTATCTTGGTTTGTTACAACTTCAGCATACGTCATTTGTTGATTTCCATACTGTTGCTGGTTACTTTTAAATCCGAACCTATTTACGTTGATGTTTGCGATTTTATATTTACGTTCGTATAATTTTTGGTAAATTGCACATCCCTTGTAGTTGGACGGATGGTCATTTCCACACAACGCACACTTTGGCGCAGAGTTTTCATCCTTTTTACACTCTGTGAACTTATGGTGACCACCACACTTAACACACCTGTACGGTCGATTACAAAAAGTTCTGGTGTGCCCATAAGACTGACAACGCAGACACTGTGGAATTGTTTTTTTGGGGTGAGGAGCTTCGACCTTTATTTTCGTGTAGAGTATTTGGGTTAGGTTAAAAATTTCTTTAACGTTTTCTGTGGGTTCAAGATCAACGAAGTATAAAGGGAGAGGCTCTTTAGTTACCTTATGTCTAATGTTTAGTATATTTCGGGCAACGAAGCCTTTTTCCTTAAGTGCCTGCTTAATTTCCTCGTCTTGAAAAGAGTGGTGAAGGTGCCTTATTACAACTTTGTAGGATCTTTCCTGTTTTAGTTGGTATGTGTGATAGTTAACATCCTCTTTTTTGAATGTGGAGACGAGTTTACGGTAATCGTCGGAAGATTGGACGTTAACCTTTACTGTGTTTTTCTTTAAAGTTTTAGCAACAAAATCTTGTTTGCCTAGTATTATAGTGATTTTTTTAATCATTGATGCGAAATTTATAACATCATGTACGAAAAGTGGTGGAGGTGGGGGTATTTTTGGTTTCGGGTCGGTTGGATCTCTATTTTCTGTGCAATCGTCATTGAGATTGTTCAAACAGCTAAATCGGTTAGAGTTTCTGCTGATATTTCCTATATTGATTTGTAAATGAGATCGCTTTTTGGCCTTCCTCTTCGGTTCTTGCCAGTCATCATTTAGGTTATTTTCGCTCATTGTATCGCTGTGGTCATTATCAGTCTCAGTAATATCCCCAATAGTGCTGGGAGGTTGACTCGGCGTAATAACATTACCTAAAATAGGAAACTGTTGCATATAATCCGTTTGCATCGCTGAAGACGGTTGAGAAATGTAATACAAAGGTTGCGCGGTAGAAGAATAAACTCCGCTACTGATAACAGGCGTGTAGCTCGCTATTAAATTAGTTGGTTGTACGATGTGTGCGTGATGCGTTGCTGCTGTGCCGTTACATGTTGATGATTGTATGTGTGTTTGTGCGTATGTCGGCGGGTGCATAGTGTGTGTAATTGACGCAGGTACAGCCGTTGTCGTCATGATAACGACGAACGACGTACCGTCTCGTGTGAATGTGCTATGCGTATGCGTTTACACCGATAACGAAATATAGTATATATAAATTGGTCTAATCTCACCGATCTGATGATTTTACAGTACCGAACTGATGATTTTACAGTACGAATATCGTTTCTAATAGATAATTACGGTAATCGAACGAAATAATAATTATTTACGTAAACGCAACAACGCGGCGAACCGACTATCAAACGACACAACCATCTGTACACACGGTATGTCTGGTAGTGAAATTGTTTACTAACAGAGAGGGGACATTCTGTTCTTGAATCAGTCTGCTCTATCCCGAAAATCAACTTTGCTATCAATGGAATCAGCAGGTAAAAGAACACGATAATTGAAAGATCGAGGTTGTTTAAAAATATCGCATGTCTCTTAGCTTAAAAGGCGAGGGCGCTTTTTAACAAAAATACGAAACCCACTTTGCTTTACTTGTAACGTCCTACAAAATATATTTCTAAACCTTTTTGAAAAACGACGCTAAAAAATGAAGTCTTTAGAAAGAACGAATTATCGCAAAATAACCGACAAAATTTAAATAGCATAAGAAACAATAAGCCAATGGGGACAATTAATAATGAATCTTTACCGTTGTGTACGCGTTAATAAACCTCTAAAATACTCGTAATAATTATTCGAGTAAAGAGAAATTTAGTATTTTAATTTTAATTAAAAACGCTGATGAACAGTATTCACCTAAACTATAGTCTATTTCATAAGAGTTAAATGGTTATAACGTAGTATTGAAGCTGAAATTATAAATTTTTTTTTCTGTTCAGCAGTCTTGTATGCGAAGTAAAAAAATATCGTTTTAATTTGTATTTTTACTGCAAAAAGTACAAAAAAAATAAATAAAATTAAGATACTATATTATTAACGCAAAAAATATGGTAGCAAAAGTGTAATGACTAGCAAGGAAATTTACCGAATAAAAGAAATAACAATGAAAATTAATATCGATGGTTCTCACTGAAAAGAAAACAAGATGATAAATATCGGCACCGATATGATACAAATTAAATAAATGGCTCCTCTCGGTTCGCACGTTGATACGACCATGAATTCTTCGTTCAAATTCGTTTCATTATCTGCGACCGGTATTTCTAAAACGAGTTTCTCGTAAGACCAAAATGTTAACGGTAAAGAACAGGAACCAATTTGATTTTGACACGATGCCACCGGTTTCGATGTATCGTACACAGTTTTGTTAATTAAGAAATGCAAATGGAAAAAATTATCCTTTATCTCATTTTCATTGTTGAAAACGAAGAAGTAATATCGGCGTCGTTTACGATCCTGAAAATAATATAAACCGATTCATTTCCATTTATGAACAAGCATAAATGTTTACAAAATACCATTTCTAATTTAAACATTTAAAAGTGTGTCCGAAAAATAGAAAAAAATTAATTAAAAACTGAAAATAATTCTAAAACACTGCAGTAGTAAATTTCGCATCGGCGCTCTATTAATTGTATTGTCCCGAGGGCTTTTTTTATTTGCATTGCCCAACTCATTAGCATTTATTATGTATCCTTTTTTGGTTGCGAATTCTAAGTAGTCAGTCTGCGCCATAAACAGTGCTTTATAACGTTTTATTAGACTAGCTCATACTAAAGTAAAGTAAAGTAAGTCCCATATATTTTTGATAAGGTGTATCATGGATTGTAAAATTAGGCTTTTCATAATGTACTTAAGGGGAATCCTTAATGGAGATCTAATGAGAATACCAGGAGGTTAGTCTCTTTCTACTTTTGGATTATCATCCGCCTTTACTTTCCCCCAGATAATTCTCTGGTATAACCAATATTCAATTTCGGGAGCTCGACTTGGATCTGGGAACGAGACATTCTACATACTCTAAAAAAAAATCATGCAACGTACATATGGGATCGAACGGTTCTGTCCGCTGCAATTTTATTTTCGATGATGATTTTTCAAAATCCGATATTTCTGTTCACCTTCCATAAGTCAGCGTGACTTTTCCAAATATGTGAGTTATACTTTTTAAGCCGATGTAAACGTGTAGAATAGTATTAAACGCATGATGTACTTTCAAAACTTAGAATAAACTGCATTGCAGCCATTAAAGTCAGCCGCTGTAATAAGTGGCTGTTTTCCGTTCCATGCTTAAACCCACCGTCATTATAAATGCGTTGACTGAAAAAAATCACCTGCGAAAAGGAAATTTCTCGAGTAATCTCCGTTATGTTCAGCAATAATAGTTTTCACACTTTGCGCTCGTAGAAATCAGTTTATCGCGTATTTTATATTCCCGGCGCGAAGCAGTTCATTTTCCTAACGTACAGAAGACGCCACATAACAAGTTTTAATTCTTCTCAATTCGTAATATAACATACAGCCCACGCATGCCAACATACGTACGTTTCAAAGTATTAATTTCGGTAGTACTCCGTTTAATTCTTCATTATAATTTTATAATACCGATTTACTTTATTTTTTAATGCCTGAAATATTAAGAAATTGTTCCGGTATAATAAAATTGTAGTAATTCTTCAGCGAGTGGAGATGGTTCTACTGAGAGGAGGATGAAGTAGAACAGAAAAAAAAGTAATATGCTATTTAAAAAGTAGCGATATCATAAGAAACACCTATTTCGGAATTTAGAAAAAAAAAAAATTATTAATTCTTTCGCAAAAATATTATTAAAATTCCCCAATATAGAGATGTAAATTTCTAGAAAAATAAAAAAAACAGCATCGATTGTCAGATTTCGGTTTATAAGAATAAATTTTTATTGACGTGTATGAAATTTTAAAGCAGCGGTCTGTACTATCGCGTTTAATCCTCTTAAGTAGGCTCCATGTGCTGTAATAGCCCCATTAGTTAAACACGGTACATGGAAACGCTCACACACACCTTAAGTTAATAAAAGAAAATAGAAAAAATTAATATGTAAGCATTAAACGTGAAAATATATTCGTATCAGTGGTTTTATAATATCCGCATTATACACACGTGTATATAAACACTAGCGACCTTATGAGTTATCGCTGTGTTTGTAAGTCCCTTTATGTTAATTTACGCTATACACGAGATGAATTATATTACGGCGTAAGGATTGGAAAATAGAAACGTATTTCAAAGCTAACGCGTTTATTACAAAAATTAAAGGATTATGTTAACGTAATTCTATGTTGAAAATGGAATAGTAAAACTTCAAACTCCTATGGATACGTGCTATTCTTTGAACATTCTGCTAAAATTACGACATCCATAAAGGTAAGAATAATAGGTTAGTTTTAAAAATTACTACGCAAATTTTGCCGAAATGAAAAATTGACTACATAATTCTTCACACTCGCTTGCTGCATCATATTTACACGGATGTTATGAACATACTTCACGTTTCAACTGTTTTTTTTTTGTTTTTTTTTAGCTAAAACGATTAGGAACTCTGAACCGGAAGCTCTGGTTCTCGTCAACTACTTTTCAAATAATTGTCACGTTAGTTTTGTATTTCTCAATAACGTTTTTAATAGTTTACAGTTTAAAATCATGAAATGATAACTTAAATATTATTCTCAGGAGCCTTTTTACTTCAATTTATTAAATTTTGATAATAAAACTTTTTCCCGCGTTATCTTTTATTTCTCAATTAAGTTCTTCTCGAAATATACCGCCATCCGAAAGAAAAAAACAACATATTTCGTGCTGAAATATCGGAAAACAACAAACACGCATCAAAATGATGGCAAAAAAAAGAGTCTTCTTTAATGCAATTGAATTACTAAAAATACATAAGTGCGCTCTCTATCGAATACCATTTACACTAATTAAATTTTGCTTTGACTATTTTTATCTAGATGGAGAATGGGAATCCCCTGAACGGTATATGTAAATTACACCCTTATTTGGTTTAAATATATCATAATATCGGTATAGTATCCATTATTCTAATTTTCATTTTAATAATTAGTTTTCTGTCAATCATTTGCTCCTTGTCAATATTTATTTCTTCGTAATCCATACCGCTTTGACTATTAATATTCGTATGTATTTTTTTTGGGGGGGGGAGTCTTCATTTTAGATACCGATGAGGCGCAAATGTATTATATATTACAGTAGTACAATTTGTGTATGATGGTGAGGTTGAAACGACCCATCCGATATGAAGTTTTTGATGTCAAATCATCCTCAACATTGATTGCGGCTAAAATTAATACAAGTGTATACATTGCTTACGGAAATTAATTTCTGTAACAGTAAAATCATTAAACAGTTGAAAATTCTTAGTTACCAAGTCTTCTGCGAGGAGCACTGAAAATGGAAATCAGTGTGCTATTACATCCAGCTAAGAGATATGAGCAATTGTATCTCGGGAAAATTACATTCAATATGATTAGGCGAATCGGCAAATTTAAATCGGTGTAGATAATGTCTAGAATCAGATACGGAATTGAAATTTGGGGGGAGGCAAAAAAAAACGGAATTAAGGAAAATTAGTAAGCTACAACTTGATATGCAAAGGTGAAAATATGATTTCCTCTCTTAAAACGAAAGTTTCGTTGATTACATTTTGTATTTCTCGAACCATGACGCTTCAAAATCACTACCGTTGTCTGATTGCACATTACACCAGCTTCATCGATCACTGATAATTCGATTTATTTTGGTTTTCCACGTAAACGCCGAAATAAGCAAGATAACACTATTTCAGAAAAGCAGAAATAGGTATTCTGCTTTCTTTTAAATTGTATTCGACACACACGTAACAAAAAAAGGGTGAAAGCACAACTGCAATTACGCAAACTTAATTGTAAACTGAACCGGATACAGCAGTGGCAGATTCCAGGTAATATATATCGGCGGGTGTGAAAGAGTGGAGATTAGGCAGGTATAAAAGATTTAAGTTGTACAGTTATCGGCAATTTTTATTGCCTAATATAATCTAGTTTTTAGGCCGGTAAAGGTACCATTATTTCATTATTTGTGCCTTTTATAAAAATGAAAATTAATTAACCTCGAAAACTAGAGCTGCTACAAAAAAAAGCTAGGTATTTTTGAATTCAGCTCATCAAATATATCTAAACTCAATTCTAAGTTTTCCGGCACCAAAAAAAAAAAAAAAAAAAAAATAATGGTTGCCCTGTGTAATGCACGGAATTCCAATAAGATGGTACACAAATAACGAAATTATCAAATAAAAATCAATAATTCACGAACGGCTTAAATTATAAACTTCAAATTTGAAACATAAATTATGATTAAAATTATCTTTAAAGCGATCTATAACTTAAAGGTGACCGACTACCCCGGACGGCAAAAAACCCAAAAAACCGTCGCGAATATATAGTATGGTACATCACTTAAAAAATCATAACTGGTCACCAGATAAACCTATAACGCTGAAATTCAAAATATAAACTAAAATTAAGAGAGTCCTTTCATAAAATCAAAAAAAATTTCGGTACAAAAGTTATGTAAAGTTGTCAAAAAGTTCAAAAAAGCGCGAAAAATGACGTCCCCACCCCTAGCGCCGCGAATATTACAGCTAAAAATTTCAAACGCGGTTAAAAATATGCGCTTCCGCGTATATTTCTCTAGTTTGGAACATCCGGGTTTCCAGCTTTAAAATTGGACCCTCGGGTCGTCGAAAGCTCGAAATTTTTGAAAAAAATATTTTTTTTTTCGGGCCTGTGATATATCGTTGGAAAGAACGCTATTTGTCGAGGACGAAACCGTATCTCATTTACTTAACGAAACATTCAAAGTTGCCGAAAAGTTCAAAAAAGCGCGAGCTCTAATTTTTTGCTCACTCTTTGCGACGCGAGTAATATAGAAGTATAAATTTGGAACAAGGTAGGAAATATGCGCTTCCACGTATATTTCTCTGGTTTGGAAAATTCCGGTTTCCAACTTTCAAACTAGACCGCCAGTACGCCGAAAGCTCAAAATTTTGGAAAAAAATATTTTTTTTTCCATTGCTTGTAATATAAAATTAGAAAGATCGCGTTATTTGTCGGCAACGGAACCGTGTTACATTTTCTTAACGAAACTTTCGAAGTTACCGAAAAGCTCAAAGAATCGCCGGACCTAATGTGTAGAGTCCTTTGTTTGCGGCGAGCTAAAAATGTTGAACAAGATTGCTAATATGCGCATCCACCTACATTTCAATTTCACTGGTCTGGAATATCCGGGTTACCAGCCTTAAAATTGCACTCTCGGGGCGCCGAAAGCTCGAAAGTTTGGGAATTTTTTTTTTCCGTGGGCTTGTGCTGTATCGTCAGAATGCTCGCTACTTTTATGGAACGTAACCGTATTTCATTTTCTTAACGATACTTTCAAACTTTGTAAGAAAGGAATAAATTGAGCGAAAATGGGAAAACGAATTTTTTACATCATATTCATGAAATTTGTCACGAAAGTTTGTTGGTCACTTAAAAGGAAAATGAAGTGTTCGAGTTTCATGGATTCAGGCATGCGATATGACCGTAATACGTTAGAAAAAATTAAACGAGAAAGCGAGTATAATTGTCATGCTCGTATTAAAGAAGTACGCTATATACTAATCAAACGCACTCGCTGCCATAGTTAGTTGATCTGATACAAAATAAACTCGCTTCATCAGTATTAGTTGAATTGAGGACCCCGCAAAGAGCCCACGTTTTTCTACATTCGAACGCATTATTTATACTATAGCACGCGATCGCTAATATGAGAAACCCGCACGCCGACTAAGGAAAATATCAAATGTTTTCTTCTTCCTGTTTATTATCTCCGTGTCTCTTTCGTTCGTACACATTAATAATCGTAGAAAAATACTATTTACGTTACACAATCGTCGGGACACGTAATTTTTTTTGTCTTTAGGCACGTCAACTCAGGACATTTACCCAGCACAAAGGACTAACAAATAATGAAACGTAGGGACTTGAAAGTTAAATCAGGAAGCGATTAGAAACAGAAGAAATAAAGATAGCCAATATAGAGGAACAACAGAAAGAGAAGGAAGAGCAAGAGTGTAGCGGCCACAGTAAGGGGTCGGGAGGCCAAGGCCAAGCAAATTAGAATAAAGGACTGCGCGTTCTGAGGAAATACAAGAGCATTCGAATAATAATAGAAGGTGATTTACATCACAGGTCAAATTTAAGATAGGAGAATGGAAGGGACACAAGGGAGACTGAACAATATTAAAACGAAAGAGGGAAGCAGGAAGCAGACTGTGATTAAAGCGGAGGCGAATTATGGAAGAAATAACAGAACGGCTGATGCAGGGAAAATTAATAAACCAGGAAAAAGTAGGTGGAGACGTAATGGTGATGTATCGATTGTACCGATTTTACCAAAAAACAAGATATTTATATGTTTCTAACATGTTTAAGCTATCTAATATTTCTTCATTGAGTTGACCTTGGTGGTTAGACCATTTTCCTTTCCATATATGAAAGCCCTTTGTACATTTTTCTATTCCGAATTCCATTTTTATATCATTGCTTATGCTACTGCATTTAGTAATGAATTCATTTGAGTCGAGAAGGAGCTGTATAATTTAATGTCATCCGTATGCATACATCAGGTGATTTATTTTGTAGTTGTTGTTTTTGTGCTTTATGTTAATCGCATACTTCGAATAATTTAATATATTTGATATAGGATTTATACTGAGGCAGAACCATAAAGGACTGAGGGAATCACCTTGAATTTTATGTTAATTATTTCCGTTTGGATATTGGTGGTTTCTGTGATAACATTTATTATTGCTTTCCATTTTTTCCATTATTTGAGAGCGGAAGTTATATAGTACTGGGTTAATGTGTTATATTTCCAGTATTTTTAAGAGCCACGTATGTGGGATACTGTCAAAAGCTTTTTTATAGTCAATATAACACGTGTCCTTTTTCCATCTACTTCATTATTACGCTATCGATTACAAGTTGTTCTCTGCAACCTTGACTATTTCTTTTGCATCCTTTTTGTTGTTCTGTTAAGATGTTGTGTTGTGTGCTAAATTTTTAAATTTTTTTTTTTTTACTATGGACGCTGTTATTATTTTGTATATAAGGTTTCATATAATTTGTCTGAAATTAGCTGAATTATTTATTTCTTGGCTTTTTGCTTTGACGATTGTTTTCCCTTCCACGAGAAAATCTGGGCATATTTCTCGGTATTTAATTATTTGGTGTATCTGATGTGTAAGTGCTTTACGAACGGCGGCAAATTTTTCGTACCAAAAATTGCGAATATGATCCGTTCCAGGTGCTATCCAACTGTGTGTATTTTTAATGATTGCTGCTAGCTCATTTTCGTAGATGGTTATATTCGTTTCGATAGGTAAGCTCTTGTACCTTTCTTCTTCTTTTTTTAGCCGGACTGTATCTTCTTCATTGTGTACTAGACCATAGATTTTGCCCGAATTCAGTCATTTGAGCTTTGGTTGGTGGCTGATTATTTGTTCCCGCTTTCTTGGATAGTGATTGATAGAACTTTTTTTCATTATTTTGAAACATTCTGTACTTTCCTCTTTTGTTATATTTTGTATCTTCTTAGTCGTGCAGACTGCATGTTTAATTTTTGCTTTAAATTATCCGCAGTTTCTATATGTGATTCATTAAGGGCTTTTTTAATGTTTTAACCTGTTTCGTTAGATTTTTCGACCTGTTTCCCATTATGTATTGCGTCGTTAACCTTCCGATATTTCTCCTTAATGTTTCTATTTCACATTTTCATTCTTGCTTTTCATGTATTCTTTTGACGTTTTCTTTGTGTGGTCTCTGTTGATTATAATCGAGTATTGTAGACGCAGCGCAGTAAACTAGCGTTTGTATTTCTTCTACGGTGGTATGCTGATGTATATACTTGTTTGAGCATTTTATTTATTATTTGAATATTTGTGTGTGAGTTTGTATACTTATTTTCATGCAGTTTTGGGACACTCTCTCTTTTAGTAGGATTTGTTCCATTCCATTTTATTATATAGGTTTCTAAAGTTTCTTGTAGTTTTCCTTCTATACTACCGTTCTCTTCTACTGGTTTTATTATTTTTTAATCTGTTGGTTTATCTGCTAATTTCAATTCGTTTGTTGGTTTATTATTTGCTTTTATATTTTGGTGTATATCTTTTTCTTTTAGCTCAGTTAACTATTTTGATACATTTTCTTTTGTTGTTTCCTCTTTCCAGAATTTGCTAAACGGTTACTGTTTATAATAATTCTGTTTTAATCTACCAATCTTTATTCGGTGACGTTTGAATATTCTGGGTATTTTCGTTGGAAACATTTTTACAAATTGTGTCTGATTTAACGGATATCTTTCTATTTTTGTAATGTAATAGTAGTACCACATGACGTGATTATTCATTTCTTTGGTTCATGTCACGCGTTGCCTAGGTTTCCCCGCTTTAGTGTTTACTGACCGATTTGTTGGCAAAACATCTTTTACAGGTTCTCTTATCATGTATGAATTTTTATTGTTTTTGAATACCAAGCTTCACAAAAGCGATATCTAGTACTTTTGTTTAGTTTTAAATTATTATCTTCACTCATATTTGTTCCCACAAGGATTGGAAGGAAACAGCAGTCCGCCGTGGCAGTGCTTCATACCACGGTAATCCTATGTACTCGGGGGAGGGGGTACCCCAGAGGCTCCGTTCGCGACACCGCTGTTTCCTTAGGTGCCATGCAGCCATCTTCACGGGTCGCGTTATAACTTCGCTTAAGGATTTTTAGAGAAGATGAATGTGGATAGAAGTAAAGAAAAACCATTAGCCCTCGCATATACTAATAGCATTAGGATCAGAAAAATACAAGAGTTGGTCAAGGGAGACCAGAAAAAATTAAGAGAAAGCTGCCTCACCCGAAGACTAGTTACAGACTAGTGAAACAAGGTGAGAGACAGCTAGGGTACCTCGGGTGCGCCATACCCATACTCATTAGTTGTGAACCCCTGAGGGATTATTATTATTATTATTATTATTATTACTGTAGTATAGAGGAGATGGCGAGTCTGGCCCACTTCAAGGTCAGCTGTGATTCAGAGAGTGTAAACTAGCCCAAACGTCCTTTGCAGAGATTAAAAGTAACTCATCTAGCACTATTTCCATCGTTCTATTTAAAAACTACCACCTATTTCTGCTGGAACGGTAGACTCCGGCGCTGGAACGTGACCCAGTTCTGCTGGATCGGTAATCGCGTCGTTTTATGTGACGAGGGGGTTTCACGGTGTAGTCGAACGCGTACTAGAGAATTCTAAAAAATTCTACTGGCTCGTGCGCTCGCTCGCGCGCGTTTTTGGCGAGATGACGCCATCGATGACGTCGTCGATGACAATGAGTTCACCGACGGAGCGTGTTCTACACGCGCTATTATTATTATTATTACATTAATATTATTACACGTTAGTTTAAAAAAAAAAAAAATATTGTTTTTTAACGTATTAGTTTAATTATATTCGAGCGTTTAGGTTTTTTTTAAATATTGAGTGACGTAATTTGTTTTTCAACCCGCGCAAATTGGGAATCCACCTGACTGGAACTGACGATGATGTCTTTTTTCAATTTATTAATGTAATCTTCCACCAATTGCAACTGTATTAAAAAGGTGCTCCGCCGCCCCTCTCTAGCTGTATTTGTAAGGTTCGCATAATTTCGCTCGTAGCGAATCCACCGTTTTCTGCATCGTTACCCGTTTAAGTTCCCACTCTTCTGACGGTTTCATCTCTAATTTAGCGATCGATCCGCTATGCGCACTAATGAGCGTGTTTGTAACACCAAGCGGTAATATTTTTTCTGTAAGTTCTTTGATAGCCGCGCTATTCCATGCGTAATGACTATTTATCAACCCTTTTTGCTGATTAACATCGTCTTCGATTTTTTTTTTTTTTTTTGGCCCGAACAGAACAGTTCATTTGGCCAGCAAACTATGCCACGACTAGATATTAAAAATTACTAATAATAGAAAATTCAGGAAGAGAAATTTCATTCTACAGTATGGCCGCAACTGCTAGCAGTGCTCACAATGCTCAATGAAACAAAACAAACACAAACAAGATTTTTTCATTCTGGAAAAAGGAGCAAAAGAAAAAAGATACAGATAAATAGATAAATATTTCTATCTCACATTATGACCACAGTTGCCCGGCATTAATGCATTATGAGAAAAGGGAGATAGTCACAGCCACACTGGACAAAGACTACAATGTAAGAAAAAATAAGTAAAATAATGGAGAAAAAAAAAGAAAAAAATCAAATAACAATCCTGTTTCTTCCAATAAACCTAAAAAGGACAAATAAAATTTTATCATTGGAACAGAGAAGATGAAAAATACACAATGGAGGGGATAAACACCGCAGGACATGAGGTCTTTAGAAAACGCAAGTCTCGTGTTATCGAACTGGGCGAACGAATCGTGCACACCGTGCGTACTACGGTCTTCGGGTATTGCAGACAACTTTGTATTTATCGAGTCCAGTTTACCATTGATAGAGTGCTCTAACGCGGCTAGACTCTGCTGTAGAATGGTGCGAAGGACAACAGCGTGCTCGTTATAGCGAGTCTGTTCGCTCGCGATAACTTTTTGCACCTTATCTTCGAACGTTTTGAGGCGCGTCTCTTGATTCGTCTTTTCCACGCCGATACGTTTATCGGATATCTTCCAGTGTTGTTTTTACCGCGCCGAGTTGATTTTCCATTTCCTTTTTCATATCTATCAACGTGTTTACTCGACGTTTCGTAATAGCATCTTCCGAATCTTTCGCGTCACTAATGTTTACCAATCGTTTACTTACAAAAACTTACGTAATTCGTCTGTATGTATATAGTATCCGAAAGAGCGTCTTTAACATGATCCTTTAAACTGGCCGGCGAAAGCGATTCCTATAAATGTTTCTTAGTTACGACTTCATATGTTCAATTGATCTTGATGTAGAACGTTATTAATATTTAGTAGACGTTTTCCTTTGAAATTATGATTTCCGCTGGTGTCTAATTCAACAGTAGCCGGTGCTACGGAACCTCCTTCCGGCATATATTTACCGCTCTTACGTAGAGGCATTGTTTGCGGCTAATGGCTGTCTTTGGTGCTATTAAATATTCGCTAATATCCACCCACGAATTTTCCGAATTAGGAAATCCAAGCCACTTCACCAATGATTTTCCACCTTTACGTCGAATAACGTGTTCGATTAGGTATACGTCCCGCTAGGCTGTTTTCTGTAACCTTTCCATGGATAAAGTATCAGCAATAGCTTTACCACTAATATCTGTTAACGTGATAGCTGGCACGCTATCTATAGTAAACCGGTCCGCGGTCCAATTCGGTGTGTAACCTTTTTCTAGTAACGTTTTAACCTTACTGCTTCGTACCACATCACCAACTGTAAACCTCGATTAGCGGAAGGCCGGTTAGCTGTCTGGCGCGCTTTTGCCAGATTCTGTGCTATCGTCTTCTCTCCAAACTCGGTGTGAAATCTACTGGTGCGAACGCTATCGTTCGATGTTTTTTCGTATTATTAATATTTTCGCGTTAGCTCGCTCAGTAACGGTAACCAACGTTTATCGTTATTAGCGGTAAACTCTTTCCGCATCGATAACGTTCTGTTAAATCGTTCGTCGATGCTCGCTTTAAGCGGACAGTAAGTGCTGTACAAATTAATATTGTATCGATTTAAGAGTGTGCGTACGTGTGCATTGTAAAATTTCGTAGCCCGATCATTTTGGTACATGTTGCGGAGGAACGACGTTTTTTATCGCGAGTACTCGTCCGAGAGCTTTTGCCACCTCAGTACCGGTTTTTGTTTTCGGCGGAGCTGTCCATGCGAATTTCGAAAACGCGTTCACGATCGTTAACACGAATTTATAGCCGCGATTAGAACGCGCGTATTGACGAAGATCGACGAGATCTGCTTGCCAAAGGTGATTTAGTCATTTAATCCGAGCACCTGTACACAGCGTGTTTGATAACGTTTGCGAATGTAGTTCGTTAACGAGACTGTAACGAAACAGTTGAAGTTGATAATTTAGACATTAGGTAGTAATCCGCTTTCGGGCAATTCTTCTTCTATCGAAAATAGTTCATTATCCAATGCGGTGTTTCCGCTCGCATTACTCGCCCGCAATAGTTGCAGTCGTTCTACCAATTCGTTCGGGTCATTCCAATATTCGTAGCGCGGTGCTGATAATACCGTACGTCGTTGTTACCTTTTTTCACGATAACCTTATCAACATGCTCGAAGGAAAGTGTAGCAGAGGGGTTAATGACGAACTTTTTCTAATTAACCTGGCGAAATAACGGTTGAATTCAATATCGCGATATTTCGAATTTTTTCGATTTCCTTTTAACGTACCGTTCGACTTCAAATGCGCCCCGCCATGTTCCCCAGCAACTCTCTTTATATACTAGCAAATCCGCATCGGTATAGCGCGATTTATTAACCCCGTTTTCAACGTTAACAAATGAAGCAGACCCGACATTAGCGGATACATTCTTCTCCGTAGCCCGGTATCCGAGTACAATGCTTTAGCCGTCCACCAAATCGGTACTTTATCTAAAGTTATTTCACCAGTTTGACGATTTATCCGTATTCCATAGATCCGATCGTTAAACGTAATACTCTGCGGTAAGAGCTGTTGTTCCGCAGAAACTTCTTCCTCCTCCCCTCGACCCTCTTCGTGATAATCTTTACCATCGTCTTCCGTAATATCATCTTCGATGTTTCCGGAATTTCTTTTTTAAATGAGCGCTGTTGACGCTGCTGTCGCTTTTCCGTTGCCCGCTGAATAACAGCATCGCGAATGTCCGTTAACAGCTTACTGATTGGTTCTCTAGCACGAGGTTCGAAGTTTTAGCAAGCGCTTCCCGTTCATCTTTAAACAGATGTTCTCGCGTAATTTGTCCAGTTCATTTTTTTAACTTGTATCTCTCTTCATTAATTCGAGCCAATGTATCGAAGCGATGATTATCATTTAACGTCATCGAGGATGTTGACGACATCGTTTTTCTTCTCCACTTCCCTATCTCTTTGGTTTCTTGTCCGACATCGTTGTTATCCTCTCGGTTAACTATAATATATTGATCGAACCCGCGTCGGTACCTCCGGCTATTTATAGGGGGTTTCCTTATCCAGCGCTAGAAATCCGTACTTATCGCGCCAACATTGTACGCGCATATTTTTAAACGTCTTATACATGCGGTCTCCGTTCACATGTTCTTTGTAGGCGCGTTGTAGGTTCACATCGTGCTGCGCAAACAGCACTGGAAAATTCGCGTTATCCCGCGAATCATATGTTTCGGAATTTTTACATACGTCCGACAAAGATTGTGAAACAATCGACGTATTTATGACGTCCTATCGAAAAGTATTTTTGTATAATCAATTGATCTCCGACCTAGGAGACGTCATCGAATATTAGTATAGAGTGCGGTTCATTATCGTCCGGTGATACTACTTCGCTCTCGTTCGAAAAATTTCCGGCAATTCCGGAAATAGTTGTTTCAGTAGCGCGTATTTCGGTTGATATAACGATTTACTGTAGACGTATACGTTATCGAAACGAATCGAATGAGTCAACAAGGTGAAAATGATTAATTAGTCTTTCTACAACCGCTCGCTCTTACCACTAAACAGCTTATATTGTTCGGAAATAGAGCGTTATGTTTAAAGTGTGCGACTTCTCCAGTCATCGGTTCAAGCATCGATAACGCGGTATTATTTAACGGTAAACGAGTTGATTGCGCTATAACTTTCATCATACACCAGCGAACAAACTCAGGGGAAACTATATAAATACAAAGAGCTGCGGCAGTGAAAATGTATTTGATATATAAAGCAACGCTAAGTTGATGTTGTTAGTGTTACTATGGATAAAAACGAATAAGAAACAATAGTTGTAGAAAGAGAAGAAATTTCCAAACTAAAAGACATATACATAGCGGAGCGGGATCTATAGTTAATAAGATTATCGCGATAAGTTACCGTTTAAACGCCATATCCCCGGAGTATATCAATATTGCGGTCCAGGAACACGTCTAAATGAACGATTAGCCCGATCCAGGGATTAATCCGCTAGATATGTAGCATATAATATATATATATATATATATACATATATATATATATATATATATATATATATATATATTGATACGAATTCGGTATTTACGGCGCTATCTAGCGATGATGTCGAGCTAGAAATTATTCTCCGATTAAAATCATTAATTTTCGATCTCTCGGCATCATCGTATTGTTCGTTGTCGGCGGAGAATACGGCCGGGATATTTACACAACCGAATAATTTGTTATTTCCGATTTCTGTCGAATTTCTCGGCTCGGGAAGTGTTAAGGGGTTGTGTAAGTGTCCTGGTATGTGCGGTCTGCGACAACAGGATAGCGAATAGATAGGAAACCTGCGTTCTGGGAGATTAGCCAATCAGGAGCCAGTATTTAGTCACATGACCACGCCCCTTTTTACTCAACTAATCAAGAGTCAACACTTAATCATATGATCACACTCTTTCCACATCATTCATCACTGCACCACTATGTTCTACTCCAATTACACTCTTCTGCTCGCCACATCTTCACTGTTACAAACCTAAATCCATATATCTCAATGTCTATCACACCCCAAATCAACCACATGCTTTCTCTGGAAGTACCTGCATATGGTCTCCCTCACCTAGTAACACCACTCGACCAAAACATGGATTAGGGGAAAGGCTTTAACCAGCCACCTTTAAATTTTTTTTCTAACCCCTACTAAGTTGCTTTATGTAATCATTCTAGTTTTTATGTGCGTTGATGATATATTTATTATCGTCTAACTGTTGCAATAATTTATGCTAACGGATACTAGTTATTTATGATTATGTATGCTTTGAGAAAATGTTTTACTATTGACTACCCACCATCAACTCTCTAACCCCAATACCAATTCTACCATTTTGTGTGTGTTTATATGTTTGTTGATGATGCATTTACTACTGCCAAACCAATATAATAATTTGCTAAGATGCTTGTGTGTTTCTATGTACATTGATGATATATTTATGATTGCCTAACTAATGTAATAATTTGTGCTAACCGATACTAGCTGCTCATGTTTGTGTATGCTTTGAAAGTGCTTTATTATAAACTACCCAATGCTAATACAACTTGCTAACCCAATATTATTACACCTACCACACTTGTTCCAACAAATATGTCTCCAAGAATAATTTAATATGTTGATTAATTGAAATTGGGATAATCTTTGCTATCAATGCTTGTTTGCATGTATATAATTTGATATATGTCCAACCAAAATAATTGTAATAACAACATATATGTGGGGATATATCTCAGCTCAGAGATTTTTTTCTCGGGTGACCATGTACATGTATGTGTACAGTTTCTAATGCAATGAAGCAATATCTATACCCCCAAAATTATTAATCATAACAGATACAACCCGGCTAATATACACCAGTATAGTATAGATTAAAATTAGAAAATCAAACTGTCTGCATGAATCAAATATGATGAAGCACACATTCTACCTCTCACCCCCAAATTTTATTATTTGATAGATATAATCGCACTCGCAAGAATTCCATAATGCACATATTCCCAACCAAATAACACCACCATCTCAATAACTCACCTAAGCTGCTGCACTACCACTTGCTATACAAACACCAGATTAAAAACCTAATAATTTTTCTGTAACATGACTCCAAACATCACAAACAGGGATTAAGATAAATATTGTATCATAGAAAGAAGCGCTCAATTTAAACTAAAAGCACTCTTTTCACACAAATTACACCATCTAGGGCTAAAATACTCACATTTTAGCACAAAACATCAAATTTTAAAGGAAAAAGACCATTTTACACAAAATATCCTCATTTTAGACACAAAAACAACAATTTTATAGTAAAATATAACAATTTAGTATAAATGGTACTATTTTAGGCAGAAAGCTCCAAATTTTAATGAAAAATGCACCATCCTAAGGAAAAGTATTAAATTTTTACTACATACACACTATTTAATTAGAAATAACATCACCTCTATACACTATGACTAAATACAAAATATTTTAAGCTCCCACACATTCTTAGATCTAACAAATTTAAGAAATAAATACAATTGTTAATACAAAATTTATTACACAATAAAAACAAAATATACACTAGCTAATATTACACTTAATAATAATACATAGCTCCATATAATCATGCAATATACATATTCTTATCTAATATAAATGCTCTTAGTTCAGCTAAAACAACATTAAACTTTCTATGGAATTTATTATACATTGAATTTCCATAAGCTATTGTATCTACATTATTACTACATATTATTCTTTTATCATCACTACCACTTAATACTACTTTATTCTGCTCCAGGGTATACAGTATATGTTTATGACTTTGAATATTGTAATATGTCTTATAATTATCACTTAATTTACCACACACACCATTCACACAATTATAATAATCAATAAAATTAAGCTCTTTCTTAATTATAGAAGACTGTACACCTTTACATTTTTTAATTTCTCTATTATCTACAATACTTATAGAATACATTTTTGGGCGCAATCCAACAAATTCACTAATTGGAATACTATTTAATTCATCCTTAAATACACCAAGTTTCTTTTTATTTTCTAGTGAATAGCATGGATGACTTTCAGGATAATCACTTGTATCAAAATATTGAGCATTATCTTTAATATCTTTATAAAAATCAAGTGATTTAAGTTCATAAATAAGTGAATCAGTATCACAATATAAAAGATTAATATTCTTATACATTTTACACATTACATTATAATGAAAATCAAACATTTTTACTTTGCTAATATCTAAAATAGACATCCCAATATAAATGGGTTTATTAAATTTAATTGTTGAAGGATTTAAATGTACTGCAGCCAGAAATGGCCGTTCACTGAATATTGTTCGATCTTTAAAATTACTTTTACCAACTAGTTTTGTAAATTTTACTTTATTTGTAATAAGTTTGTATATTAATTCTATGTCTAACGTTTTCCATCATTTTACCAAAAACACTATTATTCATAAGCTTCCAAAAGTTCTTCTCAAACTCATTAGTAGCATGTTTCCGCTGTAGAGTGTTCAAATCAATGTATGGCTTCAACCATGCAGACTGATTGAAACAAATGACTCGATGCACACACAGAAGTTTTAACCCTAATGCAATTGCTTGTTTTAAATTTCTATAGTGAATAATATAATTGTACTTATTTTCTAATGTATTAACTAATTTCACACATTTTCCAACTGATTTAGCCTCAGGACATAGAGGTAAATCATTATGCACCAAATGTAAACTTGTAGGATACTCCAAATCCACCTCGAGCACATAGCCAATGGACCCATCATCAGCTATCTCCATAATATTTAATTCTCTTATTTCTTTTTGGCTAAGCCATCTGAAACCATTCATAGGAAGAAGTTCACTCATAGCCCAACCATAAAGGTTATTTGCATCTAAATATGTTATGAAAGTGTTATCTACACCACTGCTACTACCACAATCATCATTACTACTGGAATTATTATTATAACTATTGATGTATGGATTTTCTGCCCTGGCATAATGCTTCACACACTGACACATCCCACCACGTATCCCAGCTTCAAAGAATAAAACCATATCATAATCAGTTAAGAGCTCCAATTCAACCTTTGTTAACTTTAACATTGCCTGGAAGGCTAATCCAGGGGCTGTAAAACTCCATGCAGGATCCAATTTGTATATGTTATAACAGACACTTCTAAAGTTTTCAAATACATCTGCTAATAGAAGCACATCTGTCTTTAGATATATATCACTATACTCCCCAAGTGTTTGAACATTTAATGTATTCCACACATTCACTGCATGTAAGTAATCTTCGTCACTAATATCTGATTTTGTAAGGGAATTATAGAAATACTCCTTTGCAGGCAAACTTGTTTCATCAAATTTTTCCCATGATGACACATATGAATAAGGGAAAACACCCTTTCTACGAAATAAAGGAAGCAAATCAGGCGACGCAATGTTCCTGGTGGTATGATGAAGTGAACTATCAGGCAAATAACTGGCTAATTTCTCAAGACTTGACGCCATAAAACGGAATGTATCTATGAATCGTATTTTCATTTTTTCTGAAATACGCTTTGAGAATGATATGTAGCGTTCTTCACTATTTGGTATTACTTCGATGTCCTGATCATCGCACGCTAAATCCCTGATGAATAAATGAGCATCATATCCACTCAGATTATGTATTTCATAACTGGCACAAAATTCGGGAGTTGATACTCTAGGTTACATTTTGAGTGCGCTGCACCTCGAAATTTTCCAGTCAAATGATTATGGTCTGCAACTTTATCATCATGTAGCACTCCTTCACAAATGTGGCACACCAATGAAGCATCATATTTTTCCAAATCCTCAGGCGTCCACTGTAACGGAGTGTTTTTCTGATAAATCTTTTCTATTTTTTGAATATCTTTTACCAACCATTCATAGAATTTTTTAGTCGCATTAGGACCTTGATACATTTTAGGTTCCGATGTAAAATTAAACCCAACACCTTCTTCACATCTTGATACAATATAATAGCAAAAGCTAAATGCTTCATGCCTCTGTATGGGAATAGTACTAGATGATTTTTGGGGCCTGTTTTGATTACCACTGTATGAACCATCTTCCATACATTGCCGCTTACAATTTTTCATATTTTCACCATGTCGCTGACTATTTTGACGCTTGCCACCAATTTCTATACTGTCATCATCATTATCACTAATAATTTCTCCATCATTGACATCACTATCATATGATTCATCATTTACAGGCTTCAGGATACACTCGAAATCAGCAAATATGACAAATGGTATAAATTCTTGCTGTTTATACTGTTGGAATTTTAATATTTTATTCTCTTCCGTTGGCATAATGACTGTTGCAGGAGCATTATCAGAGCAGCGTTGTGTATGAGCCAGGTACTTAGAATGATCCTGGACATACCATAAACAGCGACGGCATATAAACATCCGATAGTGATCCTTAGTGATCTGACTTCTTACAAGACGCTCCAAATTTTTTATCCAACAATAGTGTGATTTATCACCTTCAGTTATAAGGAGCAAATCTGTATGATCCACTCGTTCTTCTTTACATATACGAACTGGATAGACAATATTTTTCTCATCCAAACCATAAACATTCACAGATGATTGTAGGTTATTCTTTTCAAATGTACTTATGTCATCCAATGATGTGGGGAAAGATACACCACTCCAGTTGTATTTCTTTAACAATGATGTATTCTGCACATAATTGCTTGCATATTCTGGATGATTCACTTTAATATATTTCGTCAACATTGAATATTTGAAACACATCTGATCAACATTTTTCACATTAATAACAGCCTTTTTCGATGCAATACAGGATGGTAGTGGAATATATGATGATGCACGGCTTAGAACATTCCGATGGTTGACACGAATTTCCAGATATTCGATTTTCTTTAATCTCCAACCAGATCCTGTTGCACGCTCAAACTTATCAGCAAGACTAATAATTTTTCCACATTCTGCCTTGTACCATGTAGAAATATTCTCACCACGAGTGAGTAAATGCACATTAGTTGGGAAGTAAAACTGGCTAGTGACCCAGTCTACAAGCCCAACACCTTTAACAAATAGACAGCATAATGACAAATTAACTTTTATTCCAGTACTAAGTCTTCTCTTAATTATCCTGATCACTGTAGGAGTAATATCAACCAAATACTTTGCAATGTCCATCTGGCATTTATTATTGTTTACAATACGATATGTTGCCAAACGCTTATGATAATGCTTGCTAACGTTTTTAATAGAAATATTACGTTGAACACCCACTGAAGACATCTTTATAAATATTGATACAATTACAAATTAAAAGCAACAAAAACTTGAACACAGGAAAACACGTCTAACAACTTAAAACACATAGACAAATCAAATAAAAGCCCATCAGACCTCATACTTATAATAAAATGCATACAAAGTTCATAACGCGAAGTAATTTTAACTATTTCAAAAAATTATTTAAAAATAAATAATATAAAAAAATTTAAGTTTTAAAAATAACGCTGGTAGAATTACTATACTTAAAAGCCAAAAATACTAAAAAAAAAAAAAAAAAAAAAAAAAATTGATGTGTTGCTCATGTGCAGCAATGTGTACATACACAGCACAATCTAAATATTCCTTATTTGATGACAATAGGAGGCGATGATGTCTGAACTGACAAAAGATTTTCTGTGAATTAACATATAACATAACAATTGCTAGCAGACTAACTTTAAAAATTTCATCAAAACTCACATGTAAATCTTCTCTATATATACATTTCACAATCTATTTTGATCACAGAGAGTTAATGCTTATTCATCAGCAGTAATATATAATGACACTCATATATCTAAATATCTACATATATATCTACATATCTACATATATATCTGCATATATACATATATATCTACATATATATATATCTACATATATATCTACATATATACATATATATCTACATATATATGTCTTAAATAATTAAAAATATGTCATAAGGATAGACAGGAAAATATAAAAACATTATCATTTAAACAATTATTTAAAAATGTACAAAATTAATACATCTAAAAGACAAATATTAAACTAATTTATCAAAATTTACTAGAGAAAAGAAAAAAAGTATCACAAACTTCAAAGGAATAATCAAAAGAAATATATGATTCAATTCAAAACACAATTTTACAACAAACCAGTAATGAATTAACCACAACATTATATCTACAACCACCAATGAACAATAAAAAATAAATGCATAAGATTTAAAATATCCCCTTCCAAAAATAATGACCACAATACACAAAAAAAAAAATAAAATGAAAACATGTAAAGTAATGGAACAAAAATGAACTGGAAAATAAGAACAAAGCAGGGGTACAATCAAAATTAAATAATAGAATATAGCAATACAAAAATTAAAGAGTCAATAAAAGACGGGAAAATACACAATAGATGTAAAGAAACTATGATTTGTAAAGTAAAATATAATCAATTACAGATTATTTAATGTATCAAAAGTAAAAAGCAACAAACAGAAAATAAAAAAATTAATAATAACGCAATAATAAAATCAGATACAAAACTGACAAACCATAATAAGAGAAGAAAACCATACTCTAAAAACTGGATTTATCAATGGAAACAGTAAGTAGAGTGATTATACAAATAAATAAATAAAAAAAAAAGTGGAAAAGTAATAAGAACTTGAAAATACAATCAATTCAAACATTCTAACAAAATAATTAAAAAAACAATAAAAAAGCGATGAACCATGGAGAGAGCACTTTGAATTAAATTTAAAAAAATTAATAGGCAAAGTTCACAAGCTCCAAAGATTATAGATAAATATGATTAAAGAATAATTAAATATATGTCATAGGAATCCTCAAAAAAATATAAAAACACAGTCCCTTAAACAGTTATTTAAAAACACACAAAATGAATACACCTAGAAGGCAAATATTAAACTAATTAAACAAAATCTACCACAGAAAAGGAAAAAGTAACATAAAATTCAATGGAATAATCAAAAAAAAATATATGATTTGATTCAAAACATGATTTTACAACTAACCATCATTGAAAATAACTGCAGAATTAAATACACGACCATCAATGAGCAATAAAAAGAAATACTTAAGATTTAAAATACCCCCATTCAACAAATAATGACCGCAACACACACAAACCTAAAATTGACACATCTAATGTAACGAAACAGAAACAAAGTAGAAAATAAAAAAACAAAAACAAAGGCGCAATTACAATTAAATAAAAGAACATAACACAATACAAAAATTAAAGGATGATACAGATCGCTCAAATATATAATAAACACAAAAGAAACCCCTATTTGAAAAGTAAAATATAATAAAATACAGATTATTTAACACACTAGAAAATAAAAAGCAACAAGCAGGGAAATGTAATATAACATAACTACATCGGAAGAAAAAACATAAAAGTGTAATGAATTAGTAATAAAAAATCACTGGATTAGAGAAAATAATTTAAAACCATTAAAATCTCTATTAAACAGACGAAAATAACACATATATTAAATTTATAACAACTAAAGATCGCGTCCCTAAACACTTCAACTACATACAAAAAAAAAAAAAGATCGAAAAAGAGTGATATAAAACGGCCAAATCGGAAAAAAAGCATAAAATTGTAATGAATTATCAATAAAAATAACTGGATCAAAGAAATTGATTTAAAACCATTAAAATCTCTATTAAACAGACGAAAATAACAAATATATTAAATTTATAGCAACTTATAAAGATCGCGTCTGTAAACACTTCAACTATATGCAAAAAGATCGAAAAAGAGTGATATAAAACGGCCAAATCGAAAGAAAAAAGCATAAAATTGTAGTGAATTAGTAATAAAAATCACTGGATCAAAGAAAATGATTTAAAACTATTAAAATCTTTATAAAACAGACGAAAATAACAAAATATATTATTTAAAACTGATCATAATTTACTTAATAACAAATATATTAAATTTATCACAACGTTATAAAGATCGCATCTGTAAACACTTCAACTACATACAAAAAAAAAAAGATCGAAAAAAGTAATACAAGACGGCCATATTGGAAGAAAAACATAAAATTGTAATGAATTAGTAATAAAAAAACACTGGATCAGAGAAAATGATTTAAAACCATTAAAATCTCTATTAAACAGATGAAAATAACAAATATATTAAATTTATAACAACGTTATGGCATCTGTAAACACTTCAACTACATTCCCAAAAAGATCGAAAAAAGTAATACAAGACGGCCATATTGGGAGAAAAGAACATAAAATTGTAATGGATTAGTAATAAAAAATCACTGGATCATAGAAAATGATTTAAAACCATTAAAATCTTTATAAAACAGACGAAAATAACAAAATACATTATTTAAAACTGATTATTATTTACTTAATAACAAATAATTTAAATTTATCATAATATTATAGAGATCGTACAAAATAGAAAAAAGATCGCAAAAAAAAAAAAAAAAGATCGCAAAAAAAAGTTGGTAAAAACATTGCGCTTAGATAAAATACACTGTTGCATAGAAAAAAGAAGAAAAACAGCGCCGGAAGACAAAAATAACAGACCAAACCGGCGGAAACAACCTGTTTTATGTATTTACACAGCTGCTCACTAACACAAACACACTAAAAAAGTAGTCGATAAACCCGGGGACTGGGGCGTCCGCTAATCCGAACCCCAATTCCTGTCCCGGAAGCGAAAATTCACCCCAGACTGGTAATCCGAACACTAAATTCACCCCAATTCATGTCCAGGCGGTCAAAATTCACCCAAGTTTCCCCCGATTCCTCCGATTTTCCCCCGGACGGTTCCTGTGCATATCCACTAAACCGAACAGCAAAAGGCACTCCAAACCGGTAATCCGAACCCCTAAACGTGTGCAGAAAGCTGAAACTAACCTAAGTAACCCAATTTTATACTCCGACGTTGAAAATTCACCCCGTTCCCTCAAAATTTCCTCAAAATTCCTCAAATTTTCCCTGTACACGCCCCGCTCGTTTCCGATAAACCGAACTGATCATTAATTAACATAAGTATATTAATTAATGTCTGAAAGTAACCCAAGTCCCCGCATTTATCGACTACTTTTTTAGTGTGTTTGTGTTAGTGAGCAGCTGTGTAAATACATAAAACAGGTTGTTTCCGCCGGTTTGGTCTGTTATTTTTGTCTTCCGGCGCTGTTTTTCTTCTTTTTTCTATGCAACAGTGTATTTTATCTAAGCGCAATGTTTTTACCAACTTTTTTTTGCGATCTTTTTTTTTTTTTTTTGCGATCTTTTTTCTATTTTGTACGATCTCTATAATATTATGATAAATTTAAATTATTTGTTATTAAGTAAATAATAATCAGTTTTAAATAATGTATTTTGTTATTTTCGTCTGTTTTATAAAGATTTTAATGGTTTTAAATCATTTTCTATGATCCAGTGATTTTTTATTACTAATCCATTACAATTTTATGTTCTTTTCTCCCAATATGGCCGTCTTGTATTACTTTTTTCGATCTTTTTGGGAATGTAGTTGAAGTGTTTACAGATGCCATAACGTTGTTATAAATTTAATATATTTGTTATTTTCATCTGTTTAATAGAGATTTTAATGGTTTTAAATCATTTTCTCTGATCCAGTGTTTTTTTATTACTAATTCATTACAATTTTATGTTTTTCTTCCAATATGGCCGTCTTGTATTACTTTTTTCGATCTTTTTTTTTTTGTATGTAGTTGAAGTGTTTACAGATGCGATCTTTATAACGTTGTGATAAATTTAATATATTTGTTATTAAGTAAATTATGATCAGTTTTAAATAATATATTTTGTTATTTTCGTCTGTTTTATAAAGATTTTAATAGTTTTAAATCATTTTCTTTGATCCAGTGATTTTTATTACTAATTCACTACAATTTTATGCTTTTTTCTTTCGATTTGGCCGTTTTATATCACTCTTTTTCGATCTTTTTGCATATAGTTGAAGTGTTTACAGACGCGATCTTTATAAGTTGCTATAAATTTAATATATTTGTTATTTTCGTCTGTTTAATAGAGATTTTAATGGTTTTAAATCAATTTCTTTGATCCAGTTATTTTTATTGATAATTCATTACAATTTTATGCTTTTTTTCCGATTTGGCCGTTTTATATCACTCTTTTTCGATCTTTTTTTTTTTTTGTATGTAGTTGAAGTGTTTAGGGACGCGATCTTTAGTTGTTATAAATTTAATATATGTGTTATTTTCGTCTGTTTAATAGAGATTTTAATGGTTTTAAATTATTTTCTCTAATCCAGTGATTTTTTATTACTAATTCATTACACTTTTATGTTTTTTCTTCCGATGTAGTTATGTTATATTACATTTCCCTGCTTGTTGCTTTTTATTTTCTAGTGTGTTAAATAATCTGTATTTTATTATATTTTACTTTTCAAATAGGGGTTTCTTTTGTGTTTATTATATATTTGAGCGATCTGTATCATCCTTTAATTTTTGTATTGTGTTATGTTCTTTTATTTAATTGTAATTGCGCCTTTGTTTTTGTTTTTTTATTTTCTACTTTGTTTCTGTTTCGTTACATTAGATGTGTCAATTTTAGGTTTGTGTGTGTTGCGGTCATTATTTGTTGAATGGGGGTATTTTAAATCTTAAGTATTTCTTTTTATTGCTCATTGATGGTCGTGTATTTAATTCTGCAGTTATTTTCAATGATGGTTAGTTGTAAAATCATGTTTTGAATCAAATCATATATTTTTTTTTGATTATTCCATTGAATTTTATGTTACTTTTTCCTTTTCTGTGGTAGATTTTGTTTAATTAGTTTAATATTTGCCTTCTAGGTGTATTCATTTTGTGTGTTTTTAAATAACTGTTTAAGGGACTGTGTTTTTATATTTTTCTGAGGATTCCTATGACATATATTTAATTATTCTTTAATCATATTTATCTATAATCTTTGGAGCTTGTGAACTTTGCCTATTAATTTTTTTAAATTTAATTCAAAGTGCTCTCTCCATGGTTCATCGCTTTTTTATTGTTTTTTTAATTATTTTGTTAGAATGTTTGAATTGATTGTATTTTCAAGTTCTTATTACTTTTCCACTTTTTTTTTTATTTATTTATTTGTATAATCACTCTACTTACTGTTTCCATTGATAAATCCAGTTTTTAGAGTATGGTTTTCTTCTCTTATTATGGTTTGTCAGTTTTGTATCTGATTTTATTATTGCGTTATTATTAATTTTTTTATTTTCTGTTTGTTGCTTTTTACTTTTGATACATTAAATAATCTGTAATTGATTATATTTTACTTTACAAATCATAGTTTCTTTACATCTATTGTGTATTTTCCCGTCTTTTATTGACTCTTTAATTTTTGTATTGCTATATTCTATTATTTAATTTTGATTGTACCCCTGCTTTGTTCTTATTTTCCAGTTCATTTTTGTTCCATTACTTTACATGTTTTCATTTTATTTTTTTTTTTGTGTATTGTGGTCATTATTTTTGGAAGGGGATATTTTAAATCTTATGCATTTATTTTTTATTGTTCATTGGTGGTTGTAGATATAATGTTGTGGTTAATTCATTACTGGTTTGTTGTAAAATTGTGTTTTGAATTGAATCATATATTTCTTTTGATTATTCCTTTGAAGTTTGTGATACTTTTTTTCTTTTCTCTAGTAAATTTTGATAAATTAGTTTAATATTTGTCTTTTAGATATATTAATTTTGTACATTTTTAAATAATTGTTTAAATGATAATGTTTTTATATTTTCCTGTCTATCCTTATGACATATTTTTAATTATTTAAGACATATATATGTAGATATATATGTATATATGTAGATATATATGTAGATATATATATATGTAGATATATATGTATATATGCAGATATATATGTAGATATGTAGATATATATGTAGATATTTAGATATATGAGTGTCATTATATATTACTGCTGATGAATAAGCATTAACTCTCTGTGATCAAAATAGATTGTGAAATGTATATATAGAGAAGATTTACATGTGAGTTTTGATGAAATTTTTAAAGTTAGTCTGCTAGCAATTGTTATGTTATATGTTAATTCACAGAAAATCTTTTGTCAGTTCAGACATCATCGCCTCCTATTGTCATCAAATAAGGAATATTTAGATTGTGCTGTGTATGTACACATTGCTGCACATGAGCAACACATCAATTTTTTTTTTTTTTTTTTTTTTTTTTTAGTATTTTTGGCTTTTAAGTATAGTAATTCTACCAGCGTTATTTTTAAAACTTAAATTTTTTTATATTATTTATTTTTAAATAATTTTTTGAAATAGTTAAAATTACTTCGCGTTATGAACTTTGTATGCATTTTATTATAAGTATGAGGTCTGATGGGCTTTTATTTGATTTGTCTATGTGTTTTAAGTTGTTAGACGTGTTTTCCTGTGTTCAAGTTTTTGTTGCTTTTAATTTGTAATTGTATCAATATTTATAAAGATGTCTTCAGTGGGTGTTCAACGTAATATTTCTATTAAAAACGTTAGCAAGCATTATCATAAGCGTTTGGCAACATATCGTATTGTAAACAATAATAAATGCCAGATGGACATTGCAAAGTATTTGGTTGATATTACTCCTACAGTGATCAGGATAATTAAGAGAAGACTTAGTACTGGAATAAAAGTTAATTTGTCATTATGCTGTCTATTTGTTAAAGGTGTTGGGCTTGTAGACTGGGTCACTAGCCAGTTTTACTTCCCAACTAATGTGCATTTACTCACTCGTGGTGAGAATATTTCTACATGGTACAAGGCAGAATGTGGAAAAATTATTAGTCTTGCTGATAAGTTTGAGCGTGCAACAGGATCTGGTTGGAGATTAAAGAAAATCGAATATCTGGAAATTCGTGTCAACCATCGGAATGTTCTAAGCCGTGCATCATCATATATTCCACTACCATCCTGTATTGCATCGAAAAAGGCTGTTATTAATGTGAAAAATGTTGATCAGATGTGTTTCAAATATTCAATGTTGACGAAATATATTAAAGTGAATCATCCAGAATATGCAAGCAATTATGTGCAGAATACATCATTGTTAAAGAAATACAACTGGAGTGGTGTATCTTTCCCCACATCATTGGATGACATAAGTACATTTGAAAAGAATAACCTACAATCATCTGTGAATGTTTATGGTTTGGATGAGAAAAATATTGTCTATCCAGTTCGTATATGTAAAGAAGAACGAGTGGATCATACAGATTTGCTCCTTATAACTGAAGGTGATAAATCACACTATTGTTGGATAAAAAATTTGGAGCGTCTTGTAAGAAGTCAGATCACTAAGGATCACTATCGGATGTTTATATGCCGTCGCTGTTTATGGTATGTCCAGGATCATTCTAAGTACCTGGCTCATACACAACGCTGCTCTGATAATGCTCCTGCAACAGTCATTATGCCAACGGAAGAGAATAAAATATTAAAATTCCAACAGTATAAACAGCAAGAATTTATACCATTTGTCATATTTGCTGATTTCGAGTGTATCCTGAAGCCTGTAAATGATGAATCATATGATAGTGATGTCAATGATGGAGAAATTATTAGTGATAATGATGATGACAGTATAGAAATTGGTGTCAAGCGTCAAAATAGTCAGCGACATGGTGAAAATATGAAAAATTGTAAGCGGCAATGTATGGAAGATGGTTCATACAGTGGTAATCAAAACAGGCCCCAAAAATCATCTAGTACTATTCCCATACAGAGGCATGAAGCATTTAGCTTTTGCTATTATATTGTATCAAGATGTGAAGAAGGTGTTGGGTTTAATTTTACATCGGAACCTAAAATGTATCAAGGTCCTAATGTGACTAAAAAATTCTATGAATGGTTGGTAAAAGATATTCAAAAAATAGAAAAGATTTATCAGAAAAACACTCCGTTACAGTGGACGCCTGAGGATTTGGAAAAATATGATGCTTCATTGGTGTGCCACATTTGTGAAGGAGTGCTACATGATGATAAAGTTGCAGACCATAATCATTTGACTGGAAAATTTCGAGGTGCAGCGCACTCAAAATGTAACCTAGAGTATCAACTCCCGAATTTTGTGCCAGTTATGAAATACATAATCTGAGTGGATATGATGCTCATTTATTCATCAGGGATTTAGCGTGCGATGATCAGGACATCGAAGTAATACCAAATAGTGAAGAACGCTACATATCATTCTCAAAGCGTATTTCAGAAAAAATGAAAATACGATTCATAGATACATTCCGTTTTATGGCGTCAAGTCTTGAGAAATTAGCCAGTTATTTGCCTGATAGTTCACTTCATCATACCACCAGGAACATTGCGTCGCCTGATTTGCTTCCTTTATTTCGTAGAAAGGGTGTTTTCCCTTATTCATATGTGTCATCATGGGAAAAATTTGATGAAACAAGTTTGCCTGCAAAGGAGTATTTCTATAATTCCCTTACAAAATCAGATATTAGTGACGAAGATTACTTACATGCAGTGAATGTGTGGAATACATTAAATGTTCAAACACTTGGGGAGTATAGTGATATATATCTAAAGACAGATGTGCTTCTATTAGCAGATGTATTTGAAAACTTTAGAAGTGTCTGTTATAACATATACAAATTGGATCCTGCATGGAGTTTTACAGCCCCTGGATTAGCCTTCCAGGCAATGTTAAAGTTAACAAAGGTTGAATTGGAGCTCTTAACTGATTATGATATGGTTTTATTCTTTGAAGCTGGGATACGTGGTGGGATGTGTCAGTGTGTGAAGCATTATGCCAGGGCAGAAAATCCATACATCAATAGTTATAATAATAATTCCAGTAGTAATGATGATTGTGGTAGTAGCAGTGGTGTAGATAACACTTTCATAACATATTTAGATGCAAATAACCTTTATGGTTGGGCTATGAGTGAACTTCTTCCTATGAATGGTTTCAGATGGCTTAGCCAAAAAGAAATAAGAGAATTAAATATTATGGAGAAAGCTGATGATGGGTCCATTGGCTATGTGCTCGAGGTGGATTTGGAGTATCCTACAAGTTTACATTTGGTGCATAATGATTTACCTCTATGTCCTGAGGCTAAATCAGTTGGAAAATGTGTGAAATTAGTTAATACATTAGAAAATAAGTACAATTATATTATTCACTATAGAAATTTAAAACAAGCAATTGCATTAGGGTTAAAACTTCTGTGTGTGCATCGAGTCATTTGTTTCAATCAGTCTGCATGGTTGAAGCCATACATTGATTTGAACACTCTACAGCGGAAACATGCTACTAATGAGTTTGAGAAGAACTTTTGGAAGCTTATGAATAATAGTGTTTTTGGTAAAATGATGGAAAACGTTAGACATAGAATTAATATACAAACTTATTACAAATAAAGTAAAATTTACAAAACTAGTTGGTAAAAGTAATTTTAAAGATCGAACAATATTCAGTGAACGGCCATTTCTGGCTGCAGTACATTTAAATCCTTCAACAATTAAATTTAATAAACCCATTTATATTGGGATGTCTATTTTAGATATTAGCAAAGTAAAAATGTTTGATTTTCATTATAATGTAATGTGTAAAATGTATAAGAATATTAATCTTTTATATTGTGATACTGATTCACTTATTTATGAACTTAAATCACTTGATTTTTATAAAGATATTAAAGATAATGCTCAATATTTTGATACAAGTGATTATCCTGAAAGTCATCCATGCTATTCACTAGAAAATAAAAAGAAACTTGGTGTATTTAAGGATGAATTAAATAGTATTCCAATTAGTGAATTTGTTGGATTGCGCCCAAAAATGTATTCTATAAGTATTGTAGATAATAGAGAAATTAAAAAATGTAAAGGTGTACAGTCTTCTATAATTAAGAAAGAGCTTAATTTTATTGATTATTATAATTGTGTGAATGGTGTGTGTGGTAAATTAAGTGATAATTATAAGACATATTACAATATTCAAAGTCATAAACATATACTGTATACCCTGGAGCAGAATAAAGTAGTATTAAGTGGTAGTGATGATAAAAGAATAATATGTAGTAATAATGTAGATACAATAGCTTATGGAAATTCAATGTATAATAAATTCCATAGAAAGTTTAATGTTGTTTTAGCTGAACTAAGAGCATTTATATTAGATAAGAATATGTATATTGCATGATTATATGGAGCTATGTATTATTATTAAGTGTAATATTAGCTAGTGTATATTTTGTTTTTATTGTGTAATAAATTTTGTATTAACAATTGTATTTATTTCTTAAATTTGTTAGATCTAAGAATGTGTGGGAGCTTAAAATATTTTGTATTTAGTCATAGTGTATAGAGGTGATGTTATTTCTAATTAAATAGTGTGTATGTAGTAAAAATTTAATACTTTTCCTTAGGATGGTGCATTTTTCATTAAAATTTGGAGCTTTCTGCCTAAAATAGTACCATTTATACTAAATTGTTATATTTTACTATAAAATTGTTGTTTTTGTGTCTAAAATGAGGATATTTTGTGTAAAATGGTCTTTTTCCTTTAAAATTTGATGTTTTGTGCTAAAATGTGAGTATTTTAGCCCTAGATGGTGTAATTTGTGTGAAAAGAGTGCTTTTAGTTTAAATTGAGCGCTTCTTTCTATGATACAATATTTATCTTAATCCCTGTTTGTGATGTTTGGAGTCATGTTACAGAAAAATTATTAGGTTTTTAATCTGGTGTTTGTATAGCAAGTGGTAGTGCAGCAGCTTAGGTGAGTTATTGAGATGGTGGTGTTATTTGGTTGGGAATATGTGCATTATGGAATTCTTGCGAGTGCGATTATATCTATCAAATAATAAAATTTGGGGGTGAGAGGTAGAATGTGTGCTTCATCATATTTGATTCATGCAGACAGTTTGATTTTCTAATTTTAATCTATACTATACTGGTGTATATTAGCCGGGTTGTATCTGTTATGATTAATAATTTTGGGGGTATAGATATTGCTTCATTGCATTAGAAACTGTACACATACATGTACATGGTCACCCGAGAAAAAAATCTCTGAGCTGAGATATATCCCCACATATATGTTGTTATTACAATTATTTTGGTTGGACATATATCAAATTATATACATGCAAACAAGCATTGATAGCAAAGATTATCCCAATTTCAATTAATCAACATATTAAATTATTCTTGGAGACATATTTGTTGGAACAAGTGTGGTAGGTGTAATAATATTGGGTTAGCAAGTTGTATTAGCATTGGGTAGTTTATAATAAAGCACTTTCAAAGCATACACAAACATGAGCAGCTAGTATCGGTTAGCACAAATTATTACATTAGTTAGGCAATCATAAATATATCATCAATGTACATAGAAACACACAAGCATCTTAGCAAATTATTATATTGGTTTGGCAGTAGTAAATGCATCATCAACAAACATATAAACACACACAAAATGGTAGAATTGGTATTGGGGTTAGAGAGTTGATGGTGGGTAGTCAATAGTAAAACATTTTCTCAAAGCATACATAATCATAAATAACTAGTATCCGTTAGCATAAATTATTGCAACAGTTAGACGATAATAAATATATCATCAACGCACATAAAAACTAGAATGATTACATAAAGCAACTTAGTAGGGGTTAGAAAAAAAATTTAAAGGTGGCTGGTTAAAGCCTTTCCCCTAATCCATGTTTTGGTCGAGTGGTGTTACTAGGTGAGGGAGACCATATGCAGGTACTTCCAGAGAAAGCATGTGGTTGATTTGGGGTGTGATAGACATTGAGATATATGGATTTAGGTTTGTAACAGTGAAGATGTGGCGAGCAGAAGAGTGTAATTGGAGTAGAACATAGTGGTGCAGTGATGAATGATGTGGAAAGAGTGTGATCATATGATTAAGTGTTGACTCTTGATTAGTTGAGTAAAAAGGGGCGTGGTCATGTGACTAAATACTGGCTCCTGATTGGCTAATCTCCCAGAACGCAGGTTTCCTATCTACTATAGCGTCTGTCGGCCACGTGAGCCGTGTGAGATGAGTGTTCCAACGGCTATGTACTATTAAGTGATAAGGATTTCGGCAATGTACCGTTAGTTTGGTTAAACTATTAACGAGCCGATTTAGTGAAATAAATGTACCGTTAGCTACCGTTTAATTTAGTACGAAACGAGTCGTCATTCAACATCAGTTAACAGTAGTCAAAAGTACGTTAACCTAGTCGCCGTATTGTAATTTTTCGTGTGGGACAATTTTGGCCGAATTTCTTATAAAACTCATTTATTTTTCGGGTAAGCGCGACCACAGTCAATTTTTATGTGAATTAATGTTATTTTACCGAATATACGCGTTTTTGAGACAAGCTGTTTTTTTAATTCAACTCGTAGTGTGGAGAGGCGGATTCGCAATTATTTTGATAAGTTTCCTGTGTGTTGATCTTATATGAAAATCAAGTTCTCTCACAGAAAAAAGATCGTCAACAATAAGAATAAAAAAAAATATAAGAGAAATTCATTTCAATATAAAAGGAACAACGAGCAGAGAGTGGAAGCGCGGATAAAGTATTAGAAAATAAAGCTTGGGAACGTGTAAAAGCCGGAGATAGCAGTTTTGGAGAAAAAGCCGCTGCTTGGATGAAGGCCACGAAACTTAAATGAAAACTCGAAAGCGAATGCTGTGCTAGCGGTAGCAGTAGCAGATCGTCAAAATGAGAACAAAAAGTGATTGGTCACGGTGTACAGAATCGTAAGAAGAAGAGGAAATCGAAGAAAACATTATCATTTCGAGACGTATTGAAAACAAGCCGTAAAGCCGTTGGCAAAGATACTCGATAGAACTACGAAAGCTATTGATGCTATTCGAAACCTGTACCAGAAATAATGTTGCAATGGAAATGAATACACCGCGAATAATACCGATTAACAAGAGCGGAGGTGCGCTACCGTTAATTCCTATACTGGCCGCTCTCGCAGGTATATCAGCTACAGTATTAGCTATATCGAAGGCGGTAAAAGATGTAAACGAAGCTAGAAGTATTTTCAAATCAGGAAGCGGACTCTCGACTATCGATAGATCGATTGGGAATGGTCTGTATTTGGGTATTGCTATGTCGACAACAAGTTAGGAGAATAACAGGTTCCTATAATTTCTGTTATTTTTTATCTAGTAGCAAGTGATATTTAAAAACAAAATATAGCGAACCGCAGTCCGCAAATCACTAATGAATAATAATTATAATTGAATTACAATTATTGATATTATATGATACTATTACAAATTATGTTTCTTTTATATATCTGAAATATATTAATAAAATTTGTATATTGTCTAATTACAATTACTTAAATTTAAAAAAGTAATATCTAAAGTATTTATGTGTAATTGATTTTGCTCCTTTTAAATACTCAAGTTAGAAACTTAAAATATTGTTTCGAAAAATGTATGGATTTTATGGTAATTTTATCGTAATGTGAAATTTCACTTAGTTTCCAATAAATTGTTAAGCCCTTTCGCTAAGTAGAATTGTTTGCTGTGTTTTTATAAGTCCGAGTAAAATCTAGAAAAAACAATACTTCAACATACATTTGAGATAAAGTTTATATAATTAATCATGAAGAATTTATTATTCCCAATTCTAAACTAATTCTTAGCTATTATATTTTCATTAAACGGACACTGTTAATAATGGCTAAATTTGTTACCGGCAAAATTTTTGACAGTAAAAATTAATATTTGATAAAAATATAAAGTTTTTTTAAATAAAATACATTTTACACACAAATAAATATATAAATAAGAGAATAGAGGGAAATATATAAATATACCCAACATGTTCAACCTCTGCCTTTACATTTTCATATATGCTACTCTTTTATCCCCCCCCCTCTCAGGGACAAATCCTGGGTGCGCCAATAGTAATAAATTTATGTATGGTATATTGAAAGATTATCAAAGCAAACATAATAATTGCGCATGCTTTAGTTTTCCTATGACGAATATTTTTTGAAACATTCTGGACATTGTAATTAGGAAAGCACTTAATTTTCTTAATAATCATTTCAGCTTTACAACTAACTTTTTTGTAGGCTGTAATCGAAATATTTTTTTCCTTACTGAATGATCATTCTGCAAAATGTTTTAAAATATAAGTAACAAACTTATATTTTATTATTTAACTAATGTTTGTTTATAATTTAAAAATTAAAATTTACTAATTCAGAGGTTTCTTGTGATTTTCCCTTATTATATTGTGGCCCATGAGTACATTGCATTAATGATGTGGTAAGATTTATATCTAACTCCAAACATAAGAATATCCATGCTAATTTATCGCCTATATATTTAAATTTACAGAAATTGTTAATAAAATCTCATTTCCATTATATGATACAGAAAATACTATTTTTAGAATACAACATACTTTTATTTTTTCGTGAAGTCCTAATAAAAAACGTAAAACCTTTTGATAATAAGAAGTTATTAAAAATTTGACAATTACGTTCTCCTTCAATAAAGGATAAATACGAATTTATATTTTCAATGAAGTTGTTTAGGATTTGAAAAATTTCTTCATTTTTAAACATTTCATTTAAAAACAGAAAAAACAACTTCAGAACAATAACAACAAACAATGAAGAATACTAAATAGCGAAACTAAAATTTATAGATAAGTAAAGTTGTGAGATTTAAAATAATAGAACGAATGTTAAAAAGAACAAACATGTTAGTAATCAAAAATAACAGCTACGGTAGGAACCCGTTATTCTCCTAACTTGTTGTCGACATAGCAATACCCTCTGTATTTGCGTCCGTATCGAAGCGGGTTGAGGTTGTACGTGAATCGCGAAAGGAAAAAAAAGTTTTTTACCGAATAACTCTCTCTACCCGTTACGTAATATCGATATATTAAAATACGCCCGTGAATTGCGTATTGCCTACTTTAGAGATGTATACGATCGAAACAGATTACCACGCACCAAACCGTATATTATAACAAATCAGCCAGAGTTAACCCCGACTCGAAACAACTCACTGGGTAGCGTACGGAAAGCGAGGGCATCGCGTAGAATATTCCAATAGTTTTGGAAATGTAGCACCACTTTCGGAGATGATTAAATACTTCCATCGATACGATCCCGATATACGGATTCTGTACAATCGAAGCGCCTATCAAAAGTATAATAGGGTAAATTGCGGGGCTTTATGTTTACGTTTTCTATGCAACGCATTACCAACACCGATATCAGAATTCGATAAGAGAAGAAGAATGAAATAATATAAATAACCGAATAATCTCTTTCATTTGTGATCTAGGTTTTCTCTTTTTTTGTAAAATAAAAATTTTATTTAATCCTCGATTAAACGATATGTCTTTGTATTTATTTCAATTGTGCGGAAAAAATGGAAATATAACTACTACAATATTATTTCCGCCGTTAGTATTAAACGAAGCTTACAGATGGAGTGTCGAAATGGTTTCATTTACCAGTTACAATTCGATTCGTAATATAACGAAGGGTTGTAACAAGTTATACTACTACGAGGGAACATCATCTTTGAAAAAAGGAGAAGTGAAATCTATTCAATTACCGGAAGGATGTTACGAAATTACCGATATAGAAGATTATTTGAAACAGAACTTGGATGATACTATCGTATTGGAAGCAGATGAAGTTGCGATGTTTGCTTAAGAGTAAATATTACATAGTTTTTTTGAGCGGATATACGCAAAATATCGGCTCGCTACTCGGATTTAACGCAGATGAAAAACACCTCCTTTTAGAACCGAATAAAATTCATACCAGTCCTAACACTATTCAGATATCCTCTATTAATGTACTTAATGTTCTCTGTAATATAGCCGGTGGAGGATATATAAACGGATCACCTACACACATTATATATTCGTTTCCTTTGAACGTTCTGGCTGGCTATAAAATTGTCGAATATCCTAGATCGGTAATCTATTTATCGGTATCTACCGTTTACCTTTCGGATATAAATATATATATATATATAACGGATCAGAGCGGACGCCTAATTGATTTCGATAATTATAATAAACCAGCATCTAACAGGCTCATAAAAACGGTTCATTTGGTTTTTTGTAGTAATAGTAGTAGTATTATACCTTTTTATAAACGATACGGATAACATTAACGTATATAAAGGAGTTGTTCCATCTTTACTTCGCTCCTCACAATATTCCCTTCCTAAAGAAAAAAGTATAAATAGCGGAGGAAAGAAACAATTATCGAAGAAAAGTATTCGAATTCTAGAATCTCTAGGATACAAAGTGATAAAGTGAATTTTAAAGAAAATGGAAAATATGAATCAATGGAAGTGGAAAAGAACAACTTACTATATGAAAATCAACACGGTTTTAGAGAAAAAAGATCCACGATAACATTATTGAAAACGATTGTAAAATAGTATTAATACATATCGATGGGGAATCAGTCTTTAATTACATTTATTGACCTATCCAAAGCGTTTGATTTAGTTGATCATGAATTATTGATCAAGGGAACTTTGAAAATTTGGGCATTAAAAATAATCAACTAAAGTGGTTTCGAAATGATATAACAAATAGAAAAAACATGGTCAAAATTGCAGGCAATAAAAGTAATGAAAAAAGCTATTCAATACGGCGTAGGTCAGGGTACCGTATTGGCTCCTATGCTTTTTCTCATTTATACTAACTCGTTATGCAAGCATATTCAAAATGCGAAGGTATACTACGCTTTTGCTGATGATATTGCTTTATTAATTGAGCACAAAACTTCAGAGATCGCGGAAAAATCATTACAAGAGGATGTAGATAATTTGAGTAAATGGACACATGATAGGAAGTTACGTATAAATATAAACAAATCGAAAGTATTACACATTCGGAATAATTCTAAACATAACACACGCGACCCGCGAATTGTCCTTCCTAATAGCCTCCATGAGCTTCATAAAAATATCAATATCTATGTTTCTGTCCACCATTAGAGAACGTTCATGACATTAAATATCTAGGTATATACATATATTGATAAATCCTTGAACTGGAAAAAACACATTCAAAGTTTAAACTCGAAATTAAGACAGACAATTCCAGCTTTATATAAAATAAAGCAGGTATTATCGAACACTATGTATGTAACTATAATTCAATAATAATGTCTAGAATATTATATGGAATTCAAATATATATTATGTGAGGCTAAGAAAATAGAAATAAATAAAATAAGTGAAATACAGAAGAGATGTTTGAAACTTATACTCCCCCATTGAAAGCAAAACGACTTTGGATCAATTATGTGTAGAAGGAAAACGATGAAATGTCCCCCAAGATGTGTACTATTTCTATTATAGATTACTAGAATTTAATGTCAATAATATCGAATTAACCTTCAAGGGAAAAAATTCGGTTAACAAGAAACCAAAGTAATACACATATTACATCTATTCCCGGGGGGGGTAAATCTACGAATTGGCAACACTGATGACTCAATTTTAATTAATTTAAACAAGTGCAATCCCTAATCATATACTAGAGGGGGAAAGAAAAATTGGTGTGTGGAAAAAGGAGGTGCAAGAATGGCTGAAGGAATGGTGCAAAGGTTCAAGATCAAGTTATTACGTTCTATATCTCGCTACTCTTCAATGGTTCTTTTCTGTGTACGGTTTTGTCGGCGTTTGACACTTTGTCATGTCCTTCCTGGATTTTAGGCTCTCACTGATCATGCTTTATTTCGATTGTAAATATTAAGCTGTCTGCATATACATTGGTGTTCAGATGCGCGTATTACGCGGCATTATTGTATTTTACTGGCATACGTATATATGTATATGCTATTACTTTAATATGCATAATGCTAAGTTTATTATTATTGCTATTAATGAAATAAGTTAAGTAGTTGTAATTTGTGTACTATATATCTATTATAATAAACGCTGATAAGAGTGTTGGGCACTCACGCAACAGGCATATCTGTGAGACTCGCAATTTATTATTTAAAAAAAAACCCCAAAAAACACGTACATAGATGACTCGATCACTGGATTAGAGTATCATTCGCATAAACTGTATTCCATTTCGAAATTTGGCTCGAATGATGAAATATACCGATACAGCAAAAATATGTAATTACCTTACCACCGGAGAGTTGTTACCTAATCATCGGGCGACACGTGTATCCCCCGCGCTCGAATTTTCCCACGGTGGGCCGCTTTTCTTATTTTCCGAGTTACACTGGGAATGTAATGGATATCTACTAGAGATTGTTGGGAATTACATGCGTTATTAAAACTTTATTAAGTTCCGAAAATATTCATTCAGACTACACGTACAGCACTACTAGCGGATTGAACTTGAATGATTTGAAATCTCCTCTACCAGAGACGCGTTACCACCGCTACTGACGCATATATGACATTTTGAAAATCATAATTTCTGTTTACGAATACTAATAATAATAATTATAATAATAACACTCGTTAAATTTAACATTTCATTTTCCCGGAACTAAATCATCGGTGACATCCCTGCATGAAATTAACGTCAATAAAAGAATAACACTTCAATGTGTTGTTTACGTCTTATTATTGCTATACTGGTGAACGAGGCTTTAGTAAATTAAAAATTGATAAGAAATATTTAAAGGTCCTGTGTGTGGGTCAGTAGTCCTGTTTGATAATGTTATCAACAGAACGAGAATTGGCAAAATATATAGATTATGATGATGTAATTGACGAATTTGCAGAAATGAAAACAAGAAAAATAAAATTTTAAATATGTACACAAAAATTAATTAAAATTGTTAGATTTATTATTTAAATATGATAAGTAGATAGACGAGTAGATAAACAGTGTCATTTGGGTTTCTGACTAAAAACGTAAGGATTTTTGGGCTGGGGCAATTTATCCCAGTTTGCCCTCCCCCCTTATGGCGGGCCTGAAAACAACCTTCACTTTATAGGTTTGTTTCCGTTTTTTCCTATTTGTCTCTACTAAACGCCTGTCTCTCTTATCCGGCATATATCTTATAAGCGGCTTTGACTGTATATAAACTCTTCATAATTTATAAGGAACCATTTAAAAATAATATCACGTCCAGATTAACGATCTGTTTCAATAATCGTTTGTTATTTAACCTGCCTTGGGGGGAAAAGAAAACTTTCACGAGGTACAGAGGTAGAGTATAGTAGGAACACTTAAATATTTATAGTGCAATTCGTACAATTCTGACATTATACTTTTTTTCAGGAAGTCTAATGGAATACATTATTTCCTATCATAGTGGCCAAGTAATAAAAGTACTGCTGAATATAAAGAGTAGCACAGATGCTGAGGTTATACTTGTGTTTGAGAATTCTTAACTTTCTAGGGTCAAAATGTGACCAAAAGAAAAGTTAGAGACGTTGTTAGTTCATCTTCTATTATTGTATCTACATGGTTAAGTGAGACAATATTAGCTATTTCATGTGTTATATAATTTTGTGCATTTTCATCTAATCTAAACGCTGATTTTTCAAAATGAGTCTCAAGAAATGTATTGTTAGCAACAATTCTGTTACTTTCAAGGGAACCTAAACACCTAGAAATAGTTTCCATTAATTAGCTTTTTTGTAGCTGTGCACCAGATTTTGTTCTTAAAGACATATTTTTTAACGTGGACTGTAGAGCTGAAATAAAATAAATAACCCTATAGCTTTTATTTTCTATTTTTCACCTAAAAACTCTGTAACATAATTGCTAATGGTTTAATAATTGGAATATAATCATCTATAACCGTATCTATTTTAATGCAATTAAGACTTAAGGAGCTGCAGGAAGACTTATGATAATACATTTTTACTTACTGCCGGTCTTTTTAACATTGTTAATGTAGAGAGTTCTACCTAGTTTATACGGATTGTAAGTCCATTTCCGTTTATCATTTTTTAAGCACGACGCTTAAAATAAGATAATTAATTTTTACATTTTATAATTAGATTCTGGAATGCGCCATTTTCATTTTTCACTCTTCCTTTAGTGTAAAATTAAGTATGGATGATGATATTTATTCCAAATGATTGCAGCGTTTTTTTTTTTGTTTTTTTTTTTTTTTTTTTTTTTTTTTTTATTCGCTCCATTATCTACCACAATAGTTATATTATATATCCAATTTTTTCAATATCTTCAAAATATTTTTAGCGACATTTGTTGCAGTATGTGCAATGTTGTCCCTCGACGTTTACAAATATGTTTTATTTTTTATAGAATGGCATGTTATTAGATAAAGACCAGTTACTGTCTGACTTTCATCTATCAATAATTACTGGAATATATTTTATTATACTTAATAAGGATTTTAATGTTTCAACTTTCAGCGTATATATTTCAAGAAGTAGTTTACAGATTCATGAATACCTAAAAAAAAAAAGGTATCTTATAAGGCAGGTATATATATTAGTCAACTGTATTCTACAAAACCAGTATTTTTAAATGTAGACAAAGTTTAAAAAAACCTTTTGTTATTATTTTCCAAAGAATTACGCCTATATTTGTCTTTTTTTCATTAAATAATTCATTCTTGCTTTTAACGCCGTAAGATTTTTCATTTTTTTTTTTTTTTATTAAATTTAGGTCGCTTCAACAGCTAGGTTATTAGCGATCGCAATACATAATTATATTATTATTATTTTACAATAGAAATATGAAATTAGCAACAAAATTATATTAACATGTTATATTAACTTTAATATTTCGATAGATTTTAGGAACATGATTGCTTTATTTATTCCATCCGAGTCGTTCAGGCATTCATGGAGTGTGCCCGGGATTTTACACTGCAGTCTTTGTTGGTCCAGCTGTGTACATTCCAGGAACTAGTGTGAGATTGATGCTTGTTGTCTCGAACAGAGTGTGCATATCTGGGGTGGTATTTTTTCCATTAGGTGTATCTGTGTGTTATATTAGTGTGCCCAATTCTTAGGCGAGTGATTATTGTTTGTAGAGCTCTGTTGTTATGGTGATGTGCTATTTGCCATATATTGTCCCGACAAGCTGCTATTTTATTATTTTTATCGTTGGATCTCATTCCAGTACATCTCTTTTTTGTGATGTGTTGCTCTGTTTAAATCGATTGTATGGAATTTTAGTCTCGGTGATAGTCTCCAATTTAGTGGCCCTTTTGGCAGCAACATCAGCTTTTTCGTTCCCACTTATTCCGACATAAGCCCATGCGAGCGTGATTTCTTTATTGTCTAGGTTACGTGTTTTAATCAGTTCACGTATGGCATGTATTATATTGAGTTCTTGGTTGCTGGATTTTCTATCGCTTCCAGAGCAGATTTGGAGTCCGACAGATTTTAATTGCTTATATTTTGGCTCATATTTTAAATGTCTGATACTTTGATTTCGGTAGTTATTAATTTATTTATTTTTTTTTTTTTTAATATACTTGAGAATTTGTACCTAATAAAAATTTTAATTAAATAATAGGATACTGTCGTCACGATGGCCTAGTTGCTCGAGTGGTTGGCTTCCATTATGGTACATGTTGTAAGTAAAATAATAAAAAAATATCATATATCTTTATAAGGAAAGTTCAAATTTAAGAAAAAAAAAAATAAAACCGAAATAATTATACTCGAATAGTTTTCACACGATGTATTCGAAAGTAGTCAATCCCGAAAATAATTTGTAAAGACCCTCGATGCGCGCCGGGTCACAAAACAAAATACCGATACAGAGAAACAAAAAGAGAACTATCGAAAACGATGAACAAATATTACCCAATACGAATTTAACCAAAACGTTAACACAATTTAATACACAAAAAAGAAATCGGAAACCTATTAACACCTGTATACACATCTACGCGACCAAAACACGCACAGAAAAAACCGTCGCTTGAATCTCACACGCGCAACACTCGCAACTATCTGCAGTAGACTGACTGACTGACCTGAATAAAAAAATCGCCATGCCGTCTAAACAAAGACCGACGCTATCCCTTAGAAAATGGCCGGTCGTTTATAGGGGCGCTAGCGAATGAACGAATTTAATATATACAAAAATAATACGGAACATATTTACATGGGAGTATAAAAAATAAAAAGATATAAAAAATGAAAAAATGTTATCGGCAATAGTCCATTTTACGCCAAATCCGTCGAATCGAGTCGTGTCGGGCGGTGTTTGACTCAACCGATTGATTTTATGTTAGTTTTAAATGCGCAATGTAAATGTGCTTTCACACCAAGAGCGTCGAGTCCAGTCTTGTTTTCATCCGTCCGGGAGCGTCCAGGACTCGTATGGATTCAACCAGTTGGGTTTTTCGCAAGTCTTCTCGAGTCATTTTTTTGTTTACATTTTTTACATTTTTTCATTGTATACAGTTTGTTCGCCGCTTTTTTTTTTGTTTAAACTTTGATTTTATTTTGTTTATAATGGATGTGGAAAAACTTGATTGTTCGAAAGACGAGATTTATTATTTAAGAAATCCTAAACATAGGAATAAAGAGAGTTTATCTCTGGCGTATGAACCGAAATTGCGGATAGATTAGGAACTACAGGCACTGGCAGCTTTAGGGTGGGGCAACCAGGGCGGCCGCACGTGGCGCCGGGGTCTATAGGGCGCAGCGCGTGCCAGCTCAATGACAAACGGAGTCGATTCTAGATAATAATTCAGCTTGTAGTTTAGTTTAGCTGTAGAGTTCAAAGTGTAAAGACGTGCTACCCGAGCACGAAAATAAGTACAAATAAATAAGTGAAATCTAATAAGTAGATTTCTGTATACTTAACGTATACAATGTATACCTAGTGAGTGAAGTGAGTGTTGTGACCGCGATATTATTTTTGAATTTTTGTTAAGTCTGAACGACATTTTTATTTTTCAGTTGCATTTTTTTTTCTAATTACAGTTACTTACAGACAGATATGTTTTTATTTGTTACAGATTTAATATAACATTGCGATCGTGAAATGGAGCACAGTGCACACACTTTATAAATTACGGCGGAAAATAAAGAAATAATTGAAAAACACTTTCTGGTTGAGAAAATCGTAGAAGAAAAGTTGAAAAAGATAAAGTTTCGCGAACAAACTAAAAACATACGAATATTAATAAATACTTTAAAGGAATTTCTAGGGCGAGTACTTCAGATATCGAATCCAATATCGCCAGTTTTACATTAGAATCTGAAAGTCAAGTAACACGGTCAATATTTCTTTAGATTCTAAACAGTTAGGCACTAAAAATACACACTCGTCTATTCAAGGTGACCAAATTAACCAGGTTGACCAGCACATAAAATCCTTGCATGAACCGTCTGAGTTGTCTCTAAGTCAAACTCAAGATATGACTTCTCTGGCTGATAAAAGTGTCCAACACACATGGAATAAAAGAATACAATGTTTCTGCTGTAGCTACATGGCCCAGAGTACTTAATGTGAGCAATATAGATCACATTATTTTTGGTGTGCACCCCCCCCCCCCACAAGTACATCTAAATAATTTCCCAAAAGATGAAAATGGGCGTCATTTCAGTTCATTACTCAAGAGAGCTTTCAAACGAAGAAACTATCAGACGTCGGTGGTTATTCAATATCGAACGACAGTGTTTTTTGCTTTTGTTGTCGACTGTTTGATTTAAAGTCAACTACAAAGTTGACCCCGCTACTGAAGGCTTCAAAAATTGGAAACGTTCACGTGAAGCTTTGAAAGTGCATGAAAATAGTCCTGCACATAAAAAAAAGGGCATTTATCCAATGGACTGAAGCTGAAATCAGGTTCAAAGCTGGTTCAACTATTGACAAGGAAGAACAGAAGGTAATTTCTAAAGAAAGATTACGGTGGAACAAAGTGCTTCAAAGATTGATGCGCATAACCTTGCATTCGGCTGAAAACAACATGGCATTTAGAGGGTCACCCGATGTTCGGAATTTTACAAAAAATGTTTAATTCATTTACAGGATTGGTAAATAGATGGAAAATTTTGACCGATCGTTTGAAAATATATACCCTGAAACAGTTAAGTGCAACGTGCGCTGGGAAGATCGAATTGAAAGCGTCAAAGCGGTTCCGTTATCAATTATGTGAAGTGCATGATGCTTTAGTTTACCTTGGCCGATGTTACCAAACAAAGCGATGCTGCGACATCACACGAAGCGACCACACACTGGCAGGACAAATAAAAGATTTTAACTTTATTGTTTCTCTTATAATACGGTATGATGTTCTTTTTCAAATTAACGTTGTGAGCAAAGCAAGTCGGTCACCTAAAATCAGCTTTGTCGACTTTACCGAAATGCTTGATAAATGTTGCTCTCATTTGGAAACATATAGACAAACAGGTTTCGAACAAGCTATTGTAACAGCAACTGAATTAGCATCCGAACTTTTTTCAAACCACAAAAGGTGACTAAGATGCATTAAACGTAGACCGGGTGAAAAGGCTGTTGATGAACCAATAACTGGTCCAATAAACAAAAAAAAGTTTGAAGCCGAGTTTTTTAGTGCTCTTTTGGACACCGTGCTTATATCTATGAAGGAAAGATTTCAACAGATGCAAGATTTTTCTATCACGTTGTAAAGAATCACGATTTCCTCGCTTAATGATCAGAAAAAAAAAAAGATCCTTCGAGAAAAAAATATAAAAAAAAATCGCGAAAACAAATAAAAAAATATGTACGGGCGCCAACGGTGAAATCTCGGTTCACCGTTACCGGAATAGCTCTGCCTAGCAGAGCTTAGGCCTTTCAAATGAAATCACAAACAAAAAAACAAAAAAAAAAAAAAAATATATATATATATACGAAAAATATGTCTGAAAATCGACTAGATTAAGATTACTCGCACTGCGTGGCAAGTTTCACAACAACGAAACGCGGTTCCATCGACGTCTTCTTCTTCAACCTCCACCGTAATCTTCACTGATCGACTAGCTATACTAGCATTCAAAAATGCAACAGAACACAGTCGACAATCCCACGGCGGGCTTTTACCGCGATATCGGCTAGTCGACATAAACGTCGATTCTTCTGAAGTAACAACTTATTACTATATACTTTTAAAGCGGCCACTACCCTGCCTTTACGGGATTTTATATATTCAGCCGCGACTCTCGTAGCTGTACTACACGCACACATACGCTTTCCCTCGACACATGCCTTATCTTCGCGATCTCGGCCAGGCTAGCTGGTCGTGAAAGCGTCTCTGATCGCCATGTACCGTTGTTGCCCGAAAAACCAGAACAATAAACAATAAAACAAAATAATTTCTACCTCGAGCAATATCATCGGAAAGCGTATACGACATAATTATTGCCGTAGCTGCCGAATCCGTCTCAACGTGGAATTTCTTGTTTAACATACAAAAAAAAAAAAATCAAAATAAGGAAGAACTAATGCGACATTGTTCTGTACTGCAAGAAAAGTTAACGGTCAATTTTAAATCTGATATTGATGGAAATTTGTTGTGCGCTGAAGTTTTAGATTTGCAACACGTATCTTGAAGACAGTCAGGCAACACCTACCGAAACATTAAACTTTACCAAAAAGCACTATCCTCAAGAGTTATATCCCAACAACTGGATATCGCTGCGTATTCTGTTAACAATACCAGTGACTGTTGCAAATGGCGAACGCAGTTTTTCTAAACTAAAATTGATAAAAACGTACTTGCGGTCTACAATGTCTGAAACAAGATTAAAACTAGTTTGGCCGTGCTATCCGTTGAAAATCAAGTTGCAGTAGATTTTGCCAGTCTTATCAGAGAATTTGCTGACAAAAAAGCTAGAAAAATAAGGTTTTAGTTGTATTTTAATTGAGTTTAAATTTTTCGTGACTAACTGGCAGACGATAAAGAGGTATATTGTTTAGAGAATGAACGGGTAAAATATGTTATCATTAATAATAATAAATTCATGTTTGTAGTTTTCTATCAATTTGATGAAAAATATGGTACAAAATTCAAAATAAATTTTTTAATAATCACATCACACTAATTATAAATGTGAAAGTTTGTAAGTTTAGATGTTTGGATGTTTGTCTGTTACTCAATCGCACTTAAACGGCTGGACAGATTTAGATGAAATTTCACACATAGGTAGAAAATGACCCGTACCAGGACATAGAGGATACTTTTTATCCCGGAAATAGGTTCCTGTGGGATAATGTCTCAAAAACTGGTCCACACGGGCGGAACCACAGGCAAATACTAGTCAAATATTACAGGGTGCCAAATGCATGACTTGCCCGGCGCGCCTAGATGTTTAAGGCCGGCCCTGACTACAGGTAAACTAACTTTTGTACATTATTCTTATGATTTGAAACAATACGCTTCTTAGCAATTTTTAGGTAATTATTGTTTCCAAATTTAACGTGTGTCTTACACTCAATTTGTGAAATTGCTGGTTTTGTGGAATAGATACAAACTCTACCGAATTTTTGCGCTTATTTCATGAAATGAACAGAATTATTGTTGCGTATTTCATGAAAGAGACGAGCAATATAGAGCATTAAGTACTTCAGTTTTCTATAGTACGAATTCATTGCCCTACTATTACTAAAATAAAACGTTTTCTAATACGAATTGTACATCTTTTTTGTATGTCTTAATTCATATGTATATATTTTTTTGCATTGTACATTTGCGTATTATTAAAATTATATTGTAAATATTGTCCCAGTTTTTACCTAGTCCGTAAATTTGTGCGTATTGTACATGTATTGAACATTGAAACAGTAAAAGTAAATATTTATTTATAATAGTTATATAAGCTAAATAATAAAAATAAAAATATTATATCTCACTCTAATATTTTAAATATAACAATATGCTTCTAGAATACAAATTAGCCTAGTGGCGTCGAAGACTCATTCGGTGTGAAACAGTGATTGGCGCGACTCGACGGATTTGGTGTAAAAGCAGCCTTATGGAATCTTGACTTCGATCCCAAGCGATGACAAAGATTATTACAAAAATCAAATTAAAATTTATGTGACAGGCAATGGAAAACCATCGCGTATACCATTATATATATATATATATACACTAGTTAGTATGCAACAAACACACACAGAACTGCATTTGCAGCGCAATTACAAACGGTTGCAAACAGTTCTAAGTGTGGTAACAATTGCCATGAGCGCTACCTATATCTCTGTACAGCTAAAATGTACAAGTAGGTAGTCACGACGCCCGGAATCGAGCAATGCAAGAGAATAGGATGCTAACATTAAAAAAACAAAAAAAAAACATAAATTTATTAGAACTATATCACTTAAGCTTAAGCTAGTTGAAGAGTTTTCTAGTCACTAGAAATTTGCGAAACAGAGACGCCTAGTGATGATTGTGAAATGAATATTGAATAAGTTTCTTTTATTTCGTGCACTCATAAATATCTTTAGAAAAAAGAAAAAGAAGATGTTGGTACACTTTTTTATTCTGTATTGTTCCAAAAGTAGTATTTTTCGTATACTGTATATTAAACTTAAGGAAATATATTTACAATTTTTTTAGATTATGTAAAATGTCAATATCGTTGTTTAATGAACTGCTGGTTTTACATAATGATAATTTCAAAGAACAGAACGTAATTATAAGAAAATCAGTTGACGCCGAAGGAAAATTATGTATCACATTAAGGTAAAATAGCATAATATTAATAGACTACGAGGTGTGGCTAAGTAACGAGACCGTATTTACTACAGGATTTCCGAAAGAGGAAGAGTACATGCCCTGGTAGGTTATACACCACAAATTACGATTGTTTACGAAATTAAAATAAAATAAAGCTTTATACTTTTTATTATTATTTGAATTACATACATGCCATGTTCGAGCCTTTGCGGAAGAACGAGTCGACTCTTAGGAAAAACGGTTATAACTTTGTTCGCCTCGAAGGAAAGAAAAGACTGGTTTCTTCGCTGCGAATGTGTACTCGCACAGCCTCTACTCGTCGTGCATCAAGCGAGTACTGGTGCGAGTCGCTGTCCCTATATCACTCTCCCCGTAAATATACGGTTTGGGGCAGAAAAAATCTAAAACTAACGTGAGCGTACCGGGTTACGAGAAAAAGGAAAAAATAAAATAACGAGAGAAAAGAAAGAAAACAATAAAATAAAATATCGAAAAAAATTAAAGAACATATTTCAATAAAAACAAAGCGCACAGGGGATAATGTTACCGTCTACGTGGTATCGGTATGTGATGGATCTTGATGATCGCTTTAAAATTAATATCGATTTCGGCAAATATTGATTGAGCGATTATCAAGGAGTGAGCGGTTGATGAGTGGCGAACGATTGTTGAATAGCGAACGGTTGACGAGTATTATTATTTTTAGTAACTGTGTATTAATTCTAAATATTTAGTCGGGAATTTCACGAGCCGCTCGCTCTTGGTTCGCTGCGAGTGTGGTACCATAGCGGTTGATGTGGGAGTGTTTGCCGGGCTCGTATTGGTCTCCAAATTTGTGCTGCTGTCGTCTTCAGTTATGGAGGGAGCGCTTTCCAGTGTGACGTGTGTAGAAAGTCTGATGTGAATCTACTGTTCCTGGTCTGCGATGTGGTTTGTCATACCGTATGCTGGCTTTAGACGAGGTGAACTATTTCCGATTTACCTTTGATGTCCAAAGTATAAAAGTTCTGCGTTCGGCTTATTACACAGAACGGGCCTTCGTACGGGGCGTGTAGCGACTGTCGAACTGCATCCTGGCTAATAAATATGTGTAAGCAAGTTTCCAGGGCAGGATGCACAGATATGTTGTTAAGACTTTGGGTGCTCCAAAACGGGAGATCCATCCTGAAAGAAATGCTGTTACTACCGAATTCGTGGTTGAATCTTCAGTTGGAGCGACCTCTAGCCAACCGGTGGCACGATTGGTAAAAGTAATTAAATATCGGTAATGATTTATTGGCGGTAGAGAGGTCCTATGATGTCGCAATGACAGTGTTCGAACCGGCCAGTTTCTAAAAAGTGTCCAAACTCTGAATAAGTATGACGTGACACTTTTCAGCGCTGGCAAGGCAAGCATTGTTTGGCCCAAGATCGAATGTTCGAGGCCATTCAAGGCCAAAAATGTCGTTTGCGGACAGATATCAGGGTGATATCGGTTGAAGTGCTCCCTTATGACGTTGATTAAGAGAGGCACCGATCACGGTAAACGATGCGTCTGACATAAGGCATCCGGAATCGGATGTATTAAAAATAACTCACTTGTCATTACTGGTTTAAGACGCTCAAATCCTCGTTCCACGTCAGCGTTCCATAGCACGGGTCGTTTATCATTTTTCTTGGCGTTTTTTGTCAGTTCGAGAAGGGGGCGTTGCAGCTCGGCAGCGTGAGTTATAAATCTGTGGTAAAAATTAACCCTACCGATAAATCTGCGTAGCTGGTGGAGAGATGAATTCGCGTATTAGGTTCGTTTTAATCGGGTCTGGGCGAATGCCATTCGGCGATATTACATACCCTACGAAAGTTACTTCGGTCGCTGCGAACTTACATTTTGGCTTGATTTTTAAACCATTTCATAAAAGTATTTCGAAAACTTTCTCTGTAAATGTGTCATATGTTCCTGAAGGGACTATGACACTACGACAATATCATCGATGTACAGGATGACGAAATCGAGTCCTCGAAAGATATGATCCATAAAACGCTGGAACATAGCTCCCGCGTTTTTTAAACTGAACGGCATAATAAACCGAATGGGGTTGCAACCGCCGTTTTTTCTGCATCCTGCGGAGACATCGGGATCTGGTAATATGCATGGCGCAGGTCGAGTTTAGAAAAAAATGTTTGACTGTGTAACACGGCATTAACACCGCGGATATGCGGAAGTAGGTAACGATCCGGCGTTGTTACTAAATTTAAATTGCGATAATTGCCACAGATTCGAAAATCACCATCCAGTTTTCCTAAAATTTGTGATCCGTTAGCAGCGAGTATCAGCGGCGAGCCATCGGAGGCGCTAGGTGGGTGCGAGATGACCGGTGTTACAGAACTCTCAGCTCCCATATAAACTAATAATTATTGCCCCGACATTCGATCACGTAGGAAAAGGCATTGTGCTAAAATACTGCTAGGAACAATAGTACTTATATTTTGTGGTTCGTATTCACATGGGGGACACGGCACTTCTGTGCTTTATTTCCAAAAGTGGTATGGTACCAACAAAATTCTTCATTGTCACGCTGGCCATCAGGTAACTTAAATTTTGTTCGCGCCGGAGACCTGGGCCGCTCTTTACAGATGGGAGAACGTGAAGCCGTCGACCCAGTTGACGTTCGGTGCGACAATTGGGCTTGTATATCCGTGAGCTGCTTCTGTGAGTTAGCAATGGCGTCCTTAGTGGGTCGTTCGTTGCAGTGATGCAAGGGTCGGCACTGAAAACTGTACCACAGACATAGTTCGGTCTGCAGTATCAGCCAGGGTTGACAATGACACGGTCTCATCCATAATCATTAAGATTTTCACCAATGTTGGTAGTCGCTCACTCCGCATAGTGCGAATGACGCTATCTTCAAATTTTCCGGATGCTATATCCTTCATTTGTGTCAGGAGTTGCGACGGTTATAAATCTCGCAAGTGGGAGATCGCGTAAGAGACGACGGAGTTTAACTGACTCAGATTCTCGATAATATCGCAGTAAGGCAGTTTTTAAGGCGACGTATTTGTTTTGTTCGGGGGGGATTGACGACTATGCCTTTCGCAACTAACAATACGCCTTCGTCAAGCGTCGTTAGAGTATGTCCCAAAAACGAGTGTCATCATCGCGAATTCCAGCTAAGTAGAATTGTGATTCAACGTGTGTGAAACATGAGTCCGGATTTTGCCTCCAGAAGGACATGATACGAATATTATTAAATATTAATGGGGCGGTTTCGGGAGTGGCTCGCACTTGAGATTCTTTACTGTTTTCCATAACGAACATGTAAAGACCAAACCCCAGTACCAAAAAGTGGCATCATAAAAACGATAGTTTCGAAACGAACAGAAAAAGAGCAAAAAGAAAGAAAAAAAAAACAGAACAGTTTTTCGTTTTTGTTTAACGAAAAAGCGTTGATTTTGTTACGGATACGAATAGAGGAACATGCTGCTCGTTGCAGCACCACTTCACATAATTTTCGATGGGAAAAAATACAGCGTTATCGCACACTGCGTACTATGTACGTAATGCAAATGTGTAAGCGTCGAACAAAAAACGGAACACTCGAACGATTATCGAAAATCGCGAAAAACTAATCTCTAACGCCGAATATAGAAAACCGAAAAATTCAAAAAAAAAAACAATTTGCACACCATGTGCCGATCGAAAAACTCGTGGCAGCCTTTTGTAATGCGCAGTTATCGGCATTAACAAAACAAAAAAGTTAAAACACAAGCGGGTTTCGGCACCAATATTTATGGGGTGCATGCCCTTGTAAGTTATACGCCACAAATTACAATTGTTTACGAAATTAAAATAAAATAAAGCTTTATACTTTTTATTATTATTTGAATTACATACACGCCGTGTTCGAGCCTTTGCGGAAGAACGAGTCGACTCTTAGGAAAAACGGTTATAACTTTGTTCGCCTCGAAGGAAAGAAAAGACGGGTTTCTTCGCTGCGGATGTGTACTCGCACAGTCTCTACTCTTCGTGCATCAAGCGAGTACTGCTGGACTCGCCGTCCCTACAAGGAAACAAACAAACACTGCTGGAACAGCCTTGTAGGGTTTATTATTAGTGTACTGAACCTTGTTCTTGGGCGTGTAATATTTGTTTTGCTATTATGCTTGGTAGGGAGTGTTTTTAGTGTAGTTTGCAAGAAAACATGTGCAACGAAAAAACAGAGCGACGCATCAACTTGAAATTTTCCGTTAATTTGAAAAAACACCTTCTTAACGTTTTGCGCTATTAAAAGAGGGAGAATTATATGTCGCGTACTTGTTTTTTTATAACATAAACGATTTTGTGATGTTCAGAAAATGTCCAGATCACCTTGCCACCAAGGCCGTGTCCACCGGGGGGGGGGGGGGTTAACCTCTCCCATAAGAACCGAAATAGTCATTATAAATACACAAAAATCTAAAAAAAAAACAAAAATTTAAAATAAATATTGGTGATTTTTTAGGGTGTTCTTACCTACCTTTAAAAGAAAAAATAAAAAATATGCCCCATATTTTTAGGTACTTCATTAATATTTTATGCAAATTTTTTTTATTACGAGTATAATTAATAACATGTAATTTGTATTAATGTGTTTATATGGAGTAATTAATTTATGTCAATTATTAATATATAAATCAAAATGATGGAAATTATTAATAGTACGAATATTAGTGAAAAATGTATTGTTATTTATAATATAAATTGTAAAAAAAAATTCACCCCCCCACCCCTTTCCGAAATTCTGGGCACGGGCCTGCTTGTCGCAGCTTTAACTTCGGATAAGGTTACTAAAATTAATGAGATTTTATGCTCAAACCGTCGCTTAAGTATTCAGACGATAACAGAGATGGTAAACGTTGGTAAAGAAACTGTTTGAAAAATGTTTATACAACGAATTAATTATGACAAAAGTTTATGCCAAACCGGTGTCAGAAAACTTAAACGCAAACACTTAAGGAGATTTATTCCAACGTCCTTCAACGATTAGAAGATGAGTCAAAAATGATAGAAAGAATCATTACATGCGATAAAATATGAAGTTTTCAATACCGCACCGAAACCAAGCGCCAATCAATGCATTAAAAAACATCAACGTTTCCAAGAATCAAAAAAGCTCGTATGTCAAAATCCAAATTCAAGGAAATGCTTATCGTTTTCTTCGATATCAACGCAATTATGTTGATGGAATGGGCTCCTCATGGACATACTGTATATAAACATTACTATTTAACAATGCTATCAATCTTAAAAATCGTGTTCGAAAGAAAAGGTCGTCATTTTGGCGGAACAAGTCATGGATTCTGCATCAAGACAATGTGCCATCGCACAATGACCTGTCTGTGAAAGAGTTTTTTGATGAAAAACAGGATTACAATGTTACAGCGCGCGCCATATTCACCTGTTTTAACTCTATGCGAGCTTTTCCTATTCCCAAAAGTGAAACTGGTGTTAAAAGGAACCCGTATGAAGGCTGCCTAACAAAAAACAGCAGTTACACTAAAATCGGTTTCAAAAAAAGAATTCCGGCACTGTTTCGAGTAGTGGAAACAGCGTATGGTCTGTGCAGAATGGGAAGGAGCATATTGAAGAGGAGAAACCGCTTGTTCAATAATATTTACAGTAAACCATTTTTTTTAGTCTCGTTATTTAGTAGTCACATCTCGTATTGTACGCTTATTTTTATTTGACAGAAAAAAATAATAAAAAGAATAAATGTTTAATATTATATGCTGAATATAATTTTTTACTTGATAAAGTGCCTATGTTCATAGATTTTATATAATCATTTCAAAGTTTTATGGAAATTTTTCACTTTAATAATTTTTATAAAAAGTTGTCATTTCATATTTTGAAACGTCAACCGAAATATTTGTAATAATTACTGCTGAAGGGTCATCAATTGAAATTTGTTTCTTGTTTTCATTAAGTTCTTTATGATATTACAAAGGATATTTTCTTTCAATATGTTACTTTAAATTATTCGTACCTTTGAAGAACTTAAATTGCTAATTACATAATAGGCAAACTGCAGAATTTTTGTCATCAGATTTATTAAAAAATATCCAAACAATTAATAAGAATTTTGGATAATATTCTATTAATATCTTAACTATAATTTAAAAAAACACTTAACTTAAGAACTTCAATAAAAATGTTTTAAAACAAAAAAAATTAAAGAACTACTCTGTTTTAAAATGGAATTTTAGCGCAAAATTACAGAAGAACATGCGAGTACATTCATTTCAAAAAAAAATACATTTTACAGAACTGACCATCAAAAAAGTATACTTCCAATAAAGTAAATTCATAAATGATTTCATAACTTTTTACATTTTAAGTTTTTTTATTTTGAAGCATTTACAGTAACATATACACTTTCATAATTTATTTTATACTTTTTAAAATTGTGTCTTATGTCGATACATTAACTTCGCTATTAAAATTACTGAGATATTACTATTAAAATGTGTTTTAAAGATATATTAAATTAATTTGTAATAAGGAGCGCCTTCAAAACTTTGTTGCAGTAAAAATAAAAAAATTTATTAAAATCTAATATTACCGCCATTAAAATATTATAAAATAAAAGTAAGTCCCGTACCATGGATTGTGAAGTTAAGGTTCACAATGTACTAAGTTCAACAGTACTGTTGAGAATTATGGGGGCTAATTCCTTTCTCTTAGCCGCTTTTACTTTTTCAGATTTCTCCAGTACCGAGTTATTTCAGGCTGGATATATACCTGGAAACGATTCGCATTTGGAACGAGACAAATCTCCAATCTGTGATCACTGGTTTGGTAGCCAAACACCTTAATTACTAAGTTACCGCGCTACCTTGATTAAAATATTAAGTTAATCAATATAAATTTTAGATTGTATGTTTTAGTTTATTTTATGCTTTATATTAGTTATTATTCTAATTTTTATATGCCGTACATAAACGAACAGATAGATGGTAAAATGATTTTCATTTTATTTTAAATAATACTGGAATTTTCATTTTTATGTATTGTTGAGGATCCTCCCAACCCAGAAGATGTATGGTTGTCAAAAGTAGAAGCTATATACAATTTTCCCTCATAGATAATGTAGAATATGGCGTCATTTTTAATTATTGCTTTTTTACAGTTAATATTCACGCATAAAAAGTTGTTTAAGAAATTCTGGTTATTAATATTAGCATTTTATTAATTATAGTAGGAAAAAAAAAAAGTATTGATAATGTTACATCCTGATTAATTTTTAGAGCGTAGAAATTAAGTTTCGTGTATATTTACAAACGATTTTGCAAAAATTGCTTAAATTCATATTTTTCACGTACTAAATATAAATTATTGATTAACACTTTCGCTAGATTTAGCGTCATTTGTTGCTTTTATTTTAAAATAACCGCAGAAGATTATGCATTAGTTGTTTTTTGTTAAAACCAGGTTTAATTTGCATATCTTTAAATTATCAAAATAAAAATTTGAAATCTTACGTATTAAGCAACGGTAATAAAGTAGATAAATTACATTACACGAATCCTTTTATTTCGACAAAACGCTTATTTTTATATAAAAGAAAGAAAAAACAAAAACATGTTAAAACGAGTAGGATTCGAATGGTTTGAATTTACAAACACCAAAAGAAGGTAAGTCATCAATCAAATCACGCAATCACTAATTTAACAATTTGCCACACTTCTAATCAACAGAATATTTATTTATTTTCAACCCCTAAATTATTTATTAATTCAACAATTCTTTAATATACATTTAATTCATCATTTCTAATCAGTACATAACATCATACAAAGAATTAAACAAAAGATGCGAACATCTAAAAATTTAAAACGACTAGGAGTTGCAGTTAATTTGTGATTCGAATCATCTTACGAATCCGAATGCAAATGACGGAATCACAAAAATAGCTTCCTTCAGTGATTACATATAGGTTCAACACTTAAACCTTGAAATAGTTCATGCTTCTTAATGAAATAAATTGCTTTTCACTTCTCTTACTGATAATAATTCATATATCACATTTAAAACTTTCACTCCATCAGATCAAAATGTTCCATCGGCAGAGTTAAAGTAAAATTATTAACTTTTTAAAATGTAAATTATCCCGTTTATCAGCATGACAACTTGAAATAGTATTGAAATGTTTGCTTCTTAATTTATTATAGAAAAAAAAAATCAACTATTATAAAATAAAAAATGAAAGATGATACCCCATTTGCAATTCAAATTGTCAAGCAGGGCTTGAAAGCCAGCCGAAAGCCAAAAGCTAAAAGCTGAAAGCCAATCATTTTTAGATGTCATAAGCTTAATCCAAAAGCCATATTTAAATTTCCATAAGCTAAAAGCCTAAAGCTTAAGCTATATTCAAAATTTAAACAGTCGAAAGCTGAAAGCTTAAGCTGTATTTCTAGAAAAGCTAAATTAAGCTTTATATTCGGCTAAAGCTTTTTTTTTTTAATTTCTTGATTTTGCATTTTTGACATAATTATTCGCGTAAGAAATTGTTTTTAAAAACTTTTATTATTGCGCGTAAAGAAAAAAGTTGAAGTTTCAATAGTAATGCTAAATAGTTTGATGCATGGTAATTAGTAAATGATTTTAATTATCTTGTATTGAAATTCATTTCGTAAGCCGAAAGCTGAAAGCTTAAGCCGTATTTTAAATTTAAACAGCCAAAAGCCGAAAGCCTAAGCCATATTTCAAATTCAAACAGCCAAAAGCCGAAAGCTTAAGCTGTATTTACAAGGACATAAGCCGTATTAAGTTTAAGCAGTATTATTATTCAGCTTTCAAGCCCTGTTGTCAAGTAAAATATGAGTTCCGTACCCTTAGCAAAGCAGAGCATCGGGAATTGTGAAATTAAGATTCACAGTGTACTACTAAGCGTACACTAATAAGAGAAATTGAAATTAATTATTTAATATTTTGGTTTTTTAATTTGGAAGAGATTGACAATATTTAATTTGAAGTTAAAAGTAAACAATTCCCTTTATTTATGGTTAATATACTTTTAAAAAAATTATCCTTCGCGTATTTCAGATATAAATGATCAAATCATCAATTTTTAAAAACAGTTTTAAAATTAAAAATCCTTTTTCTTTAATGTAAAACAATGTTATAATCATAATCAAACATTTGATTCCATCAGTTTCAGCGAACAAAGTTAAATGAATTTGTAATTTAGTCCGTAAAACTCGTGAATAAGGACTTTTTTGAAATGAATATGAGTAATGGAGTATCCTCATAATGCAATTTTTTACATCATTAACGTAACTGTAGCACAAAATAATGTAAGATTTTTCAATATAGCCGAAAAATCTATATGCTTTGTTATAAGGTAAATAAAACATTACTAAATTTTCTTAATAGTTTTACAAATAAATATCATAAATTGTGATTAGGAAAAGTTATATTAAATTGTATAATGCTTTTTACTTTTCGCTTTTCTCTTTTGTGCTGAAAAGTGTTTAATTTAAATATTCATTTAAAAATGAAATGGAAATATTATTTAGAATACAGTTTCGCAGACTGTTCAATTCCTTTTTGACATTATATCAAAATTACCAATTAATCTATAAAATTAATTTGTTTTATTTACATCGGCTGTATTTTAAGAGTCATTGTATAGAATGCCGAACATTGACGGTAACATATATACGCTCATTTACATATTACAGGTAGAAAACACGAATAAGTTTAAAAAACAGAATCCTTTTTACTCCTTAATAGAATACGAAGTCGTTTCTTTGGGTTCTACGGAATAGACTATTAGTCAGTGGTCATGTGACCGTTTAATCCAATTGAAAAATTGTAAGCACTGAACCGTACGTGGCATTACTCTGTTCTGCTGCGGCATCATACGGCGGGAGCGTGAGTTTTACTTATTTTGTGTTTGGTTCCTTTAATTTCCGCCATATTGTTAGTTACGTGTCGAGAGTGTTACTAAATTGTTTTGCAGGTATTAATGCATCGTTGGTTCAAGTTAATTGATAATTTATCTGATCGGTTTTATTTTATAAAGTTATTTTAATATAAGTGAGCTCGACGTAAGTTAATTTTCACACTTAAGTATATTTAGATCTATCGATTTATTTAAGTGTATTTGTTGATTTTCGTATGTGGCCACAAATATTCTTGATGTTAAACCGTAACAAATGTCATTTTTTGATGTCTATTTCGGTAAATTTCACAATCCGAAAGTTAGATTAAAGTGGTTGTAAGGTAGTGTATCCGACATCCTTTAATGAAAGTACATTATGTTTGAATGAAATATTGACTGTAACAGTGAGTAAAACTATGGAATTAAGTTCATTTTAGAATTTTTATAGTTCTTATGAACTGAATAAGACAAAAGTAAACGAATAAAAAACAAAATGTTGCCCATAAATTGTACTTACCAGGAACATGTTTCGAGTGCACCTGTCTCATTTGAAATTACTTCGATATAATATAATTTCGAATTAGTTGCAGATAACTAGTGTTGATTTATTGCTCCGTAAATCATCTTTTTAGCTCTCAGTACTTACAGTTCTGTGTGTACGTTAATTTGAAATTGTAGTTAAATTTACATCATTTCCACTTACAAAATTAAAAACTAAATAAGAAATTAAATATTTTTAAAAGATAAATTTTGTTCAGATTTAATCGGTGTAATGCGTAAAGCAGTTTAAAAAATTCATCTTTCAAAATTTTTATTAGAATAAAATGCCGGTGTTCCATCTTTGTGGAACATCGATTAGACGAATATTATATTTCGCTTACTTATTAATTTAATTTCATTCCTTAATGAATAATTACACCCAATTAAATTTAACGGAATGACAAAAGTATATTAGAAATTCATTTTTTAATCATCGGCTTTTAATATGGGTTAATTTATGTTTAATAAATTACTTTTTTCTTTAAAACATTCTTAAATGATAGTAATTACACTCTATAAATAAAATATTAAGTAAATAACTATGTATTCTGAATAATTCCCTGAAAAGGAAACAAATAATGGTAAAAATTGTATAGAAAGTTGTCTTCAATTTTGATGGCTAGTAATTTAATAAACGATTGCATTAGTATTATTAAAAAATATTAAAATTATACGATCAGTGTAAACGTATTTAACGTTTAATTTTTAGATCGGTTTTCGTAGATTTAATAATAAAATCTAAATATAAATAATTTTTTTAATATTAAAATGCCAAGGACCTTGCCATCCGGCCAAGACCCGCTGATGATGGTGTAATTAATATGCATGTCTTTATAATGTGCAATAAATCTGGTTAGATTGTAATTCGAAATATCTTATTACACGTATTATTATTATTTACTACCGTTTATTTGAGTACTTATCGTGCTTTTGTATGTATTTTTTATTTTGTAGGTTAAAAAATCGAATATTCTTCAATACTATAAAGTAGTAAAATGAAATTTAATAGCACCGCAGATAATTTTACTACAAGATTTAAATTTTATTATTTTTATTTTTACAGACGGATTTTATAGTTGTCCGAAATGGGTAATATGTTCGCTAGTTTATTTAAAGGCCTATTTGGCAAAAAGGAAATGAGAATATTGATGGTTGGATTAGATGCTGCGGGAAAAACAACTATTTTATATAAACTTAAATTAGGCGAAATTGTAACTACCATTCCTACCATAGGTAAACTTTTTTAGTGTATTAATATATAAATTAATATAAGTTAATATATAGCGATAATGACAGTCTGGAAGTGATATGTATTATTGTTGTTACTGTTGTTTATATATATATATATAAAAACAACAATGATCATTAATTTGTACAGAAAGCAGTAATTAACTAACCACCGCATTTATTGTCGTGTACGCTAGCTGTTGTAGGTATATAGTAACAGTCCATATTCTCATTGCATTGTCAGGTACATTCATGATCGGCTTGTAAACACGCTATAAGTACTTATATTGCCTAGTGCGGGTATCGTTAGTTTTGTATTTCTAAAATTCATAAATCGATCCAGCATATACTAGTAACAGTGATACGAACATGTAATTTTTCCACTATTAAACGCCTTCAGTTTATAACACAATTCGTTTTTCATTCAATATACCAATTAAAATAATTTAATTTTAAATTATTCGCAAGTATGTGTAAGAATTTAAAGTTACTTCCAAGTAAAATTTCTAAGCAAGAAATTTTTGATTAGGTTTGTTTTTAGTGAATTTCGCGTGTAATAGAGTTTAAAATTATTTTACGGGAAAAAATTCACCAAAACAAGATCAACCAAAAACCTTTTGCTTTGAAACAGCAAATAACTTTAAATTGCTTACATGTATTTTGTATAATTTTTAATTATAAATATATAAAAATAAATTTATTCATTTTACCATCTGTAACTATTTTTTAAATTCTTTCAATTTCATTTCTATCCTTTTATCTATTATTTTTTCTGGTATTTTATTTAACATTTGTGTCAATAAATATTTGTCCGCTTGCTCTGTCCAACTTCTTCTCTTCGAGTTTGGTCATCTATGGACCATGTGAAAACAATTTTTCGTTCTTCCCAGTATTTCTTCATTATTTCATTGCGCTTTTTCTTCCTATCATTTGTTCATTTCTGCCCGGTTCTTTTACTTTTGATTTTTTTTAAGGCTATCGAGTTCTTGTATTTTATTCATAAATTATGTTCTGCTTTCAATAGTTGATATATCTATTTGTGCTTCATTAAGATCCTTTTTCGTATTCGAGAACCATTTCGGACTGATCTTCAATTAAATTAAAATATTAAAAGATTCTTTTAGTCAATTATGTATCATCTCACATTCTTTGGATATATGGATAAAATGCCAATCTTCGTTTCCTCAAAACGTAGGATGGTTTTTCTACGTTCGTATATATATATATATATAGTTGTTTATTTCTATCCAATCCGTTTCGCCCAATAACTTGATTTTTAACTTTTTATATTTTTTCGTATTTTGTGCGCGTGTATCGAGGTGAGAATCTAATGTTTTCATATATTCTATCTTTAAAAAAAAAGATCTGTAAACATTTTTTTTACTACTTCTTTTATTAGATTGATCTGATTTTCCGCTGAGACTAAATCTTGTGAAAAAATTCCCAAGTCATTTGCAAAAGCTAAACAATTCATGGCTAAATTCTCCTTCTTGTATCCCAGTCATATCTGTTTGCTTATATTTTCGGTTTCCCGCAATGTTTCCCATTCCCTTTTGATCTTTTTTAGGACACAATTGAACAAGATTGGGGATAGTTCATATTCTCTCGAATTTTATTCTAGTATTTAATTTGTGAATTTAGTAGGTTTTTTCGAACTCTAAATTTTGATTGGTTAAACTACAGCGTGAACTATTAATTGCTTTGATTTATAAATTTTCATTTTAAAAAAAAAATTGAAATTAAAAAAAAGTAATGAACACCGAACATACAGTGTTACTGCGTTAAGTGAACCGGTTCGTTTTCGAATACCAAGGTTAAACAACATCAAATTAGAATGATACTTATACACCGATCAGTTGAGAAAGTTTGATATTACTGTTGGTAATGTAAATTTATGTTCAGTTGGTAATATTAAAAATTACTCAAGGAATTCTTTTTCAAATATTATCAGAAAAACGTTTGCGTATAGTACCAATTACTTACAATATATTTACGTTTTTATTGCATGCGCAATACATAATTAATTGCGTTCATTATTTCTTCGATTTATTTTATCTTTTTTTTTTTGTAAAATATAAATTAAGCCCTCTGGACGAGCGAAATGTAGTTTTAAAAATTTTGACGATATAAATTATTGAAAATCTTCATGTGTATGTAATTTAATAAATGAAAAATTGCAGTTTAATTTATTCTTCGATTATGTATTATAAAATTAACGATCTAGTGAAATAAACTTTTTCTCTTTGTTTGTTTAGGTTTTAATGTTGAAACAGTTGAATATAAGAATATTAGCTTTACAGTATGGGATGTAGGTGGACAGGACAAAATTAGACCACTATGGAGACATTACTTTCAAAATACTCAGGTGTGTAAATTTTTATTTTATTTAATGATCTAATTGGTATCTTTTTCTCTCGGCATATAGTATGGTTTTATATAACGTTGCAAAGTCATAGAAAACGACTGAATTTGAATCATCGAAAATTTCATAAAATTTTATAGGGGTCTGATTTCTTATATGAAGTATTGAAAAAAATTAACTGAAAAATTGTATAGTTTTTTATTTTTTCGTTTTATTTGTTTATAATTTTACAATTTGAAAGCTGTCTATATTAAAATCAAACACCGAAGGAACCGTATGTTGTCAGCTATAATTAACTTATTACACTAGTATTCGCATTTATCAATTTTAGCCACAATAAACAAGATAGTTTTTTCGAATTATTGTTAATATAAGAACCTAATTTAACTAAAAGCCCGTATTCCCATTTTACACAAATATAAGTAACAATAAAATAGAAAAAAAAAAAAAATCCTTTTTACAGATTAAATTATATTTTGTTAGGGAGCATATTATAAATCATTGCCGCGTGGTCTACGAAATGAATTTTATCCTGAAACTTTCTATAATAGTTTCTAACTATCGGTCTCGTAATCTATGCATTACAAAATTAATCACTATAAAGTTATTTTTTAATTATGTTGCATACGGCAAACTTTACGTTTAAAATAAGAATATATGTATATATGACGTTGCAGTGGAATTGCAGTGTGGTTGATGTAGTCAAAGTAAGTAGCTAACTCGCGCTTACTATCACATATCTGCAGGAACCTCTAAAATTCGGAAATAAACCAGTGATCCAAAATATACCTTCTTTCAGTGTGACAACGCTTATCTCCTAGAAGCGATGAAGGCGTTGCAACCACGCACACTCATCGATCCCATTAGTATCAGTGAAAAAGCGCTAATTTTTGTCTGTGTCACGATGTGTAACAGTCAGTAGAATTCGTTGGAATTGTTACCAGTAAGTTTTTTTATACCAGACTTTTTAAAAATTTATTCCTTAATAACCCTATATCGATTGTGGGACAGCTTCTGCTCTGTGCCATACTATGCTTTTCTACTGATCGGAAAACTGATTTGTTGCTCTGGTTTTGTTCTCAACTCTGCATATGTACGTACACGCGTGCATAAAACTAAACTTATTATTGTCTTCTTAATTTTTGTGATTTGACAATTAACTTTTTTGAAAATTCCTACATGGGCGGGGAAGCTTTACATATGGAACTAATAAAAGTTCGTAAATTCGTTCATACTGAAATTCGTTTATTACTGCGAATTGTAGAGTAAGGAAGAATATGAAAACCGTTGGGAATTTTGATGTTCCGAATTTAAATTAAGCTCCGGGCAGGTGTGCTATTTAGTTTTACACAATCAGAAGCTTAGTGCCCGTATGATAACATATCGTTTCATCTCATATACATTTTATTTTGTAAACACTGGAGTAACTGCAGTATATCAAATTGTCGGGAATTTAATAAAAATATTAAATATTATTTTATAATAAAAAAAATCGATAATTTTCATCGCTCCTTAAAACAATTATTTGCATTAGTTGTATCTATGACAAACGAAATTATCTTCATCAATCATACACCAATGATGTAATTTATTTCCTATTTACACTTTTGTGACTACTTGATTGATGTTCAATTTTTAGCTGATTATATACAATGCTTTAGGAATAGTTAAATATTATTTGGAGATTCGAAGCTTAAGATTTTTCCTATAAATTTAATTAGGTTGACCAGTAATTTTTGATAAGGTTTTTTCTTCAATTTGCGCAATGTTGAAAAAAGTTGTAAATAATTCAAACCACCCTCTTTCGCTGAGATAAAATTGATCAACTATGTTAACAGGGACTTTTGAAATATTGTAATCCACCATTACACTTGTTTCTTGATTTTAACTTTTCCTTCATTCTGTGGAATTTAAAAGCATTACTCTCAAAATTTTTGTCACGCAAAATATAGAATTATTTCCGTGAATAAACGAACCTTCTGATCATTTTTTAATTGATGAAAAATTGCGAGCTATTTTTTGTGACAGTGATTATTTTTAATTTTAAAAATATACATTGGTAAAGGATATTTTGTACATATATTCATTGTTATATTTCTGTGAGTACTTTAATATGAGCGTGAATGTGGACTTTTGGCTTGTTTCCTACTACAAACTTTTCTCGGGCAGCTTTTTAAAATATGTACCGAATATGAACTTACGTTTACCTTTGAATGGTTCTAATTTTTCATTTACAGTTACAACTTACTGTGATTATAAGTTTCTTACAATTACCATCAGTGCGCTTACGGTGAATATGTGTTTATGTATTATCAGATCTAATTAATCTCGGTAAAAATTAGAACCGTATACAGTTCAAACAAGTTCTTAGAATATGTTAACTAGTTTCTTCATCTTATTCCGGGGGCAAAATAGAGAAAAAAACATGTTCGTTTGGTGAAATACTGATAACTGGGACTTCTTTGGCTTAAAATTTAGCTAAAAATCAGTGGAATGCAACCCTAAATTTGTGGGTATGTGGGAGGAGCGGAACGATTGTTTATATCGAGTTAGAAAAAAAAAAAAAAAAAAAAAAAAAGTTAATTTTGCGATGTTAAATAATTTTTGCGAATTTTCGCAATAGCCTATCCTTGTGTAAAATTTACAGTCAAGAATAAAATCGACAAGCATACCTCATGTTGATTTGGGGCTTATTTACCGAGATAATCAAAAAAAAAAACTAAAAAAAAACTTTTTTTTTAAAACTCGATATAAACAATGGTTCCGCACTTCTCCCATATACCCACAAATTTAGGGTTGCACTCCATTGATTCTAAGCTAAATTTTAAGCCCAAGAAGTCCCCCGGTTATAAGAATTTCCAAATTCAAATGCTATTTTGCCCGGACTAATAGTATAAAGATCGATAACAGTAATGTATGGTTTCCTTTTTCAATTCTGGTCGGAAATAATAATCGTAATAATAATAATAATAATAATAATGTCGATACAGTTTTCCACTCTCTTTTCCCACTACAATTAATTTCCTTTTTTTCTTTCTTAAAATAAATAAATTTTTATAATGGATAATGTTATTTGTTACACTTTCATCAATCATTTTTGAAAAAGTTTCTTCTTCTGATGTTATGTTTTTAACAGTTCTTTTAGAGCCAAAAAGGATTTTTTAATGATATTTTTGTGAACTTAAATTTAAAGTATGATTATCGTTTTGTTTTTTTTTTTCATTATTAATTTATTTTTAAACTAACAAATATAATTGGTAAGATCGTCACGCAGTTTCTCTAACAGAATTTCAATTTTTTACGTGTAATTTTTTCGTCTTTGTTACTCTATATATTCCTCAATACTTATTTCTTTGTCCATCTTCTAGACTGATGTTTGTTCTAATAGCTAATGACATACGAAAGACTTTTAGACCTTAAATGAACCGTTACAGAATAGTTTACATAATCGGACATTGAAATATTACCGGATAATCTTGAAGAAAAATTTCAAGATTGCATAAATCTTTTATTGATTTCTAAAAAATATTGAAACTAATCATTTATTTAAATCATTAAAATCCTGCTCTTTGAAACTGCTGTAGGTGTTTTAATATATCTTCAGTAAATAACGTCGCAAAAAAGTGTTTTTTACTATTGCAATAAAGTGTAAAAACGTTCCTTACGTGAGATCAGGCGCTTACCAAAAAATGCGACATCAATAAATTTAAAACGTCAAACTTTGAATTTCACCGGCTTTAGCTGCGTAATATAAAAATTAGCTTGTAAGATGCTGAAAACTGCATGTGTAAATAAGTTAGATATTTTGTCACACATTGTAATATATGGCTGGTAGCATACTTGTGTACCAATTTTTGGAGTTAAGAAAGAGAAAAATGTTTCTGATATATTTTTCCACGGTTTTAATGAGATATGGTTCGTGAGTTATTCAATTCGGCTCTAATTATAAACGGCAGAGAAGTATAAGAACTTAAAAGAAGGTTTCAAAAAAAAAAAAAAAAAAAAAATAACAGACTCTTTTCTTTCTTTGCCATTGATGTCTTTCTCGCGCACTACGATAACTTCGTAATTCATAGTATCCGATTAAAAGTTCATAAGGATTATTTTACATTGGTTATTTTTTTCTCTTAAACCGTCAATTTTGACCCCATGAACCCTAATGGCTCAGATTTTTCATCTCCTATTCGTGCATTTTTTGATACAGAAACTATTTCGACATCTTTATCATTTGCATATTTACATTTAAATCGTGGTTTAATATTATTTAATAAACAGCTGTGGCAGCATTTTGGTCATGTATGTATTTAATGATAGAAGCGCTATATTTCTTAAACGTGGTAAATTTCAATTGTTATTTAAAAACATTCGTTTTTAGGGTCTGATATTTGTAGTAGACAGTAATGATAGGGAACGTATTAATGAAGCCAGAGAAGAACTTATGAGGATGTTGGCAGAAGATGAATTGCGGGATGCCGTTCTCTTAATTTTTGCAAATAAACAGGTAATTATATAATTTATGTTTTTGAAATCTTTTTAAGATAGCGAAGAATCAAAAATAGAAACGAAATTGAAAGAAAAAAAACAATTATTAAATATTTAATGTCCGTTATTTTCATTATAAAAATAACTATAGATATTTATCTCGTAATATTGCGCGAGATTACAAATTTGTTTTCCGCAGCCAAGTCTGAGATCTTGTTTTGATAAAAAGTTTAAAATCATTTTCCTTTTTACTTTTAAAAAGAAAAAGCGTGTTATCCGAAGAATTTATAATATTCAAAATAAATAATATTGCGTGCAACTCTAGACCCGTCGATTAATCGATTGTTCAACTTTTTAACGGTAATTCTTGGGAGGAAATTTTTCAAAATTAAAAATTAAAATAAATTAATTTCTTTACGTTAAAATGACCGTTTTAAAAAGTTCTAAATGACACTTAAAATCCCCGCAATAACATTACGTGAATTATGCTACTTACTATTTGTTTTTAATTTAACGATACACGGGAGAACAGTTTTAATAAATGTTTTATAAATTAAATTGTCAAAAAAAAAACAAAAAAAAAACTGACATTTAATTACGATATTCATCGATTTTAAGGAGGAAAACGGCATTGAACACTTCAAAAAATCGACTTTTTTTTTTTTTTTTTTTTACATATATCGTCAGCATAACTGTTCAAAAGTATGCTCAAGAAATTTGAAATCGAAATTCAAAGCTACTAGTATTAAACGGGGCGTGCTCTAGTACTTCGTCGGCCGCTTAGTTCATCATAATGCCTTTTCGTCCTTCCTTCTTTAAACACCGCGATCCGTTCGTGCACACACTTCGCGTTATAACGCCGTTTGCATCGCATACTGCGCATGGTTAGCAATAAATTTCTGCACCTACAACTACTTCAGTTGTCAGAAATTTGATGATTGCACGTATCTCGCAACTCGCTGGATTGGAAACGTTCGCTAGCATATTTCACACGTGCATACAGAAGTTCTGCTGATCAGATCAGAACACGGCAAACGGCATTGCGTTCGTATTACTCTTTTCAACCTCCTACTTAAGTTGCACACAGTTTTACCAAACAGCGGGCGTGAAACAAGTGTCGTGCCACAATAAATATTCACAAATTATATGCATTAGCACAGAAGTTATTTTACTATAATAAATTCACAATAATTTTAAACGAATTTTCACGATATAAGTTTCAGAGAACAATGCTCCATAATGATGGGTACATAATTTTAGTGTTTATGTATATAATTTGTGAATATTTATTAGAATTAACCAGAATATGTTTAGAAATAACTTTAATAGAAATCCGTGTTACGTTACTTACTGAAGGTCCCTCGTATTTCTAACAGCGTTGATTAACATCAGTTTGGCCTTTTGCTTTTTGTCGACACGTATAGCAAAATTTATTGAAAAAAAAAAAATATGTCTTCATATCTTAAAGGTGATAAATTTACATGCAGCTCTTCTCGATGTTAATTCGTACGGCGACGAACAAGTAGCTGTCGTCAAAAGCGAGTGTATAGGTAATTTCGAAAAAAGGGATGGGAACTCGATTCCGAAATGCGAAGAAAGTTAAAAACTCAGCGGAAAAGGTAAACTGACTGAAGCTTCAATAAAAAAAAATGAGCACGTACCATGGATTAATAATTCGCAAGAAATATTAACAGTATTGAAAACACGAAGAAAGCTATTTGAGTTACGTTCTACCACATGATATCCACAGACAAAAATCCTCGACACGAAAACTGTCCAACGGGCAGCTGTCAAGCTGGTGCAAAGGGCAGCAGGCTAAGATTCTTGAAACTGAGCCTGAAACTCACCCTATTCCATTACACTCCCGCGTGTAAAAAGAATTATTACCTGTATTTGAAGATTTGTTGAGGGAAGACTCGCTGGCATGAGGTTCAGGTGGCCACACATAAAATGCAAATGAAGTTTCAATTCAACAATTTGGCGTTTGGCTCCAAAGCACTTGTATTGCGGCTTAAAAGTTATAGAAGTTGCAATATTATTAGCTGCCATCTTGTTTAACGAGGGAAATTCTTCCGTATTGTTGGTTTCCGATGAATTAGAGATTGCAGTTGGCTCGCGAAGCTTCCAATGAGCAGCCCAACAAATGAACGAGCAGCGCGTTAAATAACAAAATGGACGTAGCATTCTGGAGACAAAGGAAATAAGGAAAGCTAGAAAAGAGGAGATGATTAAACTGAATCATGCTTATGAAAAAGAAGAAGGTTTGCTATGTGATGCTGAAATGGCTGATTGAAGTGTAAGCACATTATATATTTCATTATTATCACGAATTTTTTTAAACGCGTTTTTCTCAAAATGACTTTTTTCAATTGGCGTGCAGCATAACTCAGCGAATTATTGATCGATTTTAAAAATCAAAGTAATAATTATTCATCATAAAATTATTTATTAGATGAACGTAATTTTAAAAAAATATAATAATTTTGATTTTTTTTTTTTTTTTTTTTTTTGAAAAAAGCGAAAGAAAAAAGTAAAAATTTGAAAAAATTTTCAAATGCCTCTCGATTTTTTAATATTTTTAGCTATAATTAGGTTCATCTAATGATTAAATAATGTAAACAAAATTGTTTCATTACTTTCAAGTGAACTTTGAAATCTGTACACTGCACGCCAAAAGTGAACAGCAGCTTATAACTTAAAATTGTTCATGAAAAATACTTGAAAAATTATCTAAAATGTAGCTTATTAAAAAGACTCCCAGGTAGTTTAAATTAATTCCAATTATTTTTTCCCTTTCGAAAAAATTCACAAAAAAAGCATAAAAATAAACCTTCTAATATGCCCATCCCCTTAATTTAGTTTACGATAGTTCAAATAAGAAATTATTAACTGAGATATTTTTCTAGTTTGTATTTTCTGAAAGAATTGTTTATTGAATCATACGAAGGAATCTAGAGTGCTATAACATATGTCAAATGCGTATTGTACAATTTTCTGTAAATCTTTTTTTTTTTTTTTTTTCCTTCCCTTCGTATGTAACATACATAGATGCGGGGTTGAACAGGTTGCTTCGAAGTACCCGGATTGCATAGGTTCTGCCATCTAGTATTTGCTGTCGAAATAAGCAAACCGTTTCTAAATCTTCAGGTGCCTTCTCCTTAAAGAAGGTTAGCGATCATACGACGATATTGCTCGCGATATTTAGCTATCCTTAATCATCAGGATACTTCAAAGCAACCTGCTTAACCGTACTTACGTATATTGAATACAAAAAAGAGGAAAGAAAAAAAAATACAACTCGCATTTGACATTGATCTATATTTTTGTGTAACAGAATTTATTTAAGCAAGCTTTTCATTCAAATTAATTAAGAAAAAAATAACGTCAAGAAATAGTACACGGTATCGTCTACTCAATAGGAACAAATAAGTATTTTTGTGTAAAAATTTAACCAGATACACTTGAAAAACAAGATGGACTCAAAATTGACTTGAAAACAAACGTTATCCTACGTCCGAAAGGATCTAGGTGAGACTCGTGCTCAATTGCACTTTTAATTAAGAATACAATGCAGAGCCTTTAAAATATCCTGTTTAAATATACAATTTTAATAAACTAAAACTACTGTTGCAAATAATACAGAAAATACCTTATTTAAGGTTTCATGAAATCTATACTTACTCATTAAGTAAACGCTGAAAGCTTAGAATTTACTGTTAATTTTTTTTCTTTTTTCTTTTAAATATGCGATCAATAGGTTTTATGTGAAAATTTAAAATCTACCGTTTCATCCGGTGAGTAAATTGTTATTTGTATTTTCCGCTAGTCTTCTGGATTACGCTTTACTGAACACTCAAGATTCTTCCAATAAAATTATAAGTTCTGATAATTATTCTGAACTGTAGAGATATAAAAACGTTAAATTCCAGAAATGTTTTGTTATTCACGGATGCGTTAAAATAAGCCTGGTTGAAAATAATGAGGCATAATAGAGATCCTTGGCATTCATTTAGCCAAGATTAAGTAAAGTAAGCATCTGCAGTAGTTGCAATCTGGAAGATACGGTGGATCATATGGTGTGGCAATGTAATTCGTTCAGGCAAGTCAGGGGCAAACTTTAAAAAAAAAAAAGAGTACTTTGTGAATGAGAAATTTTTTTTTTCATAATGTCTATAACTCGAATAATGACGGATGTAATATCACATTAATTCGTATTTGTATGTACAAAATTTAAAGCATTTTATAACATGGTAAAATGATAATTTTATTGAGAAAGTGGTACAAAATAAATATTTAATATAGTGTTCAGTTTGTACAAATAAATTGATTATATGATACGAGCTGTGTCGTAAAAATGAAGAAAATAAATTAGTTTCGTTATTCCGTTGAACACATTTTATGATAATAAATTAAGAGTAAATAATGGAAATAATTATCTTTGGTATTTCTTAATGTAGACAAACAATTTGAAATATGTGTTTTTTTTGTTTTTTTTTTTTTTTTTTTTGTGTACAAAATAATAATTACCAACGAAATTAGCTTTTGTGCAACAATAATAAATGCTGGTTTTGAGAAATTCTGTCAATTTTTAATGAAAACTGTTCCGTAAGATTTGTTTAACATTTTTTGTCACACAGCAGATTGATTTTTTGTTCATTAATCTCTTTGAATTTATTTTAAGAAATGGATGTGTTGCTTAATAAGAGCACAAGTTAATCAGCTAATTAGCAATTTTTAATCTAAAAACAATAAAAATAAATAAAATAGAATTACTGAAATATTTCTGTATTTCCGAAAAAGTAATTTTTATCTTACAGTGAAATGACGAATTCAATTTTCAATTATAAATTACCTTCCTTCTCAAAAAAAAAAAAAAAAAAAAAAAAAAGGAAAAAGGGATTTTATATTTATGCAACATGCTATTTCTTTTAAATATTAAATGTTTTAACCGCTAAATTTGATGTAATTTTAAATTCGTCCGCACATTTGGATATTCTAAATGCTTAATAATTTAAAATATTCCAAATTTTCTTTTTTTCTTTCTTTTTTTTTATTTTTATTAGTTTAAATTATTAAAAATTTCACGTATTTCAATGTAAAATAATAAATTTCTTAATTAGTGGATAGAGGTAACGATAGCCATGCTGTGCGGAATAAAATAAAAATATTAAAATTATTTTTTTTATTTTCCTGCACTTCTTTAGTTTTAACTATGTGTATTGTTTTAGTTATTTTTAATTTAATTACTCTGGGCTTGTTCGATTTTGAATGTTACCTTAATACAAATGTGTATTATTTGATAATTTTTTCGAATAATAGAGAAGTAGTAGAAGAATCGTATGTATCATTAAAATTTCGTAATTTTTCTATAAAAATTTTAAAATGATAATAATGGTTCAAAACAAATTATGTATATACGGAGTATGTAAAAGCTTATTGCTTTTACATTAAAGTATGAATCGTATTCGATGAGCTTTGTATCCTTCGGTTAAATAGAAATTAATCTAAGATAAGCTATAACTTTTCTTCTTGCTGACAAAGGTTCCATTAAACTTGTTTGGCTTATATTTGAAATTTTGCGCCGACCAAAAAGATGAAAATAATCAGCAGAATTATTTATTACAAAACTTCCTGTTCCTGGAAGTGTTTTTCCCGTGAAAGTACGATTTTAATTTTTGCTGTACATTCCAAATATAACTTAAGTAGCTGAGTTGGAGTCGCGCTGGTAACGTTGGGAATTTTTGTTGTACTACGATATAATGTGTGTTTCAGTATTATCATAAGTAATGCACTGCGAATATAATTAAACCTGGTTAAACTGTAAATTCCGAAATGGAATTGATTTATTTTGCATTCTTTCGTTTCGCATTCAGCACAGGAGTATTCATATTTCATTTTTAATCGGATTCCATACGATACGTCGCACTTCTCATACGCAGTTAAAAATGGAAAAAGATAAATGCATGATAAAATTAGAAAAAGGGAGATAGCGATGTGCTTATTTCAACGAATTTCTTGTTAATGAAAGACTATAATAATCCTTGTATCTCGTTAAAGTGCTAGAGTTTGGACGATGATTTTAGCGAATCGAATGCTTATTCCAGAGGGATAAAAGCAAAATTTATATCCAACTAGTGTTATTTATTCTATCGCGAATGTTTTATCTTATAAATTTTATTCGGTTATAATATTTCAAAAAAAAAAAAAAATATTTCAGTTTTTTGTCTGAAAAAACATTAAAACAAAATTCCATTTTTCGGGGGGGGTGATTTTTTGATTTTACACAATAAAATTCCAAAATACAAAAAAAAAAAAAGAAATGATTATACTTATTTATTGCATATTTTACGGTTAACTTAAGTATTTTGCTTTCACTGGTTCACGAATTTTTTTAGAGCTTACGGTCATGAGAAGTTAATTGAATTTTACTCCGCGCGACTTTTTTACTTATATAAAGATTTTTTTTTATTTTTCAATCATCTTTGACGGTCATGATATATTGTTTACTGAATGATGATGATTCGTGACCAGAAAATACAAATAGGTACCATCATCTTGAAACAAGTATTTTTGACATTGTACGCAATACCATCCATCAAATTGCACATTTTAAAGTAGATGTAGAGATTATTGTTAATACTGTTTATTTACCGATGTTTTTATTTATTTATATATGCGAGTGTGTGTGCGTGTTGTATATGTATGTGAATGAATGTGTACGTTGTCACGCTTAATCGCAAAACATATAGATTAATGAAGGAAAAAGAATTGATTCATTATCGTTTCGTATTAGGATTTACCAAATGCGATGAATGCAGCTGAAATAACCGACAAACTAGGGCTTCATTCGTTACGAAATCGAAATTGGTACATTCAAGCAACCTGTGCGACTAGTGGTGATGGTCTATACGAAGGACTAGATTGGCTTTCGAACCAGTTAAAAAATGCGAATCGTTAATAGCTTTGTCTCTTTTTTTTTTTTTATTTAAATTATTATTATTATTATGTACGTTACATGCGCATCACCTTATTAAAAGAAATGTTTATGAACTTGTTAAGCAAATTATTATTTCTTTTGTTTTTTCTTGTCTGCTATACAAAAAGTACAGCTCGTGTTCATATGCGCTCTTAACGGATGTTTAAGGTTCAATAGACTTCTTTGCATACGTGCTATTAAGATTTTAGTTTGATGTCATTTCTGCGACAGCATTCAACAGCGGCCCCTTTTTTATGTATTGTTATTGTTCTATCGTAATTTGGTGTAGTTGTGATTTAGATTTTTTTTTTTTTTTTTTTTTTTTAGTTGATTTACTTATAATATAAAAAAGAAATGTGTTTACACGCGATTATTTCAGTATGTTTATATATATATATGCAGTAAACTGTTGACCTATGTAAGTTACGTTCCAAGTTATATAACATAATTCGTATATGTTTAGAACGCGTTGTGTGTGGTGTGTGATGTGTATGTGCGCACAAAATGTTTTGTATTTTATAAATACAGTTTTTATTACTTATCGTTATAAAATATAATATGTATTCTCGTATATACTTACATTATCAATATTGTTATATGTGTATATATGTAATGTTTATCGATACCGTGGATAATATCATTAAAAAGTATATTTAAAAAAATTATTGTGTTATATATTTTTATAACAAACCTGCGCGTGTTTTAATATAATTCAGCTTTATAAAGTTATAAGTATAAACAACAGCAAATCCGGCGTTATTTGGTAACCCGTTTAATTTTTCAATTTGTTTTAATCGGTATCGTTTTAATATATTTTCCAAAGTATTTTCCGAACGACGTTTGACAATACTTCGGAAACTGTTACCGACTTTTTGTAATTAAAAACTTAGTCAGTGTTTTATTGTTGCCTACATCTATTTTTAGTCTATTTTAATTTTTTTCTTCTTCTTCATTTTATAAAACGAGTGTAGTGTGATAAACTATTTTATTGTACACTTTACATCGGTTGCTGTGCGTTGAATGCTGTGTTCACTTTCATTAACTAAATTGATGGGTATTTTTTATTTACTTTTTTTTTTCTCTCTTTTTTGTAGTATATTCATAAAACACTTAATTGTAACTGAACATTACGTAAGTAGTCGTAGAAACTAAAAATTAGTTCCTAAACTCGGGAAAAATTAACTTTAAAGAACAACACCAATATTATGCAGTTTTGTTTGTTTTTTTTTTTAATTGCGTAGTCTTAGCGAATTCAATGTAGTAATTTTCATTCGTACCAGTGTGTCAAACACGTACAGTTACGTTAGTTTGCTCGATTTCCTGAATAAGCACCTTCTCATTGTAAAAAGATGTGTGTTATCTGCATTTAATTGGCCGTAATATGTTTGGTAGGCTGCACATGAGATGCCCTTATTTGAACAGCGTGTATGTCACGATCGATTTAATTATCTTTTTATACATTTTCTTCGCTATGTAGCGCTAATAGCTGTGAACCTAATGTTTCGAATAAAATGTTACATTTTTTTTGGTAAAGGGAAAAGTATTTGTAAGAAGTTTTTGTTCTAGAAGAAAAACTTCATTATAACAAATAAATTCTGACGCGTTAAGCACGCATTTATTAAAATTGCTTAGCTTAGAAATATTTAACGTTACAAATTATAATATACATTACGTGTTTCTGACATTGTTCTACTTTAAAATCGGAAATATATATTTTTTTACTTGTAATTATTACAATTGATTAAAGGAAGTCTGAGTATATTGTAATTCCATTCTTTGTAAAAGTAAACGCTTCGTACTCAATTTTTTTATGCTTTTGTGATGCTTTAATGAAATTTATATATACCGCTATTCTAAAACTTAATTATTAATTGCACCATTTTTTTTAGCGAAGAAACCACAGGTGATTTCATTTTCTGTAATGAATTTTTGGACAGTTACACGCAATGTAGCAGCGATAATAAAAAGAAAATAATTATTTACTCTCGTATTAATTTCGTTCCGATTTGCTCAAATTTATTATAATTATTGTAAGTATTTTCGAAGGTAACTCTCTTCGTTTTTGCGCAAGCTCTAAAAGTCGCGAGTTTCAATGGTTTCGAATAATCCAAAAAATGTATAATAAAAAATAAACCAACTATTTTAATTAATTAAAATACCATTTAGAAAGTGAACAAGTAATTCCAAAAACGGACTGATATATTTAAAATAGATTTAATCTGTTTTTGTAACCGTACGAGATATTACATATCATTAAACGATGTTTCTATACAAGTTATAATTAGTTTTTCAATCAAGAACAAGAACTTGTTTTACTATTATTATTATTATTATTATTATTATTTTTTATCTTCCTACGAGCCGTTAAAATCATAAAGTCTTTAAAACAAAATTGCAAAATTAAAATTTTGTTTATTATGTATTAGTAAACGAATAAAAAAATGTTATTACATATATAATTATATACTAAAATTTGTTATTCTAAATTTAATATTTCATTAATTCATTATATAAATTGGACTTTAGGAACACGAATTTTTTATTTTCATTGTTCAGTTTGTTTTTTCGATTCTCTTAACCTCTAATGTAAAATATTGTTGCAGTCTACGTTGTTTCTAGCGAAGTTTAAGTTGTATTAAAGTTCTCGCAAAGTATCGAAAAGGTCAAATTTTTAGTATCTATATTATTGTTAAAACTTCGTATTTCTTAAATTTTTGTAATGGTTTTATGTAAGTTTTTTTAAAGTTACAATATTCAGATTGTGTTTGGTTTGCGCTTCAGTCGGCTTATTCCCCTCGCGCAAAGATTATTACGTTTGCTTCCTGTAAATGTAACTTTCTGCGTTATAGGTTTTTCAGTATTGAGCAATGTTAGATAGTTTCATTTAAGTAAGCATTTGAAATTTATATTGTACCTTCTCATCTACAGTATATTGTCGCGTGTGTTTATGTTTGCTTTCGTCATCTCAATATTGTAAGATATGTACATATATACTTAAATATCGTATATTGTAATATTTTAATGTATGTAACTAAAAATCAAATCAACAAAAGTTTGTTAGTATAATGTAAGAGCGAAATAGTTAATGCTGTCGATCGTCTAAAATTAACATTACTATGGATTGTGTCATTATCTCAATTCATTTTGCGGATTGAGTCACCAGTTGTTTTAGCACAATTAATTTATTTTCTACAACATTGCTGGAAACTTTTTTGTTCCATTTTGATAATCTTACGGGGATTTGCTCTGAGCTTGCTTTAATTACACCCACGCGGCTTTATGAATTGTTAAACTATGAGAACGTTAACTGTTTATATTCCTGTAGCAGACATCGATGATTTTATTTTCCCCTAGAGTGAACTCACTATAGGCATCTTCTTTAATCTGTTAGCTCGATAAATAATTTCCAATTTTTAATTTTTTTCCGATTGATGTCATTATTTACGTAGTAATATATTGCATCTTTTTCTAACGTAATTTGTTCAGGCGTTCTACGTCGTCAGCTAGTTGTTGAAACTATGACCCCCCCTTTTTTTTCCCCCTTCAAAATATTAAACGCAAAAACAAATTTGAAAAATTGAGAAATTTTATATGTAACGAGAAAAAAGATAATTAAATAGCCAAAAATAATTAGATTTTTACTCATTGTTTCTCTATGAAACGTTTTTTTTTCTTTCTGAAGTTCGGTACTTACGAACTCTCAATTTCTAATTATTTCGAGCTATTTAATTATGATTGCACGATTTCCATTGTATGCCTGACGCCGCTAAAGCTCGTCGTAAATGAAGCAAGCACGGATTTTCAAATATTCGAATGTTCCAATTATTTTTGGTTATTTAATATTGAAATAATTTTTAAATTGTAAATTAATCTCTAATACTGAAACATTATGAAGCATATATAGATAGAAAAAAGCGGTACTGATTAAAAAGCATATAATGAAAAATCCTCGGTATGTTTCCTAAAACCTTTTGCCAAAAATTACGGAATATCGTATGTTGAATTTATAAAATTTTTAAATACAAATTTCAAATTTAATTAATAATTCACTTTAAAGATGAAAATGTTGTGCGACAAGAGTCTAGTATGTTCTCAGTGAATTCAATTAAATTTAGTGTGTGATTTGTGAGAACTTGTATTTAACGTAATAAGAGATAGGAGCAAAAAATTTCATGCCTAAATTAATAGATTAATGAATATATCGAAGGGTATTCTCTTTGCATCAAAGTGCGATTATGTTTCTGATATGTACACATGAACGTATAACAAATGATCTCATCGTTGATCATCGATATTATGCATACCTTCGAAATATCCTCTATGGTTTTTTCGTAGTAACCGATTTTTTAGCAGATAATATGAACAAATAAATCTTGTTGTATTCATTTGTTTGTAATCGGTTCAAGAAATTTTCGACATCTATTTTATAGTCCACATTTCTATCACAATTGTTTCTGTTGAAAATATTCGTGGCATTATCCCGTTATTTGTCTATCTTCTCTTTGATGATGTTTTTTCGATGGAGTTCGCAGTTAGAATTTTCATCTGAGAGATATTCCGTCCGTCCAAGTTGAACAACATCAATGTTGGCCATCGTTGATGTGACTTTGTTTTTTCGTTAAGTTATAATTTAACCCCTCCTTTTTCTTAATATATATATTTATATATATATATATATGTGTGTGTGTGTGTATATATTTAGTCTCTTCGACCACCATTTATAATTTTACTCCTAATTGCGACTATTGGCCACCAGGCAACGTTAGAGTTACCGGCGTATCGTTCGCAGTTTTCCCTCCAATAATTATAACCTTGTTCCAATGTTTCAAAATTTCTTTCATAATTATTTCAATATAGAGGAATGGCACTAATATTATATAGAACATGCTTAAAATGATCTCAGTTTCAAAAGACGGGTTGCTGGTTAAATGTTCGAATATATTTTTGTCATTTCTGAATTATCAGACATTGTATATGTACAGAACCCCAAAACAAAACATGCGTACGTATGTCTCTGTACAGATGTGTTCTTTATTGAAAGAAAAGAAAAACCAAACATGTTTACTAGAACGTCCGTGCTACCACATTAGTAGCAAGTGGCACATATAAAGCCGCATATTTACTGCTATGCAATAGCGCCAAACGTACCAAAAAAAGCAAAACGGACATGGTAAAATGCCTAAAAATAGTTCCCGTCGAACACTCAGAATGTTTTGTATCTGTTGTGAGTAAATAAGAATTGCACAAAAAAATATGATCATCATGTTCAAAGGATGTTCTGTTGTTCTTTGCGTGAAGGTGAATACATGACCCAAGATTTTCAACTACTAGAGTCGACAATTATTTATACTACGGTGGATTTGTAGCAGCTAACAGAAAACTAAAGATCGACTCGATTCTGGGAGAATCGAGTTAGAGTTAACTTACACGGTGTTCGACACTCGACTTTTAGCAAGTCGAGCTGCACGTACAGAGTCAACTTTGGGATCGACATTCAAAACAGCAGTAGACTCTACGTAGAAAACTGATTTTGTTAAATAATTGTACCTTGTTATCCGATATAAAAATATGGATTGTGCTCTTCCCGACATTTTTTTTAAATATTAAATTATTACTATTATTGTTGTTGGAATTTTAAGGGATATTCGAATATTATTCGTACTATTTTCTATTATTATTATTACTTAAATTTCTATCACCACGTTGTCGATCGTCTTTCCTATTCATCTCGATTATCAGTCATGATGCCGTCGCTTCTTATTTATTTAATACTGAGAGTCAAAATATATTTCCTTGTTATTGTCTTAAATTCTATCGTTACTTCATTTATATATTTATTGTTTCCTGTTTCTTGGTTATTCTATCTTACGTATAATGTCAATCGTTACTGATTTTTCAACGCCTCTTTCGTCCATCATTAAAAAGTTGTATTAATATATTCCTTATTTTTATGACATGGACAAAATGGAGTTGCACCGATCATGGATAGTATTTTCAGTAAGGCGCTAATCAACATAGAGATAATTAGAGATAGATTAATGATGGCTCGCTTCAATACCAAATCCACAAAAACAACAATAATCCAATGTTTTACGTCAACAACGAATCATAAAGATGAATTTGTCGAAGAAATATGATAACTAATACAGAAGATAAGAAGCGACGATAATTGTAATGCGATTGCAATGCCAATTTAGGAGAATGAAGAGATGGAAATATAGTAGGCTCTTTTAGATGAGGAAAACAGACCAAAGAGGACAAAAACTAGTAATAACGAGTATATAGTTCAAGATACCATTTTTCAGAAAATATATCTGAAAGACACCAAAGAATCAAATTTGAGTACAAATAGACTATATACTAGTTTAAAAAACCAAATAAAGGAGGCTATAGCGCAGTGATTCCTAAAGGCGACGCTACCGCTCCCTGGTGGGTGCTGCAGCGATCCAGGGGGGCGGTAATGGCTACAGGTGCATTTGGGGGCGGCGATGGTTACAGGTGCATTTGGGGGCGGCGATGGTTACAGGTGCATTTGGGGGGGCGGTGATGGCTACAGGTATATTTGGGGGCGATGAATAACTGCAAGGGGACAGTGAAAAACATCCGGTGTTTCTTCTTCCTTAATTATTTGTAGGCTGATTCCTTTGTCCGTTGGTACTGTGGCTCTGTAATTGCAGATGTGGCCATGGTACGGGACAGCTAACTCCTTTTGCTCTTACCTTCGGCAATGTCATTGTTTCTCCATCCTTGGTATAGCGTTCTTTGTCAGATTCCATTCCTTGTGACTCCTAATTACTGCTATTTATACGTGTTGATGGGTAATCGTTCGTTGCTGACAAGCCCAGGGAAAAACTTAAAGAAGAAAATAAAAAATTATGGTAACTCCTCCAGATCTCTCCTTTGTAAACTGGATCGGGTCCAGAATTGCTTCCCTAGGAGCCCTTAAATCAATTCCCATTCCTGCAATACATGCTGAATGTAATGTTCTCCCTTTACCAATTTGTAGATCTTACTTGAATTATCGTTTCCTTTTAAAGCGTCTTCCAATTTCTTCTTCAAAATTTATTTCATCCTACTCGTCCGTACTTCAGAACTGGCGATTCATTTCCAAAAAAAAATCACCCCTCTTTCTCATATCTCAAATCGACTTGCGCCAAACTTCTTCCATAAATTATAACCTACAACAAACTTCCTATTCAACCGTATCTTCCAATTAATCCTCGGTTTCATAAATTTCCGTCTTGGCGGTGCTATATTATTTCCTCTTTATGTCGGTTGCGCTGCGACCATAGCTTGTTTTCTTCATCCATCTCGCTATCGAGTTTCACTTCCAGACTCTTCTTATTGTCCGCTACATCCTCCCAATGATATCCACGAATGTAATTCTAACCACATCCTTTTCGAGAATGTTCCACTCTGTCGCCTGAACGTTTACTTCTCTACTCTTCTGTTCTCTCCTTTCCTTCACTATCTGTTGTCGCTCCCCGTATATCCTTCATTGATGCTATACATGACCGCATACGAATCTAAATAATTAATTCAGCGATACTTTTCCTTCTTATCGAACATGGGTCAATGCTCTTTGTCAGCAGATCCAAAAAAAGTAAAACAAAAAAAAGACAACATTTAGGATGAGGAAGAAAATCATTTAATATTCAGAGAAAAGTTTGAATATGCATTTAAGATGCCACTTACTCATTACAATAGCGAGGGGAAAGTAAAAAGTGAAATTTTTAAACTAATAAAAATAATAACAACGAAGGAAAATGATCGGAAGAAATGTGTAAAGTAGTTTTAACACTGATATCAAAAATAAAAAGGCCCACGTTTTTTAAAGTCTACCGAATAATCAATATGCTTACACACATCTCCCGAATACTGCTTTATGTTATAAAATGACGCATAGAAAACCGCATAAGTGGAAACCTTGATGATAGGCAATGCGGATTCCGCAAAGAACTATCAACAAAAAATGCAATTTGCACACTGAAAATAGGAGGAGAAAATAAACCAATCTTTCTTTATGTGTGAAACTATGAAAACTCACTTGATTGGGGGGAATTGAAAAAGCTCATTTCATTACTAAAACGCATTGAAATACTCAGTAAATTAATATTATTAATAAAAGACCTTTATGGAAAACTAGCAACAGTATTCTTCCTTGCTGTTTAGTATATGCGCAGAGATGGTTATAAAAAAATTGCTCAAATCAATGGAAGGAGGCCTCTTCATTGAAGGATGAAATTTGAAAATAATCAAATTTACAATAAACAATCATTAGTAACGGTAAGTGCAAGAAACCTAACAACATTGTTTTAAAGTTAAACGCAACTGTGAATAAATACGGTACAAAGGTCAACGTTGGGAACACCAAAACAATTTGCATTTCCCGGAATCCACATAAATTTAAAACACTTCTAGAGGGTGGTCTGTTACGATAAGTACGGATATTTAGATATTTAGGCCAATGAATAACCGAAAATTCATTATGCTACAAAGAAATTGTAATAAGAATTGCTATAGCGAATCGAAAATTTATATGAAAATGAATGATAAGTCAAAAAGGTCTACTGTCAGAGCTTTGTAAACGTATTGTTAAAATATACGTCTGGTCGCCGGCTTTGTATAGAACCGAAACGTGGACTATGACAACGAAAGATAAGAGTAAACTGGAAGCATGTGAAACCTGATGTTGGAGAAAATTTCTGAAAGTGGCGTGGACAGATAAAGTAACATATATGAACGAATACAACTTATGACAGGAGGTTATGTATAAATGTAAATAAATCAAAACTACTCCATATTCGTAATACCTCTAAACATATGAGTCACCACCCGCGAATCAGTATACATAATAATGAATGCTTACATGAACGGTACGGGAATAAAATCACTCACCCATGTTCATGTCCACCTCTAGTGAATGTAACAGATTTTAAATATCTAGGAATATATATCGATAAATCATTGAACTGGAAAAAGCACATACAAAACTTAAATTCGAAAATAAGACAGTCAATTCCAGCGTTATATAAACTGAAGACGGTTCTTTCATATGGAACATTACGGATATACTTTAATGCATTAATAATGTCTAGAATCTTATATGGGATCCAAATATGGGGTGAGGCTAAAAAAACGGAAATCAATAAAATAGGCAAAATTCAGAAAAGGGGTTTGAAACTTATACTACCTCATTGGAAACGGAGTGATACTACATCAACCTGGTGGAAGGAAAATAATGAAATGTCTCCCAAAATGCATTATTATTATTACAGATTACTTGAATTTAAATGCAATAACGTAAAGTTACCTTCCAGACCAAAAACTCGACTAACAAGGAATCAAAATAATACCTGTTACATTCATCCTAGAGGGGTAAATCTACGAATCGACAATACAGATGATTCGGTTTTAATTAAATTAATGAGTACTATGCCCAGTCACATAATAAACGAAAAACAAATTGGTGTATGGAAGAGGGAAGTAAGGAAGTGGTTGAAAGAATGGTGCAAAGATTAAGGAATTTTGCTGCATCCTCCTTTCCATTTATTTTTTATTGCTGCATTTTTAGGGGTCTTTTAGACCATCTATTTACCAGTTTCCCTTCTTTTGCGGTCCCTATGTACGGGTGTATTGTTGTGCTATTTATGTATATAATTGCGTTGATTGATATATTTTATTTATTTTTATTTTTTTTTATTTTTTTGGTTTAATACGTTCGATCTAAGTAGTAAGAATGATCAATTGTAATTTTATTTACTAGAATAAACGATAATAAGAGTGTTGGGCACTCACGCAACGGGCATACTTGCCCAGTGAGACCCACAACTTATTTATTTAAATAAAAAAAAAAAAAAAAAAAAAAAAAATTCCCGTTTAGTTGTTAAAAGCGTAGTTAATGGCACAAAATTATCAAATAATTTTTTCTTTTTTTTTTTTTTCTTTTTATGGGACACGAAATTCACCCAACACAACAGATTAGAAGAATAGAAAGATATGTGGTGCGACAGGTTATATCAAGAAACAATTAGAGACAGAAGAAATGAAGGCTAACAAAGGAACAACAGAAGAAGAAGGAAAAGCGAGAATATAGATGGGATACTGTAAGGTGTAGGGAGGCCAAGGCTAAGCAAATTGGAATAAAAGATCGCGCGTTCTGAGGAAATGAAGGAACATTCAAATAGTACGCGGTTTGCGTCACAGGTGACATTTAAGGTAGGAGGATGAAAGGGACGCAAAGGAGATTGAACAAGAGCAAAGCGGAAACGAGAAGACAGGAGCAGATTATGATTAAAACGAAGGCGAACTATGGAAGAAGTGACGGAACGGCTGATAGTGAGAAAATTTTTTAAAACCAAGGAGAAGAGGATGGGGAAGGCTGTAAGGCAAGATAAAAGGAGTCAGGGTTGGAGGAAAAGAGACGGATAGAGATCAGTCTGAAAGTCACGGTGAGAAAGAAAAGAGAGAGAGAGAGAGAGTGTAAAGACTTTGGAAAGGAATCTGCCTACGAAACGACCATTTGCTGCGGCCGAGCATGCTAATGAGTCAGCAAGATCGTTTCCGGCTATATCACAGTGTCCAGGAATCCAGAGCAGGTCAGGGAAGTTAATAAATTGTAAATCAAGAAACGAATATAAACAATAATAGGACAGGAAGAGGGTTCAGAGAAAGGAAACGCGATAGGCAATAAAACCCTTTTCGAGTCGGAGCATAGAAAGAAATTCACTAAATTGGAAGTTGAAGATAAAAAAAGGACTGCTCGCAAAATAGCCATGGATTCGGCTAGGAAGACAGAATAAAAGGAGGGAAGTTGAAATGATTCAGAATATTTGAGGGCAAGAAGAATAAAAGCGGCACCGACCCCCGAAGCAGATTTCGAACCGTCCATCTTTCCTGTAATGAAATCCCTCTTCCACCTCCTCCTAACCGCCTTCAGATTCCAAAGTAAATCCTCCCTAAAGTTGATTGATCCAATTTTCGTTCCTTTATTGATTCCTCACTTTCTTCAATCCCAACAAATTCGAATCTTTCCTCTCAATATGATTTCTTCATTCACTCTGTTTCTGCTGCTTTAACTTGTTCTTCCCCTTCCGTTTGGGCTTCTGCTCGTAATAAATCTAAAACGTCTTCCTCCTTGTGGTGGAACTAGGATTGTAATGTTGCTTTCGACCTTAGTTTATCCACATTTAGAACTTCCTGCTCCTCCCCCACCCTCAACAACTTTCTCGCCCATAATCGAGCCAACCCTAAAGCTAGATTCACCTTAAAAATAGCGAAAAAAAACTCACGGAAAAGCTTCTATCCTTCCTTTTCATGCTCCACTTCCGTTTCTCGTATCTGGAGTATGGCCAAGTCCTCCAAGTCATTTCTCTCCCCACGTCCTTCTAAACAGAATTTTCCTCCCGATAAATTAATCTGTTTTTTGAATCCTATAGCTCCCAGTTATGTTACGAGCTTTCAAGAATCCTCTCCCATGTTGTCCGATTCCACCTCTCCACATTTCTTGGTTTTTCCATTTACTTTCACAGAACCGGAAGCATCCTTACATAATTCTGCAAATTCCTCTCCTGGAAAAGATGGAATTTCCTTTCCCATTCTTAAAAAACCTCTCTAAGTACTCTCTTCGGTTCCTTTTGAACTTATTTAACTGATTTCTTCGCTCCTGGTCGCGGCCTCCGGGATTGTATCAGTTCGTTTTTGGTTGACGTCTACTCGGGATTCATCCGTAAAGAATTTCTTGCTGCTTCTTTTGGTGACATCACTGTGGCTTTCGGACAATGTCCACCTCCCTACGTTGTTTGATATAATGCTTTCTTTTAATATACCGGCTCACTTTTCTTTCCTCATTAGTAATCTCTTTAAGTGTAGAACTGTTATTCTTTCTACTCTTTCTGACACCTACACCAGGTTAGTATTCCATGGATTGCTACAAGGCTCTTGCCTTAGCCAAACTTTGTTCAACATCTACTTCTTCAATACTGATTCCATACCTGTAAGTTCTCCTTTCCTTTTTTACACTGATGATATCCTCATCTACTCCTCCCATTGCCATATTTTTGTCGCTAGCTCCCAGCTCCAAAATTCTTTAACATCATTAGATAATTCTCTATGAAATATCCATCTTTCAATTTCATCTATTAAATCCTCTGTTGTTGTGTTTACTTTCCGTTCTTTTGATCCCTCCTTAATCAGTCTCGTCGTAAATAACGATGCGATCCCTCTTTCTTCCTCTTTCCGCTATTTAAGCATTTTTCTGGACAGTCGCCTTTCGTTCCACAATCACATCAATCATCTCTACCTGTCTTCCCTCGAGAGGCTCAACGTAATAAATTCTCTTTCCCATACTAATTGGGGTGGAGACCCATGTATTCTACTAATGCTCTACAAATCCTTTATTGGTGCTATTCTTGATTATTGTTGTTTTATCTATGGAAATTTCCCTAGATCCTTGCTCTCCAAACTTGACCACGTCCAGAATGTTTGCCTTCGTCTTTGTTTGGGAGCTAGAAAGTCTACTCCTTAATAAAATTTATAAAATATTAGACAAGCTGTCGTATATAGTTGCCCGGACACGCGAATAATAATAGTACTTTTTCAAAAAGAAGTAATGGTCCATAGCACTTTATAGTTAAGAATCTTTGAACCTTAAATAAAGTAGATTATTAATAAACTACAGGTGTCCGAAATGATGATGTTGAAGAAAAATCGGGAAAATAAGCCGGACAAATAAAATAAAAATTCGAGAAGTATTGCATAACATTTATGGGAAAAGGCTATTAATAGCCTCGGTGTGAAAAATTTGTCTAAATTGGATTGATTATGGCTTAAGACACGGTGGATTGCTTAGACATGCCTGGAATTTAAGGAAAAGCTAATAGAAGATGTAGGAATTCATTTGCAATGATCCTATTAAAAAACACTGGACTCAGTAGCTACAAGGAATTAAAAAAATCTGCGGGAATCGAAAATACTAGAAAATTATTATCATGCCAAAAGATACTGGTCTTAGAATTGTACTACAAAATAGGTATATAAATATGTAATGTTTTTCATTGTTCCGCTTTGATCCCGCTGAATACTTAAAATCTGATATTAAGGTGATTTTTCTATATTACGAGTATTTATTTTAAAAAACATTTGACATTGTAAGTTGCTAAAATAATTAATTGAAGTATTTTATAAATAGTGAAGAGGATTTTTTGAAAATAATTGGTCTTATTGTCCATTCATATTTTACACACCTTTATGAACAGTCTTATCTGGCAACGCCCATGCGCATAGTTACTTCGATATTTCCATATGACTACTGTACTGATGAATAATAAAATGCATGAATAATCGAAACAAGCAAAAACATTAGATAAACCACGATAACAGATTTTAAATATTACATCATTCAGTGGTGGATCCAGTGGCGGCCGCACCGGGCGCCTTCATGGAAGGGGCGTCAAAATCAACCGAAACCACAAACTACTAAGAGATACTCTAGTCATCAACTTTCAGGCGAAGTTCATATATTAGATCTTTTTTTGGTCCCTCATCTGGATTTGAAAATATTGTTAAAGATATATCAGTTATAGCATAATTTTTGAGAGAATATATTTATGATGATATTTCAAACTGACCGCTTATCGACTCTGCTACAAGAGATGAAATAATTATTCGAGGTCCTGTAGGCAACGAAATAAACAATGAAAACTACTCAAGGCAGAATGACGGCCGTCATTTTTCAAATACGCATTTTAAAGAGTAATACCAAATGGGGAAACATTCAAAAGAAGATGGCTCGTATACTCTAAATCGGTGGATGAAGTATATATTATTTTTGCTGGCGTTTATTTAACACAAATCGCTCCTCTAATTTGGGAAAAGGATTTCACAACTGGAGGTACGTATCAACGCGTTTCAAAAGTCACAAAATTCCTTACATTACCGACGTGCTATGAACAGATGGATAGAAGCGTCGATTAGTCTGAAGAACTTCAGTAGAATAGATAAGCACCTGCAAAAACAAATTAAAGACAAGAAATCTCGGTGGGTTGCTTTCCTCCAACGAATGATGTACATAGCACTTTCCTTAGCAGGCAATAATTTCTTGTTCAGAGGGAGCTCTGGAGCTGAAACTTTATACGCTCTTAATAATGGAAACTTCCTGGACTTAGTGCAACTACTAGGAAAATTTGATAATGTGATGATGGAACACCTTCGCCGTGTCACAAATAAAGAGAACGATGTTCACTATTCTGGCAAACGGATTTAAAATGAGTTAATTGACTTACTTGGAAGTGAAGTTCAAAATAATATTTTAAGTATGGTAAAGTCGGCTAAATACTTCTGCATCATACTGGATTGCACTCCTGATGTAAGCCACGTTGAACAGTTATCACTAACATCCCGTTTTGTCAACACTGATGAAGAAACAGTCAAAGTACGAAAGTGGTTCGTTGCTTACAAGCCGGTAAGTGATTATTCTGGAGCAGGACTCACTGACTTCTTTCCTGATACAATTGTACAAAAGTTTGATTTTGACATGAACGATTGTCGAGGTTAAGGATACGATAATGATGCGAACATGGTAGGAGTAAACAATGGTGTCTAAATCAGAAATGTTAACCAATATCCTCGAGCAATTTTTAATCCATGCGGCTATCACAGCCTGAATTTGGTGGTAGCGTATGCAGCCAAAACGTCTGTTAAATTATTATTTTTTATTTGGATTTTTCCAAAGAATGTTTGTTTTATTTTCTGGATCAACAAAACGATGAGAAGTAATATCCAAGCACATAGAAGGATTATCCCTGAAAGATGTTCGCGATACTCGTTGGGAGAATAGAGTTTCTAGCCTTGCTGCTGTTCGCTTTCACTACTCTTTAGTTCGTGATGCCCTTCTAAATCTTCATGAAGAAACAAATGATTCAGTTGCAACATCAGAAGCCTTGTCGTTGATACAGAACATGGAGCAATTTGAGTTCATAATTATTATGATGGCTCGGTAAATATGATATACTGATTCAAGTAAACATTGTAAGTAAGGCTATGCAGTCTGAAACTATGGATTTACCAAACGCTCGCAATTGCTGAAAAACTGCATGGAATTTATGAAACAGTACCGGACTTTTTCATCTACCCTAATAGCATCTAGGAAAATAGTATCCCAGGCTGAAGTAGATTCGATTTTTAAGCCAGTCCGATCTCGAAAGAAGAAATCGTTATTTCAATACGAAGCCGTAGATGAGTCACCAACTGATCCTGAAGAATTATTTAAAATGAACGTTTTTTACCGGATGATTGATACAATTGAGAATGCATTGGTCAGCCGATTTGGACAGCTGTCAAAATTCAACGATACACGGTCATTTTTATACAACATCAAAATAATTCTTGAAAAATCCATATTGGAAAAGGCCCGTGCTAATTTGTAAATTAACCGATGAGGAAAAATATGATGTGTCTGGTTGCGAATTGGTTAAGGGAACGTATGAGCCTAAACCCATTATTAAAAGATTTTAAATCAGAAGAGCCATTAAAAGTTGTTCGACTTATAAAACAAAATGATTGGCAGGATAATTTGCCGAATGTGCAGACAACGCTTCGTATCTTGTTGATCGTACGTGTTACTGTCGCTAAAGATGAACAAAGTTTCAGTAAATTAAAACTTATAATACCTTACGATCTACTATGTGTGACAGAAAAGACTATCAAATCTTGGAATTTTACCTATGGAAAATGCTATTGTCTAGAGCTTAAATTATTCGGACTTCATAAAAAAATTTGCAAGTGCAAAAGCTAGAAAGGTGGTTATTTAGATTTTTACTTTAAAATTGATTACTGTCTGCAGGATAACAGTTTAAATAATAATTGTCAAACAAAATATTAGTTATTATTATTTCTCATTTGACGAGTTGACATTCAGATATGTCTATAGATGTTTGGTCGGTCTGATGTTGTTTATATATAAAAAATTACATTTCCTTCCGTCTGAACGTAAACTATGTAGAGCACAATCACGGATAAGCAATTGCATAGAAAGAACGCTAAGTTTTATATTTGGAGGGGCGCCATTATGAGATCTCGTAGCACCTAAAAATTTTGCTAGGACCGCCACTGGGTGGATCCACGGAGGGGGGCGGTAGGGGGCATTCCCCCCACCAAAAGAACCGAATCCTCGCGATGAAAAAAAATTTTTACAACAGAGAAATTGAATTTGCACTATAAAAAATTTGTATAAATGTTTATACCTATGGATTTTAATAACTAATATTTAATACCGTTTTCTAGTATAACTATTGCAACTGTCGTCGATCTTTTGTCTTTTTTATTTATTTTTAATTTTTCGTTTGCAATTTCAATTAAAAAATAGTTCAGTGAGAAATATATATGTATATATTATCTATTTGTTTCACTCGCTCACAAACAATTCGGATCAGAGTACTAACAAAAATAAAAAAGAATTAAAGTCTAATAAAAAATACTATCGTTCTGTTTTTTCTAGTAATTTACTATTCAAATTCTAAACTACTATTTTAGCCACAATTTCATAATTTCGTTTTATTTTCATCTAAAAATAACATTTAAATTAAATTGTACCATATATTTATTTTTAAAACATTTTTAAATTTCTAAAGAGGTGGTCGTTATTTGATTTTCTCTATGAAACGAGGTATTTCTCAAATTGTGTAAACTATTACGTAATTATATAATTACCTCTATCTGCCAGTCCGAAATATCTCTCTGGATCCGCCCCTGCATGCATCATTAAATTAGTCATAAAAATTATGAACTTGTTTTAATGTGTTAATTTAGGGTAAAGCATGGAAATAGTATGTTGGAAATAGGGTACGAAATATTTATTTCGTTTGATGTACGCACTGCTTTTATCAGTACGCGTTAGATATTGAATCAAAATAATATCAAACATACGATAAACTTTACTAATATAACGCGTTTACAAGATTAATAGATGTTATAAGTTCTTTACAGTGCGTATTCAGTTTTGGGTTGTTACGCCTGGATATAGTATGGAGTCATATGAACAATTACTTCTTGTAAAAAATGAAGTTTTTGTATTTAAAGTCGGAGCGAGAACGTCGATGAAAGGCTATAAGTAAGTTAAATTACAGTTGTATGTTTCAACTTAATTTTTTTGGTAGTGCAAACTTAAAAAGTCAATTAACCCTCGACGCTGATAAGAGTAAAATGTTAACGCGTTCGTTTCCGAATAGATAAATTTAAATTGAACTATCCTTTGAATTGTATTAATTTAATACAACTTTTTTACTAGTCCTATGAAAAATGTTCATTGCGAACTTGTAAAATTAATATGTATTCAGATTTTTTCATTACATACATTTTCTTTCGTTTTTTATTTGAATTATTTTAGAATTTTTAAATTTATTAATGTACATTTTCATTTATTAAATATGTGTCAATAATAAAATGGTTGTACCTACTTTCCTGATAATATTTCTATCACAATAAATACTAATTGTAATACATTTAGGTAATGTTCGAAAATTCTGATTTCTTATTATTATTATTTTTTTTTTTTCTATAATATCCGACGTAAATTTTTAATATATATATATATATATATAGATATAGATATATATATGTGTTGCGAGTTACATTAATATTCGAGCAGCAGCAATAACAACACGTTTTCTCTTTAAGGAACGTTATTTTTGATGAATGAAGAAAGAAGCAAAATTTTTTTTAAAAACTTCAGTTAAATCACGTTATTACGTAATATATTTATAAGAAAAGTGTAATAATTTAAACAAAATAAAAAAAAACAAGTTAAAAAAATGCACTTTTTTCGTGTTACAATTATCTCCGAATACGTCAATAGAAAAGAAGCTGATAAAAAAAAATTAATAAGATTAATTGATATTTCGTCGTCAGCTTTTATCTATGAATTATTGCTTCCAATCTTGATATTGGTTTTATTAATTTTTCTGTATATTTATAATTAGTGCTATACCATTCTTCCTTAATTATCCTCTTCAGTTCGTTTTGTGTTAGAAACATTTTTCTTGCAAATCTTAGATGTACAATAAACGGCCCCAAGACTATTCATTGGGATTGAGACCAGGACTTTGTGGAGGAGTTTCAAGCATTTTTGGACGATTTTACAAAAACCACAAACCTGTTAAGCTTTATGCTTTGGATTATTATCCTGAGAGAACCTGTTATCATTTTGAAGTTCCAATTTTTTTGACGCCCTCGGACAAATTTTATTTTAATATGTCGACATGTACATTGCGGAATATTTTTATTTTGCTCAATAATCATTCTACAACATGTCCGCTACCATATTTTACTGTGTGGTGTTGATTATTTTTGTATAATCCAGTATTTGGTTTGGCGGCAAACCCACCCTTCATTCGTCTCTTCTAAAAACCTATTATATTTACTTTTGTCTGAGAAAATTACTTTGTTCCAATATTTTATCTAGACAGTAAAGAACTTGATTGACAGGTTATATGGTTTTTTTCTCGATGTTTTTAAGTTAAAACCATCTTTGCCTTTGAATGACGTGGGCTACTAATTTTGGACTTCAAAGCTTGCTGGTAATATTTGGAGCGCTAGTTTGCGTCCATAGTTTTTTCTAATATTTCTTATTATAAATCGCTTGTCACGAAAAGTTTGACTTCTTTTTGTCGGATTTATTCTGTTTTCTAATTTGAATCGTTGTACAATATCCGCGACTATGTACTTTTGTCGAGGTGTAATAAATTTAGCCGTTTTTTTCATATGATTAATTTTTGAATAATGCTAAATAAGTAATTGTCGTAAGTTAAACGAGGTATTTTTACATTTTCGCAACGATATACCTTAACAACTCGTCTTTAATAAGTACTTTACCAGCGACTTTTTTGGCGGTGTAATTGTTGATGTGTAACGTACAGACCTTGAATGCAACGATACGATGATAACGAATGTAGGGGAAATTCTACCAAACGTGTTACACAGCGTATTCGTCCAAATATTTTCGTAACGCGTTATACAAGTTCTTTGAATTTTTACAAGAGGAAACGTTTTTTCGATATTTTAATTTTCTACTGTTGCCCAAAGCAAAATCCAAAAAATAAGTGCAATTTCTCGTTACCTTGCGCCGTTCAATTCTCGTGAAACTTAAATTTTTTCCGCCTACACAACTGGAATGTGAATGAGTGCGATATAATAACAGTTAGATGATAGTAACAGATGTGGTAGGTAGACAATTTGGGCCGGGGTAGCAGTCGATTTTTTCGATTCTTTATCTTTTTATATACATATATAACCTTTTTATAGTTTCTTTTTTTTTTTTTTTAACTTATGAAAAATCTAAACGATTAAACAACGGAAAACAAAACAAAATGTATACATATCTTTTCTTAACATAGTATCATCCTAAACAAAAGACAAAAAAAAATATATACATATCTTTTTTAAATGTAGTATCAAGTATTATTTTGTTATTGTCTATATTCGCTTATACGTTTTGCTGTTATTTTAGGCCTGAAACGTAACGAGCATTTAGCAGTCGATGTGATAGGCGTCTTTTTATATATACCCTTTTTACAACGTTTTTAATTTTTTTTTTCTTGCTACGGGCATTCCTCACTTATTTACAAATGGAAAACAAAAAAAAAAAACATTTATTTATTTCGCTATATTTATCTAACCAAAATACTTTTTTTTACATAAAGTTCTAACATTTTATTTTTTTACTTCTTTAAATTATTTTTACAAATGAAATTTTATATTATTTCGTTACAAAATCTAATTTTATTCTGTCCTAAGTGAAATTGTTTAGTTTTCCTTTATTCCCACTTGCGTTTCGCGACCCGTTCCTTCGCACTTCAAACTATTTCACTTAGTAAATTTTCATAACGACTGCAGCGTTCACATATATATTTACTTAAAAAAAAGAAGTACACGAATATATCAATCAAAAAAGTAAAATTTAGATTAAAATATCTGAAACCCTGAAACCGCTAGCAAGGTAATAATATATGTGATAGGAATATGTTAAATTGAATTATTTTTAAAATAAGATATTAGCATTATTTACTTTTTTAAATGCAATGATGAAATTTGTTGTTTTTTTTTTTATCAGAATTTAAGCAATGATATATTGTCAAAACATTTCAGAATTTGTACGTTTAAATTGTTTTTCAAAATTTGGCCCCTTTAATTATAAAATTTTGAAGGTCTCGTATTTTTCTTATATTCTAGTGATTGAAATACACTATTTAAAAAAAAAAATAGCGATCCCCTAGCCACTATGGAAAGATCTGTGGGCTATTTTTTAGTTTCCAGTCTTTCCGCTTTAAGGGTGCATTTTTTCAAAATTCGGTCCTTAAATATCAAAATTTTTCGAATTTTATATTTTTCTCGTATTGTAGAGGCCTTAGTGCGCCGGTCAAAAATTAAATCAATACCATAATTCATACAGAACTTACTGTAGTATTTTTTAAACATTTTTTTTTTAAAATTCGATTTTTATATTTTTTAAAATTTGGACTATTTAGTTTTAAAATTTTGAACGTTTTATAATTTTCTTATGATCTCGCGAAGAAAATACGTCCAATTGGGGAAAAAATCAACTCTCTAGCTACTATAGAACGGGCTGTACGATTTTTTTTCTCGAAATTTTATAATATAATTTTTTGAGTTTCTACGGATAAACCTAAAATGATACTTTGTTGTTTTCTATATTCGCTTATACATTCCACCGTTAATTTAGAAACGCAACGGGAATTTAGCAGTCGATATGATCAGCGTCTACTTATATATAGCCTTTATACAGAATTTTTAAATTTTTTTTTCTTGCTAAGATAAATAATAAATCGCAATAACGATTGAAATATAAAATTGTTACTCACCGCTCAAATGTGAATATTTTCATACAATATTACCGAAAGTTGCGAAAATATCGAACACGCATTAAAAACGAATACATACGGATAATATGCGATTAGGCTAGGAATGCGACTTGTTTGTTTAGATCATGTCATGGAGCTTTGATGATTTCAGTAACGCAAAAAGAAAAGTAACGGACACAACGTATTTATTACATTTACGCCAGAAATTAATAAAATGTCATTTGGAGTTTATTATTTATCATAGTAATCATTTTATTTAAATTTTAATTGAATTTTACGATTTTGAATGCACTAAAGATATGATCACCACCGATAACACACTGAACGATCGCTTTCAATTTAATCCTTTTTCGCAAAAAAATATCAATATTCAATGCGGAATTTGTTGTTGTTATGAAATCATGTGACAGCAGAACTGACAAACTGAGCGTCACGTTGTGACGCCATTTTTGCCAATTTTTTTTAATGTTCCAACTTCTTCTCAATGGATTTTTCTAAAATTTTCTTTCATACAAACCTTGTCCTGACAATTACGAACACAACAAAAAACAAAAAAACAGCCAAACCGGTCGAACTGTTCTCAAGTTATGATCTTTTATACATGCGCAATTGATTTTTATATATACATACTATTAAAGGAGCCCGTCGAAACCCGACGAACGACAGAATTCACGACCGCGATCTAAATAACGCGTACCGGAATAATTTCTTTACTGTGGCACCATCTGTCGGGAATGTTGGTAATCGTTGTTTTGGCGCTAGTTGGCCACACTTTCGATCAATTTTTATTAATTTTATAATTTAATTATTTTTTTTTTTTTTGACTTTTAAATAGCCTACACTGTTCCCCCTATCCCTATAAATAAACAGTCCAAATTTCATAAAAATCGGATGACTAGTTTCGGAGTCCATAGAGGACATACAGACATATATTAATTTTTATTTATATATATATATATATATATATATATATATATATATATATATATATATATATATATATATATATATATATGTATTAATTACAACGTATTAAATTTTGTAATCAAAAAAATGCCCCGATTTTATGTAACGAAAAAGAAGGAGGTTATACGTTCGTCGCATAACTCATATTTATACGGACCGATTTAAAAATATGTTGTAAATTGTGATCATTTTATACAAAGTATAGAAGAGAAAGAGACAGAAATGTAAGCAAGAGGGGTCATGGGTCACAGCCCCTTGCGAGGCCAAAATGACGGGGTTTTAATTACAACGTAATTCTTAGGCCAATCCCTATTAGATTTTGTAACGAAAAATGTCACAATTTTATGTAACGAAAAAATGTCCTAATTTTATGTAATGAAAGTTAAATGTTAAGATAGGATTTTTGTGATCGTTATTTTTTTTTGTGTCGATGCCGGTAAGAATTATGTTGTAAATTTTGATCATTTTATACAAAGTATAGAAGAAAAGAAGACAGAAATGTAACCAAGAGGGATCAAGAGGTATAACCCCGTGCGAGGCCGAAATGGCCGAATACAAAAGAATGAGAATGAAAAATATAAATTAATATTAATAGTAAATTATAAAAGAACAGCCTAATTTGTAGAATAAATGTAACAAAAATAAAAAGCAAAAATTAATTTAAAGAGAACTGCATTCTAATATGGTTAATACACATTTGTTACATTATGTCACACATTTGATATAAATGTAATGGATTACTTAAATAAATAAAAATAAAAAAACACTGAATATATATATTAATGTAAAACTGAAATATAAAATTTAAAAATATTCTAGTTTCGAACATTTATATACTCGTTATTATAGTGTGTTAATTGGTATGCGAAAAGATAAGTAGGCAAAACACAGATATATATATATTTAATAAACGATTATGAAATTCATTAACGATAATTGTAGCGATTCTGAGCTTCAAAATCATTGACATTAGTTCTTATATGTTTCTTTTGTTCAGCTCGAAGTCGTCGGGTTAATTTTAGATTTAAAGACACTTCATTTAACTGTTTCGTCATTTTTATAAAATTATTAATATTAGATATTGCGGATTTTTTGTATTAATTTTTCGTTTTTTCTCGCTTAGTGGAGGTAGAAAAAGAGTGTAAATGATTTAAGATTTTTTTATTTTGGTTTCAGTTTTCGATAGAGGTAGAAAAAAATTTCGTAATTATCGAGTAACTCTAAAACCGATTATAATTCAGTCTGCATATAATACGTGATATTAATTGAAGGGTTTTCTAAACAGGTTTTTTGAAATTACGGGATGCTACCGGTTCGTTAATTCTTGTTCAGCTAAAGCACCAGTTAGGACTACTATTTCTAAGGGGATCTCGTGTAAGGAGCACCATGTGTAATTCATGTAGCAGCCAGTGCGATGCTTATTTTCGGTAATCATAAATGACGTACGCAGTAGAGGTGATTCGTAGGTGCGCACAACACAGAGAACATCATAATTCTTGAAAATAGTCATTACAATAGAGAAGGGAGAAGCAAACGGCGACTGGGCATGAAAATGAGTAACTATGACTGCTTATTGTGGAGACACTTCTTTCGCTCTAACTATAAAAGAGGATATATGTGTAATGTGGTCGTTAAGTGTGCAGAGAATAATATCGACATACCTTACCAATAGTAATGGATAAGTTCGATACTTATTATTCAGATACAGATTGTAAACATTGTATCATGAGTTTTAAGTCTAAATCCGGGATTTATATTCTCATGTATCGTTTTGTTGATACAACGTTTGATATCGATGCTGAACGTGTGCACTATACCGATCCGGAGCTGGGTATATCGTTTATTAGTAATAAGTGAATAAAAACGCTAATCAATGTTATGAATTGAATAAGGACAACGAAGCGAAATTACCAGAGTAAATAGAAACAGTAAAAAAACAAACAAAAAAAAAACATTGAATGGTCTAGCGCTTTTGAAATGATAGAAGAAGACTGCGAAATAATTAAAACAATCGTACGAGACTGTAGCTTCTGCGAACAGAGAAGAGGGTAATGTTTCTTTCCTGCTTTCGCGTATGATGCATCCGTTCGCACTTAGCCGATCTAGCATATATATATGCGTATAAATTCATTCCATATCAATCGTAGAAAAAGACAGCAAACTGAATGTGCAAGGTTAGTATTTTAGCTTTCGTAGCAGAACCATATGAACTAAGAACTGTATAACATTTCTTTTTTTTCTCTCTCTCTCTCTTTTCGCGTTTACAAGAGTGCCGAATTATTTACCGATTTAGTTCGTTCATATCGTAGGTCCATGTTGTGGATACGTATCTGCAGTCTGAGTTAGGTATTATTAGAGCCACCGGTACTGGTTTTCTTCGGAATGTTTACTAGGTCCCGCCAAATAATAGTTTGAAAACCTTATTTTGTTGTCTCTTCACTAGCGAAATAGATAAGACACTTTCATTTAAGATTTCTGAAAATCCGTTTGGCACGCGTTATTATACAAGAGAGAGGTCCATTAGTTGAATTATGACGATGAACTAGTAGCCTTTATTGGACAGTTGTAATTTTAACGATGCGTAAATATCTGGTAACGAATATTTAACCACGATTCTTCTCCGGATACACTGTGTGTGTGTGTGTGTGTGTGTGTGTGTGTGTGTGTGTGTGTGTGTGTAATTTTAAATGCGGATTCTTCGTTAAAAATGTATGTGTGTAGAGCTGAATCCGCAGTATTTGTAATAGGTTCGTATTGCGTTTGAGTAAACGATAGAATAATAGTCGTGATCTGTTTTGAGCCTAATGTGATATAATCGGAGCACACCTAAGCTTTTACGTTCAAAAACGTGTCTGTTATTAAGCACTATAGAATAATTAGTGATTTTAATTTTGAGATACTGTCAATCAGTCCAGGTAAGTCTACCGTCAAAAATGAAACCTCGAAATGTATCGCGAGAATCTTCTTTTTCTATGTTCTTCTTTACGCATATCTGATTTTACGTGCCAACTAATATTAATTTAACTTTGGAAAGTGTTATTGAAAGCCATTTTGGAACCCCGATATCAGCCTGTACTGCCCGAAGTATCGACGTTAGCAGCAAAAATGTAAAAGTCTGTAACTGGAGGTATTATGAACTTTGTATTGTTTTTTGTTTTTTTTTTTTTCTTTTGGCTTTTAAATCAAATAAGAATCACTTCGTGGCAAATGTTAGGAAATAGTTTATCTGCCGATAGTTCGTTGTAAATGTTCAGTAAAATTTTTGTTGTATTTTTTTTTAGATGTGTACGCGGTAAACGCACATACAATTGCACCGGTGTATGTATAGTTCGAGAACTGATTTCTTTTTACAATCATTAAGGGGAGGAGAATATTTCCCACATGGCCATCATGGTGAAAATCTGGATTATACGTTCGTCATTAGGACACACTATTTTCTTTTCTTCCGGTTCGCTGAAAGTGTTAAGCCGGTCAGTGTTTACTAAAGCGCATGTACACTGTGCTCAGCGCCGATGTATTTGCTGTTCATTGGAGGCTCTCTGTAGTCACACTCATTTTCAATACGATTTTATTTAGGAATGATAATTAATTCCGTATACGTGCATAAAGTAATATTTTCGAAACTAATAAGGAAACATGGCAGACCGAGAATGTCTCTTGGCTAGAAAACATAAAAAGCTGGATAGAGATATTAACAATACTATAAGGGGAAACTAAAATGGATGCGGCGCGTAATTATTGAACACACATTGGTCATCAATATTTAAGCGGATAAGGCAAAGAAGAATAAAGCTAGAAGAAAAAACCGGACACCAGCATTGAATTCAGCATACTTTTATTTACTCTTTTCGATATATATTCACCTGTTAAATTTAAGCATTTGTCGAGTAGTCGAGAAATTATAACTTATATACCCCTTCCTTGTAGAAACTTGAGACGTCAACATTTCGTAACCCCAGTTGGTAAGAACGAAATTTTTCAACTCCTCGTCTGTCTCGAATTGTTTTGCATGGCAGTACCTCGTGTGAAGACACACTCGGAAACTGGTCAAGAAGATCGCGTAAATCGTTTGGCGGCGTTAGGATCGCAGGGTTTCCTCGATTTTTCGCACACCAGTAGTTCGTCTAAGATTACGGATGGTCTTCCGTTGCTCATCTTCTACATTCGTTCTACCCGCTCGAAATTCACGGCACCATTTACGAACAACATGTTCAACACTTCTCACAACAGGGGACCCCATAAACTCTACTTCCACTATTTATCGATCGATGAATTTCAGTTGGTTTTCGATTTTTTTTTTAATTTTTTAAAAAAAAGTGAATAACCTGGTCGCAGCTCGAAGTTGGCGGCAACTTTCAGAATTTCACTCGTGACTAATTCACGTAACTCGAAAACGAAAAAAAAACATACGGTATTATTACGGTTCGGACACTAGTTTCTAATTTGAATGCTGTAACTACAAAATGAGACCAGACCCGCTGCCGCAAGTTTATTCTAACCGGTTTTTATCGTAAGGAAATTCGACTTTGAAAATATTTTTACCATACTTTATGAGAGAGAAAAAAAAAATTAATCGCGAATAATATTGCGCTAATACTTAATATTTTATTAAGTTGCGCGAAAGAATATTCTTGGTAGCTATATTACACGATAATACGCTCTTTATTTTGAACGTTGGAAAGAATTTTACAGTCTCTAAAAAAAAAAAAAAAAAAAAACCCGGCCAATAATATTTTTGGGGGCAGTTTATGCAAATGAAATATATGTGACACAATTCGACATCGTTAAAAGAATTTTCACAAAATCTTAATATTTTATAAGTACTGCAGTCTCTATAGATGAGAAGACGCATGCGTCGGATACGTCGATCTATTACTTTTGGGAGAAAAATATGTACTTTTAAATTTTGATCATTCGAATATGTAGAATTCCAGTCTATGTCGAAGTTTTTTTTTCACCCCGGATGTATGCGAATAATAATAATAATAATAATAATTATTATTATTATTATTATTATTATTATAGTTTTAATGCTTATGTCTAATCCCAACGGTAAAAGGTTTTTTGGCTACATTCTTGTTGCAAGAATTTTTTTTTTGAAAACCCGCATAAAAAAGATGCACCCTCAAAATACAAAAAAAAAGGAAATTAACACGGTGAATTTATTTTAAAATAATGTTCTTAATTTTGCAGCGTCTGTGTGTATCTTTTGTGCTTATGCCTTAGCGAGACTGGTAATCGTAATTGTTAATTTAATATCGAAATGTCAGATCCGTGCAGGCTTTGAAATATTTTTATTTTTACCTTTTATTTCTTTCTAGTATGTGAGTTTTGAAGATTTATTCATTTTTGTATTACGTGTTTATTTAGTGTATTATCCTTAATGATTTTGCACTTTTTGTAGTGCTTGCATATTGCTGACACTATGACCGCACTAGGCTGCATACGTCATCTTGAATAGTTTTATATTTATTTTTGGAGTTATTAATTTTGATTCTTGTTGAATACGGAGAATTATAATATTTTTTATCGGCATTTTGAAATATTTTCCTTGCGATGGACTTTGAAAATACTTTTAGATGAGCAGTTTAACGGGGTTTTAAAATTTTCGATTTCAAGCGAGATAGATAAATTTAATTTATTGTCGGATCGGTGGCGGTGTACACGCACAATCAATGAATAAAGATAATAGCGGTCGGAGCAAAAATTCCTAAGAAATGGTTTTTACAGAAAGTTTAAAAAAAAAAAAGAAGCGTATAATCATCATTATTATAGAAAGCAATTATAAAGAGTGTTAAACAATGTACGAGGTATTTTAGAAATTTTTGTTACAATCCTCTAGCCGGAGTTGAAAACACATAAAAGAAAATTTGAAATAGACATACGGTGAAAGTAAAATGAAAAATAGTCAAACGTGAGCTCTCTTTGGTTTCATGATGCCGTGGATTGTCTTATTGATTTGGTTTTATTTCGTCTCCGATGTTTAATATTTCATTCAATCAGTTGTTTAAAACATTTTAAAAATAAAATATAAGAAATACACGCATTCCTCAATAGATTCATTTAAAATTTATTTAAAATTTAGGTTTTTTTCTTTTTCCTGGCCCAGGGCAGTAGACCATTTTTGGTCATTGACAAGCAGATTCACCTGCGAAGAGTTATACTTTTAAATACTGCAGATAAAATGGCATTTGTGCAACGTAAAAAATGATGCAGGGTGTGTTGTGGTGGGAGAAGGATGTTACCAGCGATTAATTGTTCAAAAGATTTTTTTTTTTTTTTTTTTTTTTTTTTTTTTTTTGAGAAGGGTTTGTTAAATTTAAGAACTGGGATTATTACAAATTAACGACACATTCTTCAGGAAAAACTCCGTTGTATAAAAAATCATTAAAAATTTGAGCAACCAAATTCCGTACGTTTTCTCCTAGGTTATTAATAAATACGCGGAGTATATAAAGTCATTTGGACTCGGGGAAGAATCATTTTTTGTCTTTATAGATGAAAATAGTTCACTGCAGTTAATTGAGTACAATAAGAAGTGTATATATATGTTGCTTCAAGTAGGACACAAATAATTAGGTTAACTCCCCTAAGGTGGAAACATATACGGAGGAGTAATCATTGAAGTCTTCGAACCACGAGTCATCTTTTCTATTTGAAAACGGCTAGTTTTTATTTCCGAATCTTTTGCCGATAGACCAGAAATATCTGGAAGAGGAGGTGTGTTTCTATTAAATTCAGCGCAATAGTTTTTCTATGCGGTCCTTTTTTTACATCTTTAAAAGTCTTTGTCTGTCAGAGCATAAAATCGATTTTATATGCGTGATATGGATTCTACGGTACCTTCTTACCGAAATATTCTTAAAGCAGTGTTACGTTCGTTAATATTATTTCGATAATCATGGTTGCACCAACACAAGGACCTGTGGGGTCTTCTTTTTCTCTGTAGGGACATGCTGAAGTCGTATAATAATCCAGGACAGATCTTAAAACATCGTAATAAGTTGTGTATTTGTCTAACCGAAAATGAGTAACAATTTCTGTGCTTCATCCCACCGGGTTTCTAAACTTCGCCCCGTCTTTAAATTTCCACACTTCCCTGTTAGCCTCTGTTCGGAGGATAATGAAGATAGAAATGATAATTGTGAATTCGAGTTGTTATTATAGGGTAATGATCGTCTAGCTATATAAAGCGGAGGCAAACATTATTCGGTAAACTATTAAAATAGATTTTGCGGAGAGACCAAAGTCAAGACTACGAGATTATATCGGTATAATGATGCGGATTGACTATTCGAGTTTGGATTGAATAAACAGCGATTTCAGTTGGAACGAACTTCTAGGATCACTTGATGTTTAGTAGTGTCAATTCAGGCGCAGTGCTGCATCGTGTTTCGAACGTTAAAATCCCCAGTAAAGAATTAAGGCAAGGAAGCGAAATTTTCCAGTACATTAAGCGCAATATATAATGGCTAAAAGAAAAATAGCACGAAATGAAAATACCTTGAAAAATACTTTGAAGTTAACACTGAAATACATACGGGGTATTTTAGCTGGAATTATTGTTACAGTCGACCAAACTAGACTGTACCGAACCCATCAATAATATCCTTCTTTAATTAATACGAGTACTATAGCACCGCCGTATCCAACTTCCCTATCATCACGGTAACAACAAGAGTAATTTATAATAATAAATTGTTTTTTTACCTAAGCGCTAAGTTTTTACTAGAATTTCACGTACGAAAAGAAAAATCTCCGAATCGCATTTATTTAAAATAGCACTTCTGGAATAGCGCTGTGAAACACTAAACATAATTATCAGAGGAGGAAGGAATGATTAGTAGAAACTAGTAGGCTACCGCTATAAACATAATCTACAAGTTATCAACGAATGTTTATTTTTTGATACTAGCATTAATCCGAGAAATTTTTTGACTTCGTTGTTCGCATCTAAATCCTTTTTGTTTACTGCGCCCCTTTTCGTTATCTGTATTTATTAAAATTTGCTTCGAATGAGAGGAGGCATTATTAGCATTCAAAGTATTATGAGTTCTCACTGTTGGGTTTTTTTTTTTCATTTTTTTTTGTGGGCGCGCCAGCGGCATTGACCCAACAACACAACAACAACAGGAAAAGCTAAGCTAAATAACTAAATAGCTGGGCGGTCCGAAAAGAAACGCAGACACCGTAAAAGATAAAGGAAACTCTGGAAGCGTTATAGGAAGTAGGGAGACCTAATGGCAATAGCTGGCCGTATAAAAGGGAGTGTTCATTACGAAGAGTAGGACAATCGAGGAAAATGTGATCAGCATTATCACAATCGTGAAGAGGAGAACACTAAGGAGAAGGCGACAGGGCAAATCGAAAGCGGGAATAGAGAAGTAGAGAATGATTGATCCGGAGCCGAATTAAGGAGACAATAGAAGAGCGACGACCGAAAGGAATAGAATGGAACCCCAAGACAGGGAACGAGGAATCGGCTGAATAAAGAGAGGTAATGCGAATGACGATTAGAAAATAGGCGGGGATAAATATCCTGTCAAAGTCTGGCGTGATTGGAGGTGAATAAGGAAAGGATATCTGAAGAAGGGAAATGGTTGAGGAATGAATCGAGGTGACCAGCAGAACGAGCCAAAAAATCGGCTGCATCATTGCCATTAATTCTTCCGGAATGGCTCTGTTGCGTTAAGTACTGAAGTTTGTTTTTGTTTTTTGTTTTTTTTTAAACCAGTTTAAGAGTTGTTGGTTTTTTTATCAGAGGAAAATAAAGAGAAAGATCATTTTAGAGATATCGGTGGTCTTTGTAGGGTACTAACTGTTTTGCATGAATAAAACCGGATGCCAGTTGTCCATAAGAGCAATCGGAACAGATTGACTCGGAATAAATTTAATTTTATTACTAATAATATATGTAACTGAAAACGAGCTGGATTCAATAATTCGGCAAAAGTTGGTCGACAGTGGACTCAAAATCAACTTCCATTATAACTGCCAATCTAGAGACCAGGTAGGGAGGAATATCGCCGTTTTAAAATCGCTAGTTAATACAAAGAAATTATTACTCAAATTATTTACTGAAAAAAGGAGAAGACAGTTGCACAATAACTATTGCGCCCCTCCTTTTTAACTTCAATGATACTTTTTCAAAGTTTCCGGCGACTTTACTATAAACTCGAATCTGATTATCTGCACTAACTTTTTTCGACAAATACTTCATAGCCTAAGTAATTATCATTAACATTAATGCGCACCGTACAAATTTCGTAATAAATTTCAACTATATTTTAGCTTTCTTCAACATTATTCCCGAAAGAATTCGTATTATTTAAAATATTATCGGAAGAATTAATATCGTCCACAATGTCATTAGAAAATAAAGCATTTACTTGTAGTCGATAATATTACAGAGATATTATTATCAGTGGAACAATTAGAGATAACATCTTCAATGAGAATAAAATTACAAGCGGAGAGAGAAGGCCTCCGATCGTCGGCTAACATATAATGAAAACTAAAACTAATAATTACACGCAGTTTACACCACTCGCTGCAAATAAAGTGTAAAGATGTGTGCAGTAGAATATTATGGGTGTATATGTGTGTTTGTGTGAGTGATAAGTATGCGTTGTGATGGGTAGTTGAAAACAGCAGCGACAATTTTAACGCGTGAAATAACCGAGTTACTTAACAACACATACCTTTTTACACCGTTTTGAAAGTTGGATTCCAAGTGTTGCGTTTTAAACATATTTACTCGCCACTGCAACTTTAGACTTTCTCTCCTACCATTTGTCAATCCCTTTTTATTCTCACGGTCGCTCTGATGTTTATTTCTCCGCGAGACGTTGAATAATAATACACTTAGGCTCCATTTTGAAAAACTGTTGTTCGATTACTAGAGTCTTATGGTGGGATCAGAAGAGGAGATTGCAGTTAATTTTTGACAGTGGAATGGTGTATACTTACGTGTCAAATTAAAATACTTTTACCTTCAAATTTGAATTTGTGCAACGGAATTATCTGTGCGCGTACATGGGAGTGTGCATGTGCTAAACGAACATTTACTCTGTTCCCTGCGGATATTATTTCCTTCGCTGCTCCGGAATAAAGAATAAAACCCTATTTCTACATCGCGCTGTATACAGCTGCATGAACCGGCCACTATGGTAACACAGTTGCAGATGACACCGTAATTTTGTCCGATAATGAAAGCTGATACGAATTGTGAACCTCTTAACATTCTCAAAATTCAATTCAATTCAATTTCAATTTCGATTTGAGAAAACATTTACAATTAACATAAGATTACAATTATAAATACGGTGACACCACATATCCGTACAATTACGCGAGCTGTGAGGATTATTATTATTCAGTACCATCTTTAAAACGAATAAACATTTAAAAAACTAATAATAAGAGAAATAACAGAAATCGAATGAATCAACGAAAAAAGAAAGAAATGAAAACTAAACTGTCTTCTCATTGGTTTCTTATTCGCAGACTTATACACCCACTCATGTAGATTTACTGCAATGTAATTCAATCATAAATATACTCACAGATTTGCACACAAACGTTTACGGACTTATACTCGATCATATAAATCTACTTAAATATAACACAATACCGTTAGTTAATTACAAATGATTGAGACTGTTAAATTAACTAAGCTTACTCTAGTAATTGTTACTTTCAGCCCAGACAGTACCCTAATAATGCTAACGTCAATAATTAATAATAAAGCTAAGAATAATATACTTAATAATTATAACCACACCTTAATGCAATAATAAATTTGTAATCTTAACTATCCGACATTTCACATTAAACCTCTTACAATTACAGTTCAAACACGGAACAAGTGAACTTACACAAATATATCTTTATATATAATAATTGTTCTGTGTGTGTGTGTGTGTGTGTGTGTTTGTGACTGAACTCCTCCTAAACGGTTGGACCGATTTTGATGAAATTTTTCGTGTGTATTCAAGGTGATTCAAGAATGGTTTAGATTCACAATTCGGTTCACTACACGAAATATGAGGTTTTAAATAGTTGAGATGAGACCAGCGGCATAAAAATCTAACCGGGACGAATAAAAAAGAAATTAATAAAAAATTAATTTTTATAAAATTATAAATAAAATGATTACCATGGTAAAAATAAACTAAACCTAAAAATTTAAATAAAACGCTTACTATGGTTATTTTATTAATTTCTGATGTAAGTAAATACACCGCTTCTGTTACTTCACTTTTTACGTTATTGAAATCATTAAACTTCCATGACATAATCTAAACATATAAATCGCGCTTCTAGCTAGCTGCTGTACTTCTACCACGGATCCCAATGATTCCTCCGGACTCACCTATCCCATTCAAACGTTTGCAATTTCCAATTCGCTTGGCATTTTCTATGACTATTAATAAGTCACAAGGTCAAACAATGACAATTTGTGGCTTAGATTTAGAAAATCCTTGCTTTTCGCACGGCCAATTATATGTTGCGTGTTTGAGCGTTGGAAAACCATCGAATTTGTTTATGTTTCGGATTTAAGACGAATTTATGAAGAAAATTCATTTTTTTTTTTTTTTTGCCGTTTTTGGTCCAAAACGAGGGTTTAAATAATTTTTTATCCGTAATTATTGAATTTCATAAAAGAGCTCCTGTGTTTTGTTTTATATTTTGAATTTAGCTTTTAAAGGGTTATCGGGTGATGAGTTATGAATTTTTAAGGGTGATTTTTGAGGCCGTTTTGAATTCCACATATATTACATATATATAAAACAAAGTCGGATCAGCAATTATAACTCAAGGATGGCTGGACAGATTTTTATGATCTTTGATTTGTTGAATTTGTCTCCGTGAAAAAGATTCATTTTTTTTTTTTTTGCTGTTTTCGGTCCAAAAGGGGGGTTTAAATAATTTTTTAACTGTAATTTTTGACTTTCCATAAAGGGCTCCTGTGTTTTGTTTTATATATTGAATTTCGCTTTAAAAGAGTTATCTGGTGACGAATTACGATTTTTTAAGGGTATTTTTGGGGTCGTTCTAAATTCCATATTATATATTCTAGACGGTTTTTTGCCGCCCGGGGTAATCAGTTTAAAGTTGTAAATTGCCATAGATAGAAGTTTTAATAATTCATGATCTAATTGCGCTAAGTCAAACCGTTTCCGAACTCTATTGTAGAAATAAATATTTTTGTCGTTTCTGAACTATCTTATTCGGATTCTGTGTTTTATAGTGTGTACGGAATCTTAAAAACGGGTATAAATTTACTTTAAGAAACTAGAGATCATTAAAAGCACGTTTTTTCGTGTATAGCCGTATAGCCCATCATCAGCTAACTGCATAGAGTACACACTTTATTAATTAAAAAGTATATAAATTGAGTATTTACTTTAAATTTTTAATATAAATTTATACTGATTTTTGTTATTAAGGTGAACAATACACCTTGCTGCCACGCGTAATTAAAATATTTGTCTTTTTGCAAATTTATTGAACTTAATTCATTTCGAGTATTAATAAAAACTAAATTTAATTCAGCTAATAAGTTAACACAAAATTTATTGTTTCTGTGGCGGTACGAAGTTCGTCGGATCAGCCACGAAATATACCATAAACAAATCAATATCATTTTAATTTTAAAGAAATTTAAATGTAATTATTATTTCGTGTTTACAATGAAATTATTAAAATAAATATAAAACTAAACACACTTTCACCTGAAAGTATCCTCATGGTAAACCGAAAACTTCAACAGTGAGAAAAATAATATTATAAATAATAACAGTAAGTAAAATAACCACAGTATAAATAATTAGTGTATATAGAGCGCCAAGAAAGACAATAGTGACTAATAGAAGTAAGAAAAATAGAACTACAGATAACAAAAATTGAAATAACACAGCAATAGTGTAAAACGCCAAAAAAGGGATATAGTAAATGTAATGTAATGAATTTTGAATGATCCCCCATAACCGGAGTTAATTTCTCCATATCGTGACCAATGTTGGACTTTTACGGATTGTCTAATTTTTGACGTCGCACTTTACAAAACATGTGGACCGTTTTTGTAAAGAGACATGCGAATAAATCTTCGCCACACCATATCTTTCTAAGTAGCGTATGGTATCTGATGTTTGGATAATGATTTGACCTGCTGCTGCACCCGTTAATTACTTTTTCGTAAGTTACCCTTGGTAGTTCTACTATATTTTAGTCAGAATCCTCTCATGCGGTTATCTTCTGAAAAACAAAAATTCGATCAGTAAATGTACGCATGTGCTTCACGAGATCCATTCGGATTAATATGTATATGCGGTAGTACTGCTTTTAAATTCGGTGGAATATTATTATGATCGGCTTCATCTGGACTTGACTTAAATTAATATTCAAGTTTAGATAATTTGAAAATGTGTCCCGGTTAGTGTTTTCGTTGATACTGGCTGGATTTTATTATTATACGCTGAGACGAACTATAAAAATTAAAAATTCCAAAAAAAAAAAAAAAATCTTTAAAACGAGAAATTTAACGACGCGATTTTTTAAATATTTAAAGCCCCCCGCCCCCTACAATTAAACGTTTCTAAAATAGCCAGAAGTACCCCCCATATATAATTTCAAAAACTTTGTAAGGAATTCGAACTATTTTCTTAGTTTTGTGAGGGAATAATTATAGCGAAGACTGCATTTTAACAAAGGGGCAATAATGTTGATGTAATAAAGTGTATAGAAGTAAGAAAAAATATTGTTGTAATTTGTACCAGTGATAAATGTTTCAGAATACTGTTAATAAATCTTTTTAATATTGTAATGTATTTAACATAAGATCTAAAAAGTTAAAAAGGTACATTGTTTAATAAATAAAGAATATATATATATATATAAGTAATAAATGTAAAGAAAAAATCTGGAATTCAAAACATATGAACATACATAGTTTATAGAATGACAGTTTTTAAATAATTTCTTTGATAATTTTTTAAATACTTTTTAGCGAAATTATCATATCAGTTAATAGAATAAATATGTAAACGAAAAAAGGTTGACAACAGTTAGCTGCAGCTAGAAAATTGTACATATATTCACCATGATTATGGAGCAATGTCTCCGAAACAACATATCGGTGATATAATTTTAATAAATTAATTGTTTCCCTAGTCAGTGTATTGCTTATATAATTTTATAAAAATAAAAATAATTAAAAAGTAAGTAAGAAGGTTAAATTTAATAAACTAGTTCAAATTAATTTTTTTTTTAAATGAATAAATAAATTGATATCCCTTCTTATTAAAATATTTATAGGGGTGAAATTTGTAATTGGTTACAAGAGAATTTTAAAATTAAAACGAACTTCGATTATTCATTAAAATTAAATATTATTTTTATCCTTTTCTTTCTCACTCTCTCTCTCTTATATAACAAAATTGTACTACTTTTTAATTATATTGATCCGGTGTTTCTTGTTTTTTTTTCATTGTTATTATTTTAAAAGAGAATGAAAAAAATAAAATACTATTTCATAACCATAACTAATTTTTAATTACTAGAAACACCTGTGAATGAGAATGCAGACCAAACAGCCGAAAAGTCGTTAAGGTGTCACAAAGCAAAGGGTATCTGTTTAGACCATTTTTAAACTATTAGGCGTGTTTTCAAACTATGTCGACTAACTTATCATTTGTGGTAGTGGGAGACGCATCCCCAAAATTACTTTTATATCGTTATAAAGTATCTTTTCACCATTGATAGCGATTTTGCGCAAAAAGTATTTTTTCTGTTACCTATTTTTTTATCGGTTGTTTTTTGAATACAAACATTTTTACACTTAAAAATATACATAGGTAATAAATCTTTTCTATAATTTTCTAGGTTATTCTCATTTATTTAAATGTTTTTAATCTACTTTTGTAAACATTGTAATGAATACGGTAAGAACGGGATTCAAACTATATGTACTTCCAAGAAGAGGCCTTTTGGTCAAGCTGACTGTGGTGTGCTGGCGATTAATTGCAAAAAACGAATTAGCAGGAAGTGAGCCGTAATAGTTCTTATTAAGGATGAGCAACATTTCGATGCTTTTTTTAAAATTTTTAATAATTTCTTGTTTTTTTTTTTTTTGAAAATTTACGTGACTTTTATATAATATTTTTAAAATGAATCACGTAAAATTCTAATTTTGCAATATATAAGAAACATCGCGTACTTTTTTCTACAGAATAAAAGCTCCCTGGTATTTAAAAAAAAAAAAAAAAAAAAAACTCTAGTAAGCTTGTCTTGTATTGGATGAAAATCTCGCTGTTTCGAGGAAACTTAGCTATATAAATACTGTAAAATGTTTAACGGTATTTATCGGTAGAAACACTTACGATAAGTGAACCGTTTCACTATCAGAGATGTATTGTGAGTTTTTTTTTTGTTTTTTTTTGGGATATTGTGAGTTTCGATTTAGCTTTTCTGACTTGCTCTAAGTCCGAATGGAACTCATATGGTTATTGTTTCGTTTCCTCGTTGGTGGGACCAGCAATCTATGACGGTTGAATGATTATTTACCGGAGAAGGTTGCTCAAGTCATAACAATCTGTATCCCGCAGGATTTAACGCTGACCAGGTATCAGCGATGTGAATGAATTAGTAATGGACAAGAGATGGAACCGGAAGTTGAATGATAAATTGGCCGCTAACATTTGCTATGAGCGGATAAGGTAAACAAAGAAAAAGAAAACTGTTTAATTCGCATGTTAATCGAAAATTGCGCATTATTTTTAGCTTTATATTACGGCTAGATTACAGAAATCTTGTCAAAAATCTATAATCAGCTACCATAGCGACGAAATTTTTCTTTATTTCGTTATGATAATAGACTTCAATGATTTAATAGATGAAATAAATTCAGAGACAAAAATTACGTTTTTTACATCTCGCGCCATCAAGTATTTCAAATGTTCACTATACTAATACACGGACCATTTCATCAGTAAAATCGTGTTTTTCTAAGATTTTAAAATAACATCTATTTTTGCGATCTCCTTTTATGATGGCTCGGACGAGATAAACCATTATATCTAATTTACTTTTGATAACCATTTATCTAATCGCGCCTAGCGTACACGAGCTATAAACCCGTATCTTAATCGTATTGCTGTTTCGCGTAATCCGTAACCTGTCAGGTTATGTACGTTAATTGTATAAATTTTCCAAAATGATCCGTAACCGACCGACCCCGCATCAATTACATCTATCACAAATAAACTATATATGTAGTAAAGTAATACAATCCCGAAAATATTCCGAAATGGAATTCGTCTATTAGCGCTCTCTGTTGCTATGTACAAGTAAGTTTCTGCTGGTTGCCTGGTCATTGTGGTGTTGGAATGAATGAGGCTGTCGATGCTGCAGCGAAAGTTGCTGCATTGCATTGGAGGGTGAGTTATCACCGTTTATTCCTTCATCAGACCTCTTTATTCTAAGGTTAAAGTTGATAATAGGGCGGAATGGATTTAGTTTATTAATAGTCAGAACTAAGGCAAATACTACCCCATGGGGTTCAGTCAGAGCTCTCCTCTAGCCCTTGGTATTATTCCATTCCGGAATCTATCCTCGATCGACTCATTCGTAAATATGTGGTTACTATTTGCCGACTGCGTGTATGGGTCATTCGCGGATAGTTCTGAATTTTTCTGACCACGGTTTACTATGCAGTGATCATCACGCATCAAATTTCTTGGAGGGCATTAATCATTTGTGCTGTTTAATTGTAATAAATATGAAAATTACCGTAGATCGTTTTGTGAACAATTAATGTCTCTTGGGGGTTTTTTCCTCCGTATACTATTTATAATCTATGTCAGAACAACCAGGTCCTGTATATTTTGTTTAAATTTATTATATTAAACGACATCCAAATTTAACAGCGTGCACTTATTTGTTTTATTAATTAATTACCTCTATGCAACTCTTGATAATACGTGTTCCATTATCCTAATTCTTGATGCCCTGTCATGTTCGGGAAGAAAGTCAACGCTTCTCGAACTCGACTTGGGCAGTTTTTCCTTTGTTATGATTTTGTGCAGACATTCGTGGACTATAGCATTTGTGGCCATAATTGTTCATTATAATTATTGTATATGATGATTGTAATTCCTATTCCATTAATTTTCTCAGGTAATGTACCTTGGGCGCTCAGTCTGGCCAATTTCTCTTTCCTAAAGCCTCCGTGGGTAATGTTGAACATTTACGGCCATGGTTGTCTATAAGCTTTTTCCCAATTAAATATTATGTATCCTTCATTTTAGTTGGCAGTATTCTTATATTAACCGGTTGGTGGCTAAATGGCTTGATAGTTAACTAAAGCCGGGCCATAAAAAAAAAAAAAAAAGAAAGAAATTAAACGATTAAGCTCACGAAAAATTCAGCCAAATAAACCACTACGATAGATTAGCGGTCACGTAAATGAATAAACCCAGGGAGAAGAAGAATTATTTCTGATGTGCACTCATACATTTCACATACATTTCACATACCCGGTACGATGCAAAACACTATTATAACCGGACTGAATCTGAAAAACTAGATCAGCGGTTTTCGTAAAATCCGAGAAAGTTATAAACATGTCTACAGTTTTAAAAGATAAATTTATATCTCTCGACACCAATACGAAAATGTAAAAGAATAGAAAAAAAGCGAACTGGATACTGGATCGTTCCTAAACATTATTTTTAAGACCCGTTCGAAAATAAGCAGTTCAGAATTTTCTTAACCGTTAAACAACGAAACGATGACACCACAGATATAGATCAAGAAAAATGTGAAATTGACGAAACTTGATCAAAGTACGGAGCAAAACCTAGAAGTGACCGCATCCTACTCCTACCTGAAAACAACACTAGACCCGGAAGAAGAACTAGACAACTTAAACATGTTTTTGGAATAATATCAAAATCACATTTGGGAAATCAAAAACCTCTGGAAACTCAACAGGAGACAATTCAACCACGGAAAATAATAACAAAATTATACCGATACGCTTTAGCGCTACACAATTTAACGAAATCATTCAGAATTTTACAGTACAGTACAAAATATAGAAAGAACACTATGAAGTCCAAGGTAACGGAATATATCGCTCCAGTAGAAAAAACACCATGGTCGATCAAAACACTTATCGAAAATCAACACAGGCTTTTAAAAGATTTTTACGAAATAACTAAATTAATTAATAACACAAAACCACAAACGAGTGTGTAATCGAAAACTCGAAACAAAATCTGTACGCTGTCATTTATCTCATTATGTCGGCCACTATACGGAGAAACAATTGGACATAAACATGAAAATCACAAAAATCATTAAAGTAACGAGTTTTCACATTCATATTCCTAAAATTTTCTTCCCTTTTCTCGGCGCTCGGCTATTGTTTCCTTAATCAGACTGAGACTTGGTCATTCCGTCTTTCCCTTTTCTCGTTTTTCTTTTTCTCTTTCAACTTCTTCCTTTTGACCTCTCCATTCTACTGATCTTCCCTTTATATGCGACCCCAACCATATCCCTTTTTGAATGCCCTGTTCTTTTTCCTGAGTGCTCTCATCTATACGCCGAACTCTTGGCGTTGGATCTTCCTACCTCTTTCAATGCTTCCTTTATCCTTTCCTTCCCATCTCCAGCCGTTCTCCTTCTTTCCTTTATACTTTCTATCTCCGATCGTCTCAGAATCTGAGTAGGTGATCTAAGTCCATGTAGTTGGGTCGTCAATGTTGATACCGAGAGCCCATTAAAAAAAAAAATGAAAATGAAAATTGAAATTTTTTTTTAGTAGAAACCACTCTACTGTTAATACTATTTATTTACACGGTAAATTATCAGAAATTAAACTAAAACTAACTTGATTATTTCGATCGACTTCGAATTTATGGATTATATATATTTTTATTTAGAGAATGACCACTTAATTAACATTGACTTAAAGATATTAGCCCCCTATTAATAAGCTATGTGTATAATTTATGCGTTATTAACATATCATCCCGGAGAAGATCCTTTAAATCTTCCGTCGATATCTACAATCCACAACCCTCGTAGTACTTTTTACATTTGATTAACAGGTATCACAGACTTCGCAGACTGGAAGTTCCGCATCTCCGAAAACGTGCGTATGCTTCAGCAAGGTATGATTGATTCTGAGCCGGGCATGATTCACTCTTTTATAAGTGCGATTCGTCTGTTCTGTCATTTTTAAGGGTTAAATGTTGCTCTTGATCTTCCGTAATTTATTTCCTGTTGCAGTTCTTATCTAGCTTTCTTTTTATTTCTGTAGTGCACAGTCCGTGGTAATGGAGCGAATCTTTTCTCGCGCGCGAGCAAGTGGCCATTCTCATAGGACGGGCGCAGAAGAAAGACATTGAAATCAAACAATTGAAAAACGTAATAAACGAGACTGACCAATAATATTCACGTCGGTGAAATGTCGAATTCCATGGAATTACAGAAAATCACAATGAAAATCGTACGGACATAGTGACAAAACCAAATTAAACGTTGTCATTGATGAAGAGGATATCATGGCAGTTCACCGTCTTCCAGCAAAACATACAAAATTGCTTAAACCGATAATAGCTAAAACGGGGAGATGGTTAGCTGATCAAATACTGGAAAACAGAAAGAAAACTAGAATTCTGGACAATGACATAACTCACTCTGGGAGTTCGTTGAAAGTTTACATTAACGAGAATTTGAAAAGGTTACTAAAAACATCTGTTCTGGCAAGGTAAATAAAATAAAAAGCTAGAACGATGAATTAAAATTTTGTATGGACAAAGAGAGGAAAAATTTTCGTCCGCAAAACCGAACAAGATCGGATAGTCTCATGGTAAAGGAGGAAGATGACTTAAATAGATTAAGTTAGAATATAAATCAACAATGATTATGAGATTACGCAGATCTACGTCGTTACTAGATTATTTACGGAATAAGGGTATGTGTGTGTGTGTGTTTTCGTATGAGTGCGTATTTGTGTTGATCAGTTACGCAGGCGGTAGGGCAGTGAGAAGGAGGTGTACCGAAATAAAGCTGATAATGAAAGTGCATGTGCGAGTAGTAAAATCATTAGTGATTATAGAGTGTGTGATAAGGAACAAGCAGCTACTTCGTAGTACACTGAAGTCAGGGGTAAGGAACCTAACGTTTGTGTTGCAGAAGGAACCAGAATTCAAATGAAAGGTGATGGCGAAGGGGATATAGTGACAGCAGGCCCGTGCCCAGAATTTTGGAAAGGGGGGGTTTTGAAAATTTTCTTCGCATATTTATTTTATAAATAAAAATACATTTTTCACTAATATTCATGCTATTAATAATTTCCATCATTTTGATTTATATATTAATAATTTAAATAAACGAATTACCCCCTGTATAAACACATTAATAAAAATTACACATATGTTATTGATTATACTCGTAACAAAAAATTTTGCATAAAATATTAATGAAGTACCTAAGCCATTTCAGTTCTCATGGGGGGGGGGGGATTTAACCCCTAAAACCCACCTCGTGGACACGGCCTTGAGTGACGGAACGAAACGAAACGGAGTACACTGGCAAATGTGGAAGAAAGCGAAAAGGCGGGAAGGGTGTAGGTATGCAGGTATCAAATTCGGATCTCGTGCAGTGGTGAACGGAAAAGCGTGAAGGATGGTATGTGGTTTTTCGATTATTTGCTTGCAGTACCGTCTGCGTTCACTAGCGCGGTTATGTTGAGAGAGCGGAGTGCGGTAGTGTAGGTAATATATGTGTGAGGGTGAATTTTAAGTTTTGTTTTCAAGTTGCCGATAGCGATGGTGTTAAAATGAACGGGTGCACGGATGTATCGCAGTGTTCACATGTAAATGCATGTATTTCTATATAAATATATATATATATATACATATAAGTTTGTTTTTTTTCAATGTCATAATGTATGTATGTATACAGTATGAGGGTATTTAGGTTAATTATGTTATGATCGCGTTGCCGATGAGGTATAAAAGTTTATTGTTGTAATCTTTAAGTCGTCGGTAATCAATATGTTAATTTGCTTTTTTCAAGAAAGAAATACGAATTCTAAATGTAAGATGCTTTCAGTTTCGGTGTGATCGTAAAAATGTTTGAAGCAAAACGTCGCTTTAAAGGTTTAATAATTCTAACCGCTGCTTAAATAAAACGCACGGAATTTCTCCGCAATTTTGCTCCGCGCAAAATTGGACAGCACAAAAATCCAGGTAAGTACAGGCGCGATCGAGAGAAAAAAACTAGTTTCCAAATCCCCATATTTTCTAGTCTTCCTAGTCGATTATATTCATGTCGTCGCGATAGCCTCTAGAGCGCTTGGCTTCCGTTACGGAAGTTTCGGGTTCGATTTCGGGGGTCTGCGGCAGAAATTATTACGAGAAATTAAATTAAATTAAATTAAATAACCGCTAATGAAATCATATGTAATGATATGCAAACATGTTTGCATATCTCATTATATGCGCGTTAGTTGATGTATTATAGTACGGCAGACATACGCGGAACTGCATTGTGTAACGTGGTAATAAGCGATTGCGATCAGTTTTCCCCTCGGGTGTAGTGTTGCGTGTGTACACTCGCGTCTTCATTAGCGATACATCGCGTGTATTAACTATTGTATAAAATGCGTCTCCCAATTTGCCTGGCCAATTATCCCGCCAGGGATTGCCTACACCCAGCAGTGGATTGATATATAGGCGTAATGTTGTGGACGGTCGTGATCGTGATTATATTCGTAATCTTTGATGATCCGATAATGGCATATTCACTTTTTATTAGACTATTAACGAGAGTAATATGTAATTTACCGAGTGAGACGCTAACTCTGAATTAAATAAGAAAATTAACCCTCGTGTATAACGTTCCTACAGGAAAACTATGAAATTATACTTTTGGTTATCTTACGAAAAATGTTACATTTTCAATAGTTTTCATGGTAGTGGTGCGGCATTTCTGGGCTGGTCTTACATGAGAAAAGTATTTCTAATAACTTCCGGGGATAATCCCTTAGATGCGGTACTATAGTCCTAATAAGAAATATCACTCTATATAACAGTATTGCGATCTTTTAGATTGAAAAATGATTATATTCACTTTAAAGCGCCCCTTAAGTGCAAAAGCTGCCGAATTATATATATAGATAAATGAAAATTTGTTCTAGTAGCATCTGTAAGTCATGAAAAACTGATCAAAAATCGGGAGAGAACTTTGCGAAATTCATAATGTTTGAACTCGTAAATACTACATCCGTTTTTAAGAAATGGTTACGCGTCCATTGCCAGATGTGTCACAGATGCTTCCGATAATTACGCATCAGAATAATACAGTCTACGTCCTTGTAGCCAGTTTGTTATGTTTTTATTATTCTTATAACTAGAAAATGTCTTCCGATCAAGCATTATGCTGGGACATTATGTGAAAAACCTCTTAGACTGCTGAGAGTGCAAAATTAATTTAATGGAATAAGCGTGTTTGCTCGCAATAGTTTAACAGTCAAAATAATCATCGGCGAAGTTAAATGTACGGTGTCGTTTTAGAATTAAGCCTTGGAAAAAAAATTCTCACACATCCGTACCCGACAAAACATAATCTACCGGAATGTTAACTAATGCGCGATGTCTTTACACATCTGTTTGGCGCATAAATTTTCTTATAAATACCTGAGGGCAATTTAAAATTTTCTACAATTATTTGAATTATCCGTAATCGGCAAACGTGAAGAGATACCTCTATTGCATTCGCTCTATAGACCAATCGTGTCAGTGTTGCCGGATTATGCTCAGAATCCATTTATTAGAGAAATAGTAAGTTAATAATAACAAATATAATAAACAATTATAACAAACTAATAAGATACAATTTTCTTACTTAGTATAAGGTTTTCGGGCATAACCCATCATCAGCTAAACCAATATGTGAACAGATACAAATTGATTTAGAATTTGTATCTGTTCACATATTGGTTTAGCTGATGATGGGTTATGCCCGAAAACCTTATACTAAGTAAGAAAATTGTATCTTATTAGTTTGTTATAATTGTTTATTATATTTGTTACTATTAACTTATTATACATATATATTTAACAAATAGTATGAAAAAAGATTCTTCGTTATATTAGAGAAATAATTATTTCCGTTTCCGTTAATAATTAGCTCTTGGTAAATCACGCGTTCTTCGGAATTATAGCTTTCAATATTGTACAATTGTGGATCACTGTACATTAATGAAAACCAGTTGACAAATCTAAAATGGACTATTAACATGTGGCAGGCGGGGTAGTGTATAGGAAAAACAGAGGCGCGCCTCGTGTTCATCTCGAACGGTTAAAAATCTCTCAGAGATCGGGCTTAGCTGGTACCCCTGTCACATTAGACGCAACGTGTTAGAGTCGATTAATATTAATTTCGATAATACCGCGACGATAGTTTTATATTAACTGAAATCTTCAACACCGCCGATATATGTGTATATGTTTATTCGGTTTAATTTTTCCTGGAACTTAACAGGGCGGCAGATTGGAATTTAAACGAACCAGATTGGATCGGTCGGATGCGGTTGGTTGCGAAAGATTCTTTGTGCATTTTATATCTGGAAGATAAAACATCGGGGCAACTTTACGCAAAGTGCCCTATAGAAGCATACCCGGGTGTTGCTGTGGAAGCGGTGTCTGATTCGTCACGATTTTTCGTCATACGCATTCAAGATGATAATGGTATATATATATATATATATATATATATATGTTAATCATGATCTCATTAGACGGTATTTCGTATTTATTTTCTGATTAAAACTATATTTCCGGTCCATCGTGTTCTCGTCCTGTCTGCTTTTACGCATTTATTGTCATCTATTGAGAATGGTTTCTCGTAATTTTAGGAAGGTCGGCGTTCGTCGGCTTCGGATTTACCGATCGAGCGGATAGTTTCGACTTTAATGTAACCTTGCAAGATCACTTTAAATTATTGAAAAAAACGGAAGAAATTGTAAAAGAGCAACAACAGCCGAGACCGGAATTAGATTTACGGTTCAAAGAAGGAGAAACGATTAAAATTAACATGAAAATTACGGTCGGTATATACACAACTGATAATCGAATATTTTTGAATTCGGTTCGATTCCGGAGTACCACCGGCCCTTTCTTCGAATAATCTCGAATTATAATAGGCGTTATGTATTTGCAGAAAAAAGATGGCGCCGAAGCGCAGATGAAAAAGAAGAACCAGCCTCAAAAAGGTTCCGTGAATTCGGATCCGGTGAAAATTTTACCACCACCCGGAACTTGTAAAAGTTCTTCCATTAAGCAGCCAGACTCGACCAACTGGAGTAATTTCCAGTCGGCTGTTTCAGCGTAAGTTTTTCGTATTTTTTATTATTTATTTAAGCGGCTGCTGTCCGCGACTTTAATAGCAGCCGCTTAAATATTTTAATATTGTTTCCATTTTACCGTAAAGTATATATTTTCAGTAAAAATTTATTTCCTACATTGAATTTTCCTTCATTTTGAAATATCTTATATTATAATGTAATCATTAAAATAAACGAACTAGTAGAGTCCGCAATAGCAAATAGTCGGCCAGAATTTAAGATTTGAATAATACTCGTAGTTTTAGTAACAACAATGGAAACTTTCGCCTCGCCGCAGGATTTTTTAATAATTTTCGCGTAATTTAACTTTTTTTAAATAATCTAAAAAATCGGTTTTTTATTTGACATTTTTTTCATTTTTTTTTTTTACTTTTTAGCAGCGCATACTATATTGCGTACAAAAATCTGTAGTGTAACGTTTTTTTTTTTTACATACACTAATTCAGTATTATGACAAAGCTGTTTCCCCAAATTACCGATCGCAAATTTTTTTCATTCTTTTTTCCAGTAAACTTACAAGTGCTCTCTATTACTTTTAATTAACTATTTTTTGTGTTCCTTCTTCATTTTCAATTAACTATCTTTTGTTCCTTCTTCACCTGCATTTTTCTGTTACTTGTCTACTCCGTTGGACTTTAAATTTTTATTCTTCTTTTTGGTACTTTCTTTACCGAAATATTTATTAGAGTCGATAGAGTATCATTTTCCATTGCTTTCGCTACCGAAATTGCGTTTTTTTATTCTTTCTTCATCATTTCATTTTTCTCATAACACTTACTTATTCCATAAACTACTCATTGGATTACCCGTCGTCCGTTCCTTGCGCTTTAAACGTAAACAATTTTTATTTTATTTTTTTATTAATTAATAGATTTATATAAACAAAATTTAATAAATATTAACTTGCAGAGTTCTACCTTTTGAATATTATAAATGGAAAAGTTGCCTAACTATTTGTCTTTATTTTTCTTATGTGGCCAGTAATTTAATTAATTATTAAATATTAATTAGAAAATAAACCATATTCTACCTTTGTTTTATTCAAGAAATACTTTTTTTGTTTTTTACTACAAAGTAATTATTAAAACCAATATTGCTGTCCGGCGGTCCCCCTTTAAAATAATGCGATGAATCATAGCAAAAAAATTGCTCGAGAAATTACTCGAATTAACCGCGAATCCTACATTAAAGTCCATCCAGTAGTATTTGAGATTAACGCTAATAAATACGACAGACAGACTCATTTTCATATGTATCTATTTCTTAAAACTGCAAGGCCAAAAATCGTACATGTATATACACATACATATATATATATATATATATATATATATGTGACTCGGTCATTTTGGCCTCGCAAGGGGCTGTGCCTCTTGACCCTTCTTGCTTACATTTCTGCCTCTTTCTCTTCTATACTTTCTATAAAATGATCAAAATTTACAACGTAATTTTTACCGTCATCAACACAAAAAAATAAAATAATCACAAAAATCCTATCCTAACATTTAACACTTTCATTACATAAAATTGTGACATTTTTAAAATAATAATCACAAACATCCTATAAAATATAACAAACTTTACATAATATTGGGAATTTTTCGTCACGTAAAATTGGGACATTTTTTCTAATGAGGGGTAGCCTAAGAATTACATTGTAATTAATAACTCGGCCCATCGGGACTCGGAAGGGGGCAAGTCCCGTTCAACTCCCAGGTTTTAGGTCTTCTGTAATTCTTATAGAAGAGTAACTTTCATTGGCTACAGCGTTCGACAAAAAAAAAAATCTTTATTTATACATTTAACTTTCATTACACAAAGTTAAGAAATCTGTATTTACAAGAACGATACGATATAATTTTGGGTCAAATTTCGTGACAGGACACTTTTTCTGATAACCTCTGGCGTAAAAATGGCGTAGCCATTAATATATATCTATATATATATATATAAACTCGGCCATTTTGGCCTCGCAAGGGGCTGTGCCCCTTGACCCCTCTTGCTTACATTTCTGTCTCTTTCTCTTCTATACTTTGTATAAAATGATCAAAATTTACAACGTAATTCTTACTGGCATCAACACAAAAAAAAAATAACATAACCACAAAAGTCCTATTCTAACATTTAACTTTCATTATATAAAATTAAGACATTTTTTCGTTACATAGAATTGGGACATTTTTTCTAATGGGGGGTAGCCTAAGAATTACGTTGTAATTAATATGTGCGTGTATGTATGTATGAAAGTTGAAAAATGTGTTTGCTGTCGGGACCTACCTGTCTGGCCGCCATAATCTCAAAAACTACTGAATGGATTTTAATGGTATTTTAGCCGGTTAATTGAAGTTATTTCCTGGACAGGTTTTAGTATATGATTTATCATATTATTTTAATAGAGATGCGAACAATACTGATTTCAGTGATCACAGTGTTGTTAAAAAAAGTTTTTTAAGTTTTACTTTTTTATACGCGTTTATTTTCTACTTAGTATTGTCAAGAACTCGATGCTTTTGGCCGCTAACATTCAGTTCTTCACGGCCAGTGCAGGATCATATAAAATTATTAAATTGAGAAACTCCCGATCGATTTTATTCTGACGGTAAATGTCTTTCCAGCCTAATTTTAACTTCTTCTTAATGATCACAATGAGGGAAACGTATCATAGAGATGGAAAAGTCACCACCGATGATATGGTTACCAACCCCGCAAGCGAAGAAAAGCAACGTAACAATTTCCGGAAAAAAAACTATTATTCTAACTGAAAAAACGATTTTGACTAGTTTAAAACTATAAAAATGCTCGGATACGGTCGTTTTTCGACATAAATCCTTTTTGCGAGCGGGGACAAGAGGAACTGATAGTATCGAAGTTTAAGATAATGTTCTTTGATTAAAATCGCATCGATCTTACCGAATATGTGTAAAATTATTTTAATACGGTCAACTATATGAGCATTACCTAAAAAAATCGCCTTCACATTGCACTGGCATTACACATACAGTGTCAATTATTCTGCATGCATATCTATTCCTATTGGGCAATCCCTTAGCGCATACATTCACACTTCGGCATTAATTCTATTTCGGCTAAATTTCCGCTGCTCGAACACTTTAATTTTAATTACTTTACGTTATTCATTGCTCGAGTTTTGCGTCAGATAAATATAATGAGGAGATACTCCAATTTTTAAATACAATTATTAAAATCCCGATACTAGTTTACGTTGAAAATTTTAATTCCTCATGACGCACGTCGTAAAACCACAGAATGCAATGAAATAAATATAAAAATTTTCTGTTACATTACTGCCAAAGTGGAATCATCCCGGTATTTAATGATCAATTAAATTGCTAGCCATGAGAAAAGTAGGGACAAATGATTAACTTTTTCATTTACAGTTCTGAAGCCGACTTAAATAATTTTTTTTTTTTTTGTTCTTGATTATTTCATTTTTTATTATTTTTGATTATTTTTATATTTCCCAGTATCTATTACGATTATTTATGATGAAAAGTTCAAAAAAAAAAAACAAAAAAAAAGAACAAAACGAGCGTGCGGGTGGACAACATATTGTCTTAAATATATAATTAATTATGGGATATTACTGTGTGGCAAACCCGCATCCGGCTTATAACGGAGTTAAAGAGCGAAAACTATGTGTCAGTTGCTGATTTTGTATATTTTTTAGATGATGATTGTATGAGCACCCTTTACTTAAGCGAAACTTTTTGTTAAATCGCGACAGACACAAGTTATAGAAAGAACGGGAATTGTCAGCTGAACATGAGGACATTTTTTTTTTTTTTACGGCAATCCTAAAGAAGGAAGGAATTTACATGAATATGTTAATTAAAGTAAAGTAAAGTAAGTACCATGTATCCTTAATAAGGGGTATCATGGATTGTGAAATTAAGCTTTTCATAATGGTACTAAGCCTAATGGATCTGATGAGAATATTGGAACCAGTTCTTTTTTCTCTGCCTCCTTTACTTTCCCAGATTTCTCTGGTATAACCAATTCAATTTCAGATTGGATATATACCTGGCAGCGACTTGGATCCGAAACGAGACAAGTCTCGATAACCTATTTTGTGGTAGACTTAGAAACCAAAAAATTAAAAATTAAAAATTGTTTACATTCAAAACTTAAAGGAGCAAGCTAATAAGAATAGGTGAATGGTATAAAAAAAAAAAAAATGGAATTATCGAGAAAGAGTAAAAGCCAGAGATGCTTTTAGGGTTGAAAGTACTGCGATGGAGCTCAGTTGACTTTAATAAGTATTTCAGCGAAGAAGGGTAAGAAGTGGCGGGAAACAGTTTTATAACGTGGACATATTGTTGAATTAATCGCAAGAATTAATTGCACAAAAATGTTAAATTGCAAAAAATTATTTATAGAATCTTTATAACTTTATGCGTTGTATTGGTAAGGTCCCATAGAGAAGAAGTGTGCGGACGAAACTGCGGTAAAAGGACTACTGAACCGATGCTGTTCCTGTTTTAATCAGTGATTCCTGGGGAAGGTTTTATTGTTTATTTTTTGTGAGTCAGACGACGACGCGTGCTTATGAATGAAAATCCAAAATAAAATAACGATTTAAAAAAAAAAAATTTACTACAACATATATATGTAAATTCCAGATAAAACGAAAAAAAAAAATATATATATACACCTATATATTAATTTCTAGATACAGATTTAAACGTGTATTAATGTACGGGCGAAGTCGTAGATAAAACTCTATTAAAAGATTCTGCAGCAGAAGTTTCCACTGTTGCTGCAGTTAATATTATTCACATTCGGATCTTAAATTCTAACTATGCACTGTCGCGGGCTCTACTTAAAGTTTATTTTATTATTATCACCAAAATGCCCAAAATTAAGAAAAACATAGGTAATAAATTTTTAATGAAAATATACACTTCGCTGTATAAAAATGGAAAGAATATTAAATATTTAAGCGGGTATTAATATGCTGGCAAAGCTGTGGACATCAACTAGCATATACATATACATATATATATATATATATATATATATATAGGTGTATATATATTATAACGGCTCCGGTTATTTTTTTAAGCACTCAGGGATGATGCCAACCACGATATCTCTCGATTATGGTGGATTTATTTATTGTTAATATCATTTTCTATTATTATTACTATTATAAAATTTCCGGTTAGTTTATTTTTTAATTATGTGTTTAATAATACTCTACACCGATTTTTCCGTAACGGCTACCGCTGAAAAACATAATTATTAGACGAATAAACGATACAAATATTATCAATGAAATATAATTAATTAAATGAAATTGAACTTATCACTGGGTCGACTAAGTATTCAAGTATTCCTCCGGATACGGAGATGTATGGCACGGTGCGAAGTCAAAGTTTAATACCCGGGTCGCGAAAAAGTGATATTTTGTATTTTCAAAAACTACCATCCGGATGGTACTTTTTTACGTGAAAATAGAAAACCAAAACAGCCTTTTCTCATTGGCAATTATTTCGGTTCTAGCTAACTGTTACAACGAGAGAGGTAAGCGTTGATCTTTTCTTTGAAGATCTTGAAGTCTGCCCTGCAACTGACTGTTTCCTTTGCGTCTTTTTTATTTCGTCAATTTCTAACTTTCCTTCACCACTACCGAAATTCGACACTCTTGATTTTTTAATGGTGCACTTCTTTTTCCATCGATGAACGATGGTCCAGCTATCCCAACCGACTGCACGATCACACGAACAACATTTGCACTCTTCAACACACCGCCTTTGTTGGACATTTTTTATTTTTATTTGGAATGATGTACAATGTAACTGATGCATTACAAAATACATATTATAAATTAACGCGTGTTTGGAAAAATCCGGTTGCATTTTTTTCCGTAATTTTACACCCCATAAATTCAATTGAGGGTGCAAAAAATATAGTATATTATTATTGTATCGTATCCGGTCGAACGTTTTAGATTATATTCCTATCTTTGACCAATAGATCAGGAACCCGTTTAGTGTGTTTCTTCGTCGATATCACAAAATAGTTTATCTGCGTCGAATGTGCCAAATAGATTACACCTAAATATGTGTTCGTCATCTTGTATTAGTCCGCATTCACACTCGTCGTCGTCCGCTATTCCCCATTTCTTCAAGTTGTATTTGGTTCGTGACGTTTTGCTTCTTATTCTGTTTAAGGTTCGCCACAGGACCTAATCTAAATTGTAGCCGGTTGAAAGAGCTTCATTTATATTTGCATCATCTTTAGTTTTTGCTTTCCAGGCTTCCAGTCTTGCCGATTTAGCAGAGATTTTCAGTTCTTCAACTGTATGGAGCAAGCTATGTCTGGATTTTAGTCTCCTCTCAGTCAGTCCTTCGTAGTTATAGAGTGGATGGTGGTCGTCATTAGCTATTTTCCATCTTTCTTTCTTGGCTGCCACACTACGCCTAATATCCGGTGGTGCAATTCCACTAAGTATATGCAGCTCCCTTAGGGGCGTAGCTTTAAGACGACCGTTAGTAATTCTGCAAGCTTCATTTAGGGCAACGTCTATCTTTTTTGCATGTGCAGAGCGGCTCCAGACTGGACACGCGTATTCTCCTGCTGAATAGCAGAGTGCCAGTGATGATGTACGCAGGATGTGTGCTTTAGCTCCCCATTTAGTGTTCGTCAGTTTCCGGATAAGATTATTCCTCGCCATTATCTTCATTTTTGTTATTTCGCAGTGTCTCTTGTATGTTAATGATCTGTCTAAGACGACTCCTAGATATTTGGGATGATCAACATGTTCGAGTTGTTTACCATTCCATACGATTTGTAGCTTGCGCTTAGCTTCCCGATTCCGGAGGTGAAAGCAGCACGTTTGAGTTTTTGTTTGATTCGGCTTGAGTTGATTAGCTTTATAGTATTCGTCGAGTTCTTTAATCATTTCGTTTAGATTTTCCTCCACTGCTTCGAAGGTATTATTTTGGGCTATAAAGACAAGATCATCTACAAAAATAAAGTGTTTTGTAGTTTTCCCGAATATAAAAGAGTATAAATTCCAGATTGTTTCCCATGTTTTGTTGTTTTTTTTTTTGGTGTTTTTTTTTTATTTTTTTGTTATAAATAGCTCTGACATGGTGAAGTGGATGTTATAGGAAGGGAGGAATCGGAAATAGTCGTTGTTCTATCAAGTTTTTCTTCAAGAAAAAATCTGATGAAGATGGCATGGTAGAAAAATATTCTACAAAGATATTCACAACCTACATCGGATCAGACGTTACCAATTCATCTTTGTCTAACGATAGGAAGAGAGGGTGTGATTAGTGCCGTTTAACGATTTAATTTTGGACCACAGCTTGTTACTATAGTAGTTACGAAAATGACAGTCAAAAGTTGCTGTCAGGATTCCTGCGCTTTTGCGCCTGATGAAGGCTTTTGCAGCTCCTGCAAGGCGCTTCTTAAACTTCATTAAGTTAAAGATTGAGTCTGTCGATTTAAGTTTTCATAGCGACTGTTTTAGTTGACGTAATGCTTCTCCTATTTCTTCGGGGCACCACCATGGAACCTCTCGAAGTTTGAGAAATGGGACAGATTTAGTTATAGATGTTACCGCAGCTTTAGAGATTGCTTTTAAAAAGGTGTTAATATTGTGCGTTATTGATTCCGATGGTTTTCGCTAGGAACGTTTACCCTTGCCGAAAACATGCTCCGGTCTGCCTTATGGAATAAGAAATGCGGTTTACAGAGTGTTGGTTGGTTCACGTAGAATGCTACTGTTTTTTCAAATAAAATTGCCGAGAGTCAGAATAATTTTAAAAATATATACGACGAAAACGAATATGGCGTAAGCCCTGAAAAGGGCTATTTCAAATATTTGAACGACAAAGAAAGTAATAATGATGGAAAATAGCGTAAAGAGGAATACGAATGAAGGAACCGATAGAAAATGAGGAAAACGATACGAAAGGAGTCGAAAACGGAATATAGAGAACGAAAAAGGGGGATATGGAAACGAAAAACACGATATTACCGAAAAAACCGAATAAACACAACAACGAGGTATACTAATCGAATCGAATCAAATAGAACGTTGAATTAAAGCCGGCACAGATAACAGAGATAAGGAACGGCCGAGCGCTGTTGATCACATATCAGCTGTACGCTGCACCGGACTTAAATTTATTTTTACACAGCTAAAATGCGACGTTGCATTTTAGCCGTTAACAGTTCCCCCCCCCGGACTGAACTGTCAGGTTCAGTAACCGGAAGTGGAACAACGGACTTTTTGGTTACAGTTCCATTCGATAAAACTTCAATGGTTTGAATGTTTGATTCGGTGTTTCGATCGGACAAATAGGTTTCCTTGGAGAGGTTTCAGTACTGAAATTTCTACCGACCAACGCGTCCCTGATATTACCTAAATTATTCGGCGAGTGAAGGACACATGGAGTTGTTGGCGGCGCAGCCGAAACCGCAGTGCGATTTTGGCCAGCCGTCGCTGAAAAATGAGACGGCAGCGGCGGTGTAGGCAAAGATGAAGTCGACGACTGGTTGTTAGCCGTACCATTACTGTTCGGAGCAGCGGGGGAGAGAGATAAACGTGGCTGTTGCGGCATTTGACTTGCTGGTAATACGGATTTAGTAGTTTCCGATAAACGCTTCAAAGTCGTCGATGATGACGGAGCTGGTTGTTCAGCCGGTTTCGTCAAAACCGAGGATGTTGACGATTCACTGGTGCCAGTTAATTAAACTATCGATTCGGCTGTCTTTGTCACCAACGAAGACGACGGTTTAACTATCGAAGGAGGCGTTCTGCGATTTTTGTAAACTGAAGGCTCGTCCTTTTTACTATTTAATGTGCTTAATAAATATACTACGATCCGCGCGTTTCACATCCATAAATTGTGACTGCAACTCAGACGCGACTGTATCTAAAATTTTGCTAATTATTGTCTGAGGATGATTTTGAGGATGAGCAATTGAATATGATGAAGCAGTAATAACTTCTCCACTAGCGGAACTTGGCTGAATAGCAGGTTTAGAAGATCCAGTAACCGATGTAGCACTACTTACATTCGAACTACTCACTGATTTTTTGAAAGGCAATCTTACCATGAACTGCCCCGTCGGCAGTCTCGAATGTGTCGCTTCGAAGTGCTTCACACACTTAATTTCTTCGAGCGAGTTATCGGTCATCGGCGAATTCGCGCTGTCTATCTCCCAAAATTTTTTTAATTGAGCATCGATGCTCACGGTCGAAAAACAACAATTTTTTGCGGAGGAGCATGCTGATCTCGAGTCGGCTCGAAATTTCGAAAAAACTGGTGAAGCTCGTCCACTCAGAGTCCAACCGAACCACGTGTCACGGAGAGTTATTTCGTCAATTTTTAACCGTCCGATTTTTGACGCATTTCTCGTAATATTCCGCACCAATTAATAAATCGATTAAGCACGGAGTTATAATAGGCAGTATCGGCTAGAGGTAGGTCGGAAGAAAACGTACGGATGCGGCTTTTCAACGATAGGCAGTCTAGCCGATAGGACAACGCGGATGCCGGCACCACATTTGCGTTGACGTTCAAGCTGAAATTGGACAATCGGGATCGTAATTTTAACGCGCAACAATGCTGTGACGATATCGCGTAATCGCCGACACCTTTTATCGAAAATTCGCTGTGCGATTTTGTAGCGAGCAATTTATATTTGCGTGCGAACGCATCGGTTACAAGTGTCGCTTGTGAACAACTGTCGAATAGTACTCTCGCCAATCCGCTGACTCCGTTACATTCGAACCGAACTACCGCAGACGGGAGCAATACGGTTTTACCTTGCGATTCAGTTTTCAAACATGACAAACTGGGCGCGCTCATGCTCGGGTTCTGAACCGCGCAATTTTCCGGTGAGCTGGCGGTGGAGTTTACGTCTCTAATCGGGGAATGCGGCCTAATAGTTTCAAAATGTAATAGGGTATGATGCCTTTGCTGACAAATTTTGCACGGTTTCGCTTTACAAACGGCTACCGAATGATTTAGCCGAAAACACAAAATACAGCGACGGCTTTTTTTTTATTAATTCGAATCTTTCTAGTGGCGATTTCTTTGCGAAATTTTCGCAATCGATCAACAAGTGTTGATGGTCGCAAGCAATACAGTTTGGCTTACTCACCACATGAAAGGAGCGCTTTACGGCATCAGCTTTTGGCTGCGAATCGTATCGAAATCGGCGGGATTCGATATTATTATCCCTTTTCTCTAGAAAATTGCGTAACGAATCGAAACTCGGAAATTTTTTGTTGTCGGAAATCGATAGTTCAAAATTTTCGTATGTTTTTTCGTCTAATTTAGAAGCAACGAAATAAGAAATAATCGTACTCCAGTTGTCTGGAGTTTCGCCGCAAATTTTCAGACCTCTTAACGCTAAATCTACTTTGTCTAAAAGCCCGCGTAATTCTGCCTCTGAACTTATTTTGCGTATTGAAAATAAATCGCGAAAGTGAGTACGAATAATAGTTCTATTATTGTCGTATCTATCGACGATACGAGTCCACGCTTCGACATACGCCTCGTCCGACAACTCGATATCTCGAATTAATGCGACGGCTTCGCCAACTAACGCGTCTTTGAGATAGTATAATTTTTGTGTCGGTGGAATTGCTGATTCGTCGTGAATCAGCTTTCCGAACAAACTTTTGAAGTCTTTAAATTTTCGGAAATCGCCGTCAAATTTCGGAATTGCGATTTTTGGCAATTTTACAAACGAATGGCTTTTATATTCGGACGAGTCGTGGGGTGGCGAGTTAACGGATTTTGAGTCGATTTTAGGCATGCACACTATATGTGCTTTCGCTATTATATCAATAACTAGATCTCTTACCGCATCTTTCTCGTCGAGTAACTTTTCTTCTTCTTGCTCGCAATTTTCTTCATCCGCGTCATCCAACTGACCCAACTGACTTTCCACAGTCACGAAAAATTTATTTTTTGCTTCAACCAGTTCGGCCAGGTAAACTCGTAACTTGTTACGAACTTTGTCATCGACATTTCCCGTATATAAATTACGAATCGTTGCGACTAGCCGGTGAATGTCTCGTTTAACGACCCGAGACTTGCGCTTTAAATCGGTTTCAATCGGCATTTTAATCGTTTCGAAAGAAGAAAAGAAAAAAGGAAAAGAAAAAAAAACGAACGACACGAAAATTTAATCTAAATACGAAAACGCCGGATTTACCTTATAGCATCCGGCCCGGAGGACCAAATTGTTTTTGCAAATAAGTTGCCGATAGTCAAAATAATTTTAAAAATGTATTCGACGAAAACGAATATGGCGTAAGCCCTGAAAAGGGCTATTTCAAATATTTGAACGACAAAGAAAGTAATAATGATGGAAAATAGCGTAAAGAGGAATACGAATGAAGGAACCGATAGAAAATGAGGAAAACGATACGAAAGGAGTCGAAAACGGAATATAGAGAACGAAAAAGGGGGATATGGAAACGAAAAACACGATATTACCGAAAAAACCGAATAAACACAACAACGAGGTATACTAATCGAATCGAATCAAATAGAACGTTGAATTAAAGCCGGCACAGATAACAGAGATAAGGAACGGCCGAGCGCTGTTGATCACATATCAGCTGTACGCTGCACCGGACTTAAATTTATTTTTACACAGCTAAAATGCGACGTTGCATTTTAGCCGTTAACAACTACAGTATGGATGATTATGAAGAAATGATGCATAAGTCACGGTAAACAAATGAGTTTAGATTAGGAAAAATTGGAAGCAGATGCGAAAAATAGCAGATCAGTTATGAAGAACGTATTATACGATAAACTAAAAAGTAAATGTAGCAGTTCGGCGGAGAAATAAAAATTAGCCCACTGCTTAGGGTGAACTTTCTGATAACTATGGCGTGCCAGTTTTCCAGTTATGCGCTTGATAGGAGCGAGAAATGAGCATTAAAATCATCACCCAGCGGGATTAATGATGCATGTAGTTGAGTCGCAGTATTGACTAAAGTATGTCTGACCTTGTAAGGAGTTGGGAACTGGATAGCAATTACACACCAGTATAATGAAAGAAGACGACATTTGGGGAAGATGGGGGGGGGGGGACTGATACTGCAACTATTTGTAGAGGCAAAGTTAGGATTTTATCTGGATTACCAGTATAGAGATGCGTGAACTACACTTCCATTAAGCCTAGATGCGTGATTGTTATCGAATTTAAAAAAGGAATAGTTTTGTACAGCCAAGCTGTTCCGTGGCCTCAGATGCATGTTCTGTGCACATAGTACTGCAAAGAAATGAGGGAAAATAAGTGTTGTTCTAATCAAAATTAGCTACTAACAAGAAACCGTGCATACTCCATTGCAGGATATCGTTTGGTATTTTCTAAATTTCGCATCATTCGGCATGACCTGAAAAAGGGAAATTACTGAGGCTAGTTTCAGTCCTAGAACATTTTCGGGGTAAGCTTTAATGATGTAGTTTAAGAGATTGTGAGCGATACGTTTAGTCGTATGATTTTTTATGTAGGTTTTTTTTTTTTTTAGTCTGGCGCCCGTAATTACCATTTACGGTAATGGAAGATCCTCCGTTAATAAAAAATTGTCTGTGATATTTTTTAACTTTAGAAAATAAATATCCGGTTGTTACCTGAAGCCTGTAATTATATTTTTCGGACCCAAAAAATAAAGCAGAAAAAGTACCAGAAATAAAGGAGATTAAAATCGAGGTAAAAATAAATAAAACAATAAACGGGAATAAGTAAGCGGCACAATTAACACACTCGGTAATGAACGATTATTGAACGGTCATTTTAAATGTTTCGCTGCGACAATTAGAAATGTCACAGAAAGGAAGACGAAGGAGCCTATCTTCACTATGATCTTAGTGATAAACGAGAAAACAACCGGTAATTAAATTAAAATCTTACACAAATGATACTAAACATTTTATAATGTACAAATGTATCATTAACCGAGTCACTAAACCGTTATTTCTTGCTAATCGTCACCGTCTTCTTGTCCTTGCGTTGAAACACGCCGCTCTTCATTTTTCGCTCCGGTTCAATGTAATATTAAAAAATGAAAAATTTTTCCTAAAGACAACTTTTTTTTACAATATAATCTTTTTTTTTAGTCAGTTTTTGCGGGTTTGCGATCACAGACTGCGTCAAAATTGGTTATTGCTGAGATTAATTCGGGCGTCTTTCAAAATACTGAATTTTACGAAAGAAAAAAAAAACAACTCAATGTAAAAAAAAAATCTTTAACTTTATTATTTTAGTTACATCGAGCTTTTACGGAAAATTCAAAAATTTAATTGATAATACGTTGATCGACATAAGTTAAATTCGAGTTTTTGAAGCTGGTTTCGTATAAAATATTCAAAAAGTTTTGCAGTATCAATTAATTTTATAGTGCATTTATTCCTAAATTCTGTTTAATTCTATTCATATACTACTAATCTATATTTAACATATCTCAGTTAAACAATTTCCATTGTTGTACAAAGCTATCCTCCACCACATCGAAGCTCCTGCATCAATATAATTCTCATGCATCGCTTTTTCCGCTGTCATATTTCTTTTTGTAGCTCTAATTCACGATGAATACAAATAGAATTTTAATTTTTTACATCGTGGTTTTCGTTAGATTTGGTAACCTAGTCGGTTGTGTTTCCCTTTTTCCCCTCTAATTAACATCCGGTTTGCTCAGTTTTATTTTAGTACCTTTCTCGTAATTAATTTAACGTAACGTATTAAACTAGATCAACCAGGTTATCTTATATACTGAAATAGCAATTACTCTTTCTAATATTTACATTTTAATGAACACTATTTCCGGTAGATTAAGTAATCATAAAATAATCGCCATAAATATATATTAATGAATATAAAATAAATTATAATTCTCTCGAAAAAAAAAAAAAAAAAAAAACTAAATGTTTCAGAAACATGACGAGCTTTATTCCGGAAAATTTAAGTGTTTTTTTTTTCTGTTAATGTGAATTATAATTTATTTTTTATTCATTAAAATATATTTTTTCCCCCGGTATGGTTAAAATACATTATTGTATGCGTTTTCGAAATTGTTTTTTTTTTATAAGTCAGATAATATAAAAAGGTAGAGTTTACATTTTTGATTTTAACGGGGCTAAGAGTAAATGCGGATGATCCCAAATGATAGAATAATATTAGAGGTGCGCTTGGGTAAGTGTACTCGTATAATATTTTTAATGGTAATAGAACATGAAACTGTCCATAATAATGAAATACTTTAATTAATTATTTTATCGCATTATTAAACTTCCATTGGTATATTTCATGCATTTCATAACATATTTTACAGAAATGAATCTGCAACCCCGGCTTCCACCACAAGTACCAGCGGGACGGTAAATCCAAAATGGATTCAGTTTTAAGGGTAAAGTTCGTAACTATTATATGTTATATTGTTCATTGTAAGATTAAAAAAAAAGAAAGTATGTTGATGAATGAATGAAATCGTTTCTCGGTGATTTTATTCAAACATTATAGTGTGCTCTAATCATTTGTTTCAATAATTTGCAAATAGGCAAATGGTGAGTTATGTTTCAGTGTGCAATATAGATAAATCATTTTAAATCTATTGCTATGAAATATACGGCGTTCCAACCTTCTTTTATAGCTGTATTCATTAAACATTATCATACTATTTTCAAAACAGAAAAGTTCATAATTTCTATCTTATTTTATATGTTTAGGAACATACGTTATTATCATTGTTATTGTATTACAGCTAATTTTAATTTAGTTGAAATGTTTACCACTACATTTGCTACTCGTATTCGATTAATCTTTTCCAGTTTTGTTATTTATTTATTTTATTTTTTTTTGTTACATTTTTGCAATATTGCTTATTTATATTTTTACTGTCCTTTCTAAAAGCTACTGATGATCTTTTTCAAACATTATGTATGCTAAAATATAATAGTTCGTATACGTTAATATATAAACACGAATTAATACGTGTGTTGAATATAAAAGTTATTCGGTTTCTTCACATGCGTACTTGCATCTTAAAAGTTTATTTATGCGAGTGTAAATTGACTACTATTGTCAGCAAACATTCCTCGCACTTTTATTAAATATCAGGCTGTTTGCCGTTAATAATAATTATTATTATTATTTGTTAATTATTAAATGTCGGCAAAAATAAATATATTTATAGTTACGAATTATATTTTTGTTAGAATCACATTTACATTGAAAATTATTTAGGTCGGATAAAAAAATTGTAATTTTTTGATAAGAGTCCATTAAAGTTAGTTTAAAATATTTACAAATTATTTCAACAGATTAGTAATAAAATTTGGTTCTATAAATTTTCTATTTCTACCAATACTAGCTTGTAGATTCGTGCTTATTAATTATCCACTTATGTTACCTAAATAAGTCAATTCTATATAGTTGTACTTAGTTTAATATGTACGTAATGTACGTGCGGGTGTATTGAAATTATGCTTTATTGCACTACAGTCGTTTAATCAGATTATGTATTCTTGGTTTATTTAGTTTGCTATCTTTGCAGTGTTCAGAAGTTCATGGTTAAGCAAAGATATGTGTATGAGTATTTACATTTATAAATTGTAGACTCTTCGTTGTATTTGATTTTTTTTTCGCTACCCTTTATTGAGAAATACACTTTTATATTTTAGGGTGGTAATATGATTCTACTAATGTAATAGTATTTACTTAATTTTGAATGAAACATTACGAATATAAGTTTATTTTACATTATATTAAGTTTGTACATATCAGTGTTATGTTTTGAAATACCACGCTTTTATCTTTTATTTTCTCGTTGGTTTTATGCGGCACTTTAAAAAATTTGTTACAGTAGGAATGTTTTCAGAATTAAAATTCACTCTGAAAGTGTGTAAAAACCAAAAATCTTTCTATGTACAATAAAGCTCTTTTATGTAAACTGTTAAATGAAACTAATTTTTATTTGGTCTTAGTAACTTCCGATGTAATCAGTATGTAAATAATTCGTACGTTACTATGGAAAAGAAATATCAGTTCAAACTTCGGAAACACAGTAGTAGAATAAATTAACTTCTCCCCAATCACCATGCCTGATTTAGAACAAGAAAATCGAAAAATAAATATTCTCTTTAATTTTGTATAAAATAAAAATTGATTAAAATGATCAATACAAATTCAAAGTATGCAGAAAAAATATTATCGTTAAAAAATTGATATAACCAGAGAGATGTTATAGTAAAAATAAAATTGACAAATTATATTTCAGCTTTTTATGTCTCCATAAGCTTTACATAAGTGTAAAAAAAAAAAATGCAAACGAAAGTTATATCATAGATAAAAACGAAAAGTAATTGGGAAATAGTTTGCGAAAATTAATTTCATTCTTATTCTTTTTTCTTTCGTATCCCCATAATAAACTGCTATTACAAATGGCAAAATAATACAGAGACCTCTTTTGTATACTTCATTGAGCCCATTCTTGTCGTCAAAACTTTTTAGATACCTGGCGAATTGCAAGATTCATATACAAAATTAATTCGTGTTTAGTTAAATGTTCTCAAAACACACACAAAACCTTATGAAAAAAAGAAAGAAAATATCTTTTATTATTAGCTAACTGAATTGCAAAATATTGAAATCTTAAAGTGACAGCGAAAATATTTATTTTTTTTTATTTTTATTAATATTGTAGTGTTACTAGTTTTTCATATATTTTTATTGTTATTGTTATTATTATTATTATTATTTATCATGATCATGAGCGATACATTTTATATATTTTTGTAACGTCTTTAATATTTCGGTAATGAACAATGGAAAACTTGCATTAAAAAATCTTGTTCTTTTTAGCTTTTTTATCGATTAAATACTAAAAATTTCACTTCTACAGATTAAAAAAAAGAAAAATAATTAATGATTTTTTAATTAGATAAATTATTATTCAAGCGTTATTTAAAAAAAAAAAAAGTAGAATTTAAGCGATAATTTATGAGTGAAGTTAAAGTTGATTATATATTGAATAAATATATGAAATGTTTTTTTTTTTTTGTAATATCATATTTACAATCCATTCTGAAATAATGACTATGTCAGTAAAAACTACTCCAATAAAATTGTGATAGATTTCAAAAAATATAACTAATGAAATCGTTATCTAGAATTTCATGCGCCCTAGAGCGCTGCTGTTGCAGTGTGGCCATAGTGTTGGGTGTAAATTCTACTCATTTCCTTTTAACAGGATGGTAGGCGCTGTTTTCGCAGTCGTCGCCATAATTATTATTAATTTTTCTTAATTAAGAACTATAAACTTTGCTTTATAGTGGCGGAGAAAGTCATTGAACTTTCGGATAACTGTTTACTACGGCACGCTATGTGTTTCATATAGCTGTGGTACTTGATGGGTCTAACTGCTTTGTAAACATCTCGTGTTTCTTCTTCTTAATTATTTGTAGGCTGATTCCTTTGTCCGTTTGTACTGTGGCTCTGTAATTGCAGCTGTGGCCATGGTATGGGGCAGCTTACTCCTTTTGCACTGGCAATGTCATTCCTTTTCTTTTCAGGATGCATAAGTTTGACATTTTTCGACGTTGATTGTCATTGTTTCTCCATCCTTGGTATAGAGTTGTCAGATTCCATTCCTTGTTACTCCTAATTGCTGCTATGTACACGTGTTGATGGGTAATTGTCTATTATTGGCAAGCCCAGGGAAAGACCTAAACAAGAAAAAAAAAAAAATGATTAATATATTTTTTTTTTGTTTCAACAAATTAATGTTACCAGCAAATTAATAAAAATAATCGAAGTGATCGTTTTAAAATATTTTCAACCTCCAATAAAAATTATTCGCCACATTATCAATGTAAATTTAATTTTGACAAGTAATATTTACATAATAAAAACGGAACAATATCTGACCTAATTGAAGTAACAAATGTTGCATAAATTTTGGATGTTCAGATTTTGTAGCAGTCTTCATTCGGCACCTTAATAAAGAATTCGAAGAAATTAAGAATATATGATGTTTTTATGAATAAAACATATTGTATTGTTAAAGAAACAGTGCAGTATATGATTGCAAATATGTAATTAAATTTGAAAATAAAAAAAAAATAACATATTTATTTCGAAATGATTAAAATTAAATTATTTTTCCAACATTACAAATGCGTTAAGTTACTACAATAAATTTCCTATACGGTCCACTCTGAAAACGGATCTGTCTATCTAGTTAAAAACTGAGAAGTTTATTTTCTGTATTGTTTGCATTAAAATTTATGGACACAGTATTAAAACCACTGACGGACTGGCTAAGCGGGCAACCTGGCATTTTCCCGGTGCGCCTAAGCATTTAATTTATCTTTTGCGCCCTAATTTTCTCAAAAATTTTATCACCGCCTCCGCCCCTTTGCTTTGAAGCACCCTTTTACTTCTGAATTTTCCCGGTGCGCTCTAAAAAGCCAGTTCTTGAGTGATTAAAACGTTGGATATTTTCTCTTCTGTTTTTTTTTTTTTTTAATGTTTCTTATGAACGGCGGGTCGCAAATAATTGAATTCTATGAAGAGGGGAAGGGGTTTTTGAATATTAGATTCTACTAAACTTTTTCATTATTACCGTAAACAGCATGATTACATTAAAATTTTAAGAGTGATTGAGCACATTACTGAATTACAACAATTATTATGGAGATTGCATTTTTAAAATACATAATTGTACGATTTTCTTTCTGTATAGACGTATTTATATTTTTTTATTACTTGCAGTATGTAGAGTGATCTACTATACATTTTGTAACTATAACTCTTGTTTTTCACGAAGTTCTAATGATTTTTGAAATTTCAACTTCATACCTGGCTACGCCTATTGGGGTTAACTAACATCACATCGCATAGATAGCAATCGAAAGAATGTCTATTTACACTTATGGCCAAATCTTAATGCTGTTTTTTAATAATTTGTCATTAAATTTAGAGTAGATGAAATTATTAATAAAATTCTCAGATATTAAATTATGAAGCATGGCTTCATACATGTTTTGTATAAAAAATATATATATTTTTTTTTTTTTTATTTGGCCGCTTTAAATGCTTGTTCAGTATTTTTCATTGTCAGTACTATTATTTTCAGCAAAGCATTTTCTACCAATAATTCTGTAGGAGTAACATTTTCTGACTAGGCACTGTTAATTGTAAATGTTAATACTGCTGTCGTTGTGTATAAACTTTTCCTTTTTTACATCGTCGTTCGTTTTAGAGATAAAACCCATTAAGTAATATTTAATGTTTACTTCTTAACAATGATATATATGGCCTCGCAAGGAAACAAGCCCCCGTGAACCCCAATTTTTTTTCTTTTAAACTGTTTTTGGAAGAATCATTTTCAATTAACTACGTCATTCTTAACCGTCTTGTACAAAAGAATCTTTATTGTTCAATCACATTTTACATGTATCTATACAATATTGTACTTGAACGGTTTACGTGTAAGTTGCAAACAATTTAAATATTCTTCGTTCTTTGCGCAATTTCATAACCAAGTTTAAATAAATCAAAAATTCAGCCAGTCCATTTGACTGGGCCGTTGTTTATTTTATATATGCTACAATGGACATTGTAATGGGACATTTTTTGTGGTGTACTCCGGGCTAAGGATGACACAGTAATTAATATATATATATATATATATTAATTACAACGCAATTCTTAGGCTACCCTCCATTAGAAAAAATGTCCCAATTTTATGTAACGTTTGTTATATTTTATAGAATTTTTGTAATTATGTTATTATATTCATACGGACCGATTTAGAATTACGGTGTAAATGTTGATCATTTTATACAAAGTATAGAAGAGAAGGAGACAGAAATGTAAGCAAGAGGGGTCAAGGGGCACAGCCCCTTGCGAGGCCAAAATGGCCAAGTTTATATATATATATATATATATATATATATATATATATACATACATATATACTCTGTCAGGACAATCTAATGTAATATTAACATTTTTAATGTTAATTTAAATTTTATAGTAAGTTTGATATCAATTTTTAATTAATGAAATTTTATATTTTCCGCTCTATTACCAGTTGTTTTAGATCGTACATAATTTTTATTTTTGTTTTTAGACCATTTTCTTGATAAAACAGGAACAGTATGGTTTAATTCATTTTTTTAAAACGTAAATACATAATTTTACATATAATTTATCGATAGTTGTAATTAATTTTAACACCTTTTTGGCGTTAGATTTCGTCTGTTCTTTTGTTTTCTAATACGTTATTATATTAGACAATTGCGTATACAGAAAAATATTAATGTCAGTCATTGTACATATATAATGTAAAAAGTACCGTTAGGATTTGAATTCCTACAAATTAGAGTAATTATTCCTTCTTGCAGTTCACTGAATTCGAGGACGTCGTCTTTATACCCGTATTTCAAAGATACCAGTATGTTTGTTGTCAGATGATTTTATGGTTTGTTTCTAATCTATATTATAAATATTAAAAATATTGAACGATATGCCAAATCTTTACATATTATTTTATTGCATTGTAACTTTTGAAATTGGCTCCTTGACTCTATATGTTTACCCACACACGACACACATGTACGATGTGTGTATATATATATATATATATATATATAATTTGTTTGTAAAAAATTTTATATATTATAATTAATATGATGTGAATTAAGAAAAATTATATTTGAAAAAAAAGTCGTACAATTGCTATTTATCGCCGTTTGTTGTTTAAGTGATTTATGTTCCTATTTATATTGTCATAGTACACTAGTAGACATACATTTAATTACTAAATTTACGAAAAATTTACATACTTTACTAATAGTATTTTCCTTATAAAAAAAAAAAAAATAAAATATATAAGTTATTTACGATTTAATCAAACTAAAAATTCGATTTAATGTTAAATAAAATAAATAAAATTATGTGCTTAATACTTTAAATAAAATTTTACATCTGTTATTTTTGTATTTTCTTGTATGAACGTTAATGTTGCTCACGATAAATACAATTTAAAATTTTCGAAATTCTAATTAATCTCTTTGTGAACTGAGAATTCTATTTGTACACTACAGATTAATTCGGTTTATAAAGTTTGCTGGTATATTTACAATCATTTTTGAAAAATGTTATCGATTTATTGTGAATTTTTTAATTGGTACAGTTACCGAGCTTTGAGTTAAACATTTTTTTTTACGTATATTTTAAATTTTAAATTTTTTAACGTTTATTTTATTATTATTATTATTATTATTAATTTTTTTTATAACTTACTTAAACGTAAATGCAAGTAGACCTCAAGCTATATATGGTTAGCAATTCGGTTAAGTTTAAACCTAACAGAACTGTATCCGAAGTCGGCTTTATAGGGGTACAGTCGACTCGGTTCCATTCATGTTAAATGTTGGGTTAATCTGCACTCTATTCTAATGTCAGAGTCGAGTGAATATTTAGTTTTTGATTATTACTTTCTACTAGTTTAAGGGGAATTAAGGCACTAAAAGAACCTTAATGTTTTGAAAATAACATTAGTAAATTATTATGGGCGGACAAAGTTTTTAAAATTGGACGCGCCGTAATTTAAGATCACCGGAAATAATAAAACGGCAAAGGATAATTCATAAAATTAGAATTCCTTCAGAAATGTATGTGATGTTGTGTCGAAAAATATAACACATTAGTAACCCCCCGCACATTAACAGTCATTTTTTAATTATTTACATTTTTAATGTATCTGATGGGGTTATGAGTATAAAACATCTAATAATAATTATAAACTTTGTTGCAGTTTTTTCGAACCATTTCAGAGATTGCAATTTCTGAAGAACGCCGTGACGAAATAATTCGTTGAAAATGGCTAGCGGAACTTAGGACATTAATATAGTTATGTGTTCGCTGAGAATTTGTTAGGAAAATAATAACGAGTTGACTATTTGTTGACAAAGGCTATTATAGTATTGACTAGAGAATTATTCTTGCATGAAATTGACTGGAATCGGTCCGCATGAAATTATAAAATTTTGTAGATTCATGGAATTTCTCTGGCTGATCGTTTATTTATTTTTTTATGATAAGGTTGTTGTTCAAAACAGCATTGTCATTACAGTAGACGCTTTATTTACACCGAAAAATAAGCAACAGATGGAATTGCAACGTCAGATGATGGCACAATTTGTCTTGGTTACTGTTGTCGTTGGTACCTGGCAAAGTTGCCGGTTACTTGGAAGAGAATATACGGTAAAAATTTAAGGCTGAAAAACCCCACTTCACAATGGCCCGACTACTGAAGGAAACTTATGGTGTCTGCGGCGTAAAGCAAATACTGTGTGTAATTGCAAACAGAAGTAACTCTTTGTAACGAAGTTTACGAAGCGACAAACTAGAACGCGAACATCTAATATTATTGATAATCTTTTCGTTCGTTGTATCGGCGACTTTGGCGAATTTCATATCAATAGTACGACGACAGTGCCAAATTAATCATCATCTAGTGGCAAAGTAGTATTAGATATTACAAAAAGTTTTTCTGCTTGTATTTATTATAATGACTTTTCTGCAATTATGTACGAAATGGATATTGCGGCTATAATAATAATTTGCTCGAAACCATTACAATCCATGCCTGCAGGAGGAGGACATTCGCTGTCTGCAGCTACAAAAGAAGTACGAATCAGCTCGAGAATGTTTAGAAAAAAAGACAGAGGAGTACTATATCAATCTGGAAGACCAGATATATGATGCGAGAATTGCAGTTTAATTAGAAGCACGTAAAAATAATCTACGATTTTATGATAAACTTCTGTTTTTTTCTGAACGGAACCGAACTCGAACAAATCTTTACCGATCTACTTAAAAATTTAACTATACGTTCAAAACCAGACTCCTGCAGAAGTACGTAGGAATTTCTCGTTATATTTTCTTTCGCAGACTGTTAAAGAGCTTCGCTTAGCAACTGTCGAGAGAAGGCTCCTACTTCGATTACACCCTGCAGCATTGTTAATCTCTCAAATGTACATTATTATAAAGGAGTATTCCCTTAAACTGTATCTTAAAGATAACAAACGAGAATTTTTAAATATTTGTACAGTTTTTTTTTTTTTTTTGATTATTTCTAATACTATTTGATTAATAGTGAAATAATTTTCAATTTTTAAATAAAACAAAGAAGAAGAAAAAAATGAAAACATCAAATAGTTGGTCACTAACCTTAATTTCATTGGGAAATGCATTATCCCACAACCATCTTTTCATCTCTTCTTCTATGTCTTCTACTGCCGTCTTTACACTGCGCCCTTTTATTCCTTCCTCAGTCGGCCTCGTCTTATATAATAGCCCAACAATTCCTCTTACTTCCTCCTTTCGTTATTTAGGTGTTTTTCTGGATAATCGACTTCCCTTCCGTGTCCATATCAACAACCGTCTATACGTGTCCTCCATTAAAAGGCTCAACCTCATTAAATCCCTTTCGCACACTGCCTGGAGAGGTGATCCTATGATCCTGCTTATGTTTTACAAATCTTTTATTCGTTCTGTTCTTGATTACTGTTCCTGTATTTATGGTAATTCTTCTAGATCCCTTCTGTCTAAGCCCTTGGAGCCCGAAAGTCTCTTCCTATCCCAGTTCTGCACGCTGAGTGTCACATTCTTCCCCTTTTCCTTCGACGTTCCTTTTTGGGTTATCGTTTCCTCATAAAACGGTTGCCGATTTCCTCATGCTCTCTTATTCCTTCTTATTCCTTCATCTTGTGTACCTGGCGTTATTCTGCTAACAAAACTCCTATTCTATCTCTTATCACTGGCCGTCTTATCCAGTTTTCTCCGTATATCTACACTCATGCTAAACTCCCTTATTTCTCCTTCAATTTTTCCTCTCTGCTTCATCCTATTAATAGCTTTTATTCACCTGTTCCTCCTAAACCTTTTCTTCATCACGTTGTTAGATCAAAATTTCGACAGAATCTTAGCTCTTTTTTTTCTCCAACCATTTTTCGATCTTCACTGATGGCTCCAAGGGACCACCCAGTGGTGTTGATGCAACTTTCTTCTGTCCTTCTCTCAATTACTTCGAGTCCTTTAAACACTTCCCTCCTTTTGTTCAATCTTTTATGCTGTGAGTCTTCTGCTATTCTGCGTGCCCTTCTTTTTATCAAAACTTCACCGGCTTCTCGCAATCTCCTTATCCTGTTGGATGCTCAAAGCGTGCTGCAGGCTATCACATCTCCTCTCCCTTCTCACTCAATCGACTATGTCATTCTTCTTATCCGTTCCTTGATTCATGATCTTTTCCTTTCCCACTTAATCCAAACGGATTTCCTTTGGATTCCTGGTCATGCCGGAATCGAGGGAAATGAGTTGGTTGACTCATTCGCTCGATTATCTTCCTCTTCTGGTAGGTTTCTTCCTGCTTTCTGAGCTTGTAATATTACCCTTCTGTCTGCAGCTGCTCATTTCAGACTGTGGTTTTGATTCCTACGTCTCCTTATTCTCCAACCTGAACTCTATTTTCTTGTCTATTCAACCTTCTCTTCCACGCTTCCCCTGGTTTATTAATTTTCCTTCTATGCGCCGTTCCAACCTCTGCGATTTGCCACTTGCGTTTTATGGTTTGCTTCTTTTCTCATTGTTCCGTTATTCTCTCGTGCATTCTCCTTATTGTCTATTGCACCTTCCCAGCAATGTATTTGTGATCCTGAGCATATAATGTTCAGTTGTTCGTCACTTTCAAACTGAACAATCTTCTTTTTATTCCTTCCTCTCACAAACCGGTATACCCGCTCCATACTGTGCTTCATTCATTCTCTCTCCTTTTCTTCTCCTTCGGTTATTTTAGCTCTTGATTCCTTTCTTCTGCCGGCTATCTTTGATCGTGTAAGGATCTGATCTCTCTTTCCCCTCTGTTCCACTGTTCTTAGGCCAATGTCCATGTTGACGAACCTATTAAAAGAAAATAAAACTTTTTATCAATAGAGAGATTATTATATGATTTTTTTCATAAATGTGATATTTTCCTAAAAACTGAAATAAATCGGAAAAATGTTAAATTCTATACCTGCTCTTTGAATTTTTATTGCAAGTCAAAAATTGCATGAGCTACGTTTCCGCCCGCATATCTTTCCAAAAAGGAGGCTGTCAACGGAGGAGCTGTATGGATCTTTGCGCGAAAAAATTATTCCTTATATTTCATTTATAGTTAGAAGCCCGCGTAAAAAAAAAAAAAAAGAAAGTAAATTGTCTGTAATGTTAACTGTTTATAGTACTTTTTTTTCTTAGGTGCATATTAAAATTATCGACAGTAGAAAGAGAAAAGAAAAAAATCAGCTTATCAATTGAAAACATAACGATTTCATAATTCATATTCCCGAAGGTGAAATGTTTTTTTTCCCAAGCTAATATTTCGTATGGATCTTCTTCTCACATGGAGAATCAAGTAGTTTTTGTATGTGGTTCACGAGGACATAATTCGTACTGTATGATGACTCGAGAGAACTTGACGTGAACAACAAATACTGTTTTTTTGGTAAATGACTGCGGTCGAACGTTGCTTAAAAAGTTATGAAACGAAATTACGTAATTGTGAAAAACGAAGAATGTTAATTTCAAAAAAAAAAAAATCGCCAGGTAGTCGCAAAACCTGTTTAAAAATTATTTCAGCGAAAAATCGTAGATGCTTTTCACGTAATGTACAGAGGATACTTCGTAGTACGGTTGACAATACATTCGACTAATTTAAAGGATGCTACTTTAATGCTGCTTTCAGTGTCCTATTATATCGTCGTTAAAGAACATTATTTTCCTGCAGATAGTCGATCTTTGTTAAAACACGTTTTGATTCCAAAAGATTGCACAGCTGTTTATTTTGTTCAGAATTATCCTCTCGGGCCCTCTTTGGGTATTCCGTATTTACTTATTCATTCTGTTATGGAAAACCTGTCCAACTGTTTCAGTAGTAATATCCTTTATTTGAATGGCTTAGACACGCCTTAGGCAGGGGTCGCGCATTGTAGTAAATAGAAACTGTTTACCTGCAATAGGGGTCCAGAGTTTTACCGAGATGCATTTTGTTAAATTTGTTTTTGTGGACGAAACACTCGAACAGTGCAAACATGCAACGTGCTACTTTATTTCATTGGTAGCTATTTTTAGCCCATAACACGCAATATGCTTTGTCGTGCTTGGCCACATAAACCTGGATTTAATGGTCGAACATTTTCTCTAGCTGCTAGATATGCTAAGCCATAAAACTTGGAGACAGATTTGTTAATACCGTCGGGGAATTATTGGCCGTGATTTCTCTGGTATTTTTATCTCCGAACGACAAAGTAGTAGTTGGATTACTTCACAATCTTTATGTTCTTTCTTTTCGAATTTTGATAATTCCCTTGTTATTTAGTTAAAATTTATCTATAATTACTGGAAAAACGGTAGCACACTAATCTAGTTAATTCTGCTGACATCAGCAACAATATTTGACTCCGCAGAAACATGTTAGATATCTGTGGTAAATTCAGAAATAAATTTGGAAACGATGTTTTGTAATCTTTTTGCAATCTTTCTGAAAATAAAAAACGATGGCTGTCGATCAGCAACTATAGCAATGCTCTCATATAAATGTGTATATATAGTTAAATTAAGTAAAAGGCTTTAAATACCTGGGAAGTCTGATTAGTAGTGATGGCAATCTAGATGAGGAAATTATGTACAGAATAAGAAATGCGATGATAGCGCACAGCAAACTTTCCTAACGAGTCTTCAACAACAAAAACCTAACAACAACTACTAAAATAGCTGTGTATAAGACTGTAATCTTACCAACGATGTTATCCGGTGCAGAGACCTGGCCGATAAGAATGAAGCAACTAAAAAAACTAGAGGTCTGTCATTTACGCTTCTTGAGACAAATTCTTCGTGTAAATTGGAAAGATTTCGTATCCAATGAAAGGATACTGCAAATGGGCCGGTTGCTATTCAATTGGACAACAATTAGCCAAGGCTCGACTAAGATGGATTGGTCATGTTATACGAATGGGAAATGAACGATTCCCGAAACGTATGTTATATGGAGTGTTAAACGATGGCAAAATACAATGTGGTCGCTCGAAACTGCGTTACAAAGATGTGTGATAACCGATACAATCAAAAACTGGAATAAATCCAAAAAAAAAATACTTCATGGGAAACGGTGGCTCAAAACAGAAAAGAATAGAAAATATTTTCAGATGACATTGCGGACCACCACGCATGCTTTAAAACTAAAAAAAAAAGAAGAAACACCCAGATGGTTCCCTGACCACCGCCGGGAGGACAGAAATTCGTTGTTCGCTTTGCGATTTCAGCACAAACTTTCAAATTGGTCTGATCTCGCATATACGACACAAACATTAATTGTAACATGTGGAATAATGTTGGAAAATTAGAAATGGCACTCATACTCGTGTTTTCGAGTGAGCTAGAAGAAGATATATATATATATATATATATAGCCAGAAGAAGTTACCTGTTACAATGGAGCGCTTAATTATTGTAATTTCATTTCTGGCAAAAAAAAAATAAATAAAAAATAAATCCGGAGACATTAATCTCCAGTTAACTGTTCCAATACACGGCCGATAGTTCAATTGTTGGTTTCTGTTGTAAATGCGAATTTCGATCCTAATGTTGGAAATGTTAAATATACAGTGCATCGGCAACTATATCCTTAGCTTTCTGGAATTTTCCAATAAATCGTCATTCTATTTAATTACAGTCATTCATTTTAGAAGGATGTCCATTAGTAAGTTATTTTATTCAAATTGATCACTAGCAGCATTTTCATGAAGGGGATGGTAAAAATTTAAACCCAAGAAAACATCGGTTTATGTTAAATGGCGTTTTCCAACCCTTTAATTACTTTCCTTTTTTCTTCAGATAATTTACTAAAAATTTCACCTCACTGCTAGAGCAAATTGTGACTTATTCATACTATCAGGTAACACGAATATGAACGAGTTGCTGAAAAATTTCATCGAGGTATTTCAAATGCCTTCCTCGGAATATTTTATTGAAGTATTAAAACTATGAATGTTATTAAATTTATGCGGCGCAGGATATCAGTTGCAGAGTTTAAAAGACGATACTCGGCAATAATACAGAGTTTTCCGTTAGTTTTTTTGCGAATGAACAATGGTAGTCAAGCTGTAAGTAGATTTAAACATGCGACATATTCCGAACTGCTCACTTCTTTCGCTTCTTGTTTTTAATTACTGTGCAACTGATCGTAACGGTCGCATCTTCTGATTCACAGGTGGCCATTTTTTTAATAAGACATCGCTGATGGTTTTCTAATGGTAGATCAGTGTATTAGGTATTTTTATAAACCGTACAATGCTAGAACCCAGATGATTGGCCGCTACCAATGAGAGTAGAACCATTTTATAGGCGCCGTAAACTGAAGTAATTTGTAATATCATATTTTAGGGAAATTAAATTATTACTACGGTGATTGGTGGTAACATTACACATATTTTAAACGATCCCAAGATTAAATTAAACGGTGCGATTGTCAAATGTTATTTCTATCCTATTCGCGGCAAATAACCAGCGGTGATTCTATTTTTTGGAAAAGCAAACGATTTTGCCAGCACTGAGATGCCGCAACACTAATGCCAATTAGTTAGTCACATTTGTTTTGTCGTTTATTTTTCTAAATAAGCGCGCTGAAACAACGATATTGCCCAAGAGGGGAACAGTTCCCTCGCTATCGCGGCCGCTCTATGCCGTTTTCCGCTGAATAATTTATATATTAAGACATTTGAACGGGACAAATTGAATTTTTTTGCCTCAGTTCTGAAAGAATAATGAAACCAATGAAGTTGATGATTTGTCGATGAGGAATAAGAGAGTTTTTCCGATTCCTACTGTAAGAACGAGTGTGGTCTGTTTTATTTTGTGTAGTAATTGTAGTGAGAAATTAATTTATCGCCGAAATTAACTATGGAATTAATTTCGTGATATTGGTACGTTTGAGGCATCGCATTTAGTAAGCCTTCTCCTCTCATAGCCGGCAGCAATTCATTTCTACTGCTCATGCAACCGTCTCATAAAGTAAATCAATCCTTGAAATTAAACAAGGTCAGTCAAGCACATTTCATGCGCTGAGGAGATTCCGTATGTTACGTTGAAGACAATTATAATTTACATTTACATAATACTAAATTCAAAACAAAGATATTCTCAATTTTAAATAGGTGTAATATCGTATATATTTTTCACCCAGCATTCCATTGAATGTGTATTTTTATATACTTAAAAATGTTTTTGTAACTTCTATTGTTCTTTTTCGAAATTTTTTAAAACCTATTATTGCTTCGTTAATGATTTTACAGCCTCCAAATTTGATTATTTTATTATAATATAGTATAATGAAAAACATATTATACCGGAACTGTGATTTGATGAGTTTGATTTCTTTTAATAACAAAATTGAAAAAATTCATATAAACAAACAACAAATGTGTTCACTACATATAATCAAAATCGCAGATAATAAAAGAAACTTTAGAAAATATCGCCAAACAAAACTTGCTAAATACGAATGATAAAGTGACGAATATGTATTAGAACTAAATTAAGTTCAGTCATGTTACGTTTTAAGTGATGGACTAGTTTATAACATTTTAAATGTGGCTGACTTCACATTAAATTGAAAAAAAGAACACGATAAAGAACTTGACCGATCAGTAATATTAGTCATCTTCATCTGTTTTTTACTATTTATTTACATCAGCCGATTATCACAATCATTCATGTCTTTGTGCATTTACATTTGCATTCTTGTTTTCAAAATCTTCAAAATCATTGAACTTTTTTTCCTTTTTTAATATAAAAATTCAATTTATTATTACTGACTAGTAAACTCTTTAATCAATGCCTTACTAATGTCTCAGTAAATTTTTGAATCTTTATTTGATTTAACCACATAGCTACAGAGAAAATGAAATAAAAAAATTTAAAATAGATTAAATAGATGAAGTACAAAAAAAAAAAAAACACTGTTTAGAAAAATTAGAATGAAAATCTTTCCAGGATGAAATCTATAAAAAAAAGAAAAAAGAAAATTATTAAAAATTTAATTTTATGTATCACGTTAGAATTAATTTCTTTTCAAAACTCTTATGTGGTGTTTGCTAAATGAGACCCAGATATTTAGATCCGTCACTAATAAAAATATATGTGTAATTTTAAATATGTATGAATAATAAACTTCCCAGTTTTTACTAAATCCAGAATTAAATCTGTTCAGGTTGTCATAGTAAGCAACAAAAAACAAAAAAAATCATCGCGAACGCATAACTTCTGAAAATAAAATCGAACTAATTTGGGTCTTGTAGCGTTGACAGAAAAACTGCAATGATTAGCATTTGCTGAGTAGTATCATGCAATAACAATGTCGAGCTTCGTAGAGTCTGTATAAAATCTTAAAGTGTCTCACATGTAATAATCTACCTCCCGGGTCTCACATAATACATAAAACTGCAAAATTTATATATTTTATTTTTAAATCTAGCTTACTCCTCTAAGGTTCCTATGATTCACACGAATAATTACATTACAAAAAACACACTTTTGTTATTCTAGCATTTTAAATAAGCCCAGGTCTTAGTTGGTCCGCTTAATTTACCGGGTCTCACAATGATCTGGGCAGCAATATATGTATATATATATATCTATTGTGTTTAAGGGGTATTCTGTTAGAATCAAGTTGTGAGATACTGATAAGAATGTCGATCGGTTGGGAAAGTACACAAATGTGTATGCTTTTAGAAGAAGCATAATAAGTAGTAAATTGATTGCTTGCTTTTTCAAAGACGAAATAGTATGGTTAATTGCTGATTTTGAAGTCAAATTTTAATTATTCCGTTCTTATGTGTTTCATTTTTTTGCCATGTTACAATTCACAAGTGCGGTTCACCAATAATTTGATTGGATTTTCACTAATAATAATAACAATAATAATATTTACGAACGATATTATAATTCGTGCAACCATTCAATATTATTTAATGTTGTATGAGTTAGGAATAACAATTCTGAAAATCGTTTGGTAATTAGTGGAAACAGAACGATAATTCAGATATATAACTGACAGAAAACTGGTAAGCAAGTTATAATTTAAAGTTCATTTATTTATTATTTATTTTGTTACTTACATCAATCTTATGTACATACAAGTGGAATCACGTTGTGCTTAGGTACACTAAGCAACCGATAATGAATTATTGAATCAACGAACAAAAAACCATTTTAAAATCTGTTTATTTATTTACTTCATTATTTCTGTCTCTGCTATATTTTTGAATTGCTATTTATTTATATCTAAAATAAATTTATTGTAGTAATAATAATGTTATTAATAATCAAAAGTTCACCAATATTTTTAACTTTACTTAATTATTTTATTATATACTAACATAATTTCATTTAAAATGCACTTAAAAATAAACATTTAGCATATATTCTTTATTTTGGACAACCGCTGGATCACATGTGTTTTAGCACCTCGCCATCTACCTCTCGGGCATACCTATATTATTCATAAAATTTATAAAACATAAAAAAAGCATTTATATATATACAATTACTAATAAATATTAAATTTAGCGTATACTCACATTATTATTGTTGTTATTATTATTCATTTCGAATTTAAATCCGTAGACTCTTATCTGGGAACAAAAAATAAAAAATATAAATATGTACAAAATATAAATTCATACATTCTTATTATTATCCATTGGATCTAGCAAAAAACGCAGGAAATCTCTCTGTTAGTGATGGGAAACTTCGAAATGTTTCATTCGAATTCATTTGTACTCACAACAATCATTCGAAAGGCTATTTCTCTCGGAAGAATCTAGTCGATGTTTAACGAATACTTCATTCGTTTGTGTTCGGATAGTTTCGGTTTTTATTCGAATAATTCATTCCTATTCGCAACAATCATTCGAAATGTTATTTCTCTCGAAAGAATCTAGTCGATGTTTAACGAATACTTCATTCGTTTGAGTTCGGATGGTTCCGGACAGTTCCGGTTTTTATTTGAATAATTCATTCGTATTCACAAAAATCATTCGAATGAAAATCATTCGATTGTTTTTTTGACGATTGTCGATTGTTTCGATTGTAAAAACATTTCGAAATCGCACATCATCACTAAAAGCAACTAAAACGCTGGAAGTGAGCAGCCAAAATGGAAAAATCTCCTCCTACGTCATCGTTGTATAATATGATTGCAAAATTGTTAAACTATATCGATTTCTTATAACAATTATCGACTTTTTTGAATTTTTAATGCTGTCTTCAGCAATTAAATCAATTCTCAGATGCCATTTAGTCCTATTATCGGTTTTTGCTGTTCTGCTCTTTTCATGAATTTTATGCATTTATTTATACATAAATTGTAATTATTCAACATAAAAGAATAATAATTCATGAAGTGATGAAATGCGTGTTTAGAACACTTTGTGTATATAGTAATTTTAAATTTTTATTACGGAAAAATGTAATGGTGGAAAAGAAAGTATAAGTAGTAATCATGGTCAGTAGATGAATTAAGAAAAATATAATTTATCTTTTTCTTATCGTCGGATATTATAATACATTTTGAGAAGAAAATTATGTGAAAATGTTAATACTCAACGATTTACATAAAACTTTTTTAGAATTTAATGTGTGGAAACGAAAACAGGAATTAAGTAAAATAGAACAGTGAACCGTGCGATGCAGTAAAGGGAAAAAAAAGAATGGAGCTGTTTATTTGTAATTTTGTTGGCCAAGTAAAAAATAAAATACACAGACGTCGTATTTATCGTAGAAAGAAGCTTTATAGGATTGGTGAGTTATATATAATCTGTATTGTTAATAACTAAAAGATTTAGTAAAATGAAAAGAGTGCTTTTGATATATAATTAATAGATTGTACTGCACAATTATAAATAGGTGTAATGTGTGTCGAGACCATATCATAGTAGTAATTGTGGATGGAAAAATTTTTATTGAAAATTTTGCAACACTGGATTTGTAAAAAATAGTTAAGCTGTATACCAATGAACACGGAAGAAAAAAGGAAATATGTGGTAACCATTACATAGTTTTCAATAGGATATTCACATTAACATTTACACCTTTCAAATATTTATTATAAGTATATATATATATTCCGGAAATGAAAGATTGCAATAACTAAAATTCATATGTTGATATTGTTTTGTAAAACTTCATTCGGCATATATTCATATGTGATGCAAAGTATTTATGATGAATATGGTATCTAATAAAACATAAACTTTTCAATATTTAAAAACCCACTGAACTTAACTAAAATTTTATTGTAAATCCTTTTTAAACAATATAATTGAGTTTTTTGCAGTTCTAAAAACATATAAAAATAAATCTTGTTGAAATTAAATAGAATGGTATTTGTAAAAGTATTGGTTTTAAAAAATTAATATGGTGGATGGTGTAACAATTTCTGAATATAGAAAATATTAAGAATATATTATTTAAGACAAATTTGAAATAAGCGAAAGTGGACATGTATTTAAATACTAAGGTGGAAAAAAATTATATAGATGTTAATTTATGTACATTTCATGTTTGTTTATTTGTTTTTATTGCTTTCGTTCACACATTTTATTCAGTTTTAAAAAATTAATATTTATTCATAGATGAAATTATAGGTGTTTCATGAAAATTTTATCTCAACTGCTCTTGTTTTTTAAGATGCAGGTTGCAACCAGTTTTTAACGCTTTGATTAAGAGAAACTGAAAAAAACATTCAAAGTATATTTTTAAAAAACGTTATTTTAAAATACTCAATAAAATTAATATATAAAACTATTAATAATTTTTGTATAATTAAGGAACAATTACAAAATATCCTATAAATGTAAACTTATGAATGTTTTGGAACAAAAGGGAGGGAATTTATTTTATAAAATACATTTAGATTCCTTTTTTATTTAAAAATTATGAAAAATTTTATCATTAAAGTTAAATTAATATATAGAAAAACTATAAAAAAGTAATTCAGAATATATTATAAATCACTACCCTAAATGTAGAGGAATATATTTTGGTAACTTTCAACTTTGATTTTATTGTTAATTGATGAAATTATCTATTTCTATTTATTAACATAATATATATTTTATTTAGTAAATATGATTCAAAATATAATTTAAAGTGCATTGTTTAATATATTTTTTTCTATTTATTTACATTTGTTTCATTTGCAGATTTCATATGGTCTGAACACACTTATTTGGATCAACATATAAAATAAATTTTTGTGATTTGAATTGCTGTTGTTTATAGTTAAATTAGACATTATATTGTATGTTATTTTAATTTTAAGTCACAGTTGTAATTTACTATAACCCAAACATCTTACATTTGCTGAATGTGTGATTTATTGTGATTTATTTTTTCTGCAGATTTTTACTAAAAGAATTATTTATGTACTGTAATTTACATTATTGTAACAACTGAAAGTATTACAAAAACTTTTTTACAATACTTATTTTATTCACTTTTGAAAATTCTTATTCTTTGATTAATTTCATAGTGTAGATCTTTTAATTTTATTAAATTTCAGAATGTGTTATTTAAATTTATTTCATATTTTGTTAATAACTTTTATAAGTCTGCTATATTTTTTAATAGAAAAGATGTGTGTACTACAAATCTCCAGTTTATTCATGTGATTCAACTGCGTATTATATATCTTTAAAACAAGGTCAATCAAGCATGATGCTCTGTGGGCTGAGGATTCTGTATATTAAGTTAAAGATAATTTACATTTATATAAAATTAAATTCGAAAAAAAGAAATCTCTGATTTTTTGTACTGCAAAAGGGGAGAAACACTATTTTTGGTGCTTTTTTGAACTTTTTTCTAATTTTGAAAGTTTCAGTAAGAAAATGGAATATAGTTTCATTCTTAACAAGTAGCAATCTTCCCATCAATATTTCACATGCAAGGAATGGAAGGATATTTTTTTTTGAAAATTCAAGTTTAAGTGCCTGGAAGGCATAAATATAAAGCTGTAAGCTCGGCTATAGTTTTCTTATAAGGCAGGCTTTTATTGCATATATTTGAGATATGTTTTGGTTTCCCTAACTATTATATTTTAACTATTACTTAGGGGAACATCCTTTTTGTTTGTTTGTTGTTTTTTCTCCAAATAGAAGGGGTTTGAATTATTTTTTAGCCATAACTTTTTGGTTTTATGAAAAAACTTTTGCACTTCATTTTATATTTTGAATTTCATTGAGTTTTTTGCTATCTGGAGTAATCAATTACCTTGAAATTGTAGATTGTCTAAAGAATATTTTAATTGTAATTTTTGATCCAACGTTTGTGAGGTATTGATTTTTATTTGATATTTTTATTGTTTCTGAACCATTTTATTAGGGTTCCAAAAACATCATATGTGTATAGAATTCTAAAAATTGAACAGTCTCAACAAAAATTATCTATCACAATTTTTAATACAATTATTACTGATATTCAAATTTATTGACATAAAACAAATTAATTGTTGGTGTGTTTTTAAAATTTTATAAACTATTTAAAACTAATTCTGATTACAATCTTTAAGAGCAAATTATATTTTATTTTGATCTAATAATTGAAATGTTACTACAAAATGTATAACTAACATCTCTGAATTAATTTTAGTAATAATTTCTTTCAAATTTATTTCACAAATATAAATAAATCTTAGCCATATTGGGAATGTTTAGTATGATATATAAAAATCATCTGAATTTTCACCTGTCTATTTATTATGAATATGATAAATAGGAAGAAAACACTGGTCTAAACGAAAAAGTTGTGATTTATATTTTTCTTCACAATGATGTCCCTTTAACAGAATAGCCATTTTCAATTCACTGCAGAATAATTTACTTGCTGACTTTGGAGTTTTAGTTTTGGAGGTTAAAATAAAAAAAAAATTCCAAGGGGTTGCTACTGAATTCAACTTACAACGAAGCATGCATAATGAATTGAACGATTATTACAGAACATGAATAAAAAAAATTCCTGTAATTCAGATACTGACCAGTGAATTTTTACTTCCTTCAAACTCAAATTAATTCTTGAGCAGATGAGTAAATAAAAAAACAATCAAAAATAATTGAACATTTGAAGGATGGGGAGGTAATATTTAATAACAGATTTAATCTAAATATAAATATCTGAAATTTTTTTGTACACTGTACACTGTTTTAAGTAATAACTGTAAAACTTCATGCAATGTATTGTAAGACATTATTCCTTAAATAAGAAGTTGTCAGATTGACAATAACTACTCTAATTTGTTCCATTAGTGTTCTGAACAATGATCCTAAATATTTACAATCCTTTAATTATTTTGAATCGAAACACACTTAAATTTTGGTAATCAATGTGTAAGAAATGAATCTTAAAGTGAAGAAACTAGCACACAAATTGATATAAATAAAATTATGCCATTGCTTTTTTTTTTTTTAATGGACAATTTGTGCAGTTTGCCTAACAGATACTTAAATAAATGTTACGAAAATGGAACTCAGAAATAAGAGAAAAGTAAATAAAATGTTAAAAGTTAAATCTTTTTTTTTATTTCACAGTCTATTTTTTGATAGAAAATGTTAATTACTTTCATGTATTTATTTTGCAAAGCTATATATCTTCATTGGGTATAATTTGATTTTAAAATATCGATTTATAGTGTAAAATAAGAAATCTGCAATTAAGACTCATTCCATTTCATATATTAGTCCCTACACAAAGTTAAAACAAGACTTTCTGATGTATGTCCTCTGTTCTGCATTTTCTTAAGCAAAATAATTGTTCTCAGTCCTTGAAATCATTTATAATAATGTGTAGGAATTCATTTTTATATAATGGTTAATCTTTTTATAGTATAAAATGCCCATGTATTATGTGCAATTATAAATTCTATCTGTTACATACACATATGATTAGAGAAAAAAAAAAAAATTGTTTGATATATTGCCTCAAAAATTTGGTGTTACAGTGAACAGTTACAGTGAATAATAGCAGCATGCAGGTTATAGAAATGAGTATTGCTGTAAGTGGAAGAAATGCATAATTTTTATGCAATATTGCAACCAAAATTTGTTATTCATGTAATGAATTATGGCTTATAATGATAGCTGAATATATAGTTTTAAAAGTTTTTATAGATGAATTTAACTAACATTGTCACTCGATATGTTTTTTTCTTAAAAAATAAAAAAGATGACAAAAGACTGCTACTAGTATCAAATAAGTCACTAGTCAGTTTTTGTTGAAATATAGTCAGCCATATTAATATTTCGTCACAGCATTGTGAAATAAATTAACGCACCAAACTTTTTTAATGGAATAACACAAAGAAAGCCCGCCTAAATATATACATGCAAAAAAAAATCATAAACGAAAAAGTACCACAGCTCTGGTAACAGCAAACACAAAAAGTTAAAATTGGTGTGCCACAATAATATTTAGTCAATGACGGACCAACGCATGAGCAGCAGTCCTGGGTTTTCCCCAACATGAGAAATTACATTAATGCAGGGAGGGCAGTACATTGCCTGCATATCAGTCATTAATAAATATTAAGTTGCAGTTACTATGCAAATAATGTAAGTACAGTTGTAGTGGAAAAAGTGTTGTGTGAGATCAAAAAAAGCTCAATTGAGACTTGTGAATTTGTAATTTTTCATAACAAAAAATAATGTACTGGACAGTGAGATAAGTTGATTACTAAATATATTTGTGAATCACCATAAATGTAATTTTTCGGCAGTATCAAAAGGAAGTTGAATCCATTTCATTCTGCAAAAAAAGAAGCCGAAAAAAATGGGCGCTCTTGATGTATAGTTTATTAAGCGACTAGTATCAACAGATAGAAAAGTAAGTGTTCAGAAATTAGTAACAGCCTTACACGAATACTGGATAAATGGTTTCAGGTGGCTGACAGTATATGGAATCTTTCTTCTCTTAAAAATCATTAAATTTTTTTATTAGATTAACTTAGATTGTTATATCTTTCTACTATTATAATAAAATACATGAATAGACTGATTCAATTCCAGACTAAATTTGCATTTCATATTAAGTAATTTCACCTATATTAGTATTTTTTATTTTATATATACATATATGGCTAGTATGAAGGTCATAAACATATTTTATTTCTATTCCATCATTAAGGCGAATTTTTAGCATGAATCAGTAAGTTTGTTCTGTAAAAAATATTTTTGCAATATTTATAAATGTAAGATACTTATTCATTAAAGAGAAAAACTTATATTACTTTATGTTAAGAAAATGGGAAGTCCATTAAAAGTTAACAAAATAGTTTAGTGTTTTTCATACAACAATTTTAAAATTGAAAAGGAAAAGTAAAACAGAATAAAGGAAAAATGGTTGAAGTAAATGTACTAAATTTAAAAAAAATTTGACATGGTTTAAATTTCAATAAAACATTAATGTTCATATTAGTGAACCAAATTTTATAGAACAAACCAACAAATTTGCTGAAAAACTTAGTGTACATAATTTTTAGTATCCATCTTCATAAATACAGCAGTTTTGTGATTGCCATTGTACTGCATCTTCAAAAACCGTTGCAGAAGCACTTAATTTTTTGAATGAAATTTTAGAAAACTCATTAGTGTTCGGGCTCAGTTTATTTTGAAATGTTATGCAGAAACAATTCAGTCTTAGAAACAAAATAATAATTCAGTAGATTATAATTATTTCTTGTTGTACAAAACTTTTATTTATCTCTACATAGTTTTCTTTTTAAAAATAATATAACATTACTGAATTTGATATTTTACATTAAATATAAATTCATTACATGTTTAAAAATTACTTGTAAAATTTTTATTCGGCATAATAAAATTATTACTTCACTTTTTTATTTTATATAATTCCTTTTTCTACCTAAAACATTTGGTATTGAAAATAGTTTATTATGTATATTTCGGGGTATTTTTCATTTAGTATTATTTTATTAAGTTATGTCATTTTCAGTCTTACTACTTTAAGTAATTCATAATATATTTAATTGAAATCAATGCTTTTAAAAAATTTACACAGTATTGAGGAACTTCTGTTCAAAATTATCCAATAATATAGATACATAATTTTCTTTAAAAATTTCATTTCATTTTCTATTCCCATTTAATAGATAATTTTTCTAAATAGTACTGCATAAAATAAAATCCCGCATTATAGTTTCATTATACAATAAATAATATATTTTTTAAATTTATTCTACACATTACTGTTAATTATTTTAAAATTTTTTACAGTGTACGAAAATCCATATACATATTCAAAAAACTAAAATTTATTTTATGGATTAATATTTTGCCGTCAGCTTTTATGTTTTTTAAAAACAAAATCAATTTAAAACATTTATTTGATTACCAATTTTATTGCATCTAATAACTGTTAAAAACATTAAATTGTATATATATATATATATATATATATATACATACATATATAAAAATAATTAGTAAATATAAAATATTAATTACTAATTGTAAAAATAATATTTTTTATTACATTTTAAGTATTTTTTAAATATTTAACACTTATTATGATGAAAAAAAAACTAATTTTTTGTAAATTTTCATTAAAAGCCTATAAAATTTAGGAATATTATCAAATAATGACGTAAGAGGTTTTTCTTTCATTTCGGCTGCTCACTTCCATCGTTTTAGACGATTGTGCACATCACTACTCTCTGTTATATTAATCACTGTAAATATGATTATTGCGTTCTTTTCGCTTTTCTGCTCCTTCCTCCCAAAGCTTAACCTCTCTCCACAATTTGGAAATCTAACGTCCTGTGAGCGCGCATGGATCGATAATGATCACGCGTTAGTGACCGTAGACCAATATTTATGCCGGCTCATCTTAAATTTAACAATAACAAACGAACGATAAAGAATTAAACAAGTTCAGTCAAGCATGAAGTTTCATATGCTGAGGATTCTGTATGAAAGTTAACAATAACTATAATTATTTAGTATGTAAGAAAAATTGTTTAAATAAACTTCCATTTTTATTTTATTATTTTAATTTAATATCTTAATAAATTTCAGAGATCTTTTCTAATAATAATTTAAAACAGTAAAGCAAAATATTAATTTGAATCGAAGGCTTAGACTAATTTGAAGTGCAATGTAATGGTTATGAAGAAAAATTAATTAAATCCTTTTTTTATTTATTTAATTTTTATTTATTTTTTTAAATTATTGGTTTAGATTTAATAATACTAATATTAAGGTTTTATGATTTTTTAAAATGTGTAATTTTGTTAATCCCTACACCTATCTTTTTTGGATAGCCGATTGTTAAAGACATTTAATAAATATATAAACAAAAACACACAAAAAATATTAATTAGAAATAATATTAATGCTACGTATCACTCTGCTGCGGCTGCTAGAATGCTGGTGATCCCTGCTGGCAGTTTGGTGTATGTTGGTGATTGCGTCCTGGATTCTCGGCGAATGGGAGGGAGAGACACGGTAATCGAAATTATAGTTTACGAATTTTGTAAATGTCACTAATTTGAAGACCGAATTTCGAGGCAATTTGGTTACTTTGTTATCAAACTTCTTTCGGTTGCAAGACGAACTGGCTACTTTACTAAAAAAGGTCGATATAGTTCCGCGATGTGACAAAGACTGTCGTTCTACTGAGATGATTTTTTAACAATTCGGGTTTTTCTTTCGACTCTCTCAATACGTTAGACCATTATTAAATATTTTTTTTTTTATTTATTTACTAGCATAGTGCGTTAAATTCTTTAACAAATCGAAATACTATTCGCATCTGTTTTTCATCAGGCGGACGTACCACTAACACAAGCCGTAATGAAAATAACCAAACCGAAACCTGCGATCTCGTTCCGTTTCTTAGCCCTCGTACTAACACTACTAATGCAAATTATAACAATCCGAACCAAATTCTAAAAACCGCTGTAGTTTCGTATTTCGATAAAGCCAAAAGAAAAATAACACCGATTAACAAACCCGTTTATTCCTTGCATTCAAGAAACCCACTTAAAACAAAACCAACATTTAAAACTAAAAAAACTATAAAGTTCTCGATTCAAATCCGGTGCTTGCTAGTTGTGCGCATGGGGAAATAATATTAGCCGTTCGTGCGGATATTAACTTTCAACAGATAATATTACCATTTCGTATTCAACCAGTAACAGTCGAAATTCGTACGCCAGCTCCACGAGAGTCCCTAACCATAATTCCGAACCGTATTTAGAAACTTTTAAAGTTTCCTAAAAATTCAAACAGTCCCTTCCACTCTAGCACCGCGAGTATTACAGTTAAAAATTTTGAACACGGTTAAACGTATGCGCTTCGACATATATTTCTCAAGTTTGAACATCAAGGTTTGAAAGTTTTGTTAAGAAAATCGTGACCGGAAAAAAAATTATTTTTGAAACTTTTGAGCTTTCGGCGTTTAAGGTTTCGAATTTTTAGTTGGAAACCCAGGTGTTCTAAAGTAAATAAATAAACAGGGACGCACATTTTTTTAACCTTGTTCAAAATCTTGAACTACAATACATAAATTACAAGCCAGGCTACACGTCATTTTTCGCGATTTTATGAACTTTTAGTAAATTTCAAACAGTTTCGTTAAGAAAATGAAATACGGGTCCGTTCCCGAAAAATAGCGCTCTTTCCAATAATAATACACTTGAAAAAAAAAATTTTTCTTCAAAATTTCGAGCTTTCAGATCTCTAAGGGACTAATTTTAAAGTTGGAAACCTAGATGTTCCAACTCAGAGAAATATACATGGATGCCCATATTTTCTACTTTCCTCAAAATTTTTAGCTAAAATACTCGTGTCACAAATCAATTCTCGCGCTTTTTCAAACTTTTCGGCAACTTTGGAAGTTCCACTAAGAAAATGAATTACAGTTTCTTTCCCGACAGATAGCGATCCTTCCAACAGTGTATAAACATGCCTTAGAAAAAAAAAAAATTTCTTCAAAATTTCGAACTTTCGGTGCCCCAAGGGTCCAATTTTAAAATCTGGAAATCCAGATGTTCCAAACTAGAGAAATATAAGGGGATGCGCACGTTTTTAGCCGCGTTCAAAATTATTAACTGTAATATTTGTAGAGTTAAGGGGAGACACGTGATTTTTTTTGTTTTTTTGAACTTTTCAGCAATTTTGAAAGTTTCATTAAAAAAAATTGAATTACGGTTCCGTTTCCGACAAATAGCGATCTTTCAAATAATATATCACAAGCTCGGGGGGAAAATATTTTTTTTCAAAATTTTGAGCTTTAATTAACTTCTTTTGAAATTCATTTCGTAAGCCGAAAGCTGAAAGCTTAAGCCGTATTTTAAATTTAAACATCCGAAAGCCTAAGCCATATTTCAAATTCAAACAGCCAAAAACCGAAAGCCTAAGCCATATTTCAAATTCAAACAGCCAAAAACCGAAAGCTTAAACTGTATTTTTCAAGGACGTAAACTGTATTAAGTTTAAGCCGTATTATTATTCAGCTTTCAATCCCTGATTACAGGTAATAAAATGAAATTCTTTTTAATTCAACTTTTCTCTAGATATATCGAATACTGATGTGTTGTAGTTTATGTGAGAACGAATTACTCTTTTCAAAGTATATTAATAGTAATCTAATTTTTAATTGTTTATTGTAAATATTATTTAATTTTTATATATGTAATAGTGTTTGATTACCATTTTGTCAAATAACCAAAGCTTCAATTTTTATTACCCCTAATGTTTGATTTAACAAAGACATTAATGTTTGCGATATTTGAAAAAAAAAAGTATGGATAAAAAGTTAGAATAGTTTTAAAATAAATGTCCTGCCTGATATTGCTCGTTTAGCGCATGACAAAAAAGAAAAAAGAAACCGGTGAAATCGTTCATTATTGTAAATGAGCTCGCTGTTATCGTTTAGTTCGTTTACTGCGTGGTTGTATAAGTTTCTGGCATTTTATTTTTGCATAAGTAAATTAATGCTTAGAAATATATGTTTTGTTTAATCGTGTTTTTTTCGTTGTTTGTGAAAAACGATGTTTTCTCAAGTGGAGCGTGTAATTTTAAATGGTATATTTCGGACATGTAAAAAAAAGTTACCGTGTAAACATACAACAAAAGGAATACGTACTCATGCCGCGATGTGTTTATTATCTAATTTTAAATCTGCTTTTACAGTTTGCAAAGGTTATGCTTCTGCTGCAGACAGTGACGGGGATGTGGAGTATGAATCTAACTATGACAATATAAATTTTGAAGCTATTGCAAAGGGAGACCCGGAAAAAATTAAATTATTAAAATTATTTCAGTTAGAAGTTGACGTTATGTATCAGCAAGGTGAAAAAGTACCGAAATATATACGGGATGACCAATGGGAAGAATTATTACTGTTACCGAATAGAAGTTCGAGAAGTAAATATGTAAATTTTTTATGGTTGAATGAAGTTAAACGAGAAACTAAAAAGATGAAACAGTATGAAAAAAGAGTAGTGTTTGAAAGTTTGAAAAGTAAAATTGAGTCGGAGCCTAAAAAACCAGATCATATAGTATACTCTTTAGCGAATAATGCAATTTTTCAACGGATATATGAAGTCCAAATTAACCGTTTCTACAATTATCGCGCATTTAAAGCAATGATGTTTGGTTACCATTTATTAATTGATTGTAGCTACAGTGAGCATATGAATAGAAAAGAGCTATCCAGCTGTGTTAAACAGTTAGTTCATTTATTTGGAGAGAATAGAATGCACCGAGATCCGTTTAATCTGATATTCTGCAATATGGCGGATGATAATATTTTATATAAAAAGATGAAAAAGACGATTCCTACATTGGACGATGTAACGTTTCCATTTAATCACACACCGAAAAATTATTTAGAATTGTACCCAAAGGAAAAATTGGTTTATTTAACACCCCACTGTAAAGAATTCTTGCACAAGTTTAATCCAAATGATGTTTATATTGTAGGTAAATACACAAATTTAATAAATTCATATTATTAAATACTCAATTGCGAGAAATCGGAAAATACTTCGAAATTTTTTAAATTTCACATTATGTATCGAAAAAATTAACATTTTAGTATTTTTATTTGTTCTGATGTTTTCTAGTTAAATTTTATATAACGCAAAATCGTTAGATGGCGCGGTAAAACTTAGCTATTGAAAATTGTGTTACACTTTTTCATTTATAAAAATTTATGCGGTGCATTAATTTTATAGATGGTAAATGTTTTGAGTAATAAACTAAGGTACATCTGTGCATATTATGTTTTTTGTATGCATAAGGTTTTTAATAAAATATTTTGTAAACTCTGATTTGACGCCTAGCTAATTTGTCCTAGACTAGTTAACATGGTTTAAAATTTCATTGCAATTTAAAGTAAATTATTTTAGTCCGGTTCATGTTGGTTTATTTTATTTAGACTAGGCTAAATATTTATGTATTTTTACGTCTGGTTGGATGAAATATGCTAGAGTAACATTTTAATTGACCAGTTTTTTAATTTTCGTAAACTCTATCAGTAGAAGTTGGGTTTGATAATATTGCTTTAAGTGTCTGTACTCAGCGTCCAAGTTCATTTTTGTAAAGATTTTAGTTCGTTTAATTTACTCCTGTTTAAAATTTGTTCCAATTTAGATTGTTGGAAGTGGTAGTAAATAAACGAATTAATAGATGGCAATAATATTAGAAAATTATTTTAACTTACGTACTCATAAGAATCATTCGAAAAAAAATAAAACATCGATAAATATTTACGTTAGTTAAGTTTTTTCTGTTCCTTTATAGTTCATATTCGATAACTAGTTCGTTTTTAGTTTACTTGGGTAACCATATCAGTAAATTTAATATCTCACTAAAAATTAAATAAAAAATGTACATTTGTAATTTCCATTTTAAAATATTTCGAACATAATTGAAGTAATTTAGTGAGCGAAATAATGTGCAATTTTAAAAAAATTCAAAATATTCTGTGATATATGTTTTTTTGAAAAGTAATTGTAAGGAATTTTAATTTAATTTTAAAATGTAAAGTACAATTTTAAAATAATTAGTTTAAATACACTTACTGTAAGTTGTAAAATGTTTACTATAGTTTGTGTTTAAATTATTTTACATCAAGTGATAATTTTGTTTACTTTAAAAATTTTGAGTAATTTAATTTAAATATAAATTATAAATTTTAAATTTTAAAACAATGAGCTTAAGTCTGTTATAAGTCTCTTACAGCTATTGTGCTGCTTTTGTAATAGATAAAGTGATTAACTGGCGCCACTTGCCATCATCCGCTCATTTATATTGTAATACCGGTGTAACCTATTTCACTTGCTTTCTTTCTCTTTTGTCTTTTCATGTGTTTTTTTTGTGTGTGCGCGTGTGTGTGTGATTTTCGTTGTCTAAAACTATGCCTGCAAAAATCGAAATGTGTGACATGTTGTATAGGCCCTCATTTTACAATTTGATTAGATTTATGGAGGAAGAAATTATTTAGTTTTATATTCGGCACTGTTTTACAGATTCCGTTTTACTTTTTTTTTCTTAAACTCGTTTTTGTCTATTTTCACGTTAATTTTTTAAATGCAAAGTCCGACTTACATAACTTGGCTATAAATCATTCAAAAACGTATGTTAATGCAATTGTGTTGTACACCAATAACACTGAATGTTTGTGGTGTGAAGTCCAGAGTAAAATTCTGAAATATGGTATTAGAGAAGATTTTTTCCCCTGCCATATTGCAGAATTTTACTTACAGCGAGTACCACCTTTTCAAAGTATATGATTTTTTAAATACTGCACAGAAATTAACTGGCTTTTATTTCGTACACTGCATTTTTTTAAATTAATATATTTTTTATTTATTCTACATTATTTTAATGTTATTTTTAAAATTTCCTTTACTTTTGCTATTTTTTTCGTGGCATTTTTAGTATCTTCGTTATTTTTAAAATTTGCTCTTTATGTTACTTCGCTTTTTTTCATGGCATATACATTTTTAATCATAATTTTATTTCGCTCGTTTTTGCTTTATTCGTAATTTACGTTAGTTCATATAGTATGAATAGGGGCAAAATTGAATGAACTGAAATATTTTCAATTGCACATACTTGCTGATAATTTTAAATTACTTATTACGTAAAAAAATTCTTAAAAAATTACCTAACTGAAATTTTGTTATTTGAAAATGTTAAACCATATGTATATGTTTCATAATAATCTTTTATGACAATAATAAAGTAATTTGTATGTCAATAAACTAAAAACAACCAAAATGAATGGGGCATCTAATCTGAACATTTTACAAGCAAAGTGCAGCATTTTCTTACACAGAATTTTAATGTAAAATACGTTTTTAAGATAGAGAGATTTGTAAAGATTATGCGGATTCAACGAACGATGCCTATTAACATTATAGTCATCGTTTAAAAGCTACCAAGAAGATTACTGAAATACAAATTCATAGTTAAAATAACATTAAAATGGATGTAGTGATAAAGAAATTAACGACTTGATATTTCTCCTTCTTATTGATTCCGAGAAGCTGTTTGTATAATGATAAAAGGTGGCCATGCATCATTTAGTTTAAGTACATCGTCATTACAAGTAGTGCTTCGTAGGGCCATCATATCCACAGCGGACGAGATATGCGTATAAACAGGTGCTGATGATCTTTTGTCTTTCACCACAATGGTTGTTATCATTCTTATCCAATTTCCATTTGACACAATTCACTTTTGCTCTAGTACAACTAGTAAGCAGCCTGTTTAGTGTTCTCCATTGAGGTTAGTTTAATTGATCTTTTGGCCATATTTTCTCTTTTAATAACACCGGAGCAATTTCAGTATTTTTCCATTTATCCTTCCATGCTGTACTCGCTTTATCGGACAGTACGCTACTATTGTGCATAAAGGATTTACGTGACTTCAACCTTAAAAGTGTACATCAGTATTTCGATTATAATTTACTGGAACATAAATAGCCAAAAGAAGAAGAAAAATGCAAAATAATGATTAAGTAACCAATCATCTACTGAGTCGGGAATCAGCTAAATTATTATAAACGTTCTTCAATTTAGAATGTTGAAGTTTTGTATTTTATTTATTTTTTTGGAAATTTAAAATATTCCAAATTGATTTTAAGTAATGTATTTTTAGAATCTTCTTCTTATCATTTCCTGTAGTGTGAGAGTTTGCTGTTTGAATCAAACGTTTTCAAATGTTTCAATTTGCATGCCAGGTTATGATATACACCAGTACATTTGAAATCAGTTGTAATCGTATTGGTTAATCTTCAGTCTTCCTACCAGTCTTTTGCCCTGCACTTTTAACTGTTGTACTGCAGATATTACTAAGTTGTTGCGGTCTTTTTTACATGTCTGTATCTTCTCATGTGACTTTCACATAGTTTATCACATATGGCACGACTACCATAATAGATAAACGCATTGAAATATTTTCAAGAATTACGCCTAGAGGAAAACATTTGTTCCAGATAAAATAAGCTCTGTTTATATCATGTAATGCATTACAAATAGATGTACTTATAAAAAAGACAAAAAAATGATCCTGAAGGTATACGCGGGAAAAAGTAAATTAATAAAGAAATCGAAGCTTATCGAAATTTTCTCCCTGCGTGTTTTATAAATTTTTATAGTTTTGAAGTTTTTTCACTGTTCTTTTTTTTTGTTAAATTTATGACTACTTTGAGCGAGAAGAGGCTATTATTAAAACAGCAATAACAGAATTACGAAATTGTTTCACCATAACGGATAACTAAGTTTCGATAAACTCTAACTTTCCTTTGAAAACAATCAAATCAAAAAATATTGAAAAATTAAATTCTTTGAACTATAATTTAAAAAAAAAAAACAAGTCAGAATTCTTCAATCAGTTTCATGAAAATTTTTCGATGTCTTCAACAAAACAAAAAGACTAAATAGTAAAAGGTTGATATTGTGTGACTTCGTTCTCAAAGTGGGAATATAAATAAAACAAAAGGAACAAAATAATTTTCACGGTTTCAAAATAAATGCTCGAAACGGACCCATATGATAGGATCATTTAGTTTTGGTGAAGATAAGAAAATACCAATGTGCTTGTTCGGGAGCCTATTCTTTTTCTTATGATTTTTACTTTTTATTTTTTAATATTTTTTAATTTATACTTTTTACCCGTGGCATTTCCAAATAAAAAAAAATCGCATATTTCAAAACAGGATAACTTAATCAGATTTTTAACCACGTACAATTAATTTCCTTCTATGCGCCGTTCCAACCTCTCTGCGATTTGCCGCCTGCGTTTTATGGTTTGCTTCTTTTCTCATTGTTCCGTTATTCTCTCGTGCCTTCTAGTTATTATCCATTGCACCCTCCCAGCAATCGAATTTATTTGTGATCCCGATCATGTAATGTTCAGTTGTTCGTAATTATCAACTGAACAAGCTTCTTTTTTATAGCCTTTTATTTAACTCGCTTTGTCAGTCTGTGATTCTGTGGTTCTATGTGTCTGTCTGAATTTTGCGAACGATTTTTCACCTACTTCCCGATGAATTAAAAAAGTGTTCTTTTGCAGAAATGCTTGTTATAGATGACAATATACAATAATACGCAACATCCGGGTTTCCAACTTTAAAATTAGACCTTCGGGGCGCCAAAAGTTCAAAATTTTAGAAATTCTCTATTTGTGGAGAACAAAACCGTATTTTTTATTTCTTTAATGAATCTTTCGAAGTTTACGAAAAGTTCAAAAAAGCGCAAGATCTTCTATGTAGCTCCCTCTTTATGGTACGAGTCTTATAGCTAAAAATTTTGAACAAGGTTGAAAATATGCACATGCACGTATATTTCATTGTTTTGGAACATGTACATTTCCAACTTTAAAATTAGCCTCTCGCGGGGCTTCAAAAACTCGAACTTTTGGAAAAAAATATTATTTTTTTCCCGGGCATATGATATACTGTTGGAAAGGGCGCTATTTGTCGGGAGTAAACTCGTATTTCACATTTTCTTAACGAAACATTGGAAGTTTACTAAAAGTTAAAAAAAGCTCAAAAAGGACGTGTAGCCCCTGTTTGTGGCTCAGCTTTATAGTTAAAAATTTTGAATAAGGTTGAAAAAATGCGCATTTTTATGTATTTCTTTACTTTGGAACCTTTGGGTTTCCAATTTTAAAACCGGACCCTTGGGGCGCTGAAAGCTCGAAAGTCTCAAAAAAATTTTTTTTTTTTTTTCGATCATGTGATATATCAATGGGAAGATCGCTATTAGTCAAACATTGTGTTTCATGTGCCGAGGATTTCGTACGTATTGTATGAAAAACAAAAGACAATATAAGAAAGAATGCGATCCATTATTTAATAAAAATTTCCGCAAATGTCCTATAATTAAGATATTGAATAAAATAAAGCAAAAATAAATACAATTCTAAATTCATTGTTTTTTATTGAAATATATAGTAAAAAGTCCAGACTAAAAAATAAAAAAAAATAAAAAAAAAAAACTTTTTAAAAATAGCCTTTTATTTATGCACAAAAAAGTACAAAATAACTTTATTAGTGTGCGACTACCAGATACGCATTTTAACATTAATATCTGAAACTACAAAATATTCCGAAAAATAAAAGCGGGGGCCGCAGACTAATAATTAAATAAGTGCATAAATAAAAGGCTATTTTTAAAAAGTTTTTTATTTTTTTTATATTCCTTCCTCTTACAAACTGGTATTCCCGCTCCATACTGTGCTTCATTCATTCTCTCCCTTCCTTCTCCTTCGGTTATTTTATCTCTTGATTCCTTTCTGCCGGCTATCTCTGATCGTGTAAGGATCTGTGTTTCTCTTTCCCCCCTGTTCCACTATTCTTGGGCTAATGTCCATGTTGACGAAACAATTTAAAAAAAAAAAAAAAAAATAATTAGTAGTTTACCTTTTTAGTATAAATTTGACAGGCACAAATTGAACATTTTCGTTAAAGTCTTTAAAAAATATAGGCGCATATATTTGTATATATATTTATATCTAATATGTATATATATATATATATATATATATATACTGGTGTTAAAATAAAAAGGTAATCTTATTTTTCATCAGTTTATAATAGTTTCAACTTTGTTCACTAAAATAAAAAAAGTAATTATGTTACCGCGTTCTTTGTATTCTTAATAGTTTTTTTGGTTTTTATCGCGTGCAAAAAATTCATAATTTTTAACGAATAATACACAGGGTGGCCACTCAAACGAAAAACTGGGAAAACCCGGAATCAACCTGGAATTTTAAAACCGGGAGGAGAGTAAATACAGCCTAAAACGATATTTTTAATAGGCAAAAATCATTTGAAATAAAAAATAAATACATTTTTTAATGTAGTTTACACTCGAGAATAAATTACGAAGTTCTGTTTTATTCGTATAAAATATCAGTAGGAATAAAAAAGTTCCATTCTTCTTTCTGTATAATTCTAGTATGTAATCAGGAAATCGGGGAATTATATTTGAGTGACCACCGTGATACAGTTATTATAGAACTATAACAAATAATCAACTGTAGACATTTTTTATATAACGTAAATTTCGCATGTTTTCTTTGTTCTTTTTTTGTTTTTCTGGTAGAAGTATATAAATTCTTACAATATTTTGGTTTGTTTTATATATATATATATATTTATTTATTTTTGTTCTTGTAATTACATTAAAAAATAACACAGTACGTCAAACGTAAAAACATTATCGGCAATTTATAAATACTGGCTGGTTTCGAATATTTAACATCTGGCTAATTCTTGCGGCAATATAAGTGTAATAATTATAACTATTTACGGGGCCATAAGTATGGATGTGTAACAGTCGGAACTAGTTGGAATTTTATAAATTGTGAATAATGTATTTTGTGTTTAGCGTATTATTATTTCATTAATTATAAATATTTGTATCGTGAATTAATATTTAAATTAAATTTTTATCATATTTAAGGTGCCCTGGTAGACAAATCTTCCCCAGAACCACTGTCAATGGCTAAAGCTAAAAGAGACGGTATTCGTGTGGCAAAATTCCCTTTAGATAAATATTTAATGTGGGGTTGTGGAATTAAATCGTTGCCGTTAAATCAGGTAATTATTTCAAATATTTTTTATTAAAATCTATATAGTTTGCATCTTAAACGTAATGAAATGAGAAATTTTTGTTCGATATCTGATATACCAGGGGTGGCCAACACGTCGACCGATCGACCGCAAAGGTTTTGAAAGTAGCCCGCGAAACTAAAGTTGCACAATTTGCTTTCACTTAAAAGTTAATGTTTGAAAATCTGAATGCGATTGATTATTCTTACCCCAGAATAGACTGTGCAACGTAGCCCTATACTGTTTGTATTTATCCCGATGAACAATGCAAGTGAATGTTAACTTTTAAATTAATTGTAGTCGTAACGCATGTGCATATAAATGACAATCGCACAAAATGACGCAAAATCATGCGGCAGACAGCAAATAATGAGGTTATTACCCACGGTTCGTTTGAAGACAAATTTATATGTAATAAGTTTTAATTTAAAATTATGCTAAGAGAACTTCTGTCACAAATATGCACTCCTATTTACAAACTAAAGGGGATTCATATCTTCAACTAAATGATCAATAATGGCTTCTTGATCTTTCTTTGTTCTGCGATATTACTGAAAAATTACACCAATTAAACCTGCAACTAGAGGGTGAAGGTAAAACAGTAATAGATATGATAAGCATTTTGAAGTCATTTAAAAAGAAACTAAATATGCTTGCAATGTAATTAAAACGTCGTGATTTAAAGCATTATCAAAATCTGGCTGATGAGTCTAAAAATAAAAAGAATCTTACAATAAATATGCCGATATTATTGCACTGCTTTTAAAAGAATTTGAAAGAAGATTTCTAACATTAAGCGGACTTGAAGATATTGCCAGTTTTTTGTCTTGCTCATTTAATGACATCGATGTCGAAAGTGTAGCTCAGAAACTAAACAACTTTCTCGATACTACAAATTTAACAAGCTCTGAAGAAGAAATAATAAATATTAAATGTGACATAAATCTTAAGTCACTGGTTTCAGATTGTAATTTTTGGAAACTGATAAGAAAAGATAAATATCCAAATATATGGACAATTGTTACACGTTTCAATGCCTTCTTTGGATCAACATATTTATGTGAATCCGCATTTTCATTTATGAATGCGATCAAAACTAGTTACTTTATTATCATCTTTTAAAGCTTGGTCTTCCTGCTTCTTTCAATGCCTCTTATGTTCTTTCTCTATCTATTCTCTCAGTTGTTCCTATTCTAGGGGTGTTCCTTGATTCCATTGTCGACAAAATAAAAATATAATTTCTATTCTATTCCATGCACCTATTCCATTTTGCTGGGCTAATGCTCTCCGGTAGCGAACCCAAGGGGGGTAAAAAAAACAAAAAAAAAAAGCGCAATTAACAGATCAACATTTGGATTATGTTTGAGAATTGCCTTAAGTTCACATGAACAAAATTTTGAGAAACTTTCGGCACTTATACAAGGTCACATTTTTATTCACTTGCTTATTTACGGTGTATTGTTTCCAAGTTAAGTATTTCATAACGAAAAAAAAAAAAAAAAAAAAGTACAATTATTATTTTTTTTTCTTTATTTGCTAAAATTTTTTTGTGTACTTATTTCTTTATATTGTAATTTTTTTTTAAATTTTATAAATATTATTGTGCTTCATAAAATAAAAAAATATAATCATTTGTTTGCTTTATTTGCCATAATATTTTTTAAACTGAAATTCTTGTTAGTTATTTATTAAAATATCAATGAAAAATTTGAAAAATTCTGAAATTGTTTGCCCATATTCACAGTCGCCCGCAGATTACATTTTACAGAATAAGTCGCCCATAAGAGATAAAAGTTTGGCCACACCTGTGATATACTGTTTCTCTTTTTCCTTCATTTCCTTTTTTTTTTTTTTTTTTTACATACAAATGTACCGGAGATTGTAGATATCAACGCAAGTAGGCTAATTTCTTTCTTTAATATGTCCTTTTACTTTCTCGTAACTTCACGTTAATTATTTCAGGTTGGGTAGAGTTCGTGTAATTTAAGTTGAAGCTTGACGTCTATAATCCGATAACTAAGTGTAAATGAACTGTAAAAGAAAAATACGAAAAAAGCTTATTGCGGAACGCTAGTGTGGTTCAGTTTGAACGAACTTATATGATGCTTTATTCCGATAATATGGAAATAGATTTGTTAGAAAATTTGCTTAAGATTAAAATTATAAAGGGGTTGGGCCAAAACAACTGCAACTGCTCTCCGTGCACGGAGTATGGACGTTATCTAGCGGGGAAAAAAACGATTGGAACATGAAGTTCACTTTTTTTCCGAAAGTAGAACAAATAACGAGCGCCATTATAACAATACGAACCGAGATATAGCTCTGTGTGAACGAAGTGTAGTTAAAATTCGCATATACAGACTATGATATAATTGCGCGCTTATCAGTTGATAATCAAAACCGAACAAACATAATTCGTTATTGTGTTCAAAGAAAATTAACGCCGGTGGACATTGTTCTTCGAGAACATACGACACGGAAAGTTTAAACAAAGTCACAATATTGCGATGGAATAATTTACCAATGAAACAGTTGTCTATTGGTCGCTTTTTCGAAAAGTGGTTCGAAAGGATGCGCAGGTGTATTGCGAAGAACGATACCTTGAGAAGGAGCCTGAAGACGACGAATCATACAATATACAATTTAAAGTAAGAATATTTCTTAGTCTGTAGGGGAAACTCTAATTACACTTCGTTCACACAGTTCTGTATGTTCGTATATATGCTCTGCTGTTGGAAAAAGAATGAACTTCATGTTATAACGTCTGTACTCTGTATGGAGAGTAATTGCAGTTGTTTCGGCCCACCCCCTTTGTATTTGTTCTGCCACAAAGAAAAAATATGGTTTTGCTTACATTTTTTTCCATAAAGTCTGGTTGTTGCCTCGGTAGTGTATTGTTTTTGAAGTAATAAATGGAAATACTTTAAGTTTTGTATTAAATAAGCAAATAAAAGGAAATTACTGGTAAAAGCAATGAAAAACAAACACTTTTCACGATAGAAATAAATTAAAAATGTACGGAAATTGACCAGTAATCATTATTATAGTCGAATTGTGCACATATATTCATTGTAGCAATAGGTGTGCGGTAATCGTTAAAATTGATAGGATGTTTTTTTAGGGTACGAGATTAATAATTGCAGCGGAACATTAGATTGGAGCTGTGCGTATAAATTAATTTACTGATATTCGGTAAGTAGGTGTGGCAAGCTGACTGGTAAAAAGAGCGCGCATTTGAACAATGTCATCCTTTAAGGAAGATTCTTTTTTGAAGACTCGAATTTCTGTTTTATAATTGATTTTATTTCATAACTATGCCGCTAACAACGCGCGAAAGCGATTACTTCTTTTTTGCTTAGCGTTACTGTTATATTTTAAGATCGAAATTTCTTTCAATATTTAGTTAGTACGAAATAAATTTTTCGTTTACTTTGAGCTTTGATCTTGGTCAACTGCATTTTTTCTTTTATTATTTTCAAAATATTTGAAAATGGCTTTTATCAAGATTTTTAGCGAAGTAAAACTTGCGTATAAGCATACATTTATACATTTATTTTTCGGTTTTTTAATGATATTTATGAAATTCGCGTATGCGGTTGTTTTTTGGGTTTTTTTTTGAGGCAAGGGGGTCAGGAAATACAATTAAACGAACGATTTCTTAATTTCTAGCCGAACGAGGTTCTTTTTAGTGATTAATTGTGTATTTAGAGTTTATTAAACAGTAAGTGAAAAGTATATATGGTATACACTTATTTATATTACTGGTAAATGATAAAAAAACCGAAAACGGATAAAGGTGTAATATTTTTGTTTCGGGATGAATTATATTTTTAAGTTTACAATGTGACTCGGGCTAAACATGTTTTTTGAAAGTAGAATCAGCGTTACGAATTATAGTTCAAGGACACTGATAAGTGAACAAAAGAGAAAAAAACTGTGAAAATTTGATTTTCATTAATTTAGCGCTGGAGAAGAATGGAAAGGATATCACGGATGAAAAAGATAAGAAATGAAAGGAACCATGGAAGTGGAAAAGCCAAGAGGAAGGCGAAGGTGGAAATATATAAAAAAAAAGTAAAGGAAGGTATAAAAGCAGATGGGGGGATACCTATGGTATATGAAGAAAATGGTTTCATCCAGAAACTTTTAAAACGTAGTTGTCCATCAGTTTATTCGCATAGATTGGGGAACTAAGATTTATACATATCGAATTCGCCCGCAAAAAGATATATTGAAATATTACCAAAAATAAACACATTTCCGATAACGAGAATACAAGAACTTTTTTTCAAATTTTAGGAATCGTCTTTTTTTTCTTTTTTTCCCATTTTTACTTTAAAATAAGTTGTGGATCTCAAAATGCGTATTGCCTGCCTGTGGGTTTTCGACATTCTTATCATTGATTATTAATATATAAAGTTACAACATTATTTAAGAATTAATTATAATAATACTAAAAAACAAAAAAAAAAAAGAAGCAGAAAACAAAACACATAATTTCTTAACACAATTGGTGAACATCCTCTTAATTATAAATATATATATATATATATATATATATATATGATCGATTTCCAGTTAGCACATCATATACAAATTTAGCACTTCCTTAAATATCACCCATTTATATTATCTACCAACTCTGTTTAATTTGTAATTTTTATCGTCCTTACTCTCTATTCATTATATCTTCAGGAATTCGCTTCGGCAATTCAATTAAAACCATTTAATTAGTGTTATCTATCTTACTATTTTTCCCTTTCGGTTGTACGTAATAAAGCTGCCTTTGATTCCCAGTTATCCCACCTTTTTCCGCCGATGGAATTAGCATATTTTTATAGTCTTATATTTAAGAAGCCGGTAATGGTAATATAGCCTTTTTTGGGGACATTTCTTTTACCGATCCCCATCAGCTGATGTTCTTACTAATATGAACTTTTTTAGGAATTTTAATCTTTAAAAATCTCTTTTGTTGATTACTTATTTTTTAGATCACTGCTCTTTTTCCTTCCCACCCATACCGATATTCCGTGTGTGATTCTAGACAGTACTACAGCATCATAGTAAACCCGAAGACGGCGATGAGCTAATCTGTATAATACTGTTAACGTTTGTATAATTCTGTTGGATAACTTTAAAATATGCTTATCCCAAGTTAATGTTTTATCAATGATTAAGTTCGGGTTTTGTGTTTATAATTACGTATTAATGTATATTTATACTCGTATTCTGTTTTTCTTTTCGACCAAATGGTAAAACAATAAATAAAACAGAAATTGACCGAAAACATTTTTGTAGTGAAATATCAATTCATTTGTACATCAGTTTAAAGATAGGAAAATAAAAAGTATATAACATGGTATTTTTGTTTTAGTAGAATTCATATTTTTCGGAAAATTTAAGGTAACTTGTTCACAGAGTTAATGATATTAATATTAAAAATTACAAATGACACGCGCGAAATCTTTGCCAAAACATAGCGGATAATTTGAAAAAAAATCTATGAAAAACAAATTACCATTGTTTTGCTAGTGCATAATACTTTATGTGACGGTCGCTGAGAAAAGGTACACATAGTGTGTCAGAAAAGAAGTTTTTAAGAAAAACGTGTTTAAAGTTTCGTAGTATAATACACACTTTAAGGTGGTAATTTTAAACATATGATTAAGGGAAAAATTTGTTTTCACCAGTTTGACCTATTTCACGTTAAAGAGCATGCTGAAGAAGTGTCCAAAGCCATTGTTAAGTCAAAATCGCATTTTTAATATGTACTTTTTCTTAGCGACCGTCACACATAACATATTATAAAACTGCAAAACAAAATATTTACCCAAAAGGTTCGAAGCTGTAGTAGTTCGAATCGACGCATTTTTATCGCAACAATATAAGAAAACTATAGAACCCCAATTTAAGGGTTCGAATTTTGAAAAATGTATATATTAAGCTTCTAGATAAGTAATTTCAAAAAAACTCCACAGCCTCCTCTACAGAAGCTGGAGCACAATTTTTTTTTTTTTTTAATCGTATTTTCATTACAATAATACCGAAAAAATACGAAATCACTAAAAAAATTTAAGGAAAGATATATTACTGAACTAACGTGTACCTGTTATATTACTTTTTGTTTTCTTTGATTAGTAGGTCATCTTTTAAAAAATTCGTTTTCATTTCTTTTCTGCATTTGTCACCCTCGATGCAGTTTTTTTTTTTTTTTTTTTTTTTTTTTTTTCTGTGGGCGCACCAACGGCATTGATCTAACAACAGGAAAACTAAGTCAAAAAACTAAACAACTAGGCAGTCCGAAATGGACGCAACAAAGGACAGCAGTGCGGACACCACAGAAGATGAAGGAAAAGAGAGGATAAAGGAAGAGTTATAGGGAGCAAGGAGACCTAATGACAAGAGCTGACTGTATAAAAGAGAGCGTTCGTTACGAAGAGCAGGACACTCGAAGAAAATTTGATCAGCATCAGATGTACGAGGAGGATCGCAATCGTGAAGAGAACAATAAAGAGAAGGCGACTGAGCAAATCGAAAGCGAGAGGAGGGAAGGAATGATTGATCCGGAGACGAATTAGGGAGACAATAGAAGAGCGACGACCGAAAGGAATAGAATGGAACCAAGACAGGGAACGAGGAATTGGCTGAATGAAACGGTAATGAGAATAACGATTAGAAAATAGGGAGGGATAAATATCCTGCCAAAGTCTGGCGTGATTGGAGGTGGATAAAGAAAGGATATCTGAAGAAGGGAAATGGTTGAGGAATAAATCAAGGCGACCAACAGAACGAGCCAAAGAATCGGCTGCGTCATTGCCATCAATTCCGGAATGACTGCAGATCCTTAAAAAATCAATAAGAATAAAGCGGGATGACTGCAGAATGGAGGTAAGAGAACGAAATGAAAAGGAATGTGAAGGAGGAGAGGATAGGGCTTGAAGGACGCCCTTAGAGTCCGAAATAATGAGGAATTGGGAACGATCATTTAAAGAGGAAATATAAGAGATAGCCTGAAGGATGGCGATCGACCCGGCAGAAAAAATAGAGTAGAAGGAAGGAAGCCGGAAGGACTCAGAATGTCGAAGCGACGGAGCAGTAAACGCACCACCCTCGCTGTCCTCGCTCTTGGAACCATCAGTAAAGATCAATACATGAGCAGGAAAAGAGGAATTCAACAAATGAAGAAATTCATTGTTAACTGCACCGTGAGAGGAGGAATTGGCTCGAAGTGGGAGAGAGGAAAATTTGATAGGCTGCCATAGGCTATTGAAGTCATGAAAGAAGTACGGGAGAGTTTTGTAGGAGAGGACAACAGGAGAAAAATTAGAAAGACGGGTAGCAATGAGCGACAGGATTGGGATTTTATGAGGAGAAAAACGCCAGCAGTTTTTGATATATAGATAGGAGGAAATAAGTTTGGACGAGGAGATGGGAAGCCGTTTAATTAAGAAGCGATACCCAAGCTGAGAACGGCGAATAAACAGTGGTTGGGTAACCGACTCTGATAGAAATGCGGAAATGGGGGAGAATTTTAAGGCTCCAATGCACAAACGGAGACAAGAGTTTTGAATCGCGTCAAGTTTAGAGAGGAAAGACTTAGAGGAATTACCGTAGATAAAGGAACAATAGTCGAGCTTGGACCGGATGACGGCTTTGAAAAGAATTAGAAGAATAAACGGATCGCCTCCCCATCTGAGGGGAGAGAGAGATTTAAGGAGATTAAGTGTCTTTTAAGACAGGATTTATAGAGAAAATTAATGTGCTCATGGAATGTGAGGCGGCTATACAAAAAAAGGCCAAGGTAGCATATGAAATTGACAACGGGGATAGGAATACCAGATACAGTGATGCGAGTTAGAGCTCGGTTAAAGGGGCGGAGAGAAAAAATGATACAAGACGACTTGGTAGGAGAAAGGGAGAGGTGAAGACGAGAAAGGGAATTATTATGAATAGACAGCGAATTATTCAACTCATCAATAGCGGCGGACAGATTGTCACAGGTGGAATAGACTAAAATGTCGTCAGCGAAGAGGAGGGAGGAAGAAGGAATAGGAAGAGAAGTGATATCAAAAGAGCAGATATTAAAAAGTGTAGGATTCAGACAGGAACCCTGTGGGAGCCCATGATAAACGCATCTGGAGGAGGAAAGGGAGAGAGAAGAAACAAAGAGAGTTCTGTTCTGGATGAGATTGAGTACGAGAATGACGACGACGGGAGAGAGGTTAAGAGAAAATAGTTTGGAACCCAAAGAGGGAAGATGCACATTATCAAAGGCAGAAGAGACGTCCACAAAGGAGGCAATGGTGAATTTTTTAGTTAGGAAATACTTATAGACATCTGAAAGGAAATAACTAATGCAGTCAACCCTTCCAAACCCAGGGCGAAAACCAAACATATTAGGAGGGACTTGTTTACATGTAAAGTATTTTGTTTCTGATAAGTTTCATTATGTTCGTAGTTTATGACGGTTAATAATCTTGCGTTTATTGAAGTACCTAGTCTCACGTAAAAATAATTATAATTAAGTTTCCAGGTTTACTGAATTTATTTTTATTAACTTCTTATTCGCATAAGTAAATAATAACTTGTATTCGCTTTTACTCTCTGTTCGTTACGTACAGATGTATAGCCCCCCTGGTTTATCATAAATTTTCACTGAAATTATGAGTCTGCAAATTACGATATCCTTTCAGTGTGCTTAAAGCAGATAGTATTTATTATAAGAAGGGAAACGAATTTAAAATATTAAGAAATGTTAGTTACCATTGAAATATACATCTTTGAAGTACGTACTAACCATACGTTGTTTTTTAAGGAGCATTAAATTTAAAATATTTCTTTCGCGTGCATTATATCTTGTCAGAAATATTTAGTGTTTGAGATATTTTAATCCGAAACTTTTTTTTTAAAATCGATGTATTCGTAACATTTTTTAAGAAAGAAAAAACAAACAAAAAAAAAACGTCATCGGGGTACTCCGGTATTTCTTTATTATGAAAATTCACGAATTAAAGCAATTCGAGATCTGAAAAGTTTGGCTGCCAAGCGTCCAGCGCGGGTTCGGTCTCCTAGAATATATACATGTATAATTTCTATTTTAATACACGCTTGTCAATTTTTATATTCGTTAAAAATTACAATAATACCAAAAAGAAAAATAGTATAACAATAAATGAAAAATATTCTCGCGTAATTTAATACCACTTAATAATATAGAAAACATTTTTTTTTTTTTTTTTTGTTACAGCACGTTGCAAAAAAATCTTCATTTTCCAATATTTTTTTATTCTACAGAAAATGGTATTAATTACTAAATGTTTCAAACGGTAGGCAGGTGACTTTGAACCTGGTCCATACTAATGAACTTAATCAAATGATTTGGCCGATGGGTTATCTTTGTAAGCCCCCCCCCCCCCCCCCCCCAAAAAAAAAATTAATCATCGGTGTTTACTTCCCACCGTGTACAATCTAATAAATTAAAAATCATTAAAATTGGCCTAAATAATAAAAAATTATGCTCGAACAAACAAAAAAATGTAACGAACACGCGTGTAATCTGCTCGCTTTAAAGTCGGTGAAAAGAAAAATGATTCGCTTTAAGTTTTTCTTTTCTATTAAATACGATTTTTTAAACTGTATTTGTTGTGACTTGTTTTTTAGGTGATATCGATTATGAACGATATAAAGTTACATAATGACTGGAATATCGCATTCCAGCATATACCAAAACGAAAACTGGCCGTTCGCTCGGAACTGGACAATACGGTTCTACGTGACGATGAACTCTCGGTTAGATCAATTCGTGAAAATTACCGTAGAAACATCATTTATGACTTACTGCTAAAAGAAAGGTACTTGATAGTTGAATCGTTAAATTTTGTCTACAGTTTTAGTATTACTTTTGTAGAATAATTAATTTTACCGTAATCCCTATAGAACTTTTTCCATATTTGACCTTAGGCTTTTAGACAAAGAAGATGTTGTTTCATATCTATATTGTGATTATATATTACGTAAGAGTTTACGGAAGCTATGTTTATCGTGTTGTAAAATATACACATAGTGGCAATCTCTGTGTCTTCCGATTAGTGCACATATTATGGCTCATTTCATCAAATGAGTCGACTGTGCCTTTTGTTTCATTGTAGGCATGTATGATTTCCGGCTTGTGAGATTCGGGATTGATAGAGTTTGAAAAATGCATTGTAGAAACCAATAAAACTATTTTATTATCTTTGGGTTTGTAAAAAACTAAAGTCATCCTTTCTCTAAATGCAAATATTGAAGATTTACGTTTTCGAGCTTTTTCCGACTCTAGTAATTCAGCGGGTATTTCTTTTTTTTATTCTTGCAAAGTGTGCCTATTATTATCATTATGCGTGGCGTTTCTAGCAATTTCGCTACAAGTGGGATGCTGGTGAACCAGTTATCCATTGTTATGTTACGATTGGTTCCCCGCAAAGGACGAGTTAATTCAGTAATGAAATAATCGGCTAAAACCGTCTGTATTTGTTGATTTCCCAACATATGGGCTTGCATTCAAAACATATTTAGTACGTACGTTACAGAGCATCACCAGCTTTATTCCATATTTAGAGGGTTTGTTTGGGATATATAAACAACGCTGCGAAAATATACCGTTAAAAACAACGTACGTAAATTTTATGTTTAATTTAAAACACCATCAAGAGTAACGCTACGTAAATTTTACGTGTCGACTTTTACTAATCTCAAGACCATCTGACTTGTGAATAACGAATGATTTCTGCGGATGTAGTAAGAGGCGTTAAATAAGGTGGGAGAATCACTGCTGAGAGGAGGACAGGTCCGTACAGCAACCCAATATTAAGTTAGGGTCTTTTCTCTTATTCCCCCACATAGTTCATTTTTCGTTGAGTTCATTTTCCCATTCATCCGAAAAAGCGTTACTTATAAATAGTATTAATTATAAAAATAATTTGCATATTAAATAGCTTATTAAAACAATTTACAAAAGTGAGTTTTCGTATTATAAAAGTATTGATTACTAGGGGGCTTTCCCCCTGGCCGCTTCGCGGCCCAACCCCCCACCCGGACCCGCCCCCAAACCTCCGTTTTGTGAGAGTTTCGTCGTGACCAAGGCTCAAAATGCATATATTTTTCGATGTTCTCACTCGACTCAAGGCAACATACAATTGCCCATGAGTGAAGACATTATCCCTCAAATCAACAGCGGCGAAATCCAATGTTTCACCCGGAGCTTTGTTAATAGTCATGGCATAGGCTAACTTGATAGGAAACTGCCATCTTAAAATCTAAATGCCAGTGTCGCCAGCTATAAATTTGAAATTGATCCTAGGAATTAGAAACGTCTTACATTCATTTTCCGGACGAAATACTTCAATTATGAAACCTTTAACAGATTTAATGACGACTTTTCTCCCATTCACCAGACCTTCTTCGAAATTCAAATTTCTGATGAGGATACAAATCGCTCCAATTTTTATAGTAATTTTGTGATTTGGAACTCCTGGGTATGACATTTTGTTTAAAATTTCAGTACATAAATGTGTGGAATCCCCATTTGTTTCTTTTTCATCAATCAGAGTTGTATCAGCACTATATAAATTTATTTCATCTCCAGAAATTTTTTTCCCTATTATCAATCTGTTGTTTTTATTCGTTGGTGATAAAATACATTTTTTGGACATTTTAGAAAAATTTGATAGGCCATTATCGAGATAAATGCGATCAATCATTTCATCAAGTGAAGTAAACTTTTTAAATCGGGGAAATTGAATAGGATTCCATTTTCTTCGCCATACAAAGTCTCTGGCATTTTTCCTTCACCAATTTCTAATAAAAACTCCTCGAACCCTTTTTATAAAACGATTGCGACCAGTCTCTATATTTCTCTTTCCACTATCACGATACTGTTCGTAGAATTGCAAATACGTTAGTTTGCTCATTTCTTCAGTTTGTGCCGATCACAACTTCAAAATTACAACGTCGTTTTTCAAATTTAAAAATACACCAATAATACACCAATAATACACCATAGAGGAAACAAAAGAAGAATCGTTAACAAAAGATGTTTCGTCTTTGTCCACTATGAGTAATACACGATGAATGAAAAGCCAGTAACGGTTGTCGGGTGGGTGGAAGCGCGGTACTCTGTAGGTAAATGCAGTACCGGATGGTGGGCGGGTGGAAGCGCGGTACTGCGTAGGTAAATACAGTAGCACCGCGTTTTCATGCGATTGGTAATGATCTTATTAAATTAGCGCTGATCTATTCCCTTTTTGTTTTGAGCCCCAAGGTATGAAAATTTTGGACATTTTATAATTTTCTTAAAAGTGACTGACTTGAAGCTGTGAATTAAAAAAAAAAATAGTTTTCTATGTGCCATAGAAAGGGGTCAGGATTTTTTTTTCATTTTTGGCTTCTGTCTTATTTTCATCTACGGTGGAAGAAAAATTTGATTCATTGCTCGATTTGAGCCCCAAGGTATAAAAATTTTGGACCCTCTATAATTTTCCTAAAAGCCACTGAATTGGAGCTGTCGATTAAAAGAAAAATTAGCTTTCTAAGTGGCATAGAACGATCTCAGGACTTTTTTTTGATTTTTCGTCTTTTGTCTTATTTTCGTCTATGGTGGAAGAAAAATTTGGTTTATTACTCGTTTTGAGCCCCAAGGTATGAAAATTTTGAACATTTTATAATTTTCCTAAAAGCTACTCACTTAAAGCTGTGGATTAAAAAAAAAATTAGCTTTCTAAGTGCCATAGAACGGGCTCAGGATTTTTTTTTGATTTTTCGTTTATTTTTTTCCGATTTTTCGTCTATTTATTTCCTTGGCGCTTTATTATAGAGATAAAAATATTTTACAAAAAATCGATCATTTTTATCACTTAAAAAAACTGTTATTTCATGATTATTCTTGCGTACTCTTTTTTTATGTAAAATTTCTCTTTCTTAAAAAAAATTAACTGCATTTTTTGTTTGTATTAATTTCTCGAACTAAATTACTAAAAAAAAAAATATGTGAAAAACATTATGTACTAATAAAAAGACTTTTTTAAAAATGTTGCATGTTGTAATAATTTTGTATCTCACCTTATTGTTAGTATAAATGGAACTGTTTTATACGAACAATTACAAAATATGAAATTAATATAATTAATTAAAATATTTCATAATTTACAATGCAAACATGAAGTATAAATATAATTAAAAGTCAACATTAACAAAAACTAATGCCGGGGTAAATATGAAATTACAAATCACCCGATAAATTAAATTTTAAATCGTGTTAATAAAACAATATAAAATAGGAATGATAACTTAAATATCATATATTGTAATCTTTTATAATGAATTAGTTTGGTATGTTGAGTAATTAATAGATGTTACACTTAGCGCAGATTAAGCACATACGAGAGAATTTTGGATGATCGGCCTTAACTGAAATGAACGAAATGAGTGAATATGAACTATAACAAGTAGCACGGTTGAAGTGTGAACTATATGGGTGACTAAGAGAAAAGACCCTTAAGTTATAATAACGGTTTTAAAATAATAGATACGTCAAATTTACGTACGTTGGCTTTCTACGGTTAGGACCTGTGCGCATTATTAGCGTATTAGCGACGTCCAAAGTAATCGAAAATGTGTACTATGATTGAGAGGATCGATTTTATTCGTGAAATAAAATTTTATTTTCAGAGTATAAAATTTAAGTTAAAGTCAGGTGTTTTTTTTTTTTTTAACTAAAATTATTTGGCGGAAATTAATTACGGTTTACATCTGTAATAGTTAATAATGATTTCGTGGTAATTGATGGGGGTAACTCCTGCTCGGAAATATATCCGCGTTCGGACACAGCCGGATATATTTCCGACGATAACTCCGAAAGACGTTACACAACGAATAAAAATGTTGCCATTCTCCGGACATAGTCGGATTTACCTCTGGCGGGGTGATTTTTAATATATCTCAACTACGAAAGGCGTCGACTGTAAGAACGTTTGTTACTTGTGTACACGGATAAGCGCAGTGTAGATTGCGATTATACATACTAGATATGAGATACATATAACTCTGATAGAGTTGGAGTTGGGAAGCGGATAAGGACACATATGTGTACCCAAAACTGCTTTTGCGGAGTTGATTTACGCATCTCTACTAACTAGACAAAACACTTCCCATTTTTTTTTTTTTTTTTTTGTCGACTGCACCAATAGGAAATTATATCTGTACTAACATGGAGAGATGGTTATTTTTATTTTGATAACTATTTCTCCTATTTCTAACTAATTTTCGGTGGTAAAAATAAATTTTTGAATTATCTAGGTTAGTTTTAAATCTGCCGATGTCTTGACTTGTAGAATATAGCCAAAAACTAATTTGCATATAATTACAGCATTAACACGGTAATTTTCCTATGAAAAAATTTGATTTACAAGAACCGGAAGCGAAATGGTGTACGGGAAGAAGTGGTACAATATGTGAAATTTAATAATAGTGGAATAGCGCATGAATTTTATGAAAATATTGATTTTCATAGTATAATGTTTCTGCATAAAAAGTTAACATCACCAATTAGGCTGCATAAAAAAATTAAACAAAAGTCAAGTTGTAAAATTGTAAATAAATCAATAAAACAAAACGATCCCCTCCGAAATTTTCTCCGCGCTGTAGAAACACCTCTTCCTGCATGATTGGTTTCACGATGGTTACGAGTCCTTAAACAAATAACAAAGGGGACAAAAAAAACGAATTTTCTGGAAAGTCTATCATAAATTTTTACAAAGAACACTTTAATACATTCGTGTATTATGGGAAAATCAATTAATCCACGAGTATAATTTTGCCATACATGATTTCAAAAAAGAAAAAAACAACAGAACTGTCTGAAAAACGGCACAGCTTTCAAAATTATGCTTAAAATGACAATACGGCCACTAGAACAATTAACAGGTTAACTAGCTAAACAACTATCAAATTAATAAAAGTAATAATTGTAGACGTAGATTAATGTTTCTAGAACATCTTCAAATGATACCGCGCTAATTAACTTTAACGGGATTTATAAAACCGCTTCCCTCGACTCAACGCTACTCGGCGCAGCTTTTGAACGACGCGCAATCGCCCCGGATCGGTAGTTACCTCCGCTATTAGTCATTACCAACTTACACACACACACACACACACATGTATATATAGCTCCAACACATTCGTCCGACCGGCTGCACGTGGGAATTTGGATTTTAGCCGACAAGCATCACCTACAGCTAACGACAACAAATTAAAGCGGTGTCCGTGGATCCCTTAGCCTGCTCTTCCATTTGCAGTGGTACATTTTTGGACACATTTTCAGCCCATAATATTGTTCTCTTTTCTTCAGTTGCTCATTCCAAGTTATGGCTTAACTTCTATTGTCATTTTCTAATGCTGCCTTCTTTTACTACTCTATTCAGCCATCTCTTCATCCTCGTTCGTAGTTTTCTTGATACTTGCTCTCTTTTAAGCGCTTTACAATCTCCGCTATTTGTCGCCTTCGCTTTAACCATACTCTCCTTCCTGCATCATTTTCTCGGCTTTCATCTGCATCTACTTCACTTTTTTATATTACCCTTCCAAATACCTTCCTTGTGACCCTGATATCATATTTTATTTGAATGTGCAACCTTCTCTGATGAACAGGCGTCCGTCTATTCTTGTCTGTTAAAATACGGTATCCTTATTCCCCTTAAGTAAGAGTGCTGCTTGTATTCTTTCATTTCCTTCTGTTTCGGTTATTGCTGCCCTTAAAATATTTTTATCCTCCGCCCTTAAACGCATAAGAATATAAATTTATTGCCCTTCCTTCCCATTTTTTGGACTAATGTCCTTGCTGACAAACCTACTTTAAAAAAAACCCGGTGTCCGATAGATCACGAATAAATGAAATATCAGATAAATTCGAACACCGCCAAAAGATCGCGTTGTAGGTACCAAATCCGTCTCAATATATTGCTTGAATGAGAGATTGGTTAATTTAATGCATTTCGTTCCTAATTACTATCTTTTATTTGATTGTAACTTACTTTTTTTCCCCTTATTATTAATTTATATTTATATTTGATTTCAGGATTAAATAATTTGAACGGAAAAAGGAAAATCGTTTGAAAAACTTATCTAAAAATTCAGTGTATGTGATAAAGGAAGAAAAAAATTAGTGTAGGTTAATATATTTCTCTATTACTATTTGATAATTTTTTATGTTTTGCTTATTTTACACGTTCTTGATGTTTGACTTTAAAATTTACATCAACAATATAGTCGCTTGTAAACTATGTTTTAAATTTTTTTCCCTCTTTTAACATTATCTTTATAGGAAATTTTAGAAAACTGTACTAATTTTTTTATTAATGGGTTATTATATTTTGATTGATGTAAATGTGTACTATCAGTTATACAACTGTATTCTCAACCAGTTATGTAGCCCCTACCCCTATATGTTTTAGAATATACCTAAAATGAATGGAAAGAGGAACAACTTAACGCTATTTCCTTCCGCATTAGTAGTAGGTCGTTAAAACTGTCAACGCAGCAGCATCCATATATTCAGTGTACGCTAGCTAATTTTTCATTAACTGTCAAAATTCCAAAATACTTACAATGAACTCATGAGTTTCGTTTTTTCCCTGTTGATAAGTCGAAATTGACCGATTATTTCTTCAGTGCGTTTCAAGAGGTTATTCGTCTCATTAATGTTTGCAGTCAGCAAAATCATGTCACCCGCATATCTCAGGCCTCCGATCTTTACTCCACTATTCCATTGATCTAGGACTAATCTTATGACATATTCACCGTATAGGTGGAAGAGTAAAGGCGACAGGACACAGCCCTACCTGACTCCCTTTTCGACATCAAACTTCTTAGACTTTACACCGTTTATCTGAACACTATTTTGATTATTCTCATATAAGTTTTTCATAAGGTGCACAATGTGTTTTGTAGCGCCCGATTTCAATAAACATCGGCCTTTGTATATTATCAAATGCTTTTCGATAATCAATGAAACACGTTACCATTAGTACCTGATATTCATGAGATGTTTCTATCAATTGCCTCATGTTAAGGATTTGTTTTCTAGTACCTCTTCGTTTTATAAAACCAGGTTGTTCCTCCGGAATTTCTTTGGACATACTATGGTACGGTATTTTTCGCGCTTTGATGCTTTTTCTTTTTTGAACAACGGAATGTGCGTGGAATGACACCAGTCTTTTGGCCAAATATTAAAGAAAACGGTAAAACAACTTTTTATTCGGAAAATATATAAATTTAAATTTAAAACTAAAACATCGACTTTGTTTCCGGAACACAGTCTAATAATGATGACAAAGTTAAAATTATAAACTAAAACCAGTCACCCACCTATTGTTCCAAATTAAGTGAATTTTCCTAATTCCCACATGTCCTATTTTCTTTAGCACTTCCGCTGGTATTTCATCTATTTCGATTGCTTTGTTCTTCTTCAAATAATGAATAGCTCTTCTACTTCACTCGGTAAAATTTCAGGCTCCGATTCTTCCATAGGGTTGTTCTCTATTTCAATCGACGTGTCACCATTATTATATCTGTACCGATCGCGACAATATTCCCGCCATATTTCCGTTGTTTCTGTTTAATCAGTTTTTATACACCTCAATGTATCATCTCCATTGTCAAGTTTTTAGTTCTGAATTCTCTGAAGAGCATTTTTACTTATACAGATCACGCGGCTGATTTTTATCTGCATGACACTCTGTATTTCTTCATGTGTTTTACCCAGAAACATGTTATTATCTTTTCGATACTTCTATATATTTCTCTGTTTAATCCTTTTAGTTGTAGTTCTGAATGTGCGGAGCTATGTTTCAACGTTCTCTTTTTTTCGATTAGGTCCATTGTTTTTTCCGACAACCATAATTTACGCTTTATACTTGGTCGGTGTGGTTGTGTTTTATGTACCGTTTTCACTGTATCCTCTTTTAACTTTTCTGCAGTTGTTATTTCCCCATTTTTCGTTTCCAGTTTCATTTCCGAATCTGCAACGATTTTCGCAATCATCCTATCATTTTTAACCGCCATTCTCTCACTTACACGTGGTCTTGGTGACACTTTGAATCTGCTCCTTAAATTCGACATCTCTGCGATCCGAACCGCATTCGGCTCCTGGACGTACAACTGCATTTTCACAGGATGGGAATTAAAAAGTAGTCAGTCTGTTCCACTTGAGCGGTTAAATGCTCTTGTGTTAACAAGGACACGTACACTGGGTTTTTATGCCGAGCAAGGATGCGGATATCACTCGCAAACGTAGCAATTACTGCCGACTTTTGACACACCTGCTGCATAGATGGAATACAAGAGCGGTCCGAGTACACACTACCTTGCGGCATTGATACTTTTATGTTATTTGAAAAAAATATTGAAAAGTTTATCTTGACATTAAAACTTCTGTTTGTCAAATAAGAGAGCATAACTGCATATAGATCGTTGAGTAAACTTTGTTTTTATTTACGAAGTAATCCTTGATGGTAAACGCGATCGAAGGCCTGTTCAATATGCAGGAAAATGGCGTTGCAGTATTCTCCTTTCTTTAATGTAGCTGCTATTTTGTCTGTTATGTACCTGGTGAACAGTTGACTGTCTTCCGTGGAAATCGAACTGGTGATTTGGGATGATGCTATTTTCTGTTGTTATCGAAAGTATTCTATCGCATATTAGCATTTTTCGAATATTTTATAGAATACGCGTAAAAGGCTGATTATACGAGGAACGATATATTGGGGTTTTTCCAGGTTTTAAGATTACCAAAATTATTGATCTTGTCCAAGTTTCAGGGTAATATATCTAATTCTTAGAATCGTGTTACACATATAAGTGTAAATAAAGTGACCGTTTTCGGTGTCAGCGTTTTAATTGTTTCACCCGTTATTTTATCGAAACATGGAGCTTTTTTGGTTCGCAGCATCTTAATTTTAGCCTGTACTTCTTTAGGTGATATAAGCTTTGTTTGCACTGTGAGTTGAAAAAAGGCTTCCATATGTATCTATATTGGTTTATCACGTGCGGAATCCTGTATTTCACTGTGTGGTTTAAATATTTGTACCAAATGCTCAGAAAAAGTTTGAGCTTTATCAGCATCAGTTTTGGTCTATTCTCTATTTCCTTTTTTGACTGGATATTGTATTGGATGTTGTTTTAGGAAAGATTTTGTTGTTTTCCAAAGAAAGCTATCCTGCGAGTTTAATTGAGAAAAGAAATTTTCATACATACCTAGTGCTCTTGTATATTTGTCTCTTTTTACGTAATTCCCTCTGTAGTGAATTGTATAGTTGCTTATACCAGTTAATGTTCTATTACGTTGCCAACTAGTACGTGCTCTTCTTGTTACTTTTATTAACTTCTAATTTCTACTGGAACATTAAAGTGACTTTCCTCAATAGCTTTATGCGCTGGAGTTTTAGTGGCTATTTTACACAGGCATCGTAGATATTCTTAGTTAATGTAGAAACCGCTCCATCAGGATCCTCTTTCGTTTTTAGTTTAATATTTAGGTCCGTAATCAATGTACTTTTTAAATTTCGTGCAATCTGTATATTTGTGTTTGATAATGGTTTAGTTTTTTCATTTTTTTAAATAAGCTGTGGGTCTCACAAGGCAAATATGCCCGTTGTGTGAGTGCTCAACACACTTATCAACGTTTATTAAAATATATATATAGTACAAAAATGAAAACTAACTTAACTTATTACATAAATAACAATAATAATAAAACTAGCCTTATATTAAAGTAATAGTATATATATACGTAAGCTAAAAAAAACACGCCGCGTAATATGCATTTGTACACCAATACATGCGGACGGCTTAATATTTGAAGTCGAAACAAACATGATTTATGAGAGCTTAAAATCCAGGAAGGACACGACAAAGTCAAAAATCGACAAACCGTAAACAAAAATTTAAAGAGCAGCGAGATAAAAGATGTAACTTGATCTTCAGTCTTTGCACCATTCCTTCAACCATTTTTGCACCTTCTTTTTTCACACTCCAATTTTTTTTTCCTCTAGTACTCTGCGGCATGTTAGTAACGGAGTGTGGTCTAAGCTTAGCTCAGGTACTGTTTTATAAGTATTATATACATGATGTAGATTTCTAGCGATGAAAAAATCAAGTGTACTCGGTGATCTATTTGCGTGTCTTGGCCAATTGGTTGTTTCACTTAAGACTTGAAGATTGTAATCTGATATTAGATTGTTTATCATTCCACCTCGATGATTTGTTCGATTACAAGTCCATCTTGGATATTTGCCATTGAAGTCGCCACCTAGAATGACTCTAGATCCCAAGCCAAGGATTAGTTGCAGTAATCTTTCCCTAGGTAAAATAATATTAGTATGGCAATATATACCGGCAATTACTAGATCAAAATTTGAGGTTCTAATATTTACAGCTAAAATCTGATATGCATAAGTGTAGCTTCGGAATATACTTTCAGATGATTTAAACCCGATCTTACTAGTATAGCTACGCCACCATGTCCTCTGCCATCAGGGTGTGTTGAGCCATAACTAGTATAACTTGATATCCTAAAGCTGTGTGAGGATATTGTAACGATTGGTGAATTTTCCCTGAATGTTACGACTCGTTTTCTCTTCCCCTTCGATTACGTAATGATGAAGCACAACAAATTGTGATGCCAGAACAAAAACAAAATCTAACGGGCGCCAGCAACACTTTCAAACGGTGTGTTACAACCGGAATCGCTCTGTCAAGCAGAGTATTAAACTTTGCGTGATAAGAAAAAAAACGAATAAAATTTTTTATAATAACTTTGTGATCCCGCCGCAAGTGGTGGTAATATCTCCGCGACGGAGATGTCACGGTCGCACAACACGTGTCCAATAAGAGATTTCAAATAATAAACGCGTGTATATTTTCAAAAAAACTATAAAATTTAATGCCAACGAGCCGCGTACAAATAAGGGCCGACTAGAAATAAAAGTATAAAACAACAAAAACAATTAATTAAACAAATTCATTATCGATGATGACTAGACTGCCACGCTCGACGACAATCAAATAAACGGTACATAATGTATCGACCGACAAATAATTAACATATAAGACGACTAATTAATTATCCGCTACAATCGGCTCGATAATTAAACGGTAACTTACCGAAATCCTTATCAATTACACACAGCCGCTACAGCGCTGATCTTCTCGCACGGCTCACACGGCCAACAGAGGCTATCCTGTTGTCGCATACATACCAGGGGAAACTTACACAATCCCTTAACACTACCCGTGCCGAGAAATTCGACAAAAAACGGAAATTACATATTCCGTCGTGTAAATGTCATCCCGGCCGTATTCTCTGATGACGATAAATAATAGGATTGATGTCGAGAGATCGAAAATTAATGATTTTAATCGGAGAATAATTTCTAGCTCGACATCATCGCGCCAGGTAAATACCGAATATCCGTATCAATATTAAGTGCCTCACACAGATGAGGGCAACGTCTGTTCTATATCTGTAAAGAAATTTACAGTTCCATAGCATAATTAAAAGTGATTTATTTGTTATCGTTACAGTTCCTTGTATGTTACTTTGTCCCATTATAGTATGGACCATAGTTAATTTAGTTTATCTAATAATTTGTTTACTATGGCGAATAGTGACGTAATTAATCATTTGACGTCATTAATCAACTTATCTAGTATACAGCCTAGCCAGATTTTACGTTAATTTTTCTTATTTGTTTTTAATTATAATAAATCGCTCTTAAATAACTACACCAGCATTCGTGTTATATATGTGTATATATATGAATTAGAATTGTTAGTGGCAGAGTTTGTTGCTGTATCGTTTTTGCCCTCAAAAGCCATATCAGTATCGTTTTCACTACTATTCGTTTTCTCACCGGTAAGAATTCATAAATGTTACGCTTTGCACTGGGCGGAGAGGTAAAAGCGGTGGAAGTTTCTGAGCGTCTCGCTCTCTTTTTGTTGGAGACTGCACGCCACCGATCATTATTTATTATTAACAGGGCATGATTTATCTTTTATTATTTTTAAAGCAGAAATACGATCTGAAATTGTACATTTGTTGTCCTTATTCAATACATTGTAAGTGTAGACTAAGATATTTTCATCTCGTTCTTGGTATAGCGATTGTTTCACCATTGATTTTAATCGGCGGGCAGGCTCCACTTCGTAGTATTATGCCACTGGAGCTCCTTGAAAGGGGGATAAAGAAAAGAAAAAAAAGGAAAAAACAATTTTTTTAAATTTCCGACGTTAAATATTTATTTGCATTTTAGGAAATAAACAAAAAATTAAATCCGAATGAAAAATGTATAAATAAAAAAAAAATGCAAAAAAGTAATTTTATATTTTCGCATTTTTTTTTCGATTTACTAAATGCCTTTTACTTTCGTTAAGGACCACAGCACAATTTTTTTCCAATAACGTTTCAAATAGTATTGTACGGCTATTTGAAACGTTAACGGAAAGTGATTTTTATCGAAAACAATACGAGAGTCGATATTATCTGTTAAATCGAAAAATTCCGAAAATTTAAAATTATTTTTAATGAATCTTTCTACTGGAAAATACGTTTAAATTAACTCACTTGAGGAAATGTAACAGATTATGTGATTTAGCGTTGCGAAAAGGATGCCGAGTTCATAAGATTCTACCCGCACTGGTCGAGATGAATCTTTATTTATTAAAAAAAGTAAAAAAATTATTGATATCGTAAATTAGAAATATTAGATACCGATTAAGCGTGTGCGACTCAAAAATTGCAGAACTGGAAAATCAATTGAAACGGATTCCCGATACAGAAATATGGAAAACGGTACGGAGATTAACCGTGATAAAGCGATGGTGAACAATGAAACAGTAAGTTCGAACGTTTGATTGAAAAACAAACCGTTAAAAGCCCCGGCGTTATAAAGACTGAAAAGGTAATTAGCACTCTGACCAATCCCTGCTATTAGATGATAATGCTGTCAGAGTATTAAGCAAAGGTCCGAATTTTGCAATTGCCCTTCAAAAAATTTCTGTAATTATCAACTGAATATGGACTGAAAAGAGTTAAAGAGTGCGCAGTACTACGGCGAAAATGGAAAGCACCGAATGAAAACCTCTCACGTCAAGGGAGAGAAGCATTGCACTCATTCAGAAGAAACATTGAGTTCTAGTTTTAAGAGCGAACAAGGGAGATGCGCTAGCAGTTACGAAAATGAATGCGTAGAAAAATAAGATGTTAGAACTGATACGAGACGGATGGTATTCTAAAGTAAGTATGAATGCTTTGTGAAAAATGTCTAATGAAACGATGAAATTAATAACAGATCCGAATTCGGATTGGAACACAACTCTTATTTCTGCCGTAGTCACCATGCCAAGAATCATATGGTTGCAAAAGTACACAAAACTAGTTATCCAGTGAGGCTGATAACCTGTTCCATCAATGCAGAGATCACGGACCACCGAATTATTCGGAACACGCCTGAGTTTATAGAGAAATTAAACATGGTAAACTAGCTGAATGTTGTATCCTCTGTTTTCAAATGTACCAGTAATGGAACGGTTGGATTAATAAGAAATGCGGAAATAGATTAACGATAAAACTGATCGAAACTGTGATACGTATAAATATGTTTAGGAAGGTTTTTAAGAAATAAGAGCGCATGACAATGAGTTCGTGTCTAATGCCGATTTTGGCGAACATTTCATGGAAGATTTAGAAAATAAAATTGGCATTATACGGACACTGAAGTCATTCATGATGCGCATGATCCGTTTTAACTTATATAATAATCTACTAAAATATAAAATTCACCAATTCACCGTGGAAAAGGGTTTTAGCTATGCCGGTTCAAAGGAATAATAGTGGCTGTATAAATAATTTATTGTTTCGTATACCTATACTGATCAATACCTTTTTTTTTTTTTTTCCCGGTCCGGCAATAAATCATTTGGCCACTATTAAGTTAATATAAGTACAAAACTAAACAAGGTTGTTTGCTCTTATTATTATTACGGAGATAGTAAGGATAAGTGAACACGCATGGGTAGGATCTATCCAAGTTATTTGATTAAATATTATCCTTCCAAGTAAAAAGTATCAAACAAACATGACCGTAAATGTGTTAATATAACCTACGAATACCAGCATAGAATAATTAGGAGAAAAAAAACTGACCAGACCGAGCCTGAGATGGACTATATTCTCGGGCTCGACTGAGCAGCAAAAAACACAAAATGCAAAATTAATATTATAAATAATAATGTTCAGTACTTTAAAATGGTAATTACAGCTGGAATCAATGACATACCCCAGCTGATCTATGTATATCCGAAGTAAAATTTTATATTCTTATATATCTTTTTTTTTTTTATTTATTATTATTATTCTTGTTTATTTATTTTATTCTTCTTCTTTCAGTGATTTTGGCTGTTTTTGGACTGCGTATTATAATGCATCTTGTCATTTCTTCTCCACTCCTTCCAGTACATCTTCATCAGCTTCCGGTGCCGGATCTTTCTTTCACTTGTCCAAACTGCTCCCTTTCTTCCTTTTTCCTTTGCCATGAACCCCTTCCAATCCTGTACCTTTCTTCGAAATTTGTTTCCATATTTTATTTCTTCTTCGTTTATTCCCATTTCCGCAAGGTCACTTTTCACCTCCCGAAAGCAATTCAGATTTGTGTTCGCGTTTTTGTCGAAATAGTCAAACAGTTTCTTCGTCATTCTTTTTCCGTCCATTATTATTATTATTTTTATTTATTTTTATTTATATATATATATATATATATATATATATATATATATATATATATATATATATATCATCTCCCAAGTTGCCTGGCCAGCACGGGAGATTAGGCTAACTTATCCCGCTAGGGATTGCCTACACCCAGCAGTGGATTGATGTGGACGTTTTGATTTTGATTGATATATATATATATATATAAGTCGGCCATTTTGGCCTCACAAGGGAATGTGCCCCTTGACCCCTCTTGCTTTCATTTCTGTCTCTTTCTCTTCCATACTTCGTATAAAATGATCAAAATTTACAACGAAATTCTTACTGGCATCAACACAAAAAAAAATAACATAATCACAAAAATCCTATACTAACATTTACCTTCCGTTATATAAAATTAAGACATTTTTTCGTTACATTTTTCGTTACATATTTCAATACATAAAATTGTGACATTTTTTAAATAACAATAACAAAAATCCTACAAAATATAACAAACGTTACATAAAATTGGGACATTTTTTTGGGACATTTTTTCGAATGGGGGGTAGCCTAAGAATTACGTTGTAATTAATATATAAATATATATATTTAGGACAAAGTGATAGCCAGATGTTTAAAAAACTGAGGTAAAAGTGGCAGTTGGTATAAAGTGACGGCCGATAAACAGCTGTCATTTTGAAAATCAATTGTTTTACTACCATTCGACTTGTATGACCATCTATTTCAAAAATTTGTAAAAATTAGCAGGCCGCCCATTTATATGTTATCTATACGGAGTGGCTACCCAACCGGGGAACGGTGAATAAGCTGGGAATTTTGTCGAAAAACCGGGAAAAAATAAAAATAGTGAAAAACGATATTTTTAATAAGAAAAAATCATTTGAAACGTTAAAAAGTGAATATGCATTTTGTTACTGTACTTCACATGATAATAAATTATGAAGTTCTGTTTTATTCGTATAACAGGTATGCTAAGGTGGTCAAGTATTATCAATAGTAACAAAAAAATTCGAAATTCTAGTAATCATAAAATCGGGAGCCATTTGGATTTTGGAAAACCGGGAATTTAAAACTTATATTTGAGTGGTCACCATGCTTTATAATTTTATTTTTTTGTCATTTTATATTGTTTTATATAATTGCGCATAATCGGAATAAATACTTCCGATAGATTATTAATATTTCAAATTGTAAATAAAGAAAATTAGCTGCCAACAAGTCCTAATGTAGCTAATAATTGGCATCTTCGAAAGTCTTGCTACTACCTTGCTCGGTGACTGCTGCACTTGTGGTAGGTGATATAGTCGGTGTTAATTTTATATACTGTCTTTCTTGGCACTCGTGGGCTATGTCATATCACTGCGGCCATGTGTGTTCGAATTGTATTGTAAACGTTTAATTATCAGTGTGGAATTAACATATCCTTCTTTTCGACATACGTGGGCTACGTCATTGCGGTCATGTTTGCTCGAACTTTATTGCTAACGATATTCTTTGCTCCTATTCCATGACGTTTTAGGATTCAATCTGCTTATTTCTCTACACATTATTCTGTTAGTCTAGCTTATTTGTAGAAGTTGTTAGAGACCCCACAGATGGTTTCTCGCCGGGCCAAAAAAAAAAAAAAAATGTTTAACAATTAGTCGTTACTATCAAATTTAAAAACTCTAAACTTCAAAAATATATATTTAATCGCAAAGAATTGCATTGCGAGTAATAAAACATGAAGTGCTTATATAATAATCAGGACGTTATTATTAAATGGTTTGTATACAAGAAAAAATTTCAAAACCAGTTTCGCAATTGATCAAAAAGTTACTGTAATTAACGTGCGCGCAGGTCTCTTACAAAGACGATTCAGTGTTGAAAGGCGCATGCGCACCTGTGCTATTCGCCGAGCCTAATATTATTCGAACGCTAATTACTTAACACGACGTGTAAATTTTTATATGTAAAATAAGCTTTAATATGCACCGGTAGCCATTGAAAGCGATGCAAGTTTTAAATTTAATTTCTTCGATAGATCCACGGGGGCAACCCTTCCTAATTTCATCGATAATCGGAGATCATAGTTTACCGCGGTATTTTCGAAGTAGTTCGTGGCAATCTAATCAAATCGGTTACTTTAATTGTTACCGTAGTCCATCGATCAGAAACACCTTTCGTTCCGATAGAACACCAGCTTCGAATACTATCGCTGCGCAAACTGAAATTATGAATAGTGTATTTCGTTGTACAGCCGGATGTTAAAATTATTTCTATGTAAAAAGAAAAATAAAATATTTCAACTTAACGAGGAGTTGTTGGTTATTAATTTTTCTTAAATGAAGTTCAAAAATTATTGTGAGTACACATTAGTCCGGTCCGCTTTAAAAGATGCCGCTGGCTATGTTTTGCAATGACAGCTGATTATTTCGATGGTTTTAGAAAGGTGTCAGATATCTGTCGATAATGTAGAGTTTATATCGCGTTCAGTTTCGTACGGAAACCTTGTGTTTTACTACTGTGTTGAATATGTCAAATTTTGTGTTAACTAAGCGGCATTTGCAGGAGCTTTTAGTTTTCTTAAATTAATTGGAAGAAAAGTGCAGCTAAACAGCATCGAATGCTCGTGCAAGTTTACGGTGACAATGCTCCAACTGATAAATCATGTAGAGAATGTTTTCGACGTTTCAAGAATGGTGATTTTGAAGACAAGCCTCACTTTGGACATCGGAGAAAATTTGAAGAGAAAGAATTGCTGGCATTACACTCGATGAAGATCACGAGTCAAACGAAGCTTGCAGAATCATTGAGAGTTACGCAACAAGCAGTTTCGGTGCGATTACAATCCGTGGGAAAGAATTCAAAAGCAAGGCAATAATTGAGTGCCTCATGAACTGAAATTGAGAGACGTTGAAAGGCGATTTTTCACGTGTGAACAGCTAATTCAAAGGCAACAAAGAAACGGTTTTTTTTTTTACATCGGATTGTGATTGGGGATGATGAGAAATAGATATTCTATGACAGCCCCAAGAAGAAAAAATACTACGCTATGCCCGGTCAGTCGTTGGGGCATCGACCTAACCATCAACACCAAAGCCGAGAACATTCATAGTTCGAAGGTCATGTATCTGGTGGGACCAAAAGAGTACGGTACAACTACGAGCTGCTGCAACCTGGCGATTCCATTATACGGGTGATCGGTATATGATTCGTTCGGGCCGTGCGTTAAAACGGCCGGAATACGAGACATGACAAAGAGTTATTCTTTTGCATGACAACGCTCGGTCTCATGCCGCAAAAGACCTAAACAAATATGTGGAAACGCTGAAGCGGGATATTTTACCCCGGACATTGCTCCTTTTGATTACTGGTTGTTCCGACAGATGCAGCACGATTTAGCAGGTAAGTGGTTCACTTCTTTCGCGGAAATCGAAAATTGGCTTCTAACTTGGATGATCGCTTTAAAAAATGAGACACATTTTTTCGAGATGGAATTCGAAAATTACCCGAGAAGTGGGGAAAAGTAGTAGCCAGTAATGGACAATAGTTCGATTAATTTGTTCATTTCATTTTGTTCTAAAATATATGTATTTTTCACCAAAATAAAAAAAAACGGACCGAACCAATTTGTACCCCCAAAAAATAATGAAAAGTAAACGAAAAGAATTATATCGCAGTTTTATTTTATAATGCGAAATTTGTTTAGCTAGAATTTAACAGTGTTTCCGAATATTCCCTTTTATTTTTCATTTTTACAGGCTGGGACAAAAAATCCATTTGGGCCATCAACTTACCGACCCCTCGGCGTTTCTTGGAATATATAAATAAAATCTATTAAAAAACACAAAAGAACTAGAAACACCACTGCACGAACCTAGCTGTTTCCCGTTAGAATAAATGATTATTCGTTGAATATTTTTAACAAAGCGACAAGGTGTAACAAAAAAAAAAAGAAAAAAAGAAAAAAAGGTTCTTTTGTAATCCCTATATATTTGTTAAACATTTTCTTTTTCTTTCTTTTTTTTCTTATTCAGTTCACTGATTCTTCTAGCCACTTGATTTCCAGTTTCGGCGCAATATGCTCACCGGTTAGTTCGTAATGTCTCGCCGTGTTGAGAAGTTGCTTTTATTTCGAACCTCGTGATAGTGTTTCATTAATTCAAATATTATAAAATGCGCACTTTTTGATGCAACTGTAATTTTGGAGTAAGCAGTGTTTTTTTATATGTCCGTTGTAAATTTTCCTTTTTTTTCATTTTTATTGTGTCAAAGTACATGGTAAGTACTTTTATTATCGCTAATTCAGTCCCTGCGGATTACGTCGAACACACAGCTCTACATCGTCTCTCTGTACCTCGTTCTTTTTCCTCCCTCTTAACATTTTACCGATCATAAGTCCTCGCATTAATGTATTTTTATTCATGTTCGTAATTACGAATATTGTGGTTAATTTATTTTATTAAATGCAATTTTTATTTTGACCTTTAACTGAAATTTCAAATTAATAACTACTTTACGGAAGAAGCAGTTTTTGTCTAGCGGTTGATTTTTTTCGTTTCCATCAAAGGGTAAAACTATGTTTTTAAAATTATAAATATTTATTTAAGACATACACGCATTATAAACCGGGCCGGATCTAAAGCCCCGGGCCCCAGCCTCTATGGGGCCCCGTGCTAAAAAAAAGTTTCTTTTCCCAAAATACTCAATACTGTAAAAATGCAAGATTTTAAATTTGCCTCTTTTTTGTTTTTTTTTTTTTTTATTTTAAAAATAATTCAGTTAATTTTTATACATACTATATATATTAAAAAATATATATACGAGTTCATTAATAAAATTATATACCTTTTCTTTTTCTTCCGATGAACTATAAATGCCTACATAAAATGAATATTTATAGAAATTTTTTACGATAAATCCAATTTATTATGTTAAAAAAAAAAAAAAAAATGAATGAGTTGTCCTTTAGCGTATGTATTGAAGAATAAAGAAACATTCGACAAATCGATTAATATTCTCTATTCAAATATTTTTTTATCTTAATTTTAACAATATTTTATTTTTTACTTTTATTGAAAGTTAATACGTTTTATTTAGAACGATATAAAAATTATTTACAATAAAAGCGAATTTTAATTGATTGCTAATTTTATAAATGTATTTATATTTCGAAAAATTTAATAAATTATACGGGGTTTCATTAATTTTTTTCCGATCACATAAACAATTATGGAATTTTAAACATGCGTGTTTAATTTATACAAAGAAAAGAACATGATATAAATAGTGTTTGTAGAAAAACAAAGTGTTATTAATAAAAAATTACAAATATTAACATATATATATATATATAGTATATATAGTATATATAAAATTCCTTATTTGACGCTCAATTTATGTGGTATTCAGTTTGTTAGAATAAGAAAGTTGATTTTGTAAAAAGAGCATAATTTTTTTTTTATTTGTCATTCATTCGTACAAGTAATTTTTTTTTTTTTTTTTTGCTTGTTTGTTTGCACATATATACTCGTAATACTGATTTTTTTCATCATTTTTTCTCCAACAGGGGAGGGGGTCCCTTATTCAAGATTAGCCCCGGACCTCGCACATCCTTAATTCACTCCTGATTATAAAAATCAAAATTACCTTTTATTTCTATGCGCAAAAGACAACTTAAAAAATGTAATATCCGTTTTTTAAATCTACCTTCTTCTTCTTCTTCTTCTTCTTCTTCTTCTGGTGCCGTATTCTACGAAGAGCATTGATGATCATGTCAACAACAAAACCTTCCATTTCTGGCATCTTGCATGAGTCCCTAATGACCATGTTCTCGTCCATTGAGTGTACACTTTAAAAAATTTTAAATAACCTTAGAGTACAGTTACACAGTTATGTATTTTATTACTCGATACAAATAAAGTATTCACGATTACATAAAATACCTTTAATGTTGTCTCCACCTTCCTCGTATTCTGTTTCCGCCTACTTTTTCCTGGAGGATTAGTTGCAGATATTTCTCTCCTCGGATTACACACTTGTAAGATTATATTTCCCTATGTACGATGGATTTTATTAGAATTTTTTCTGTTTTAGCCATCTCTAAAACTTTTTCATTCGGTGTTTTAGTTATCCGTGATATTTTCAAAATCCTTCTGTGGATCCACATTTCCATAGCTTCTAATCGATGTAATTGCCTTTCATTGAATGTAGCTACCTCAATTTCATATAGTAAGATTGTAATATTGCACGATGTTTTGACGTATATTTAAACGCTAGGATCAATCGCAGCGGAAATTTCTCGTACTGATGAGAAGGCACTCTCCCCGGGCATAACTACATCATATCACTTTTTAGTAAGATAAATAACATAATTACTTAAAAAATTATCGAATATCATCGGAAAATATTTCCAGAGGGGATAATATTTGTTTTAAAAATGAAATAAAAGCGAAAAACATTTATTTTGTAAGCGCAAATTGTACACTACCGTACACTGTGCTAATTGCGCATGGAAATATCTAATTTTGTAGGAATGAAATCAGGCCAGACTCGCTAAAATAGTTCAGTATAACAGAAAGATATGTGAACAGGAAAATGAAGTTTGCACTGTTATTACTTGCTGGGGGCAAACTTTCGGAAAAAAAGTTAAAGTTAAAAGTTGTAATTTACTGATAGCACAAAAAAAAAAAAAAAACAGTAAAAAACCCGAAGCATTAATTATAAATATCGAAATGTATGTAATATATTATAAATAAATCGAAAACGGTAAGGTGCATGTTCGAAAAATTGCCTCCTTAAACTCTAAAGTCTGGTTTGCATATCACCGTGTGTTGTGCACTTACGAACAGCACGAAAATTTAACTTACCGCATCATATGTGCTTGTAATCGTATCATAAAAAAACTTTAGCTTACTAATTTTAATTTTTTTAATTTTCAAAAATAATTAATGTTAGTGAAAGTGTTAATAGCGAAAAGCTAAATAATTTTAATTGAAAAATAAAGAAAGATATAATAAACACTATATTATGCAGTTATTTGTGAGTAAATCTGTAATGGAATGGTTATGCGGTTGTTGAAAAGTGAAAAATTATCCTGCTGATCTTTTGTCTTCAAGAGAAAAAAAAACGAAGATATTTCCAATTTTAATATTTTATTTGAGAAATTATGTATTTTATATTGGGGCTTCCCCTGTCTTTTTTATTTATTTATAACTTTATTTTCGCGTTCGATTATATTTACATTCTAAAATAATTTCGTCTTCATTAATCACGAATAAAATTTACTAGACTTTGCTACTTTATCTTAAATCATGGTTCTGAAGACAGTGCAATTGCAGGGGAAAGATTACTGAAAAAAGTCTACGTAAGACACTTATGTACGATATATAATAATAGGATCGACCTCATTTCGAGCGAGGATCAGCTTCTGTTAGGGTTTCGTAACAAAATTCGATTGTAGGTATCTGTGTAAGGTTAGTTAACGTGTTAATACTTTCAGAAGCCATTTCAACGTTTTCTATGTAGTTCCGTTGCTGGGAAGAACCACCAGGGCAGGCGCGAAATCAGTTCAAGCATTATTATTTTGGTGCAACTTGGATTTGTTTAATGTGGCATCTTGCACTGGCTGTGTTTCTCATACGGGCGCAGTACAGTGTATGGTGAGGATGTGTTACCTTAAAGGCGCGTAATTTGTTTACTACTGTTAGTCGCGAGGTCCTGGGTATCAAAGAGTACAGTAATTTTATTAGTAGACTAACTTGCTTTTAAACACGCTCATACGCATGATGCTATAATAAGAAATTACCTTCTAAATTCATTTTTGATTTCTTTTTCGTTTGTCAGAATAAAATCAGTTAACAAATCTGTTGCGAATTTCGCCTCTGTTTTCTTTTAAATTTCTTACTAGAAAAAAATTCTTCTATTAAAATTCGTTAAAAATTATTTAAGAAAGGCAACCCTAATTATTAAACGATTTAATTTAATTTAATTCAATTTAAAATAGCGAACAAAAAAAAAAAGCAAGTAATATTCACAAGACTGATGATCAGATATTGCAGTTGTAATTTAATTTACATTGCTTTTTGGTACTTTTTTCCAGTCATTATTGAAAATGTCGAAGAGAACAGTTGTTTTATAAAACTTCATGCATAATAAAAGGATATAAAATTATAAAAAAAAAAAAAAAAAGGGTGTATGAAAAAAATCTCAAATTTTGAAAATACTTCTTAAAGTGAGAATTCTCGATTTCGGGAATATCATCGTAGGTTTGAAAAACAACAGCTTTTTCAGAACAATATAGGTTTGGCTTCGTATAAAAGAAAATAAATATTCGGATGTGAGAGCTGTTTCGCTGTTGAAGAATCCCTTCGGAAAAAAACACATGTTCGCCTATCGAAGGAATTGACTGCGTATTTAACTGTGCCAAGTGGAAACAATAAATATTCTAGATAGGTTTTGCTAAGAAAAGAATTCAAGATTGTAATTTTACAAATATGTACAAGATTTACTAACGGATTCTCAACTAATAACCGGAGAAGATTAAAATATGTAAATTAAAAATAAAATCTCGATCTCATCAGATGATTTAGAAGAGTTTTCTTTACTTTCAATTGGCCTTCATTCGAAAAATAATCGTTTGAACAAAGGCTTTGAAAATTTACTAATTGTGGGGAACGTGAGCAAAACAAATTAGTAGCTTAATAGAAAGTGGCGCAGATATAAAGGGATATCCCCCATTTTATAATGATACAAAAGTCACTTCTCGGTGAAAAAATGTTCAACAAAATTGTATATTTTATGAATTTTCTGGTCAGTGACGTTAATATCGAGGTTTTTGTAAAAAAAATTTCTTTACTGTTTGAATCTATATATATATATATATAGTTCCATTAAAAATTAACTTCACCTTAGATGGTAGGTGAAAAAAAATTAGATCGCTTAACGGAAACGTTGAAGTATAAAATAAAAAAAAAAAAAAAAAAAAAATGATTTTCGCAATTTTGTGGATGGCAACAAAATAAAGAGGATTAAAAATTTACGGCAATCAATTTATCTAATAAAAATAAAGCCAGCAGCGGGACTCTATATTTCTTGTAAATTCGTGGATAGTAAAAATCATAGATTTGCCACACATAAATAATTGAGTCGGTTTAAGAAAGAAAAAAACGGAACGATTAAGTCAAAATCGCTACTACAAAAATTATCTATCGTATATCTATGAAGCAGGTTGTACTATTTTGTTACATCTTTAAAAAAAAATAATTTCTATATGATTTTTCAATATTTAAATAAAGTATTATTCTACTTTTAAAAGGTTAATAGTAACGCAACATTTTTTTAAAGCGGGTATGATGTGCAGATTTTTAAACATTTTATTCTTTCTAGGGAGGTTTTAACTTGGTGGCCACTCTTAGAAAAATACTTGAAACGGACACTGTTGTTAAACATTTATTGACTCGCCATTGTACACGTATCCCTATATATTAAAATATTTTGGACACAGCTTTATTATTCGTGATCTAATTGATCAAAAAAATTTCCGGTGAATATAGTGTGGCAGTTAATAAATTAAAAAAGTTGCTATTTTTAATCTTCTCTGGCTATTTAATTATAATTTTATTACTAATAATGTTTAGAATTATGTAATGAAGGATTTGTCATAAATCATGAGGAGTAGGTGTTAACACGAGCGAAGTAGGTAAAGCCTTCTAGTATTATATATACTAGATATATTAATTACAACGTAATTCTTAGACTACCCCCCATACGTTTGTTATATTTTATAGGATTTTTGTTATTGTTATTTAAAAAATGTCTCAATTTTATGTAATGAAATATGTAACGAAAAAATGTCTTAATTTTATATAACGCGGAAGTTAAATGTTAGAATAGGACTTTTGTGGTTATGTTATTTTTTGTGTGTGTTGATGCCAGTAAGAATTACGTTGTAAATTTTAATCATTTTATACAAAGTACAGAAGAGAAAGAGACAGAAATGAAAGCAAGAGGGGTCAAGGGGCACAGTCCCTTTCGAGGCCAAAATGGCCGAGTTATATATATATATATAAAATTAAAAAAAGAAAGTCGAGCTTCTTCAGTAATTTCATCAGAAAGAAGATTTAATTCATCTGATCATAGAAGATTAAAAGAAGACTAAGAACCTAAGCACTGAAAAAAGCGAGCGGTGAAATGAAATAAAGCAGCATCGATTGTATGTTTGGTGGTAAGCTTAGTTGTATCCGTAACGTATGAAACTTTGGGAAAGTAAGGAGTAAGTGTAGCATCGCCCAGACAACTAATCGTGTAAGAGGCAAATAGACGGAAATATTTTTGATTCTAGTCTATGGGATATAATGATGCGACTAAGTTAAACCGAGTTGGGGATTTTAAAATCTTGACGGGAAGGCCACTTCAACTGTGTGCTTGATTTTTTTTTTTTTTTTTTTTTTTTTGAAAATATCATAGTAAATGCCCGTTCTATTTACCACTGTTCTTCGAACTTGTTAAGAAATAAAACGCTCGATAAAAAAAAAAAATTTGATAGTACAATTCAGTGGTGTACACCCAAAAAGGACTAGAGCCCCGTTGGGATTCTTAAAAATTACTTAAAGGGGACTAAGAGAAAAGACCCAAAGATTGTTTTGCACTAGAATTATTTGGATGCGCTCAAAGTCACATTGTTAAATAATAAAAATCTTTAAAAGTTTAATCAGAATTGTTGCCGTAAAACCAACTATTATTTCTGTCGGGATTATCTTTATTTTACGAAACATTGAAGCTTGAAATTAAAATGTTTTGATTGAAACAATCACGCCCCGTACTTAGTTTCTGTAAAAAAAATGTTTAAGTGTACCGTTCAATTCCGAGCGTACCCCGGCTATCTCTCTATTCTTCGCCTGTATTTTTGCCTGATGATGCTGGATTCGAAATGCAAACTGACACGTCTGCGTCCTGGTTTTTCACTGGTTTTTCCAGCTTCTGTTAACGATTATTTATTTATATACATATTTTTAACATCATTTTCCTATTAGCACAAATTAAAATTTAAAATTCAAGATGCTTATTTGGTATTTCGATCGTTATAGGGCTTCTCGACTAACCTAGAAGAGAAACATTCATTTTTTAATTCGACCATCCAAGAAGTTTTTTACCGCTAAACAAATCACAGACATCGATGTTAATGCGGAAAATTCTCTAAATGAATTACAAAATAAAATCATCGCGGAAAACCGATTTTACAGCTACTTTTACGGCTACTCAGACTCTGTATTCAGTTAGCAAAAGAAATTGTAAACAAATTCGATTTTTCTGACGTTTTATTTGAAATAATTTCAATTATCGATTCGGAAGTCGTACAAAAAGTAGTCGCTAAAGTACTAAATTATTAACGGTTTGCGTAATATTCACAGAAAATTCCAATACCATAAAAAAATGCCGAAGAACAGGTTAATTTGAAAGTTGTTTCAGTCCCTATACTAGCCTTTCTAAAAGAACGAAAAACAGAAACGTTCGTTTCTACTTTGCTCAAAAGAACGAAAATTAAAGTTGCGCATATGAATAAAGTTGTTGTAAACTTAATGACGAAAAACTCGAAGTAGTTATGAAAGTTTATTGGCTATGTATAATTTGAGCAGTCGACATAAAAACTTTGTACGGTCACTACAACGTTGCAGTACAGTGCGGAAAGATTAAGGACATATTTCAGTAATTCATGATTTATCCTTGTTCAATTTAAATAGATCTACCGTGCAGATTCCTTTGGTCATAATGAAATGGCCGATTCTTTGGCTCCCTAGAGGGCCTTTGAAAATTTCCTGCTCACAATATTAATCGTCTATCTAAATATTTTCACAAGAAGGAAGAAGAAATATCTTTTTCCTTGGTTTGCTAAATGTTCTCTTTTTGTCATTCCCTATTAACTATACTATATGTCATCGTTACATAACTTTTCACTTTTGTTTCCCCTTTGTCACCCCTTATCGTAACGTTTTTTTCCCCATGTAATTTCTTTGAATGTTCCCAACGTCCCTTTAAGCGTTCTCTTATCCGTTCTCAATTTTTGAATCTTAACCTCCCTTCTGCATATTATTACTATGTTTATGGTCTTTCGTTCTCTTGTCTATCGTTTCTGTTTTCGCTTCCTTTATTTGTCCTATTTCGCACCATCACATTAAGATCTAATATGTTTTGTTTATTTCGGGTACACTAGTTAATTGGGCTGTCGCTGCCCTAATTAGTGCAGCCGAAAACAGAGCGGCGAGGGGGGGGGTGAAGACGGTATGAACGTTTGTCTCCGCGTAATCATAAATATATAATTACGCTGTATTCAATAATTCACGGGGCAAATTATGGCTTCGCGGAACTTGCTAAAAATGTTACAGCAAATGTACAACAGTAAGGTATCACACATTGGAACTATGTATGACTCTACATTTGCAATATCCTTTTCAATGCAAGAAGTTTGTTGTATGAATTTTGTGCAGTACAAATTTTAACACGAAAACCGATCTTATCAATGAACTCCTCCTAAACGGCTGGACCGATTTTGATGAAATTTTTTGTGTGTGTTCAAGTGGATTCAAGAATGGTTTAGATTCACAATTTGGTCCACTACACGAAATATGAGGGTTTTAAATAGCTGAGATGAGACCAGGGGCACAGAAATATATACGGGTGACGAATAAAAAGAAATTAACAAAAAATTAATTTTTATAAAATTATAAATAAAATGATTACCACGGTAAAAATAAATTAAGCCTAAAAATTTAAATAAAATGATTACTATGGTTATTTTATTAATTTCTGGGGTAAGTAAATACACACCGCTTCTGTTACTTCACTTTCTGTGTTATTGAAAAATATACCTGTTATGAAAATAGCTTGAGTTTTATCTTTTTTACCCTTTTAATTAAAACATGTTTTTTAGTTTCTATTCAACATAGCTTCTATATTTAACTTAGCTCATAGTATACACATACTCACACGCAATCGATAGGTCGAATTGTGTGGTAACTGTACACGTTATGACGTCAGGTATTGTAATAGCTTTCTTTATAAAAATTTTCATCAAAACGGTCCATATTGTTACAACTTATTCAAAAAAGTTTGAAATTTTCGGATTTAAGACGAATTTATGAAGAAAATTCATTTTTTCTCTTTTGCCGTTTTTGATTCAAAAGGAGGGTTTAAATAATTTTTTAACCGTCATTTTTGAATCTCCATAAAGAGCTCCTGTGTTTTGTTTTATGTTTTGAATTTCGCTTTTAAAGAGTTATCTGGTGACGAATTACGATATTTTAAGGGTATTTTTGAGGTCGTTCTGAATTCCATATTACATATATATAAAACAAAGTCGGATTAGTTATACCACACTTACAACTCACGGATGGCTGGACAGATTTTTATGATCTTTGATTTGTTGAATTTGTTTCCGCTCCGAATAGCAGCGTACGAAGTAAAAAAAATATTTATGAAAAAAATTCATTTTTTTTTGTTGCTGTTTTTGGGCCAAAAAGGGGTTTAAATAATTTTTTAACCGTAATTTTTGAATTTCGCTTTTAAAGAGTTATCTGGTGACGAATTACGATTTTTTCAAGGGTATTTTTGAGGTCGTTCTAAATTCCATGTTATATATTCTAGACGGTTTTTTGCCGCCCAGGATAATCGCTCAGTTTAAGTAAATTGTCACAGATAGAAGTTTAATTGTAATTTATGATTCAATTGCGATAAGTCAAACCGTTTTGTAGAAATAAATATAATTCATTTTGAGTATTAATAAAAACTAAATTTAATTCAGCTAATAAGTTAACACAAAATTTATTATTTCTGTGGCTGTACGAAGTTCGCCGGGTCAGCTAGTATAATTATAATAAAATAAATACAAAATAGCATCAAGTCAGATTAAATCAAATCTTTTTGTTCTTATCATTGCCGTGTATACAGTTTTCTTCAATGCGCAAAATTGCACGAGTGATGGGTTAAAACGTAGATTTATAAAAAGTTTTTATTTTGTTAATAATTCCCATCCCAGATTATTATACCATACGCCAAAATCGGTTGGTTAATGCGAAATAAATATTTCGAATGGGGGGGGGGGCGCTGAGATAAATAAAACAAAAAATTCAGTTCCTTCAATTTTTATGCTACAAAAGCTATGTGTGAAGACCTATGTTCAATCTATAATTAAACGTGTAATACTACGATACTTAATTTCTGAAACATTCTCTATTTCACGGTACACGGGGGTTTCTAAACTGTGTTTGAGGTATATTTATATCGTAATGTAAGTTATATCGTTTAAAATTGTCATTAATTTCTCGTCATTTTTTTTTTTTTTTTTTGGTTTGTTATGATTTGCTATTAAGAATAGACAGATTTTTTTTCCCCCTTTTTTGCATACAATCTGTCTGTAAGATAATGAGTAGCAGTGCCGATAATAACAAAACAACACACATCCAAACAAACAAAACAAAACTAAGCAAAAAGTTATCACCCAGCGGTGATAAATCCTTATGAGAAAATTAGTAATATTTATGTTCTATGCTGCAGCTGAATCTGATTTATCCTTTTAAGCCGCACAAAGCTGACACAGTTAACCGGCAGGTTAGCGGCTAGCGGATTGACGTGTTGTTGAAGCCTTTGCATATATTTCTCACTTAATCTTTTTATGGTATCTCTAACCATTGGGATACCTAGGTCCTTATGTATGTCATCGTTGGGTATATACCAAGGTTTTTTTTTTTTTTGCAATAATATTTTTTTATTTTATTTTATATTACAATCTTAAGAAAATAAGGATCTTAAATAAGTAATAATTATAGAGACATTATTTAAATACGAAAAGAAACATAATAATGTAGAAGCATAGCCCAGTGGTATGCCCTACTAGTACATGATATATATAGTTTACAAATGCAGTAGATCATGCGGTTTAAGCCGCTGCAGCCTACGAGTTCTCGTAATCAGCAATTTTTGTGCTTCTATATTTACATGAGCTACTAGACGCTGTTGATGCCGAAATGCAGAATCGCGAATTGTTTCATCCACATTCTTCAACTGCAGATCCCGATGTAAATCATCGTTACGCTGGAACCACCTAGCTCTTGTGATCAAGCGTACAACTTTGTTCTGTGCTCTCTGGATGATTGCACGATTTGAAGTTGCAGCACATCCCCAGAGTTCCGAACCGTAGGTCCAAATCGGTTTTATCATAGTAAGGTAAATCAGCCTTTTATGATACAGACTTAACTTCGAGTTATGTCCTAATAGCCAATAAAGTTGGCGAATTCTGGCACTAATTTGATCGGCCTTGGCCGTAATATGGGACTTCCAGGTTAACCTTGTGTCTAGGTGCATGCCTAGATATTTAGCTGAGGCAGATGTTGGTATCTGTTTACCATTGATGTAAACACCCTGATGTGTGTCAATCGGACGCATTCCGTAGGTGACATGAACTGATTTTGCCTCGTTTAACTTGATTTTCCAATTCTGCATCCACAAGACCGTCTTGTCAAGCGCGTCTTGTAGTATACAATTGGCCTCTACTTGTGTGTTAGCGACAGCAAGAATTGCGGTATCATCGGCGAACATAGCAAGCGTAGTACCTTCAATTTTTGGAACATCAGCAGTGAACATAAGGTAAAGCAAGGGACCGAGAACACTACCCTGAGGCACCCCGGCTTGTATGTCGTAGAAGCTGGATTTTTCTTCCTCGTGGGAAACGCGGAACTTCCTACCGGACAGGTACGATCGTAGCAGCCAGACGTAATTAGCTGGTAAGCAACTACTAAGTTTAGACATTAATCCTTCATGCCATACCCGATCGAATGCCTGGGCGACATCTAGAAATACTACTGAGCAGTATTTTTTTTCCTCAAGGGCGTTACTAATTACTGACCACACACGATGTATCTGTTGTGTAGTGGAATGATTACATCGGAAGCCAAACTGTTCATTCGGTAGCTTGACTTCTGTGAACTGCTGAATTCTCTTCAGTAATAATTTTTCAAATAATTTTGAAATTGAAGGCAGTAGAGAAATGGGCCTGTATGACTCCACTTCCTCGTCCGGTTTATTTGGTTTCTTTATCATAATTATTTGTGCAGTCTTGAAGCATTCTGGTATATGCCGGAGACGAAAGCAAGCGTTAAACAAATAGGTTAAAAGAACTATTCCTTTACGGGAGAGTTCGCATAGCACTTTGGGAGAAATTCCATCAATACCAGGCGATTTATTGGGATTGATGTTTGTGTCGATTTGTACTGCTACTTCATAAGGCGAGCAAAACTTAATCTGTTGCTCAGGTAGCAATGTTATTTGTGGCGTGATATTACTCCTAATATTATGTGGCATAAATGTTTCGTAGAGATATCTAGCAAATAGCTCAGCTTTCTCATCCTCCTTTCTTATCCAGTTCCCAGATTTATCCTTAAGAGGAGGAATACGTTTAACTGGTCTTTGGAGCCGACGGGTTGCTTTCCACAAAGAATAATCTTTGTCTGCTTCTACACTAAGATTTTCCAGATAATCTTCCATTGATTTTTGCTTGATATTTTTGATGATTCTATTTAGCTTATTACTAGGTTGATTAAATATATTTTTATCAACAGGATTATGAGAATTGTGCCATATCCGCCTCGCAACACGTCTATCTTTTAAAAGTTGCCTAATTGCAACAGGATAACATATTCTTTGACGCGTACATATTGTAGGAGTAGGAGTAGCCTTCACAGCTGCTCCCCTTACAGCTTCAAGGAACTGTTGGCATTGGATTTCCAAATCCAAGGATGTTTTAAGTTTTACTTTGAGATTAATATATGTATCAATAATACCAAGGTGATGAAGTTATATTCCGTAAGGCTTTGTTCTGAAACCGCTGAGTAACGTTGATAGTCGAGTTGCTTGCTGTTCCCCACATTTCAGCTCCATACTTCCATAGTGGTTTCAATATCGTTTTATAGAGTAATGTTTTGTTCAGCAAAGGTAACTTGGAGTATTTACCTATTAGCCAGTTCATGCTGCGAAGTTTTAGATCAAGATGCTTACGTTTTATGACGACATGGTCCTTCCATGTGAGTCGTTGGTCCAAATACAGTCCTAGGTATTCGATGAAAGAAAAAAGGGAGCTATATGAAGGAATGAAGAAATATAAATAGGATAAGCTTAGAAATAATAGTCGTTAGATAATAAAGCAAATAAAAAAGAAAAAAAAAAGAACTAAAAAATGAGTACAAAATTAAACATAGCCGGGGCGAAATAGGGATGGTAAAGGCGCAAGACAAAAATATGACATACTATAATATTGGGAGAGATAAATGTAAAAGAATATAAAATAAATTTATATAATTTAGAAGGTTATGAAAAATGTCACAGTTCAGATATAGAGGGGATGAAACGCGATATTGTAATATATACGAAGCAGGACAAAAAAAATACAAACTCAAAATTAGAAGCATAAAAATTGCGGAAAGTATAATAATTGAAACAAAATGGTATGGGAAAAACCGTTTTTCAATGGCTGTTATGTAGATCACCATCGAGAAAGACAAAGGAACGCAGAAATAAAAGAGATTATAAATATAAATACCGAAATAGCAACAAAATATATAAATACGATGGCGCAGGAATGAGTTATGAAAACAAATTGAAAGGATAAAAAGAGAAGAATGAAGGGAAAACAGGTTTACACAAACCGAAATACGTGTAATAGACCATATATGAACTACTAAAAAAGAAGAAAAGAAAAACATCGACTTTAATCATTATAATGTAGACATTATTAAAATAGCAAATTACAACATGGTAGTGTGTAAAGTAAAAAGGGAGATGGAAAAAATCCGAAAAAAAAGCAAACAATTTTATGAAAAATAAAGTAAAAAGCAAACTGAAGGGATGATGCGGACGCTGAAAATTTATATGAAAACATAAAAGAAAAAAATTTGAAAAAGTACATAAAGAATGTAGGCAAATAAAAAAGTGCGTGCCAGGAGAACAGAAAATACGAGAAAATAAAGAACGGATGATACGAAAAGTAAATGAAATGATTAAAAACAAAAATAAAAACAATCAGAATATTGGGTTAAGAAAAAAAATACAAACAATTAAAAAATCAAGTGAATGCAGGAATAAAAAACGTCAGAAAGATACGTTTGTGGGAAGAAGTTTTAAAGCGGCATAGGGGATATCAGAAAAACAAGGTTAAATATAAACAAGATTATAGGAAAACGAAAATAACCTAGGAGTAGGTGAAACTATTGATAAATGCTTTGGCACAACGAGTAAGGAACAAATGTAATTGCAGATGAATTTAGTAAAGAATTTAAAAATGGCATAAAAAAAACTAAAACACAAACTATGTCCATCGAACGTGTTCTGATTATCGCTCACTCATATCTTTGCGGATAAATTTTTTACTATGACAGACACAGATAAATTTGTACAGATTACCTAATCTACCGATAGTCTGATAAATTGTGCAATTTTCTGATCTATGCGCATATCTACGCGAGTGATGGATGTTATATAAACAATAAAAATTCCTTAATAACAAGACGAAAAAAAAAAAAAAAAAAAAAAAAACAAAAATGTAAAAATGTAGGGGAACTTCGATATTTAAACATCAAAATGAAGACAAAAACGATAGAGAATTTTTTGAACTAATAAAGAATAAATAAATGAAATATATAATAAAAAAAAATAAAATATATATATATATATATACACATATACATATACATATATATGTACCTGCCCCCCGCTGGCAACGCCTATGCACATACACATACACACAATAATCGAACTTAACAATAGTTGCAATTTTATATTAGATTATATTAGTTTAGAAGCGGAAAATTTGATTTCTTGTGTGTGGAATCGTGCAAATAAGTCGTAGCGAGGGGAGAAAGATTTTAGATGAGGAGGCAACAAGTTGAATTTAATCGGAGCCTGGTAAACAATCTGCATTCCCACGTGATGTTTTTTATATTTTGGAACGTTTGCATACAAATTATTAGATATTCTAGTTACTCCTCCCTTGAACGAAATGTAAAATCTATTTTTATATTTATGAACAAACATAAGAATTAGAAGCTCATAAATTTTTTTAAAATCTAGTACACACTTTTCCGACCCAGACATACCTTTAGAACTAATAGTTTTTTTTACCGATTTTTGTAAAAGTTTTATTCTACTAACATGGTAATGTGCAATTACCCCCAAGAAAATTATACCATAAGTCATAATTGGCTGATAAAGCGCTAAATATATACATCCGAACTAAACATGTTGATGGAAAATATTGCGATACATAGTAAAACAAATAATTTAGCTTCCTCAATTTTTGAGAAACATACACGGTATGTGATGACCAATTTAGTCTACAATCGAACATGATACCAAGATACTTAATTTCAGGAATATTTTGTATTTCATTATTATTGGCTAAGTAAAGTTTAATGTTATTCAAAAGTGGGTGAAAACACATACTATATATGACATATTTGGTTTTAAATAAATTTAGCGCTAATCTGTTTTTATTTACCTATTTCTCTATTAAATTTATTCCATCTTGCGCCAACTTTTGTAAAATATGTGGGTCGCGTACACTCACTAGCAGTACAGTAGTATCTGCATAAACCAAAAGTTTCCCGATAGGTTTTAATAGACACAGATCATTTATAAATATTAAATTTTTTTTTTTTTTTTTTGGGCTTGGCCGACTAAGGGCAGCTACCCAGGACAATTGGAGTAGATTAGAGATTAAATTTTAATCCGATCAGAAATTGATGACAAAAATGAGACAAGAATAGGAACCACATTGGATGACGGCAAAGCTAAGATATAGGAAGCACTATATGGAGTAGGAAAATTCAGCTTTAATAATTAAACGTACAGGATATTACGTTCGGAGGAAAAACTGGAACATTCAAACAGCACGCGGTTAGGATCACAAACGAAGGAACAGTCATTAAAATGCAAAGGACAATCAGGGGATGGGAAAAGAGCAAAACGATGCCGTGAGGATGGGAGCAAAGTATTATTGAACCGCAGACGGTAGATGGCAATGATGAAAAAACGTTTAAGAGTAGGAAAATGATAGAACCAAAAACAAGAAGGGGGTCTAGGCTGAATAGTAAAATGAGTTAGGATTGGAAAAGGAGCGATTATATACATCCGACACCAAAGTCTGACATGCATTCTTTTGGAGAGGGGAAGTATGTTGTGACCAGGAATCTTTTTAACAAAATGTGGAGAGTGTAACGCTAAGCGTGCTAAGGAGTCCACCGTCTCGTTACCATCAGTACCCACATGACACTTGAGACTCAAAGAAGGTCGATGGAAATGGAATGGGAACGGGAAAGACTATAGATGAGAGAATGTATACGGAAAACAATAAAATCGAGGGAATATGAGGGAAAGGGAGAGGAAATATTAAAAATAGAACTGGGCCTAAAATACTTCCTTGGGGAACTCCAATATTCTGTATCTGTTCGGAACTATATACATTATTTATTTTAGTAACATATCGTCTGTCAAGTAGATAAGACTTAAACCAGTCTAAAACAAACCCACGGAAACCAGCTCTTTTTAATTTTATTAACAACAACTCATGATTCACCGTATCAAATGCTTTTTTCAAATCGAAATATATAGCTGCTGTGGGCCTCCCAACTTCTAGGTTCTCCGTAATGTAAGAGATAGGCTCAAACAACGCCAAATCCGTACCAAGTTCAGGTAAAAACCCAAATTGATTTTTACTAAAAAAATTTAACTCAAGTAAATAATTTAACATTTTTATCTTCATACACTTTTCAAATATTTTGGAAATTGTTGAGAGTATGCAGATTGGTCTGCAGTTTTCGGTGAGCTCTTTACTGTCGCTTTTAAAAATTGAAACAATAACTCCGAGTTTCAGAATATCCGAAAAAATACCTGATAGAACAGAATTATTCAATAGGTATGCTAATGGGGTTTTACGAAAAAAGATAAATTTTCTTTTACAACCTCAATAGATATTTTATCTTTTCCGAAAGAGGAGTTATTAAGTAAAGAGAAAATTGCGCGTTTTATGTCTTCTCATAAGTGAATTCAATAAAACCAAACGATTTTGTAAACCCTTGCCTGGCCAGCTTATCTATATCTTCATCATCGACACCTTTATCATATTTATCTTCTGACTTATGCCGACATAATAATCTTCGAAGTACATATTAAAGCAATTTGCAACCAACTTCTCATTCCCTAAATCCGGCAATACATTGTTATTTACCATTATCTGTTTTAAATTTAGCTATTATTCACCAATAGTCGTATTTATATAGTATTCCAAAATATTTTCTGATTTGTTGTACTCTTACTCAGCGACCGATTATAATATTCGAATTTAGCCTTACCTCTTGTTGTATTCTTTTAGAAATAGTCTTAAATTTGATTTTTAGTGCAGTATTTGTGGAATCTAGTTTATAGGCTTGGTAAATTCCTTCTTTTTTCCGAGGATAGTTTTAAAATAACTCCAGTTACCTGTGGATTTCTTTTTTCAGATTTACTTTTAGTGGGAGAGATTTCAACTTTACATTTCTCAACAATATCAGTCAGATTTGCAAAAACCACTCGAATTTTTCATTTATTGATGCATGAGAAGTATAAATAAAATCTATAATAATAATAGTAATTACTTGAACAATTTTATAAACGAATTAATATTTTTTTTGGTAAACATTAAGTGTATAAATATAATTTTCTACGGATAATTTAAGATTCGTCTCTGGGTAAACCGATCACAATTGTTATTATAGGTAATAATAATTACTGAACAAAAAATTGGTGCATTTTCCAGGATTTAAATTAATTAAAAATCAATGAAAATGAGACCGAAATACAGGAATAAAAAATCGGACGTATTAAATGTTTGTAGAAGTTAAGGTTTTCGTGTCCAATGTTTACAATTTTTTTATTTTTATTTTGTCGAGTTCGTCAAAAAAAGGCATTGGCCCAAGAAAGGGGAAAAGGATGGGAAACGGAATCAGATGGCTATGCGATCAGATATGGAGGATAGGAAAGACTCAAGTGTTGGAATGATCGAGGGTGATGGCAAGGAGAGAACAAAAGATGCATAATACGGAGTTGGAAGACCAATTGACAGAAGAGGAGAGTAAACGGAAGAACGTTCGGAAGCGATACAGGTGCACTCAAACGAAATGTGATTAGTGTCACCTATAAAGTTGTGAGAGGAAAGGTGTAGGGGACAGAGAGGAAAGGGAACTAGAGAGATAAGGGGAAGCAGGAAGCAACAGAGAGAGTTGAACGCCGTATGGAGGAAAAATTGAAAAACCACGGATAAGACAGTAGATTAGGCTGGATAAAGAGATAGAAGGAATCCGGATTTAAGAATGAGGAGGAATACGAGTTTAACCATAGTTTGGAATGAGTTGAAGTGGACAGGAGATTAATATTACGAGTTGTTGAAAGAACGCTGAGAAATCCACTGGTTGGAGAGGACGAACGAGCTAGTGTATCGGCCGAGTCGTTACCTTCGATTCCAGAGTGCCTAGGAATCCGCAGTAGGTCAATAAGGATGGAGTGAGAAAAGAAAATGTTACGGATAAGAGAGTGTATAAGAGTGATTACGTAATCAACGGAGAAAGAAGGAAAAGAAGAGAAGATGGTTTGAAATGTTCAAAATTATTATACATGTATACGAAAATTCTCCCGAAAACTCCTTTGTAACTATTTTACAAATTTTAAAGAGGAACCGTACCCCGACAATAACGCTAGAAATGATTTAATTGTTTACTATACGTAGTTTTGTTCTTAGTTGTTTTTTGTTTTTTTTTTTTTTTGTTTCTTTTTAAATTATCACGATTATTCAGCTTTTTTTAGCATTGCGAAAATCTATCCGCAGAAACTATTTAAAATTAAAAATGATTTGGCCATAAAAATAAACAAAAAAAGTATCGATAAATTAACGATCGTCTGATCATAATAATAGTACGTATGTATGTATTATCAGTTAAGGACAATTTTGTATTCGACCTGTTTTTTGTTGTTTCTAGTCGATTTTTTACTAGTCGATATTATCGCGATCGTGTTACCAGCTCGGTACAAACGCCGAATTACCGCGGATGCGATTATGTTGTTGTTATCGCTGTTGCTGTTGATGTCATTGCTGCTCGATCCGATCAGTGCTGCAAGAAAATTACCTTTGATTGAAGACCGCATTCATCGGAAATTGGACAGGGTCTCTTCTGGTAGGCCATACTTATTTTTCTCATACTTCTTTCGTAAACACTCCGAACACATACACGAAACATGTTTTTTTAGTCTGGGCGAAAATACATTTTTTTAACGATTTTTCTGTCAAGTATCATTTCACGTATGCTAAAACGAAAAGCGATAACTCATCCGGTACTTTAGGTTCTCTATTGCCTACTCACATCGCAATCTGTAGTGACCATTTTAAAGAGCCGAGTGGAGTTAGTTGGTTCTGTCTTTCGATTCTGAATTTTTTAAGCTCCACTCTTTTTTCTTTTTTTTTTTTTAATTTTCTATGCCGAATCTATTGCTATTCTACTACGCGCTGTTCTCTCTGACTGCTCATTACTCATAAAGCGCGCATAATCTCGGATTATAAAAGTGCTTTACAGGCTATCACATCTAACCTTCCTGCTCTTTCTTCCGATTATGTAATATTTCTCATACACTCATTCATCCGTGATTCCATCAAGATCGATATTTTGTGTATTTGTTATTATTACTCATTGTTAACATTTTTTAATTATGATAAAAATAAACTTTAACACTTTTACACTTTTGTAACAATTGTATAATTTATCGATCTTCATTATTTATTTATATTATAGTTGCTCCCGTGAACATGAAGTGTTTGCTTCGAAACGCGTCGGGGTTTTAAAAAATTATACAATTGTTACAAAAGTGTAAAAGTGTTAAAGTTTATTTTTATCATTTTGTGTATTCTTGGTCATTTGTGTATTGAAAACAATGAGATGGTGGATTCCTTAGCCTCTGTTCTTCCATTTCCAGGGTCAACCTTTTTAGGCGCATTTTCGATCCATAATATATTGTTTTTCTTTCTATAATTACTCGTTCTAAAATCTCTTATTCTTCTTCATTTTTTAGTTCTGGCTCTTTTTACTGCTCTATTCAACCGTCTCTTACTCCTGGCCCATGGTTCTTAGATTACTTTTCTTTTAAACGTTCCTCAGTTGCGGCTATTTATATTGACCGCGTTTTAATCATAGCCTCCTTCCTGGATCATTTTCTCGACATTTCCATCTACTCTATTTGGTCTTTTTTACCCTATCCTATATTCACGTTCCTTGTGATGATGATCATATTTGTTTGAATGTCTTTTTCGCTCCTTCATCCTTGCCTAATAAAACTCGGTGCCTACTCCGTATGATGCTTCTTATATTGTCTCATTTCCTTCTGCGTTTGTTATTCCTACTCTCGAAATATATTGTTTTCCCCCATTCTTAAGCGTTTAAGAATACAATTTTATTTTCTCCTTCTTCTCATTTCTTGGACAGACGCTCTCGTTGACGAACCGACTAAAAAAAAAGAAAAAAGATACAAACTTAAAGGTTAATAGTGGAGAATCGTAACACTTTTGGGACGAAGTGGTTGCAGGATCAAGAACACGGTAGAGAGAGAAGAAAAGAGAGGTGAAGTTTTGATAGCGGTAAAAGATATTTTTTATTTATGTATTTCCTTCAAGTTTCAAGTACCGAATCAATCTGGATTAAATTAACAAACGAGAGGAGTAATCTGCCGGTTAATACACTGATTGCTTCTGTTCATTTCCCTTCATCTACTACGAACATTACTCTATGAAACGTTCTAGCAAAAGACCTTCAATCATGTAGTGTCTAAATATGTAAATACTAAAATCATAATAACTGTCGATTTTAATCTATTTCTCAATTTACTGATAACGCGTAAATATAAATAACTGTTTGCATTTCATCGAGCTAAATAGTTTTCGCTCGGTTAATACTGTGTAATAGTCACAAGGGGGAAGACACTTGATTTCATTCTTACCGATACTGAACGAAATATAACTCTATCAGACGGCGTACTACTGAAGTTTTATTCTCGAAGACAAATTTCATCCTCTCCTAGGGATTAATATTTTAAAATCTCTCTTGTAAAAAAATACTATTTACCGAGTTCTAAAATTTACAACTTCAGAGTAAATTAATTTGTTTGTTTGCAAAAATAAAATGAATAACATACATCGAAGTAGGTTATGCTATTTATCAGATCCCAATAAGGATACAGATTTTTTTTTTTTTTTTTTTTTTTTTTTTTTGGCCCAGCAAGAAACCATTTGGCCACCAAAAACCTCTACAAATAACCTATACTAACAGAATGGTGTGTAGTAATGAAGTTCGAGCAAACATGGCCGCAATGACGCAACATAGCCCACGTATGTCGAGTAGAAGGATACGGAATTAACACTAATAATTGAACGTCCGCAATTATACAATTCGGACAGATTTCTTTTGTACCAATTCAAAAAAGAAGAATATTTAAATCTAAATGTCTTTCTCCGTTTACAACTGAAATCGTATCTATACTGAAAATGAAAATAAAACAAAGAGTCAGGTAAATTAAGAGCTGAGATAAGGAAATTAACTAGGAAAGACTTATTATAATTACCGCATAGATATGGAAAATAATATTCAAAAAAGAACGAATAAATATTGGTCACACATTTCTAATTAAAGAAACCCAAATTTAAAAAAAACCTACAGTTTTAAAATTTTGGTACATTGCAGTCTAGTAGGGAAATATCTAATGCGTTTTTTGAATACTTCGCATCGATATACAACTTGTCTTACAACTTACAAAGTAAACGACAATAACAATTACGCTAATTTACATTATATAACTAATAATGAATATTATGGGGCTTTTGATGATTTTAAAGGGAAAAGTAAAGGACAATCTTCCATCTGCACTATTTAAAATACGCCGCTAGTACTCTAGAAAAACTATCAATATTCTTGTTTAATCTGATTATTAAACCAACTTTTGTCTGGTGATTGCCAGATAATCGAGAATTGCCGTCCTTTTTTTTTTTTTTTTTTTTTTTTACCCCCTTTGGACATGTTAACAAAGGAACTTCGCCCAGAAATGGCACGAGAAAAAAAAATCAGTTAGATGTAGAGTCGGTGTCAAATATTGATAGAATAAAAGAACTGAGGATAGGAACAACGGAGATCGATGAAAACGATAAGATATACGAAGCACAATGAGGAGTAGGGGAGCTCTTAAGTGATAACAGATTGGAGTACAAAGAAGTGCGTTCGTTCATCGAGGGATAGTCATTCAAAGAAGATATGGTCAGGATCACATTAGAATGAAAAGGGCAACAAGGGGATAGAGCGAGATGAAAACGAAAAAGTGAAAAAAGGAAGAAGAGTATGATTGAAACGTTAACGGGGATAATAGGGACAATAGCGGAGCGGCGAAGCGAAGGAAAATTGTAAAATCAAGGCCGCGATGGAAAAATGGAAAAGGAAGGTTGATTAGAAAAGGAAGAAACGTAAAAATCTGACCAAAATCTAACATGGAAAATTTTTACACACGATGGGAGTAAATTAAAAGCGGTAATTTTAGTGAAATAAAAGTGGAAGAATACAGCAATCTGAGCCAGAGGAATCTGCCATGTCATTACACTCTATCCTTATATGACTGGGAACCACCCGGAGCATATCAATGCGGATAGCATGAAGTGAGAAAAGAGTGTGAATGAGAGAGCGCATACGGAGGATAAAAAAGTGAGAGAAGTGAGAGGGGAAATGTGAGGAAATAGCTTTATAAGAGCACACATGGGAGTCGGAGATAATTAAATATTTAGAAGAAGAACGATGGGAGGAAATATAAATTATGGAACGTAGAGAATGGTCATTAACTCGGCCGTAATGATTGTACAAAAAGAAGGGAGACGAAAAGATTCAGAAAAATTAATGCTCGAAAGGATGAAAGAAGCTCCAAATCCACTAAATCGAACCATCCGTAAAAATAGCCATATGGGAAGGAAAAAATGAGATTCGATATAACTATGGAATTCCTGTATAACTGTTGCATAGGAAAGGGTTTTGGAGGAAAAAGGAAAGTAGAATACACTGGGCGGATTGGAGAGATCTGCAAAATTGAACGAAAAAAGCTTAAGAATGTTATAAGAAATTGTACAGGGTGAAAACAGCCGCGAAGCAATGTGGGCTAGAATAGGAATTTTCTTGGGAGTAAAACGCCAGTTTTGCAGAATAGAAAGATATGAAGGAATACCGTCCTATTGTTGCATTATTAACTCTTGCTAAGGTATTAGAATGAATAATATACACAAGGTTATGCAGCTTTGTTGTACGTATAAAGGGTAATATCCAAACAACATGGCCTTGTAAAGTATATATGAATCAACGACAATTAACTTAAAAACGTACGTCCACAAAATTAATGAATGGTTAGAGTAAGGTTTTCAGGTTGCTTCTATTTATAATGATTTTAGAAAAGCCTTCGATAAGGCGATTCATTCAAATTCAACAGCTACCGATTATCAGGTAAATAAATCCTATTTTCATTCCTGTAAATCACCTGTAATGTATGCTCGTTATCATTCTGACGAATATATCGTCACATCTGAAGTTCCACGAGGCTTGATCCACTACTGTTTCTCATCTTTATTAACGATATTAAATGAAGTATTAATAACAGATTTCTTAATTTAAAAATTTATGCACCGTAAACATTGTTTCAGACTGAAATATTACGAAATGACTTGTCTAAACTAGATAGGATGGAGTGTAATTGTATTGCATTTTGTCGAAGAAAAAGAAACATTTATATAATTACTCAATAAACGGACTACTAATAAGGTGGGATAGGTGTACTCGAGATTTGAGCATATACATATATGTAAAAACTACACTAATATTCTAAGCGCGTAAAAATTATATTTGTAAGTGGGCTTATATTATGTATAATTCAAAACTATTTCGGCATAAAAGAAACATCCTATTTATACATTAGCCTTGCACGATTTCAATTAGAATCTATAATTTCGGAACTACGTCATAAGTAGAAGAAAGTTATAGAACGAATTCGCTCGCGGTTTTAATAATAAATTATACGATTATAATTTACGCGAAATATACAAATTAAGCCGCTAGCAACTCTCTGTAAAACCGACTAGACGTTTCGTAAATTTGATCAGTTCACCTTTTGCTACCTCTTTCTTGGCCTTTTTTGTCTTCGAATCCTTCAATTAATATTCATCCCGGATTATCCGCCTCTCATGGCTAAATAATTCTAATAAACCGCAAGTCTTTCATTCACCCCGATCTCCATTAACACAGGGGCATTAGTCTCCTTTGTCGTCTGTAGAATCCACAGCATCCCCTGTGCCATTTTCACATCTCTTATTGGCGCTTATTATCTATCCACGTTTTTGCGCCATATGACATGATTAGCTGTAGCAGAGCGCACATCATTTCTTTTTTTGTTAAATTCGTAATGTCCCTATTCTGCCAAATTCTGTTCAAACTCATCGAACCCATCGCCTAGTCAATTGCGCCTTTCTCCGTATTTACGGTTCATAAAATCCATTAGTACAGATCATTTTGATCGGAAGTAGTTGGAAGATTGTGCCATCTCAATTTCCATTATATGAGAACCATCGAATCCCCAGTATTATGATTTCTATCTGTGACCATAATGTTGTATTTTTGTTTACATATAGGCCGCACTTTTCTTGTCAGAACGGTTTAGCTATAAAGGTTGCATCATATCTGAGATTGCTGATGCGTGTACTACCAACATAAATCGAGAGTTCTTTTCATAATATGTTCACCATATGTATATACATATATACATATATGTCTAATAGCAAGAATGAAATTATGTATCCCTGTCCAACTCCTTTTCCAAATTTGAATTACACGCTATTTACTACTGTTGTACTATTCTTGTACAAATTTTTCATCAAGGGCACTAGACGATAAGGGACGTTGATTTCGATTAGAACATTGAAAAGTTGAAAAGTCTACATCCAAACATGCAGTTAAATGTCTTACTGTAAAAAAAAGACAAAACAAAAAACGACAGCCGAAGAAGAACGTGGTATATTATAGTTGTCTTCCCGATCATTAGTAGTCGCATCATATGAATTTATTTTCTTATTGCATAAATCCCGTTTACTCTGGCAAAATCTGCCTATGAGACGAAAATGTTTTAGTTATTATTAATAATTCTCAGACGGGGACTTTACTGACATGCAACATCAGCGCTATCGTTCTATATAATTTGCACATTTCCTTGTAAAACCCATCTTCTGCAATGGGATGGAAATTAAGTGTGCTTAATCCCTTGGCTAATTCCCAGTCTTCCAAATGGCGTTGCTCCATATGTTTTTTTTTTCCCCAACAAGGAACTTTCGTCGAAATTGATGACATTTTTGCCGTTTGTCTACTTACTTTTTAGATTTCGGATTACTTCTTTTACTTCTGACAGGACTACAGCTGGTTCTGGTTCTATATTGATTCTTCTCCAACAATTATGTCTTCACAATTCTCTTTGAATTTAGGCTTAAAGACGTTCAGGGTACGCTGTTCCTTTGTTTTTTGTTTTTTTTTTTAAAGTCAAGATTTGTCATTAAATACTTAAATGTTATAAAAAAATAATTTACCGGAAAATTAAAGAAAATTACTTTATTTCCATTAAAACCGATTTTTTACTAATTTTATTACGTCAATTTATCGCAAACTACCGATTTTGAAAGTAATTCGAATTCAAATGTTACAAACTGATGCTATTATTTCATATATTTCGATTCGATTAATTACGAATAATCGAGTATCAAAATAATTCGATTATTTACATTATTGCAAGAATTATTATTGGGAGACAAAAGTCTAGAACGACCTAAATTTTTTCATAAGCGTTCAGTCAAGGTTTTATGTTTTAATAATTAAGAGAAATATGAAGACCTAGTTTTACTTATATAGCTTTTTCCTAAGCTATCGTATACACCTAGCTTTAACTTAAAGCTGTATCGATTGAAAAGAATCATTATTGTATTAAGTGTATTAATGAATTTTTATTTTATTTTTTTGGAATTTCCGTGTGGTATTTTTTAACTATTTTGTCTTATCTTAGAGACAAATTTATAACTGTCTTTTTTTCCTCAATATTCTGTAAACTTTCCCTTATGTTATTATATATTGCTTCCTATTCACGTTTCATTAATATTTCTTCTTCGATGAGAATATTTCTTTTTAATTTTAATTCTTTCTATTGGTCGAATGTTTTAGTTTTTTTTTTTTTGTTCTTATTTCTTATTTATCGAATATCGATTTAAGAAATGAACTGCCGTCAGAGCCTGATCCTTTCAAATTTTCACTGTTTACATTGATTGCGTGCGAATAAGAAAAAGCGATATTCTTTCTAGTAAAAGAAGGCCACTCTCTCCTATTAGCACTACGTGTTCTGAGTTGCATTCTAATAAAGAAATCGTTGTAGAGCTAATTAAAGTTCTTCTTACTGTATAAAATTAAACCGATGATGCACTTTATTGGAACTATAGTACTTTATCCGGCGTACGTGAAATTGCAACTAATACGTTCTTGCTATTAGTTTCTTAACAAAAAGCTCGGAGTAATTCAATTTTCTTATCGGCGAGAGAAATCGAAGTATCTTCAACTGTGTGCGGATTAAATTATACGCGTGATTGGCAGAATAGGTAAGAAAGGATACCATCGTGTAACATTTTCGACACCTTTATTAACGCTGATTGAATAATATTTTAATTTTACCTGTCATATATATAGAGAGACACGGCAAGAAATTACCGAATTACGAAAATTGAAAACAAATAAAAAATTAGAAATAGAAGAGTAATTTTAAAACAAAGATTAACAAAATTATAAGAGCTCTTTAATCAATTAGAACATTTTAGAAATCGAAATAATCGGTTAATTTCTTCATAGCGCAACAATTAAATTGCATGGTATTCTGCATTGTTTCCGATGATGATCGTCAATTAGACATTTCATCGGTAGGTGTTCGATAATTAATTAGCAATTAATTATCTGGCACTGGGGCGGCGCAGGTTCTTTATTTAATAGATATAAATTTGTGTGTAAGACGAGTGTACGTACGTAAGTTGTAGTCTGCATAATAACGTTGTTACCTCCTGTTTTCTGCTTTCTCGGCTAATGGTTTCGCGGACGATTTTATGGAGCGTAATTTATTTTCTGTAGGTAAATTTTGTTGTCAATCGTTGTTCCCCGGGTGTTACTAAAATGGCGTTTAAGCTGGTGTTCAACACCGTTACGCTTAAAGTTGACGCACGTTCGTTAATCGTTTTAACGGAGTTGTCCGCATTTTTAAAGTTCTCTGTATGCCGCACCGGGCTCGGTTGCAACCATGGTGGCATAGGAGATATGGGGTCCGACCCGGACCTGTACCGGAATTTGGATGTTTAATTGATGTAGAATGGACATAACGTGATCGTTTGTTGTTCCGTTCTGGTTCTCAGCGGTACCATCCGAACAGTTTGGCTTTGTGCTCCTTATGATGCTGACGTTCATCGCAAATTCTAATGGCAACTCCGTTGAGTCGCATAGTAGACTCGGTATCCGGAAGATTCGAAAAGCTCCAGTTGCCAAACTCAAAGGGGGGTATGATGGATAGTATCCGAAAACATTTTAAGGTCGTCGCGATATGCTAACGGAAGCATAGGCTGGTGCGCACAATAATCGATTTTGGACTTTATAAGGGTGGTGCGATATAGCATTAATAGATTACTTCTGCTTGCGCCGTAGGTTGTATTATGATGCGGTAGCTTGCGCAGTAGGTTTAGTTTTTTACCACAGCTAATTTTCAATGCGTTGATGTGTGCTTTCCGAGTGAGTTTGCTGTCAAATGTCATTCCTAAATATTTCAACTTTATCAATGGATGATGTTATCATTAAGAGTTAGGCTTACTACTATGCGATCGCAGCACTTTTTTCGCCTACAGAAACGGGTTGCTGTGGTTTTTGTTGTTGAAAAACAATTATCTTCCGACCATTGCCGCAGTCTGTCAATTGCGCCCTGCAGAACGTTTTCTCCTAAGTTGATATCATGGAAGAAATATATTATGCATAAATCGTCTGTGAAAAGAGGTGATTTTACAGATTTTTGCACTTGGTTTACACAATATCATTTATCGCGATCGATTGAATAATAATTGTTGTTTAAAAGTTATTTTTATTTAACAAAAAACCTTTTTATTTATTTTTTCTTCTTCTTCTTCTTCTTCTTCTTTTTGAAATACTATAAGACAGTTTATAATAGCTTTTAGTAAATTGTTCACAGTGAATGAAATGATGTATAATGTCTCAGTTCCGAATTTACCTGAAGAAGACAAAAGCTTAGAAGGTAAGTGTAGTTAATGATGACTGCAGCAGTGTGCTGCTATTTCGATATCGGTTTAGTGTTTGAAATATGTTAGTACTATTTTTTTATCAAAATGCTGCGCTATTAAAAATAATCCAAAGGGGAAGGGGGGGCGTTTTTTATTTCAAACGTATCTGCAAGTACGAAAACAGTGACGATGTTTTAAGAAGGAAAATATAAAAGATGCAAGAAGGAGTTGGTGACATATGTTTTAAGGGCGGGGTAAGGAAACTTTTTTTTTGCATTTTTTTTTTTTTTTTATTTTATTTTTTTCTGAATGTACAACATGTCGAGAGTATTATGTCAAAATTTCAAGTAAATCGGAACAAAACTAACGAAGATCCGGCGTTTCAAGCCACCGGCCCTTATGCTCGATTTTTATATCTGCCTGACAACTGCTTGACGCGCCTACCTGCAATTTGCTTTAATCCCTTTGTAAACTCCTAATTACTTTCTACTTTTACGGGTCTTTGTAAGTATATGTAAATTGACCTTGCATATATTGTGTATTTCCGGTATATTGTATAAAGTATATTTCCGGTAAATCAGTTTACAGGACCACTTTTGGCCGAGCGGATGTGTACAGGACGGTAAAATTTTATCGTAGTTTTCCGTTAATTTTTGTTGGTGTTCATTCGTTTGTAGCTGTATTTTCGCTCGGTTTGTGTTGTGTCATGATAAATTTATTTATTTATTTTTAGCAAAATTCTAAAAAAAGTGACAAGACAAGATCGGCAGAAAGGTGGGGAGATATTTTGGGTCGACCGGGAAAAAATAAATTCCCAAAACGCAAAAATAACGATGTGGAAGCGTCCAGCGCATCGTGTAAATAAATCAAAATTGAGTACTGTAGGAAGTGTAGAGCAAGATTTAGAGAAACATTACAGAATTATAGACTTCCTTTTAGTATTTTCAACTTTATCTACATTAGTGAAGTGCGTTAGTTGTGATGGGAAAATGTCTTTTCGCACATGCATAACGGAAGGTTTAGCCTTTTTTTTTTTTTTTTTTTTACTTTTTTATTGGGCTTGTCAGCTACGGGGACGATTACCCATCAAGAAGGAAGATCATAGGACAAAAGGAAACTGAGGACACTAAGAAAGTTATTCGGGGATGGTGGAGACGGCCGGAACTACTATGGAGAGACAGCAAGGGAGTCAAAAAAGATCGGTACTAGAACTCGTGCAATTAGCAGTCCGACGAAGGGAAATAAATGTGTAGACGAACTTCAAAATCAAAGTGTCAGTTGAAAAATGCAAAGAGCCTCGGTATGTTCCGTCTAGTGAAAGAGTGAAAGAAGAGTCAAGGCAATCGCATTATGAAGTGAAGCGATAAAACCAATCTACGAAGATTTGAGCAAGGATGCACTTTTGCAAAATCGATTATCGACGATACCTGTAGCATCATTCGCTCATCGGGAACACACCTACTTATTGGCCAACTGACCCTAATAAAATACCAGATCTTCTGGATTTCTCTATATAAAAAAGGTATTTCATGAGCACTTGTCGATGTCGGGACCGATGAAATTTTGCCATCGAATCATTCATCAGTTACGCTCGTCCCTAGTTAGTCAGAATGTAGTCAAGAAAATGCGTAAACCGAAATTGCATAATAAATTCACAAGAAATGAAATTCATTCCGAGTTGAACGCACAATAAATCTAAAAATACCATTAAAACCGAGAGAAACAAACAGAAGAAGCGATAGAAAATTTTATAACACTTACACTCCAGGCTGCGTGGGCATCCTCGCCGACAGAGAACAATTAGTACAAGCCTGTTATTTATTACCTAGATAAAATTAAAAAAGCGGTCCAGTTGAAATTACGAAAACAATGGCAAACATCAAGAAATCCCACTCATAAGACAGAATTTTAAAAACAAGCAAACAAAGATTTAAAAACAGTTATTGCAAGATTTTAAGAAAAAAGTTAAAAGAAAGGTTAATAATAAATCTGTTGCCGCTAGCACGGCATGGCTACTCGCTGTGGAAGGCAACAAGGAACCTAAAAAGGCCAATACAAGAGCCACATCCAATTAGAAAATCGGACAGAGCCTGGGCTAGAATGGATCTAGAAAAAGCGGAGCTATTCGGAAAATATTTCGCAAAGATATTCCAGCCACATCCTGAAAACGCAACGTTCACCAATGAAGCTTATTGTTTCGATGTTTGCTCGGCAATAAAACCGACGTCTCCTACGCATGAAATCAACATTTTTAAGAAAAAAAGCTTTAAACCCAAATAAATCGCCCGGCTATGATTTAATTACCGCACGAATCTTAAAGGGGAATTGCCGAGAAAAGGTTTTTCATACTGCTGACATACATTTTAATGGTTTGGCTGCGCTATTTCCCTTAACAACTAAAATCGTCGCAGATTGCCGTTATTAAAAAACCGCAGAAATCTCCGACAGACCCGGCTTCATCTCGTTGCTGCCTGTTCATGAAAAGCTGCTATTAAAACGGGGATGATGCCAGTTATCAACGATAAAGGTGTTAGCAGACCTTCAGTTTGGATGCCAAGCATAATAGAGCAAGTGCATCGTGTAGACTTACCACCATTGAAACATCTCTCGAAAAGAAAAAGTACTACAACGACGCTGTGTTTCTGGACATAAGCTCCAGGCCTTCGACAAAGTTTGGCACGATGGTCTTTTACAGATAATTAAACGACACATTTTCCTTACGAATTATATCAGTTGCTTCATGCATGTCAAAGCGCGGAATACCATCCAAGCAGCGGTTACTAGAATTTCGTCATGGCTCAACTTATGGAAAATCAAAACCAATGAAAGTAAATCAGCGCGAGTAATCTTCACTAGCAGAATAATTGATCCAACGGAAGACGTAGTCCTGAACAATGTCGCAATACCGCGAAAAACAGATGTAAAATATTATCTAGGTGTTGATCAACGCCTAACATGGAAGAAACATATAACAGTAAAACGGATCGAATTAAATATAAAGTTAAGACAACTCTATACCGGCTACTAAACAGGAAGTCAGAATTATCTGCTGAAAATGCACTACTAGTAGTTGTTGATAATCAGATTTTAAAGCCAATTTGGCGTTACAGCTGTCCGCTTTGGGACTGTTCTAGTAAAAGGAACATAGCGATCATACAACGGATGATCCAGAACAAAATCCTCCGGATGGTTGTAAACGCCCTGGCGGTACATTACCAATTTAACGCTTCACAAAGACCTCGGAATAAAGTAGACTACAGATTAGAAACTCAACCGAACAACATGGCAATTACGTTGCTGGACAATTCACTAGAAGTTCGGCGGCTTGATAGAATCAAATCGATGGATCTAGTATGAATTAAAAGTTCTAATAAAACTTTTTTTTTAGCACCTACTATCACTGGGTAGGCTGCTATTCAAGCTACGTGCGTAAGGTATTGAAAATAATTGCTAAATAGCTATCACCGATTAAGTGCAATTTAGCTATTAAAGAATTAAACAAAAAAAAAAAAATTTTTTTTGTACATATAATAACAACTGCGTGTAGTGTAAATTTCTAACTGTTAAAAGATTTTTAGAATCATAGCTTTGCTTTATTATCGATTTTTGTAAAAACTTTATCCGTGAAATATGACATTTTGCCGCATTTCCTTAATGAATGATTCCATAAGCAAGCGTTGGTTGATATAATAATGCTAAATATAGGGTTCTTAGTATGGGCGTCGCCAAAGGGTGGAAGGGAGGTCGTTGCCCCCTGGAGCTTTGGAATTTTTTAATCAACTGGCCGTGATGAGTATTCATAGACGCGTAATCATGGACAATTTGACTTTTACAATAATAATAAAGAGGGTAGAACAATTTGCCAGAAACCCACGAAAATTATGTTTTAACTAAGATTTTATTCTTGTTTAATAAAATATTAAGCCTTTACAAATTATAAGTTTTATTTTTCCTATAACTCATATCCTCTTTTTATCATCTTGCCCCCCTGGCTCACCGTTCTTAGTTGTTTTTTATTAAAAACTCGCTAATTTTCTTAACTTTGCTGATAAATACGCTAAATGGGAGCCCCATAATAATTTGCAGTCTAAATAGATTCCCAGGTATTTTATCTCATACGTTCTTTCTATGAATACATTATTCTCCCAACCTATGCTACGATAAATTGCTGTAAATTAAATACTTTTTTTTTTTTTTTTTTTTTTTACGTTTAATCCTATAGAATTTAATGCCACCCATTTGCGTATCTTATCTTTTTTTTTTTTTTTTTTTTTTTTTTTTTTTTTTTTTTTTGGGAACGCCAACCAAGGGCAATGACCCATCATCAAAGAATTACGAAAACAGGATTAAATTTTGATATATAAAGAAATAGAGGAAATGAACTCCGCTAAGATTGGAACAACATCTGGTGAAGGAAAGGAAAGTATGTAGGAAGCACAAAAAGGAGTAGGTAGTTTTAGGTGGAGAAGCTTAGTGTAGAGGAGGGAACGCTGCTGTACAAGAAGAGAGCATTCAAAAAGGATATGATTTGCATCACAAACACAGTCATGATCCGAGGGATGAAAATTACAGTATGGGGAAGAAACAATAGAAAAACGAAAGAGAGAGGAAGGAAGACAATTATGGTTGAGACGAAGACGTGTTATGGAGGAAATAACGGAACGACTGAAACCAGGGAAATCAGCAAACCAGGAACGTGATGAAGGAAGAGGTTGCAAGAGTTTGTAAAAGGAATGAGGATTGGAAAAGGAGGTAATGTAGGTATCCAACCATGATTTGAGGTGTGCTCGTTTGGATGGAAAGAGGATATTATTGGCAGGAAATTTATTGACAAATTTGCCGTTATAGGAAGCAGAGCGAGCAAACGAGTCAACTAGGTTGTTGCCTGCGATGCCGCTATGACTGGGAATCCAAAGAAGATCGATTTGAATGGAACGAACTAAGAAGAGATTTGCAATTAAAGAACGAATGGAAAGGATAATGTAGTCGCATGAAGAGGAGGGAAAAGGGGAGGATATAGCCTGCAAGACGCTCATGGAGTCAGAACAAATAAGGTATTTATTATTATAGGAGGAAAGTGCAATGAAGAGAACAGCACGGAGTATTGCATACGATTCTGCAGTGAAAATGGAACAGAAGGAAGGAAGTTTATAAAGTTCGTAGTGTGGAAGAGAAGAAATAAGAAAGGAAGCTCCGACCCCCTCATCGCTTTTGGAACCATCCGTAAAGAGGACAGACGAAGAAGGAAATAGAGTCCTCAAAGCTGCGTTGTACTCGCTTAAAGCGATAGAAGGCGAATATTTAGTATGAGAAGGAAGGAAAAACAAATTAGGAGGATATAAAAAATCTATAAAGCTGAATGTAAAGAACGGGAGTTTATGATATGAGTAGATAAATGAAGAATAAGGAGCAAGACGTCGAGAGACATGAGAAAGAATAGGAATTTTCAGGGGAGAAAACCGCCAATTGGCCAGGATGTAGGAATAAGCAGAAACTAATTTAGAAGACTTAATAGGAAGACGTTTTATGAGGAAGCGATCCCCAAGAAAGGATCTACGAATGTGTAAAGGATGAATGTTGGCTTCTGAAAGTACTGCAGGAATGGGGGAGGATTTCAGAACACCGAGGCAAAGACGAAGACATGAATTTTGGACTTTATCGAGTTTGGAAAGAAGATGTTTAGGAGCATTGCCATAAATGAAGGAACAGTAATCAAGTTTGGAACGAATAGTAGATTTATATAGAATAAGAAGAACACTGGGGTCGCCACCCCATTTGTGTGGAGAAAGAGCCTTTAATAAATTAGTTCTCTTAAGACAGGAAGTATATAGGTAGGAAATATGTTCGCGAAAGGATAAACGACTGTCTAGGAAAACGCCAAGATAGCAGAAGGACCTAACTAATGGAATAGATAAATTGTTCAAAGAGACATTAATTAAGGAAGTATTATAGGGACGAAAGGAAAAAACCATACAAACAGATTTAGAGGATGAAATGGTTAGATGGATGTTGGATAGAGCGGATTCAAGCAAGTTCAACGAATTATTGATTTCATCTTTAGCAGAGAGGATGGAAGTTGAGGAGTAATAAATAAGAATATCATCCGCGAAAAGGAGTGTAGAGGCTGAGACGGGAAGAGAAGCTATTTCAAGCGAATAGATATTAAAAAGAGTAGGACTCAAACATGACCCTTGAGGAAGGCCACGGAATACACATCTAGAGCCAGAGAAGGAAGGAGTGGAAAGATAAATGGTTCTACTTTGAAAGAGCTGAATTATCAGGGAAGAAAGTTGAACAGGAATGCCAATAGAAATCATCTTATTTTTAAGGGATGGAAGATGAACCTTATCGAAAGCAGAAACTACATCAACAAAGGCAGCGATCGTGTATTTTCTTTCGAGAAGAGCTTTATATATGTCAGAAAGAAAAAGGCTGATGCAGTCAGAAGGACCAAGACCAGGACGAAAACCGAACATATTGTAGGAGACGAGATTATTATGTTCCAGCCACCAAACAAGGCGCCGGTTTAGCATACTCTCGAATAGTTTTCTTAAACAAGGAGCCAAAGAAATAGGTCGAAAAGAATTTGGAATTTTCTTAGGAATTGGGATAATTATAAATGAATTCCAAATAGGAGGTGTAAGTCCTGAGAGAAGAAAAGAATTGAAAATTTCGAGGAGAATTTTGAGTGAGAAATTAGAGAGATTTTTAAGAACAAGGAAGGAAATTTTGTCGATTCCTGGAGTCGAATTGGAGGATTTTTGCAACGAAAAGAGGAGTTCATTGAAGTGGAATTCTGAAGTGAGGAAGTGAGATGAATTTGGAAGAGAAGAAGAAGGAGAACTTACTTCGTCAAAGGAAGGAACATAACTGGGAGCTAGATTGTCAATAAAGGATTCAAGTATGTCAGAAGAGATGTTATGATAAGAAGGGTATTCGGATTTGGGAGTTTTGAAGGCTTTGGCCATTCTCCAAATTTGGGAAATAGACGTGGTCCGGGAAAAGGAAGAGCAAAATTTTTTCCAAGATTCCTTCTTGGCTTGTTTTAGGATGTATCTGGCTCTAGCGTTAGCTTTTCTATGGTCAATAAAATTTGAAAAGGAGGAACAGTGACGAAAGGTTCTAAAAGTAGCGACGCTGGCATCAAAAGCCACCTTGCAGTTATTATTCCACCATAAGGATGAAGCTGCATGACGGCGAGGTTTAGAAGGCACTGGAGGTGATGAGGAAGAAAGGGCGAGTAAGATGGAATCTGTAAAGTATTTGTACTTTGAAATAGGATCTAAGTTATGATGCAAAAGGGAAAGAGAAGAGTCAACAGAACGACTAAATTGTTCCCAATTAGTTTTGGGGATACACCATTTGGAGGCATAGAGGGGCTTGAAGTAAATGGATGATGGGGGAAGACTTTTGAACGATACAATAATAGGGACATGGTCACTTCCAAAAGTACCATCAAGAGTTTTCCAGGAACAGTTAAGAGCAAGATCAGGAGAAGAAAAGGAGAGATCGACTGCGCTAAAAATGGAAGGGCTTTTGTACAAAGTAGGAGATTGATCATTAAGGAGGATAAGATTATGTCCGAGGATAATGTTTTCAAGAACCACTCCATTACTGTTTCGACTAGAACAACCCCAAAGAGGAGAATGAGCGTTCCAATCACCTCCAATAATGAAGGGGGGAGGAATACTATTAAGAAAGGAGGGAAAGGGAAAATTATTGAGATTAAAATTCGGAGGAAAGTACGTACAGACTATGTTTAATGGGCGGGGAAAAATGGAAGGAATAGAAATGTGGACTACATTCGGATCACGAGAAGATGGCACAGAAGAGAAGTGTACATTTTGAGATTGGAAATGTATATTATTTCTAATAAGGATGGCAGCACCACCGTAGCCGTCTATTCTATCAGAACGAACCACGGAGAAATCTTTAAGATGAAACGTTTCAGATTGTTTGAGCCATGATTCGGAAATTAAGGCAATGTGAATTTGATGCATATCAAGTAAACTCTCCAAGGCAAGTCTATTAGCTTTAAGGCTGCGACAATTCCACTGGAGAATATTAAATTTGAAGGACATATTGAAAAATTAAAAAGAGGGAGAGAAACATAAAAGAAAAAGGAGAATGAGTAAGGAGAGAATTAAGATAAAACAGAGTTAAAATTTATCTAGAAGGTGAAGGAGAATATATTTGCGAGTGCAAAGGTGAAGCAAAGAATAAGGATTATTTAAGGTGAAGGTTACTGGAAAGAAAAGCGGAAAGAGAATTAGCAAAGTTTGAAGAGGAGTCAACGTTAAAGGATGATATCAAGTCCAAAATGGCTGTTGAGAGATTATTAATAGAAGGAGAAAATTCAGAAGAAGAAGAGAGGTTAGAAGGATTGTTAGAAGAATCGTTACTAGAGGATGGGTAGGGTTTGCTTAGTGCCCATCCATTTGTTGGAGAAGGAATATGATAGACAGGAAGAGAAGGAAAATGGGGAGTAGGCTTAGAAGAGAATTTAGGCGATTTTGTTTTACGGAAGGTTAAAGATTTAGTTGGAGGTGAAGAATGAATAGTAGGAAAATTGTGAGTGTTATGAAGAGGAACAGAAACAGATGCGCGATTTGCATATGAAAAGGCTTGAGACACTAAGGAATTATCCTTGTGCTTTGATGCTTCATGGAAAGATAGGTTTTCATACGCCATGATTCTTTTGATGTCCTTTTGTCTAATCCATTCAGGACATCTACGGTCATAGGAACAGTGGTCACCTTTGCAACTACGACAAACAGGAGGATTTTGAGTATTTGGACAGTCTGATAAGGAATGCTTAGAAGAGCAGTGAGAACAGACAGTATTAGAACTACGACAGTGCCTCGCAATATGACCAAATAAGAAACACTTGGAACATTGTGTAGGAGGTCTGACGCTAGGCAGAACTTGGAAACGGAGTTTAAAAATAGTGATAAATTCTGGAAGGAAGGATTTAGTAAATTTAATTTCAACTGATCTAGTAGGTGTCTTTTTACCTTCGACGGTTTTTAAAATGCGCCTGATAGAGGAAAAGGGTATAGAAGATTCAAGCCCCTCAAGTATTTCTTCTTCAGAGAAGGAAGGATCAACTCCAGAAATAACTCCCAATTTGTAAATGGAATTAACGGGGATAAAAGCTTTTAAATTATGAGAAGAAAAAAAGGATGAGTTCTGAAGGAAGGAGTTAGCAGAAAGAACTGAAGGAAAGAAAACAGATATTCGATTTCTACCTAGGGTAGTAATGTTAGAATAGGAGGAGGAGACTGTACCAAGAAGTCGGGCCACCGCCAATGGATGATAATTCCCAATGTTATTTTGTGTTGAATTATATTCTACAATTATAGAATAGGGTCCTGGATGGTCGGAGGGGTAGACCTCGGGACTACTGTGAATTAAACTATTATTATTATTATTATTATCATCATCATTATTGTTATTATTATTATTATTATTATTATCGTTGGCATTATTATTATTATTATCATTGACATTATTATTATTATTATCATTAGCATTATTATTATTATTGCTGCTACTATGTTCACTACTACCGTTTTTAACAGAGTTATTATTGTTGTTATTGATATTATTCTTACTTCCGTTGTTATTACTATTTTTAATACTAAAATTTTCAACGGCTTTAGTGACGGTTTCATTATTATTATTATTTTTATTGTTACTATTATTGATTATATTAGTGGGAGCGTTGAGATCAGTTTGAGACAGCCGTAGATCCTTGCTAGGCAGAGACACGGTCGGTGAAAGGGGGCCGGAAGGTTTACGCTTTACGGCAGCGTCGGTTTCCATCAGGTTGAGACTTAAATTATTCTTATTGGTATTGAATTTCGTATCTTTGGAGGAGGCCGCCGGGCGGCCCCCACTGGACGAACTCATCGATCGATTAAATTAAAATAAATAAATAAATAATAATTGGAAAAAGAAAAAAAAAAAAACACGACAGAATTCGAGTGTCTGAAGTACCGAAAGACGAACTAAAATTGTCAGCTGTCGAAATGAGCAGGCGAAATACGCGCACGAAATAGTAAAATCAGAACAATCTCACCGGTTTTATCGCCACGATGATAACGAAAATGCCGAAGAAATCGAAGATGATGTTATTATCGGAGAACAATTGTTATCTATTAAACAACGCGAACGAACAACCGCTTATCACTTACGAACAATCTTATCAATATCATTTTGTATTAATTGTTGCAATATGTTTTTGGGAATCTAGAGCTCACAATGAGTTCAGTCTCATCTGCATTGCTGAAGATTTTCCCGGATACATTTAAATTACATAAATCGTTGACATAAATAAATTTCAATTGGTCCTAAAATATTGTCTTATGGTACGCCATTCTCCTGCATTACACTGTCACTAAATGTATTATTTATTTCTGCGATAAATTTCCTACTTGAGAGATACAACTGAAATCATTCACAAATAAAGCTCCGCAATCCACAGGCATATAACTTTTTTAGGAGTATTTTATGATCGACTACTACGTCAAAAGCTTTGCACAAGTCTAAATAAACTGCAGCCGCCGAACAGTCGTATTTTAAGTTTTCTTATATCGTTATAATAGGATCAAATAATGCATCATCCGTGCATTTATGCTGTAAGAAACCATATTGACTTATACTGAAAAAATCAGTTTTATGCAAATATGGTAAAAAATTTTCTCTTTTGTACATTTTTCAAAAATTTTTTAAAATGTTGATAGTAAACAAATTGGTCTGTAATTAGACACATATCTGTAACATTACCGCTTTTGTAAACTGGCGTGATTATACCTAATTCTAAAGCGTTTGAAAATATACCCGACTTAATGGATTTGTATATCAAGCAAGTTAAAAGTTTTACAAAAAGCTCTATGTTTTCCTCCTTTGTAAGAATAATTGATTTACCGTCAAATCCGTATGACTGTTATAACGATAATAATTCGCAATTTAATATAATATTAGATCATCCATTCGAGGTAACGTAAATTATAAGACACCATTTTTTAAATATGAGAATAAACTAATTAAAGTAAAACAAATGAAGAAATTTATGGATAAATTTCAAGAAATATGGAATAATTATAATGGAACAACGTATCAATTTTTCCCACGTATAATAGAGAGATTTAAAAATAATCAAATTTTCTTAATGTCCAATTTATAACCGGCACGGTTTATTTAAGGTATATTTATATAAATTTAAGATTTATGGTTGGATAATATGTAATTTTAGAGATGATGTTTTTTATATACTGCGAGGGTGCAATTATAATAATAATAATAATATTAATAGACGCACTCTGTGTAATTATGATATAAAACAACTTGTACAAAATTATTTTAATGATTTTAACAAACTTGCAATTGAAGAAATTCCGGAAACATGTACATTTAATAAAGAATCTTTCAACATCCTGTTTGTTAATTATAAAATACAGTAATTTATAACAAATACAATTATAGCAGACAAATTTAAGAATAAGATGAATGGTTACTTAGAAACGTTTTCGGGTATAACCTATCTTCAGTTATTTCGGGTATAACCCATCTTCAGTTAAGAACGATGATGGGTTATACCCGAAAACGTTTTTAAGTAAGCCTTCATTTTATTCTTAAATTTGTTTAGGTTATAATTGTATTTTTTATAAATTACTATATATAATGTACATTTATATTAAGTAAATAGTAAAAATATAGTATATATTGTAAAAACCGGTAAAATAGAAATTAATATAATACCAAATATTTAATTGGAGGGGTTATATTAATTCCATTATTATAATAAATCAATATTTCAGTAAATAAATGTACCCTACCCGACGTTTCGAGAATAGAGGAGGAAAAAATAATACTAATAATAAAACAATAATAATAATAACAGCATTTTCGCATATTCTGTAGCAAATGATGGGCTGGAACAGATGGAAGTAACTATATGTAGACATGGATCGAAGGTTTATGAACACGGCGCTCAATGGACATCGGTATTCGATAAATGCGTTATGTGCAATTGTGACCATGGACTCGTTAAATGTGATCCGGTTGTATGTCCTATTCTAAATTGTTCCAAAACATACAAAACATCAGACTATTGTTGTCCAACATGCTACAGTAAGTACACTGTATAAATGGGATTCGTTCATTAGTGTCTATAGCATTCTTGAAATATGTAAACAGTTTCAAATTAAATGTTGTGTATTCATAAATCCTGTTTGTTAAATAATTAATTAAATAGTAAATTAAATAGTTAAAGAAATAGTTAAATAAATAGTAAATTAAATAGTTAAAGAAATAGTTAAATAAATAGTAAATTAAATAGTTAAAGAAATAGTTAATTAAATAGTTAATGAAATAATAAAATTATAAGCACTGTACAAATACTGAAAACCGTTTCTGTTTTATTAATTTATGTTTATTTAAACTTTGTCGTAGTGTTCATAATTTTGTTATTTTAGTATCAAACGATTCATTTAAATGTTTCTTCAATTTTTATTAATGCTATTTCAACGCGTTACATACATTTACATTTACCAGAAACGTTCAGGTATTTTTCAAGTTTTTTTCTACAGTCGTTTTTTATGGTAGTTTAATTCATTTTCCCGATAATTTTCAACTACTTTCGCGTTACTTTCACTTATTTCTTTTTTACGAAGTTTGTTTTCATTCGTGTTAATTCTCTTTAATTCGTTTTCTGTTTCCAATAACAGATTCTTTGATTTATACGAATACCACAGTAGAAAATAGTTGCACTTTAGGTGGACAAACATTTATTGCTGGATCAACTTGGTATCCTTATATTCCTCCAAATGGTTTTGATACGTGCACGGTTTGTATTTGTGAGGTAAATATATTAACGTTCTAATTATTTTAATATTTCACCGTAATTTGAACTATTTGTTGTTTTAATGCGGTTTGTTTAAATTATACAAATTTCTTCCTGTATATATATATATATATATACACAAATAGTTATCGTTATAGCATCCATGTATTTAGCAACTTCAACCAATATAACGACCAGTACCATTGCACCGTCCGCAGGTGGACGTCATAGTGATATCATATTATTTCCATCTGTGCCATGCATAATACCTCAACGAAGGTTTAAAAATAAAATTTGGGTCGTAAGTCATATAACCCGCTAAATGTAAGAAAATGTACATTATGGTGCAAACTAACGCAAGGGTGCTGTAGTCATTTTAATGTGTAATTTTTACTTGGCGGTGGAAATGGCCATCATACAACGTAACATCGACCATTGATGGCAATCTCTGCAAAACTAGCGGCAAATCATTCCAGATTTTTATACCTATATCGTCATCAGGGACAGTGTCATGTGCTGTAATCGTATTATTCTTCTAATTTGCAGTTTTTTAATGTATTTCTGTATACCAATATTTATTACTGTATCTACGCTCTCTAAATTTCTTCTATACGCCCTAATTAGACAAGAATTCCACATTTTTATCAATTCTCAATTTCCTTCGCATGCAACCGTGTTTACAGATGGTTCGAGGAGGCCGGATGGTGTGTTGGTGCCTCTTTTATCCTCCCAGATTTTGGCGTTTCAGAATCTTTTCGCCTGCCTCCTTTCCGTTCGATATCCATAAACGATATTTAATGATTATCCTACGTTCCATTATTTTCATTTCCTCCAACCACCTTTCCTCCAAAATTCTTGATTATATCTGGCCCTTCAGTTCATTCTCCCCTACTTGATGATCATTCCTGTGATTTTATCATACTCCGTAAACGCTCATTTATCCACGTTCTTTCTTCCCGTCATTTCATTTAAATTAATTTGCTGTGGGTTCCTCAAATCACTCGGGCATCTTCGGTAATGAAGTGGCTGATATTCTTTGGTACTCGGGTTGCTGCCTCTTCTCACTTCTTTTTTAAAAAAGTCCCATCGTGCCTAATCCCTTTTCGTTGTGTAAATGTTTTGATCTTAGATTTTAGTATCGGATATTTGCGCTTCCTCTTTCTCTACTAATTATTAATTTCACCTGTCTGTTCAACACCTAGTGTCCTCCTGTTAAGCTATGGTTCTTTTTGAATCCTTCACTTCGTCGTTCTGCTGTTGTCTCCATTATTCGTGTCTATTCTATATTATCTTCCTCCCGTTTTCGTTTTTCCTTACTTTCCTATACATTTTATTCTCTCCGCTCAAAAGAAGAGCGGTGTTTATTAAGTGTTCATCTCTTTCTATTAAGCGTTCTGCTTTCTATTCCATTTTATTGATACTCGGTCTTCCTACTCCGTATTGCGCCTCTTATGTCCTATCTTTCCCCTCTCCACAGATTGTTCCTATTATATTGATTACTCCCTCTTAAAATCATTTGATATCGTATGAAGATACAATTGACTCCGTCCTATTTTAATTGTTTCTGAGTAGAAATCCCCGGTTGACGAGCCCAAAATGGGAAAAAACACCAGTATCCCTAGAGAGAAAACGAATAAACGACTCCTCCGAAATTAGGAATAAGAGAAAACAGAAGAAAAAGAAACTACAGCAATTGTCTCTGAGCAGGCAGACAGATAAAATTATGACAACATACGCGTATACTGAACGGTAATAATTTATGTATTTTACTGATTGCCTTTTGAATTGCCGTCTGTGATTTTGACCATATCCTCTTTGAATGTCCATCCCTCGTGAACGAACGCACTTCTTCGTACTCCAATCTGTCGTCACTCAAACTCCCTAATCCTTATTGCACTTCGTATATCTTATTGTTTCCGTCGATCTCCGTTAGGTTCCTATCCTCAGTTCTTTTATTCTATCAATATTTGACACCGACTCTACATCTAACTGATTCTCTTCTCTCGTGTCGTTTCTGGGTCAAGATCCGTTGCTGACATGCCCAAAGGGGGATTTAAAAAAAAAAAAACAAGTAAAATTATTATTAAATTTTATTATCCGCTGCTGTAAATCAGAGAAGGGAATAAACGGAAATCCTGTTCCATTCGAAGTCACCTCCATAGCGGCTCAGTGTCTATACAGGTCAATCAATCCGATTTCAGAGTGTCCAGGAATCCTGTAAAAAAAAATCTCCACACCTATACTGATGATCTTATGGCATTTATGTTTCATAAATTAATAGGTTACTTTTAAAATTAAACGAATTACTCTCCAACGTCATTAGTCGCTACGATATCGAGACATAAACTTTATGTGGCGTCAATAACATTCAACATAAAATTATAGGCCTTATTCAATAACTCCGCAGTAAATACCGGTGTTTCAGGCGGAAACTTTAACCCCTACATCGTTACACCAGATATAACAAAGGCAGAACCCACCAGGTAAGCCGACTTTAGAAATTTAGCGCTGTTAGTGAGTATTTTACTTTCCCGGGAATACATATCGATGTTTTCTTGATGAATTGAAGAGATGTGTGCAACATCCTGTGGGTCAAGCGAGTATAAGATGTTATTGATCTTAAAAGTTTATTCAGTTATTCTGTATGGTATTGTAAAATAAACCGAAGGAAAGTATTAAAACAAAACTTTATCTGTGATATAGAACGATCAGCGACATTATAGAATGGATGACTCTCAGCAGTTGCAGTTAATTGAATAAAGGCAGCGGGATAAAGATGGAAAATGGAAGTTGCAGTATTTACTTAAAAATTTAACGACCATTACATTTTATTTTAGGAACTCTGGTTTGTTCTTAGAGACACGTTATTGGAAATGAACTAATATTCCTCGTAATTAAGCTCATATCAAACTCAAGACCTGCGTATGCTCTAGCAACTAGTTACAGCGACGGCTATATATAATACTTTTTATATGTATATATGTAATGTATGTGTACAAAATGAAAAGATACGCATTACTTTATTTGTGTGAAGGTATTTAAATCTAAAATTCCTTCATTAACGTCAAGCTTTTTAGAAAATAATTCCGAATCCGGTGCTATACGAATATATGTGCAGTTTTTAGCATAGCTGATTGCGGACCTAATCGATTAAATTAAGCTTTCGACTTTTACCGATTTTAACCGTTTTAACATTTTCGGTGTAAACCCATGTGAGACATATTATGAATTAACGTTTTGAACAGATAACTACTGTCACCTTCCGACCAACAACGAAGTAAAAAATTATCGGAAACGGTATAATATATGTACATAATATATATATATATAAAAAAAAAAAAATTCTCAGGTAGCTACGGGCTCGCTTTTGATTGGTTAAAATTTTTCTATCCTCCTATCGGCCGTTTTTAATTTGAACTGCCTTACCGGCGGTTTCCATTTTTTATTTATTTTGTAGCCATCATTGCGGTTGTTAAAATTTTTATGTTTTTCACTTTTCATCACCTCTTTTAACAATCTGATTCCTAATTTGCACGATTTCGCTAAAATAGAGTTTACTGTGTTATCAAAAAAGGAAAACGCGCAAATCATATAACTAATTTCGGTAACTCAATTATTTTAGCTAAATCGCGTGCTGTAAAGCAGTTAAAATTGACAAAAGGCGAATAGGAGTATAGAACAATGTCAACCAATCAGAAGCGAGCGTGTAGCTCTCTACCTGATAAAAAATCTGTATACACACACATATATATATATATATATATATGTATGTATCATTTCCAATATTTCTTCATTTTATTATTATTTGAGAGATATACAATGCTTATCTGTTTTCGAAACGTTAACACGTAATAACTTGTACGATATAGGTTTTATCGAAAAAATTAACATGGTTCTATTGACGAACCACCAAAGTTTAGAAAGTAGTTTAAAATTACATTTAATAAAGATTTTTTTTTATAACAATACGTAGTTTTTTTTGTTTTTTTCCCAATTTTTTTTTTTAAATTCTTAACATAATTTTATAAATTTAAACGAAAAGATTAATGAGATTGAAAATAAGTTTAAAGCGAATAAAATGTTTCAAAATCAAAGGTAAAGACGCTGAAAGTTAAATGTCAAAGAGTATATTGTCCGCCATTGAGTTGCCGGGAAAATATGGCATTGCGTCCGGATAAGAAATCTTGTTGCAAAGTATGTCCGAATAAAACATCATCCGCGCAAGATGTTGACTTATCGTCGTCATCAGTAGCAGCGTCATTACAGTTTTACGACACAGCAATTTCCGATCAGCAGGTTGTGAAGGAGAAAAATGTTGAATCTACCGATGATGAATGTGAATATTCTTTTGGAGGACCATACCAAAATGGAAATCAATGGCATCCGGTAATTTATTCGCAGGGAATAATTACAATTCGATGCGTTACTTGCAGGTGCAAGGTATAACATAAAAAGTTTGTTATAAATTTAAACTTTTATATATATATATATATATACATATATTAATTACAGCGTAATTCTTAGGCTACCCCTCATTCGAAAAAAGTGTCCCAATTTTATGTAATGAAAGTTAAATGTTAGAATAGGATTTTTGTGGTTATGTTATTTTTTTTTTTGTGTTGATGCCAGTAAGAATTACGTTGTAAATTTTGATCATTTTATACAAGGTATAGAAGAGAAAGAGACAGAAATGAAAGCAGGAGGGGTCAAGGGGCACAGCCTATATATATATATATATATATATATATATATTTAATTATTTAGAAAACATTTGTTTTTGTTGCTGCATCTAGTTATCATTCTAGAAAATGATTTTTAATTTTTTTTTCTCATTTTATAAATTCTTCCTTTTTTTTTCTTTTTTTTTTGGTTGCTTCAACTAAAGCGAAATTTTTGTGATATTTCAAGGTGCGACAGCGGAAAGCTAGACTCCATTCGCAATGCTAAAATTGGCACTTTGCAACGCGACACGATCGTACCACTTTTTTTGCTTCTTTCCATATCCGCGCCAGTAGATTGCGCCAGCAGATATTAGCTGTACGCTTGATGTCCTAAAACTGTTAACAATTAACATTTATCCGGTTTTGCTGTAACTGTATAAGTTTGAATTTCAGTGTTTTAATATATTATAAAGTGTATGATGTATCACACTTGTATTAGATAGTTATATTAATTGCATCCGAAAGCACAACTATACGATATATTCTACTACATTACTCTTTGTATTGTAATCAACTTAAAAATTAATTATAGTTCAACTTTAATTTAAAGAAGCTCGGATATTACACAGCATTATGCATCGAGCGAAAGATTATATTTACAAAATAGAGTTATAAAAGCGACTAACAATGAAAATTTGAGAAATTATCTTCTATATGCAGTATGTAATGGTTTTCAAATCATAGTTCCAACAACATAGGGGTTTGAATATTAAAAAAAAAAAATTGTCGATTTATAAATGCATAGTTAAAACATTACAGTTAATATTTAAATATACCAAAATATGGTTAGGAATTATTTTAAGAGGCATTTTGTAATAATAATGATGAGCAGAAATAATGGTAATAAATGAAATAGAGAATTAAAGCGAAATAAAGTTCAGAAAAAAATCTTACGGCAATACAACAAATTATTCAACTAACAACAATCTCAGAAACCATACTTTCGAACGTAGAAAAAATGTTGTCTATTATTTATGAACTTATTTTGTATAGTACATCAAAAAATGTAATACAAACTGAGACACAGGATTTCTGAAGTAATTAAGGTGCTTTAAAAAAATTTAATGGTAAACGATCTTTACATAATGTTTACAATTACATTCAGTTAAAAGTTGTGTCTATTTAAACATTATCATTAAATACATATTCAGATATGCAAATATAAAAACAGAATTGTGCAAATTTTAATTAAATGTACAATTATGATAAGGAAGACGCGTCTTTTTATAAATAAGTAAATAAAAACTCGCAAGGTATTGACGATTTTAATAAAATGTTATGTGAGTTCCAACGGCTAATCTCCGCAGAAATTGTTCATGTGAATAAATTTTTTTAAATCATTTTCTTCCGAAAATAATGATTAAATTTATGTTCACTTCAGTTGAAATTTTATAGACTTTGATTTTCCCTCCACTTCACATCTTTCATGTAACCTTCGCTTTTTTCACATAATTATAATAAACTAGTTTTATTTTTACAATTTTTATTTTGCACGTATTTATTTTAAATGATTTCGAGTTAAAGTCAGTAGTAAGTGTATAAAAAATATTTCACATCGTTTAAAAGTAAAACAACTACGAATACTCTCTCTATATAATTTATTACAACATTAAGAAAATTTTTCTAATATAAAATATGTGTAACATTTATTTAAATATTTTAAAATAAAAAGTTCACCTCGCTGTTGGTTTTGACCTCTAGTACACGCATATGTTGATGAATGCCTTAAGCATTAGATTCGCACCAATCACCTCTAGATCACCATCTCACTTACATGACTAGGTCTAAAATATTATAATATAGTATTGTATAATATAAAAACAGTGCGATCGTGTTGCGTTGCGAATGGAGTCTAGTCAGCGGAAACCAAATCCTTTTGACATAGTCATTGTTGCGTGACGAGTTCCTATTTCACGACTGTTTCCCCGGGCGTCGTAACGCAAACATTAAATCTACTTGTTTTGACACCTGACGAGCCCAAAAAAGCAAAAAAAAAAATTTCTATTCAGTATTCTTTGTTCTGCAATTTTTTTGCCATCTGCCGGTTTCTGTTGCGATTTTAAGAATTATAATCGTGATAATTTAAGGAACAGAAAATTTCAAATGTCGATAATTTTTTTACAATCACGTATTATGTACGTTTCTTAAATTTTATCCGGATTTCGTAATATATTTACAATGAAGAAATATCATTATTTGATGTTTTACTCTTTCGCACGTTCAAATGTTGAGAGCTGGCCACAGAGAGGAGAAGTATGTATGCCCAATTCCTCAATTTTAATAAAACTTTTTATTTATTTTTTCTAAGATAATTTTACATAAACACTATTTTAAAAAACTGGAAAAAGAAGAAACTAAAAAAAACATTTAGTAAAAATTGTTTGTAAATCGCCAAAAAAAAAAAAACACAAATAAAATAAAATAAAAATAAAAATTAAAAGCTTAACGAAAAATAATTTAGTCATTTTAAGTAATTGCGCGTTTTTTTCTTCTCTTTTTTCTTTGGCTTGACATTTGCCCGCAATTTCAATATTTATAACTTCAATTTTCCTAGAAGCGAATTGTAGGCGCACATTTTTTTCTACATAGTATTTCGTCTTATTAATTAATTATCGGCTACCGATTTCAGTTATAAATTACGACCTTTATAAATGGGATTTCAAAATTATGAAATGAAAAAATTGTTCTATTTACTTTTTTCTTTTTTTTTTTTAATGCAGAGCGATTTATCTGCAAATAAACTTTAACAAAGTACAAAAATATTATTTGCATCTTCACATCATCACTGGTAGGGGGGGGGGGGCAGTTGAAATATCATCGCAGCTGTTGTATTAGAAAAATAAATTCCAAGTTACGAGTTGGTCGGTTACTTTTTTATAACACGAATCGATATTGAATATAATCATTTCGTCCTAAATGCTGCGTTCAGATTTTAAGTGAAAACATGTCATTAATTTATATTAATCGGTAATTATGTTGACACGGAATAATTTAATGTTTAAGGCCGGGAAAGTACAGTGCGAACGAAAGAAGTGTACCACCAACAACGTATCTTGCAATGATCCGTGTTGCGCTAGCAAGCACAAGTGCGCTACTCGTCGCAAAAGGCATTCTCCTCCGCATCAAACTTCGATTTATTAACGGCTTCTATATAAATTATTTCAAATAAAAAATTCTATTTTCTATGTCCAATTTAAGTATTGTGTTACCATTTGCAGTTTTTCCCGATTAATTTTTAACGGTAATTTTTATTATAAGTCTAATTGATGTGTCATATAAATATGTGTTTGACGTTCGCTTATATTTTTAATATAGAGAAAGAATTAAGTTTATGCAGAAAATAAAAATCGTTTTCTATTTTACGTTTTATAATCATTTTTCGACTAATGCAAAAAAATGTACGTCAACGAATACGTATTATAAAAAAAAACGGAATAACTGGCATCATTGGCGCACCCACGATTTGCTCCGGTGTGTGTGTGGGGGGGGGGGCTAAAAGAGTAGCATATAGGAAAATGTAAAGGTGGAAATCGAACATGTTTGGTATAACTCTATAAAGTAAAGTAAAGTGAGTTCTATACCCTTGAGAGGGCGTTGGGATTGTGAAGTTAAGGTTCACAATGTACAAAGCCTAATGGATCTAAAGAGAATACTAGGGCCAGTTCCTTTCTACTTGGGATCCGCCTTTACTTTCCCAGATTTCTCTGGTACCCAATTATTTCAGGCTGGGTAAGCTTGGGAGCGACTTGGATCCGAGACGAGACAAGTCTCGATAACCTATGACACCTCTGACTTGGTAGCCAAGCACCTTAACCACTAGTCTCATTTATATATTTATTTTTGTGTATAATGAATTATTGTAAAAACACTTTATATATTTCTTTTTTTTTTTCAAATTTTTATTGTCAACAATTTTACCATTATTAACAGTGTCCGTTTATTGAGCTTCAGCACCATATAGCATCTCCCTTGGGTGCGCCAATGAATGGCACAAGAGTTCTCTTCGTTATTGGCAGCTGACGTACTACATCGACTGCAGTTAAATATGCTCAACGTTTCGTTCCGATTCCTGCCGTCTCATTTGAACTAGCGTATACGCTTTGGTGGTGCTCACGACCGTGCCCCCTTCTATAATATTGAAGAACTCATTTTAGGACTGATAACGGTAACTCGGCATGCTGGTGGTATCTGAGTTGTTCGACATGACGTTTAAATAATTAAGCAGCCGAGCGATGAGCGTAGAATAGACCGGCGAAATGCTGATCGGACAACTTGTCTACACATATACAGTGAGCCGCAATAATATCCGGACACCGATGTACTCAATGAATATACACCAAAAACAAAGAAAAAAAATGCTTTACTGTTGAAACAAGTAACGAAAATAGAAAAATAAGCATCTCCTTAATATATTCTCAAAAAGAAAAAAAGAAAAAAACATTAAAAAAACACGGTTTACGATACAAAAAACACAAAAATTACGAATTTTAAGCGCCACATTAATATCCTGGCACATCAGTAAAACACTCATGGGTTTTTCCCAAGTGCATCAACTAAGACGCGGTACTGATATGAGTCATCACAGTAACGCGAGTCGTTACGCGAAAACGTAAATTATAATTAAACAGTACGTCTGTTACGGTAATTGTTAACAAAAAGTGCGTGTTAGTGCAGTGAAATGTCGCGAATGAGTAAAAATACGTGTCTTGGGAAATGCGTCAATTAGTAATTTGGAAGAATGAAGATTTAATCGGAACGGAAGATTGCACAGCTACTGAATATTCTGAAAAGTACGGTGCACGACGTTCTTCATCGCTTCAAAAGGGAAAATCGCATCGACTCGAAATCTCAAAAAGGAAACGAAAAAAGCTAACAGAATAATGTGTTCTATCCGGCGAGAAATAGAAAGAAATCCCTTAAGGGAAGTGCGCCGAAACTAACTAAGGCACTGAGAGAGAGAGCAAAATGATAGAAATTTCAGCCGAAACAGCAGTACGTCGGGCCATAAAAGAAATGGGGGTACTTTTTCCGCACTGTCCGCAGAAAACCCTATATATTAGTTCTGCAAATACAAAAAAAACGGCTTGCGTTCGCAGAACAAAATATTTAATTCGGACGAATTCTGGAAGAACGGCATTTTTGTTGATGAATCTAAACGTCTTTGGGAGTGATGGAAAACAGAAAGTACCGCATATGAATTAAAAACTCTGACTGCATCGATTAAACACGGCGGAGGACATGTACAGGTGTGGGAGTGTTTCGCGGCGAGTGGTGTGTGATCTTTAGTCACCATTGATGATGGTGCTATGAATAGCGATCTATATGTCGACATTTTACGACACTATTTATGTCAAAGCGTTGAAAAATTGGGCATCTTGAAGTCATTTTACTTGTATCAAGATAATAATCTAAAACATACAGCGTACAAAACTCCAGAGAGTATCTACTCCTATAATTGCCCCCACATCCTTGCCACACCCCCACAGTCTCCGGATATTGCAATCCCACAGAGAACCCCTATGGGACTAGCTCAATAAGAGGATTCCTAAAAAGCCGATTTCCAACTATAATGAATTTAAAAAAGTCGTCTAAAAGAAGAATGGCAGAAAATTCCCCTTGATTATCTACAAAAATTATTAGTTTGTTCAATGCCGCGCAGGTTGAAAGCGGTCTCGGATGCCCCAAAGGTTGTGTCATACGAAGTATCAATTTTTCCAGGATGTAGATATTCAGTTATTTGGAGAGCTCCATTATTTTATTTTTTCGTTTGCCCGGATATTAAAATTCGTAATTTTTGTGTTTTTTATATCGTAAGGTGTGTTTTTTATATCGTAAGGTGTGTTTTTTTAATTTTTTTTTTTTTTTTTTTTTTTTTGAGAATATATTAAAGAGATACCTATTTTTCTATTTTCGTTACTTGTTTCAACAGTAAAGCACTTTTTTCCTTTGTTTTTAGCGTATATTCATTGGGTACATCAGTGCCCGGATATTATTGTGGCTCACTATATATATATATATATATATGTATATGTTTAATGACATTCGGGAAACTACTCAACTTCACGACGCTCGCTGTGGGCAAGTTTCTCAGTACACATCCAATAGCCGCCAAAGTATTCAACTTGGGTCGTGTCGAGAACGCGCTTGTGCAACTTGCAAATGAGCTCAGTCTTACCAGTCTGTTGCGGATGGTACATTGCGCGAGAACTTCCGTTTCATTTTGAATCGGAATAATCTACCGTCGAAATGAGGCGCAGCCGCGGTTTCCTGTTTCGGGTTTTTAATATCATCGGTATGTTTATCAAGTATCGATTTTTCCCGTTGATCTTTTGATGGGATATCGTCTCTTCCCCCTTTTCATCCTTTCTATTTTCAAAAACCTTTTCCGTAGGATTTCTTTTATAAAGCTTCCTTTTTACAATACTTTAAATAAATTATATATTTCTACAAATTTTGTCGATACATGATTTTTTATTTTTTTCCCCGAATCTGACCTGTTCAATTTTAAATTTGTCGGGGTCGTTAAAATAAAAATTTCTACCAGTTGCTTCCTACTGCAATTGCGACATTTATTATTGTCATAAGCGCATCCTTGCGAAACATGGTTATAACAACATAATCCTTAAAATTACATGTAACACAATTTTTTTTGGACTAAGCGATCTCAAAATTTATATAGAAACATTTTTCTTTTTGTTAAATGTCCCGTTAAACGAATTCAGAATTGAAGAAATTCGGCGTATCGCGTTATTATTGAATTACACATATTACACTCGGTAAAAATTAATACGTCACGTTGTAATAATTGTTCCATATTTTTCGAAACTTATTACGTAAAATTCGTTCGTAAGTTGTTTTTTTTATTTGTTTTAAGTTAAGCGCATTTACATTTCTGAAATATCGTTTACCATGTGTTAAGTTACCGAACGGGGATGATTTACATTTACATGATTTTTAATTGCAAATGAGTTGATATTTTTTTACATTTCAAATTGAAATGTAACACAGCGCCACCGCGGTGTTAATAAATAACTCTTATCGTTCTGTATGATTTAAGCGGTTTTATGGCAATAAGTCTTTGAAAGTTTTTTTGAAATCTTTTACAACCTTTTAATTTTCAACATTTCTACATTACGTAGACAAATATTGATAAAATCGTAGCTTTCATATATTCCTTTTTCATAATTCATTCGGTGTTTTTATCTTAAGCAATTTATCACATACGAATATTAACTTATTTTTTATTTTTAACGTAATTGAAATGATCGTGAAATTTTAAATTATCCTTTATTATTATTACTTCTAAATAAATATAATATAATCTAGTTCCTCCCTCTCCGAATTTCCAGAGCTACGTGGTTTTTTCCGATATGCTGCTATCCTGTTGCCATATCACGATCACGGTACGCCTATGTCGCGTTCCACTACTGGACGTCGTACGCTGACCCCAATTCTCTCCATCGGTTCTTGTGCTTCCTCAATCTAGTTGACTCCAGCTGTTTTTATACTATTGTCCTTCCATCGCGTTTCTTTCTAATTCTATTGTTGAGAATAGATTTTAAATAGCTTATCGATAAAAACAGTATTCGCTTGATTTCATTAATGTTCTCCCACCCAATTGCTACATATTAAACGCCTTAAATTAAAATTAAAAAGTTAAAATTCCCGATAGAAATTCGCGTCACTATTTGAAAAAAAAAAAAACTATTTAAATTTTCCAGTGTTCATTAAATTAAGCCGGTTAACTTCGTAAATAATGATATATTTACTTTTTCGAGCTAGAATTTCTCTGCTATTGGTGACAATATCATGAACTCGTGGAATTTTCGTAGCTAGTGAGCCATTAATTACCCCTATGGGGTTTCCGAAAGCTGTCTATTTTGTATAGTTTTTTGTTTTTTTTATCCTTATTTTTTATTATCCTTCTTCTTAATAGATTGACAGCAGATCTACAAGACGAATTCAGCTGTAAACCTTCCGCTCTAATTAAGATTTGCAGCATTCTCTTCTCTCAAAGGTTCTGGTCGGTTTTTTATTAATTTCTGAATTTCTCCTGCTTCACTTGAGTTATGAATCGTGTAACAAACCAGACTTTGATTTTTTTTATGTAGAAAAAAAAATTTATCGAAAATTTTTTTTTAAATTGCGTATTCTGCTATTCGGGGTGAAGACAAATACAACAAATCAAAGATCATGAAAATCGGTCTAGCCGTTCTTTAGTTATAAGTGGTATAACTAATACGACTTTCTTTCATATATAAATATGCATATATACAGATGAACCATTATTGAACAAGTTAATCAATGTTGTCGACTCAGGTATCGTTACTGAATTACAAATTTTATTCAATCAACATAATAAGCATCCAAATTGTTCCTTTTTTTTACTCGATGGAATTCGAATAACAAAGGTTTATTAGCTTATTCAACATATTACCACAACAGACTAGCCAAAAATTATCGAAAATTATTAGACAGAAATTATCGAAAATTATTTAATTATTATTATTTATTATTACTACTATATATTGCCGGTCCGCATCACTGCCGTACCAGACCCCTTTTTTGTCTCATACTCCGAGAATTTCCCTGAGCTTCTAAGATATCCCTTCTGTACCCTGTTACGGCTGAAACGCCATAGTAGCGAAGTGTTTTAAATTACAAGGCAATATTAAGGTCACTGAGTGTGTAGCTCAGTACTCTCCACTACTCGGATAATATAGTGAAGAAGCAAAGTTACTCGTTTCACTGTTTGATTAAAATAAACAATATACCATACATAATGCAGGTATATCATTATAACGTCTACCACCAATACAATAACGTCCGTATATTGTGGGAAAATTCAATCAATATAATAACTAATAAATAAAAATGTATACCTATTATTAACCAATAGCTGAATAAATATAAAATTTATTACACTTATCCCAGCAATGTTCTCAGGCAAAGCCCATCTTGAGCCGGAAAAAGAGGAAAAACACAACCGAATAATTATAACGGAGGAATGATAAAAATTTAATGGCGAATATTAAAACGAAGTGTTCTCCTGACAAGTGGTAAAACTTTATCATTTTTCCGTTATAATTATTCGGTTGTGTTCGCGTTGTATTTATTTTCCCAGCTGAGGCTTTGCCCGAAGCCGTTACTGAGATAAGTATAATATATTTTATATATATTTAGCTATCGGTTAATAATATAGCTTTCTGCTTAATAATTTATGGCAGACGAGCGTGAACTTTAATACTAATTTTAATATAATAATTTCCAGCACCAGTGCAATGTGTGCAGATTCACAGTGATATCGCATTATTCATGCATAACAGTTCGTCAGAGGTCTAAGAACAAAATTTAGCCCTATAAATCGCGTGGTAGTAGTTAGTATTATATAGGCACGGGTATTTAGTTTATTAGAATGAATTTGATTGTGTAGATCTAAAGAAATACTTATTCCGCATATGCGAAAAACGGGCTTATGTTTACGTTAATATGTCAGCGGAATTTTCTTCCCCTCACGTGGAATTTTAAATACCTGCGGCTAGCAAAAGTAAAGAGAAAAGGAATATTTAAAATACCAAAAAATCGAATTTTGGGGCTAAGGATCACGTAGGGGGGAGGGAAATTAGTTTTTCAATAATTGAACTGCCTACGTTGTTAAATTGCACGCAAATTTATCTCATGAGTAACGAAAATTTACTACAAATTTCGAAATGTTTTGCCTTAAAAGACAAATTTAACTTAGAGTAGGCGACTTTATTTTAGTAAAACGGGGATAGTCCGGAAAAAATGGCCCGTTTCAGAAAGAACACTAAAATGTAAGCAGGGAGTAAAGAGATAATAAGGAAAATAGAAATTGCAGAAGCAATTAAAGTGTAAAAGATAAAATTGAAGGACAAGAAGATACTTGATATCAAAAACGCAACAGTCAACAAATAAATAACATGATATAAACAATTTGAAAATTCACATACGGGAAAGAAAGTAACGCAAAATTCGATAGAAAAGCGAACGCGACTTTTGAAGAATTCACAGAGTTGCGGTTGGTTGGTTAGGTTAGTGTGTATGGTAGAACTCATTTTTTTTTTTTTTTTTTTTTTTTTTAAATTTTAAAATAAGTTTGTGGGTCTTACTGGGCAAGTATGCCCGTTGTGTGAGTGCCCGACACTCTTTATTATCGTTTATTCAGGTTGAACACGTTACAAATTTATACATACTTATTATACACATCGAAATTATATAAACCTTAATTAATATATGTCTTAGTAAATATATATATATATAACTTATATATAGGTGTAAAGAAAAAAGAAAAACCATACTCATACATACATTCACTCTAAATAGTCATGTATAGATATATATCATGATATCGTAAACAATGTCTTCTTTATGAATTACGAACAGAAAGTTATAAGAGGAGCGACACAAAAATAACAACATAGAATACATGTTATATCAGTAGCTGTATGATTGAAACTATCTAGGAGTGAGGAATTCGGACGCAGTTTGTTTTTTATTCTTTGCACCATTCCTTCAGCCATTTCATCCCTTTTCCACACACCAATTACTGTTTTCGTTTATAATATGATTGGGGATAATTCTCATTAATTTAATTAAAACCGAATCATCTATGTTATCAATTCGTAGATTTGCCCCTCTAAGGTATATGTAATATATATATTATTTTAATTTCTTGTTATTCGAGTAGTTTTTGGCCTAGTTGGTAACATTATATTCTTGATATTTTAATATTCGACTAACCCCTGTAATAGTAGTAGTACATCTTTGGTGACTTTTCATCATTTTCCTTCTATACATAATTGATCTAGAGTCACTTCGCCTCCAATATGATGACACCTTTTTTGATTTTTACCTAATTTACTGATTTCCGTTTCCTTAGCCTCTCCCCACATTTGCATTCCATATAGAATATTCTAGCCATAATTATTGCATTGTAGTATATACAAGTAGTGTTTTATATGAAAGTACACCTGCTTTAATTTACATAAAGCTGGAATTGTCTGTCTTATTTTCGAATTTAAGACTTGAACGTGCTTTTTCCAGCTCAAGGATCTATCGATATATATTCCTAAATATTTAAAATCTTTTACACGTTTTCAAAAGGTGGACCTAAACATGAAGGTGAATTATTCGTTTCATGAAGTTCGTGTAAGCATTCGTTATTATGAAGAATGATTATCGCAACTCTTGTATTTAGTACTGTTTCGGATATGTAACAATTTAGATTTATTCATATTTACACATGACCTCCTATCATGTGCCCATTTACTAAAATTATCTATATCCTCTTGCAGTAACTTTTCCGCCACTTCTATATTTTTATTTTCAATTAACAGCGCAATGTCATCAGCAAAAACACGTATACTTTTGCATTTTTAATGTGCCTGTATAATGGGTTAGTGTATATTAAAAATAGGGTAGGAGCAAGTATAGTTCCCTGACCTACCCCAAATCGAATATTTTTTTCATTACTATTACTCCCTGCGATTTTTGCTACACTTTTCCTGTTTTTTATATCATTTTTAAACCACATTAATTGGTTATTTAGAATACCCAGATTTTCTAAGTCATTAATCAGTAAATCGTGATCAACTAAGTCAAACGCTTTTGTTAGATCAATGAAGGTAATTATAAATTGGTTCCCCATCGACAGTCCCGTATTTATCTTATTTATCATCGTTCTTAATAGCGTTATCGTGGACTTTTTTTCTCTAAACCCGTGTTGATTTTCATAAAGTAGGTTGTTTTTTTCCAAATAATTTCTTAAATGTTTATCAACGTATCGTTCTAATATTTTACCTATTACTGATATTATTGTTATAGGACGGTCATTTTCGCATTGATTTTGCACTCCTTTTTTATAGATCGGTCTAATAATACCTTTTTTGATCCCATCTGGAGTACACGTTTCCTTTATAGAGCGATTGATCATGTTAGTTAAAATAGGAGTAAAAATATTTGCATTGTGTTTAATATCTTTTACCCTAATTTCGTCCCATCCGGGAGCCTTATGTACTTTTAGGTCGTTTATTATTGTTCCTATTTAAGTTGAATTTGCAGGTGGAATATAAAATGAAGACATGGTAGAATTATTGAAGTTACTATTCAGTAACTGTGTATTACGTATATGTCTGAGCTCTTCAACTGAACGTGTGAAGTACTCACTAAATTGTTCGGTTACTATTGTAATGTTTTCAAAATGTTTTATGACAAAGTCATCAATTGATGTTTTGTTTTTTTTTATTCACAATATTATTGATTATGCACCGTGTTTTTTTGCTATCATTGTTTGCTAACACTATTTGATTTTGATAATATTTCTGTTTAGAGTTCCTTATTTCTACTATATTTCGATATTTCCTGTATAAGTTTTTATATCGAAAGTTCTGTTTCCTTTACTGAAAAGTACTGATCCCTGATTTTCATAAAATTTATTATTTTTTGGCTCATCCATTCATTTTTAGGATCGTATTTAGTTACCTTTTTACCCTCGTTTATTCCCAGTTTACATTTTTTATGTATACTTTTAAAAACTGAATGTATGTGATCGCATATGCCTTCTGACGTTGTAATGCTTCTCACCTCATTCCAGTTGTATTCAACAATTCTTTTTTTTGCAAATTTTTTTCATTAAAAACGTATTTTAGGGAATTTTTAACCTGCCGATTTTTCCTATTCGAAATATCAAATGCACAACAGATGATGTAATGGTCAGATATTTTCGTATTAATTACTGCCGCAGTAATTTCATTTGTATTCTATTTCATAAATATGTTATCTATGCATGACTGAGTCATCCTGCCTAAGCGATCTTCTTTCGTAATTCCACTTATTAGTTGAACTCCGCCTGCTGCAGAAATTACATTTAAAAAGTTCTCCACTTGTGAATTACGAAGCAATAAGTGTATAATTAAAGTCACCGCAAATTAGGAAATTGTCTTTGTTCTTTAATTTCTTTAAGAGTGTTGCGATTTCTTTTATGAATTCGCCTACACGTTTTTACTCGGTGTTCGACATATATCAATTAAGCGTAAAGGAATATTTTCGCCTATATCTCTTTATATCAGCCGTCAACAGATCCATACTTGGTCTATTTTTTACTTCCTGAATATTGCATTTGAATTTATTATTTACAAATACAAGTATTTCCCCCCCCCCCCCCCCCTCCGTTGTACCCCATTGGTCTTTGAAGTCTATAACTCGTGAAACCTGCTATATTATATAAATTTAATTCATTCTCTCTTATATTTATTTCTGTTAATACAATAACGCTTAATGTTGTCATGTGAATGTAACTTATAAATTCATCCCAATTTCGCCTAACACTTCTTATGTTTAAGTGCAATACATGAAATAATTCGGTATTCATTTTTAGTGGATTGTTTAGTTTAAGTACATTGTTTATATTGTCAGTCCATTTTTTGAAATCACTATAATTCATACAGTTGTGTTTACCCCAGTTTTGCATTAGTGGAATCATATTTGAGATGTAAATTTATTTATAAATATGTTCCGGAAAATGAAGAATTTGGATGAAGAGGAAACACAATTGCTCACACATACCCAGCCTATTAAATTCATATAAATTAAGCATATTGACTAACAACTTGAAGGTTGCAAACCATAAACTTATATACATAATCGACAGTGCGATCTTAACATAATTTAATAATATATAAACATAGGAGTACATGCATTTATATGTGACATCGTGATACATCCATTCGTTCGTTTAATCTAACAAAAACCCTTACTGCAACCTGAAAGCAACAACTTAAAATACCCTCTCACATGTACATTAGCCAGCACTACCGCACACCGCTCTCTAAACATTCTCACGCTTTATAATTAATTATAACGCCAGCGATATTGCAAGCACATGGACGAAATACCATATGCCATCGCTCACTCTCTTTTGCTCATCACTGCACGAGAAACGATCAGGATACCTGTAAATCAAACGCACTTCGGTTAACTTACCTGCCTTCTCCCTTTCATCTACATTCACCAACGTACTCGATTCTCTTCGAACTGACCCTGTATCACTTTCACCACCACCTTTCCTCTGCACTCTGGTTCCTCTCCGCAACGTACACGTCAAGTTCATTAGACCTGTCTTCACTGAACTGTTCCTTATCAGTGTATTTCACATTTTATAGTCTCTACTGCTACATTCACATACACTCCCGTTATACACTCTAAGTCTGCACACCTCCTTCTCACCGCCTTACCGCCTGCGTTACTCAACCATACGAAATCGCACTCGTACGAAACACACACACACACATACCCTTACTTCGTAAATAAGCTAATGATAACGACATAAATTCGCGTAATTTTATAATCATTGTTGATTTATTTTCTAGCTTAATCTATTTAAATCATCTTCATCCTTTATTATTATTATCCGATCTTCATCATTTGTCCGTACGAATATTTTTCCTCTCTTAGACCATACAAAGCTGTAATTCATCGTTCTGGCTTTTTGTTTTGTTTGCCAGTACTTTGTCAGGTTTTCATTGATGTAGACTTTTAACGAACTCCCGGATTGAGTTATGTCGTTGTCTAGAATTGTTGTTTTCCTTTTGTTTTCTAGAATTTGGTCAGCTAACCGTTTCCCCGTTTTAGCTATTATCGGTCTTGGTAGTTTCGTGTGTTTTGATGGAAGTCGATGTTCTGCCATGATGTCCTTTTCTTCGATGATCACATTTAATTCTTTTGCCACTTGGATAGTTCTATGTTAGAAAGATTTCCATTTTGCTTCTTTGTAATTCCGTGGAATTCTACATTTTCACGACGGGAATATTGGTCCATTTTGTTTATTTCATTTTTCAGCTGTTTGATCTCTAAGTCTTTCTTCTGAACTTGACCTATAAGGGTGGTCACTTGCTCTCGTAAAGCTTTCATTTCCTCAGTCAGTGACGTGTTCGTACTCGTCGGACAAGAAGGAAACGAATTTTTTAAATTCTTTCACGCCCGCTTGTAGACTTTTGATTCCTTCCGGAACTGTTTCATTATCAATCTCCTCGATGTTCACTTTTTTATAACTGGTGCTTGGCGAGCTTGGGTCGCTTAACTGTTTTTTTGCTGCTGTTTTGCCTTTTGCCATTATAAATAAAAAAATATCAGTAATATTAGGTTAATTGTAATAAATAAAGTGGTCTTACGCGTTAAGTTATATGCCCGTTGAATCGGTTTCTGACTTGATCGCGTTTTCAGTGATAGTTTAATCGTCGATAGAATAAATAATAATTAACACCACAATACACAACAGTCTATTTCGCAATTAAAATATTTAGCACAACCATCTCTCAAAGGAGGATCAGGGCTTCAGGTAGAGATGCAACAACCTAAAATTGAGAATGGGTGCTCGGAGTGTATGTCTAATCGATGACTTCAAAAAAAAAAAAAAAAGGATAACAAATTTTTCCCGAAATTACAAATGCGAAATCAGTTTTAAATGTATTTATTTTTCATAAATTTACGCAGTTGTTTTGAATTCTCATTAGATATTGTGCTAAACTGTCCAAATATGGACTTACAATAATTTCGTTGCGTCAAGTCAATAGGTGTTAAATTAAAACGTTAGCCTTTGCTTGGGGTACGCATCAGAATTAAAAGTTATTTTGATTTATATTGGACTAAAATAAGCAAAGAGCTGCTAATAACTGTGGCATTTTGTTATCGGATTATTTTAAATATATTAAAAATGCTGTGACGTAATCTGTGGAAAAGCAAAGGAAATAAAATATCAATTGTGTGCTTTTTTGAATAATAACTTTATTTTTGCAATACGTACTCGTGACTTGTGAATTTATGAAAAGATTTACTGGTAATGTATAAACAAAAAGTGTAAATATTAGAGAAAAAAGCGTACTTCTACTATTGTAGAAAAAATGTATTTACTTAATTGTAACGCTTTACAAGACACCACGTTTTCCGTTTGATTACCTGGATAGTTTTAGAATATTTGCGAAATATTGGTTTTTAATAATAAGCGTTGATAAGCGTGTCCGGCATCCGCAATACGGGGACAGCCTCGCTCAGCGGTACCCGTAACTCATTTAAAAAAAAAAAATTATTTCCATAAAAAAAAAACTCACGTATAAATCTGTTATCATTTTTTTTTTTTTGTCACAATAACCCATGTATGGTTATTCAATTTTTCGATTTGCGAATGAAATCTGCGTCAACTTATTTTCATTGACTGCTATGCGCCATCGTTTTAGCCAAGTTTCCACATGACGAAGTGACTCCTGCAGTTTTTCTGTGGCTGTGTTTTCACACCTATCCCAAGATGGCTGCGTCATCCGCGTACAAAGCTACTTCTGTATTATCTAGCATGGGGAAGTCGAACGTGGAGATTAAGTACAATATTAAACCCAGAACGCTGCCTTGCGGGACCCCAGCCCTTACCGGAAAAATATCTGAGTATTCATCGGCTATTTTCACTCGAAAATATCTTTCTTGTATATACGATTTAAGTAGTAGATATATAGCAATGAGGAAGCAGAAGTTTAAGTTTATACAATAATCCTCGATGTCGTTATCGAAAGCCTGCTGGACATCCAGAAACGTGGCCGTACAAATATTCTCGCTGTCCAAGTGCTATTTTCAATTGTTCTATTGTGTTTTGGTGCTCACGAAAACCAAATTGAAAATCGGGAATAATTGTATTGGTAGATTATATTGGAAACAGCCGTTTTAAAATTAATTTTTCCAGTATCTTTGAGAGGACAGAAAGCAACGAGATGATAGGTCTATATGATGAGATGACTTCAGACGGTTTTTTCGGTATAACAATTATCTGCGAAAAGTTCCAAGCCAGTGGAAAATGTTGGATACGAAGTTATATATTTGTGTTATAATCACAATACTTTCACATGTGGTAACTCATTTAAAAGCTCAGCTGTGATTAAGTCAAATCCGGGGCTCTTTTTCCGTTTCATGTTGTTTTTGATGAGTTACTGTATTTCACTAGGGAGAGCAACCGGTGTTATAGGTAGACTCATTTGCAGCGGTTTCTCCCGGCATTCTAGGATATCTGAGGAATCAGCAGCTTGCAGATTCTCGGTGTAAATACATCGTAAAGATGATTGGCAAAAAGCGCCGCTTTATCGAAGTTAGTGCGAGCCCAGCTACCGTTGTCAGGTTTTTGTATTGGCCGAATACGCAAAGTTGCCCGTTGAAAACGTCTGCTTTGCACAGTGAGTAATGATCGTTTTTGATCGGAGATATTGTTTAAATAAAGGCCAGATGTTTTTTTTTTTCTTGATAAGGTATGGCTCCGGTGTTTTTTTTTTCTTGATAAGGTATGGCTCCGGTGTTTTTTTTTTCTTGATAAGGTATGGCTCCGGTGTTTTTTTTTTCTTGATAAGGTATGGCTCCGGTGTTTTTGTTATTGGCGAAATGCTCACCGTTAATATAACCGAGGAGTGGTCTGACTGTAGATCGGAACAAGAGTCTGCTCTCATACATAAAGATGGGATTCCTTTTATTACAAAAAAAAATCAACTAGTTTTTCCTGCGATCCTGAGGCCAGTAGGCAGGCTCGGTCCCCGAGAAGTAACCTAGATTCTGGCTAGAAATTACTTTTTCCAGAATTTTTCCCTTGGGATTATCCAAGCGAGAACCCCATTTGAAATTCCAGTCTCAACCGGATATAAATTTCTCTTCTAATGACTCTTAAAATATTTAACGAATAGGTTTTCATCTAGTCGCTCACTTGGAGAGCAATATAGGACTGAAATAGCGCAGTTCCGTCAAATGAGCATAATTTTACGGTATAAGCCTGTATTTGTTTTTCAGAAAAATTTTTCTCCTCGTAGTGCTTGATGGGTTTTTTAATAATAATTGCGCTACCGCCGCGAGTTTTATTATCTGGCCTAAGACACAGGTGCAAACATTGAAAATTGTTTTATTTGGGAAATGTGTTTTTCAGATAAGCAGCATATCAATGAAGTGAGATTTTACAAAAAGGGCTCTATTTCTAACTTAGGTTGTAAAGCGCCATTAGCGTTCCAAAGTGCAATTCTCAATGAGATAGCCATTACTTACTAGTGTTTTATTCGCGACTGAGGACAATAAATTTAATATCATAGTGTTCTGATAATCATTAATTATCGAAACATGATTTTTAAATTCGTTTAAAAATGCACTTAATATTACATCTATATCCCGGTAGGTGAGTTAGGAAACGGTTATTACTTTCGTTACCGTTACAATTTTGGAAAGCAACACCGTTATAAACATTATCGCTAAGATTTAGCACTGTATTAGCGCCGTTTGTCGCATAACTGAGCTCTATGCCTACTTTGAGGGATAATAGTATCAATCACAACATTACTGTAACTTGCGGGAAGATTCAGTTTGTCAGCAAGCGTCTGCTCAGCATTGTATTTCGCATTGTACAATTTCTGATACAGCTCTTATAATTAGAAGGATGTTGCTGCATGCATAAACTTCGGCACTAAGTCCTTTTCTTTTTTAAAATTAGCTGAATTATGATTACCCTCGCATTTGACGCATTTATAAAGAGCGATTACAAAATGATCGTGTGTGTCCATACTATGTCTCTTTTTACGTGAGCTGTTTCTACTCTAATTTTTGAATGTAATCATAAATCGAGATCATATGTACCTTTTAATGTCATCGGTCGGCTCCAACTCCATGAAATGCAGTGATAGAGGTTCTTTAGTATTTTTAATATTAAAGACAGACTTGTCTTGAAATCTTTGTTCCTCGAGAGCCTGCTTAATGTCGCTGTTTGTGAAAGACGGATGTAAACCCCGAATTACGACTTTAAACGCTCTTTCGTGTATCAGTTGGTAAGTAGTTAATGCCTTCTTTTTTGGAATGTTTTGACTATTTTTCTGTAATTATCAGGAGTATGTACGTTGATTTTGACAGCATTATCTTTCAAGGATTTTGCTCTTATTCAAAAAATTCTAATGCTCTGATAACATCAAGGATATCTTATGGGGAGGAGCAAAGAAATCTGAACATAAAAAAAACAAAACGCTATTCATAAAAAAAGCTTAAAACTCATAGTAAGAAAGGATTTATGTCGAAGAAGGGGGGGGGCCTTAATTGGTGGAAGGAAATGGAAGAATTACCGGCTAAACTGAGGGGTATTATTTATTTCTTTTATACGATTATGAATCCTCCCGACTTTAAGACTAGGAATATAGTGAAGATAACTAGAGCTTCGTCAAAAATTACATATATTAAGCCTAAAGGTATAAATAATTATATTGATAAAACAAAGGACGCGGTACTGATTGACTTGTTTGGGAAAATTCCGACGGATATCATAAAAATAAAGAATAAAAAAAATTGCCTCTTAGAAATTAAAAATTGGCTGTTGAACAACTACAATGATTGCAACTAACAAAGGTGGAAGGAGTATGTGATAAGTGATTTTTTTTTTTTTTAATTTTATTTTCTCCTTATCTTTTCTCAGTTAATTATATATACATATATTTTTTTTTTTTTTATTTTACATTTTTCTTACATTGGGTTTCTATACGAATAGCTATTATGTTTTGCCTTATTTTGTTTAGATTTATGCTGTTATTTTTAGTGGAAATTTATATTACGTTTGTTTTTACTTTATTTCGTGACACATTTGTTAGTTAAGCGGTTAATTGTATATGATCGATTGTAACTTTATTACAAATAAACGTTGTAACTGTGATGAGAACCTGCAGACGGGCGGTTGCCTTGTGGGTTCCCCATATGTTATTTAATAATAATAATAATAATAAAAAAAAAAAACATTTTACATTTTACTCGTACGTAGGTTAATGTGAGTTCTTTTCCAATTGTTTTCTACTATTCTATATGTATGCCCTGCGGAGCATAGATTGCTGTGTGTAACTGGAGTTATTTTCTCTACAGTAAAAGTAGTTACTCGACAGTCATACGGAGCTCTAGTAAATCAAAACCACGTGAATCCTTTAGTTCCACGTCGTACACAGGGTGGTAATTTTCTTTTCGACGGGCTTAGCATTGATTAGAAAAGCTAAATCGGAATTCACATAGAATGCTGATAGGGAAACGGAGAGGGGGATGCACTAGATGAAGGTGCACTCCTAGCAATAAGCATACAACAGAGATAGATGGAGTAAGACAACTCTACTCGATAAAGGCGGTGTTTCTATGCCACGATATTTCTACTAGGAGCGGCACGCGATTCATAGAATTCTATGTATGGTATGGACATTCTTTCTGGCAGTTTTATGTCTTTTACTGATTGGTTGATGTTAATTTTAACGTGGATATTTTTTTTTGGGCAGGCATGGTCTCATTCTAAATTTTGCACGACCATTTTGGAGTAGTGAACAATTTCGCTACACCGCCGCTTACGGATTTACCTAGCAATTAATAATTAACACTGATATAATTAATGTTCCATAATCTGCGAAATTCATTAATCGACAATTTAGGCGAAGAAAAAAGACTAGTTAAAGAATAGTTGTGAGAAGTTGAAGTAAAAAAAAAACAAATCAAAAACTCTCATTTCTTCCGTCTTCTAAGCTTAAAAATATATAGACTCGCGATTCTTTTCCGTTCATTCTGAGAAAATGAGCGATTTTTTTTTTTTTGAAACCAGATTATCTACCATAACGTTTGGATTTATTTACTTTTTATTTAGATTTAATAGCCACAAAAGTATCCATTTTGCGTGAATTTTATCCTTCCTTGTCCGATATTATCTAATATGAATTGCATTCATCAGTGGCGGAGGGGACATCTCCCTAACCGCCAAAGAACCAAAGCCTCTATGAAAAAATTCATTGTAACAAAGACACGCGATATAATCGGATTTTATGTTAGATACCAAATCTATATTCCTAGCCGCTTTCAGAATAATATAGGTACATTGAGATTTTAACTTTTTAGATATTTTTAAGACGATCAATCCTCGGGCAAGTCTGTACACCATCAAAAATGAAACCTCTAAGATTGTAACTTTTCGCGAAAATTTTCATGTTCTATTTTCTATCGGCATTTAAGTTTAGTAGAAACTTTATTTCTATCGAAGCCTAAGTATGCGGACTTTTCTTTTTTCCCTTTTTTTTTTGCAATTGGTATTTTTATTCCAATTCAAAATTTTGTTTTTTACAATCATCGCAGTATATTTTCGGTTAGCGCTATAAAGAAAATATATATCACAAAATTATTCTCAATATACAGTCTATTTATTGTTACGCGGCAAATACGTATACATATATTTCTTCGCGTTATCAACTTCTCTCTCGGTTAGTCGCTTTTTAATAATAATATCGAATTCTGAGTTGTATCGCATTATTTTTCAATAGCGACGGGGATGTTTCGTAATCTGAATCTCGACGATAATTCAAAAAGTAACTATCGAATTGGAATCTTCGTGTTATTTGGTATTGCTCGAAGGAACATAATCACGAGATATTAGTAATTTTACAGCTACATACGGATAAGAGCAATAAAGACAGGTCGAGGTACACTTATCTTTATTATTTTTTAGTCGGAGGAAGCGATAACAATAGTATCACGTGAAATATCGGAAAATAGTAATTATCGTGTACTACTTCATTGCTGATTTTTAGTTGTTCTCCTTTACTATTTCGAATTCTAATTCTACTTTTTTATAATCACTGCCAGTGGCGAATTCATGCGGGGGCATAGGGGACATCCTCCGTCAGAACCAAAGCCTCAATGAAAAACAAATTTGTTATAATAGAGAAACTTAATTTATGCTATAAAAGATTTATCAACGAATTTAATAATTAATATTTAATATTATTTTCTAATTAAACTATTAATGTTCCCTTTTTATTCTATTTTAAATGTAATTATCATATCGATTTTCTTTTGTGTCTTTTTTATTTATTTTTAATTTTTATTTTGTAATTTTAATTAAAAATAGCTTAATGAAATATATATATATATATTTAAACTTGTTCATAAACAAAGAGCATTCGGATCGGATTACTAACAAAAATAAAAAAGAAGTAAAGTGTCTAATAAGAAATACTGTCTTTCTTACTACTTCTATTTTAGCTAGAATTTTATAATTTCGTTTTATTTTTTTCATAACTAAAAATAAAACAAAAGTTAAATTAAAAATTGTAATATATATATATATATGTATTTTTAAAGCAGATTTTTATGAATTTCTACAAAGGTCGCTATTTGATTTTCTTTATGAAACGCAAGGGGGTATTTCTTAAATATCTACTGCCTACCGTAGAAGATTTTACGTAATTATATAATCTCCCCTCCAAATGTCCCTCTGGATGCGTCCCTGATCATTGGACAATGCTCTAAATCGTTGTAAAGATCTGATTATATTTTTCGCGTCGTTGGTGTACTGTACCCGCATTTACTATCGACCACTTGTGTAGCTATACTACAGCAACATTTCGTAATATCGTGAACATGATCGGAAAATCATCATTACTACGAAACTGGAAAAAGTGGAAAATTATGAATGATCGACGCGAAAGTCCAGAGTTCAAGGTTCCTCGATTGAAGCATTAAATCGTGGTAGGCTTGTTGTCATTTAAGATGATCTCGTTGGATTCTTTTAAAAATCCGTCCTTTAACAATTCTCGCTGATTTCGGAATTCACAGCAAATGTCACACAGGTGCGTCGAAATTAGCAATAGCCATTAAACACTACTTTACGTTTCCCAATTATTATTAATATGAATATTTAAGCGTTTTTTTTTTGTTTTTTTTTGGACCGGACCAAATTACAACGTCCTTCTGGCCAATAAATCCCCACAATCAACAACAACACCAGAACACCATAAAATGAAAAATTAAAAAAAAATTTTAATAACCAGTAAATGGATATAGAATAGAATAAAATTAACTTCTTACATAAACAAAATAAACTCTAATGAATAAGCGAAAGAAGAAGAAAAAAAAAATCAAATAACAATTCTATTTCCTTCAATAAACCTAAAAAGAAAAAAAAAAAAATCTTATCACTAGATCAAAGAAGATAAAAAGTACACAATGGAGGATAAATACCGCGGGACATGAGGTCTTTAGGAAACACAAGTCTCTTGTTGTCAAACTGGACGCAATTAAATAATAGGTGTGGTTACTTCTTCTCTAAAATTTTGTCGACAATAGGTATCACAACCCGTGCATTGAAAAGTTTAAACCCAATCGGCAATGGCCGGAGCGGAGCCTATACACACAACGGTCACAAACCTACGAGTCAAACTAACTGGGACACAAATACGATAAAACCAAGGTGTGGACGGCAGAGATGGTTGGACCATATGAAAATATTTATGTTCACTACAAATAAGACTCACCCAATCCGCATGATTATCTCTTTTAGCTTTGTCTGGAAGATCAAAGAGGATGGGATGAATGGAAACTTAACACCTGATCTAACACTTTCTTTTGCAATTGAATCAACTCGGTCACCAAGTAACAGTGACCTGGAATCTAGCAAAATTTAATGACTCCTCCCAGTTCTGAAATATTAAAATACTTTTCCTTAATTCCATAAATAAGTGGATGGCAATTATATTCAGAATTACTGCTCGGAAGCGACAAGAGAGAACTAAGGCTGTCCGAAAATACCACAAACTACCCCTTGGACTGCAACACATTTTCCACAAACTCTAATATGCCTTTTCAATTGCAAGAAGCTCGGCCGTAAAAATCGAAGCCTCTGGAGGTAATTTAAATCTCTGCTCAGTGATATCTTCTATAATAAACCCTGCCACTACGCTTTTCTTTCAATCCACGGAATTTGACATTATCGGTAAAGATCAATAACCAAGTGGTATAATTCTTTCACGATACCTAGAAAAACGGAGTTCACTATGTTACCACCAGGCAGTAGATGCAAATTCCGGCTTTTATTTCTTGTGTTAATATTAATGTCTAATTTGGTAAGATTAAGGTGTCGTAACTTAAATTAAAATAATTAGAGGGAGAAGATGGTACAAGAGCTGTACTGTAACTATGATACATTCTAGTTCTTTTGAAACAAGAGCGACGTTCTATGATGAACAAATCTCCATATACTACTTAACTGCATTATCATGCTTATGAACGGCGGATATTTATAATTACAATACTTGAGCACGAATTTATCGGTTAAATAATTTCTTCTAATGTGCAGAGGAGTGTAATTTTGATTTCCATTTGGAGACTGATGGTAGGGGACGACCTGACGTTTCTCGTGATTAATCTTAAGCCAAGATTTTGTAATGAATCTAACTTCCTAAGTTGGGACTTTGAGGCTGCTCCATAAATGTGATTGGAATTCTGGTTTTACTATGCTGCGGAAAATGAAAAACATCGATTAAATTTTATATTTTTATTTTATTTCTTATCGATCAACACAGAGCATAGGGTATTTCGTATATATGTATATTTCTCTAGTAATGTTCGGATCGAGTAAAGTAACATAGTTGATATTAAATGGTTCGAATGGTTGGCAAGTTGGAATCTAATTCCGAAGCCGTACCAACACAATTATAATAATGTAAAATTAACAAAGGCTAGACATACTGCCCGACTAATGTAATTTTTCCAAAAATTACGCGTATGATAAGTATGATGTGTCGGTGCGACTGGTCGAGCAGTACCGACAGCTGATCGACTACTACCTGGGTTTTCGCGAGTCTTTCGGTCGTTCGGTAATTAATCCGTTTTGAGTATCCGTTTTGGCTCTAAAAGAGTTACCGTTATCGAAATGATTATGTGGTCAGCGGATCCGCATCAATTTTTAAATTAAATTTATTGTCCGTCGACATAACAATTAATACGCGTGAAGAATTTTTAATATTTTTATATTTGCGTTGCTTATCTCTGTGTTAAATATGTCGTCGATCACCTGCTTTTGTTCCGAAGTGCTCTAGTCACCGACGCGTGGTCTAATTGTGTGTGAATATATCTTTTTTTTATTAATAATTTGAATTTATTCGCTTCTATTACGCGACCCATAACGCGAGCCTCCAGGCGAGGTTGATAGTTCGGAGGACACGGCGACCCGAGCCGCCGTGCGATAGCTATTTCTTTAGCTTGGGTGGTTTCTCCGTCCTTTTTCTTGATCTAATCGTGAAACTGGAGGAGTTTGGAGAAGCCAGAGTAGTCACGTGATATCAGAATTGAGCACACGATAATATACATACATTGTCGTGTTTCAATATTATTGCCTAATCAGAATTTTAAAAATGTTTATTAGCAACCGGTATTTACTGTGAAAACGATGAACATATTCGAATATGTAATTTTCAATGGCAGAGTGTAATCGCATTCTCTTTAATTGTAAACTAACCGCTACAATTAAAATTGATGGCAAATAGTTGAATGAGAAGTAAAAGAGAAAAAAAAAAAATAGTCAGTTAGTCGTAAAAAAGGGGACTTGTTTCGAATCACCGTAATTTTTTCGAAGAATTTAACTCGAGCCCCGTTCTGTTCGAGAGAAAGGATCAAGTGCAATTTTTTTTGGCTTGCGCCGTTTTCCTTAAGAAAAGAGACCGTTGAAATATTTGAGAAACGAGTGTCGTCACGTCTTGATTCGTGTTAACCAATCGGCGGTTGTTTATTTTTTAACGCGGGCATGCGCATACAATAGGAACGGTCAGTTGTAAATTACCTGCTTTTTCCAGCTCATTTACACAGTGCTAATAAAGCAGAGCTGTCAGACGATTTCTTTCACACTTTATTGCCTTTTTCTGTTTTCCACGAATTCAACTGCACACTACATATACGGCCATTTTCTGTGTAGGGTTTTTTTGCCAGTTTTTTTCTTACCTCTCTTACCTTTTTCGAAAGAGATTTTCAGATTGGTCTTTTTCGATTTTTCAGCGCCGTTCGACGTTACGTACATCACGTAAACGATGCTATTATTATAATTTACGACTCGAAAACGTCTTTACATTTCCTCGCCTTAAATCATTATCACGAATTTCTCAAAAGGCTACTAGAAAAAAATTATCTTGTTAAAAAGAAAATAATTTAAAATAGCTTGAAAATATTTATAATAATCCTATTTCGAACTTAAACTCCGGCCTGTCGTCTTGATTTTCGGTTCTATAAGAAAAAAAAACACATAATAATAATTGCTGAAAAACTCTATTCTCGTTAACCCGTGTTTTATATGCTTATGGCTTGATTTTGTAATAATTACATCGACGAACGAATAATGCAAATTTATATATGCAGCTTTATTATTTCGCCGGAATATTACAGGCTCTGAAAAAATAAAATAAAACCTCCAAAATTTGGTGATATAGGCGCCCCGGGGGTCTAATTTCGAAGTGTTGGAATCTCGCGGATGCTTCAAACCAGAGGAATACCACCCCGTGGAATGTGTAAATTTTCTAACCGGTTTTCGCGCTTTTTTAAAACTCTTTCCCGCCAATTAAGTAACATCTATTCACATCATTGATATTCTTAAAATTTGAAGTCTGTGCTGTACTCCGATAATGGGTGAATATGATGCAGTTGTTGTAAAACTTTTCCTGTAAAGTGTTCTGTTGTGCACCACGTGTTTGAGATATAAATGTGTTTTAAAGTTTTTTTAACTGTTTTTCGTTAGTTTTTTGCTGAAATGGTGGTTTTAAAGAAATTTTTATTCAAAGTTTTTTTTTTATTCTGTTTCTACGGTTTGTTTTATATTATTGCATTTAACAACCTTTGTAATGGTGTTATCTGATTGGTGACGAAGCAAATTTTACACGAAAAAAAAAAACATAATTCCATTAAAACTCTCTAAGATCGAAACATTTCTAAAAGAGTTTAATATCTTGGCCAAATAAACTATAATAGTTTAGGCCAAAAAAAGAAAAAAAAAATCTAATATCGATTTTTAAATTGTGTACACATTAACAACTAAAATTGATATATTGTCGTAGTTTTATTGTATCCCGCTAAGATAAGATTACCTACAACAAAAACTGCTATATATGTAGTTGAAACTGATTCCGCTTCCAACCTAAATCCTATTCCTTTAATGGCATAGTTTATTAACTCTGCTTCCAATGTGACTACTATTCCGTTAAATAATCTTCACTTCTTATTAAATATTATTTAAATCGATACAATCTTAAATCTTTCTTACCGTATTAAATGCTTCATTAAACTGCTCAATATATTATTGATGAAATTATCTTACCATTATTTTAAATATATAATTCCAAATGTTCATACTACGAGTATTCAAATATATATACATATATACATATATATATATTATATTTTAATTTATTCTTTCTTTACACTATATGAAACGAATAATTAATGGATTATAAAATGAAATAATGAATTGAGAATTATGAAAAAATGAATTAATGAATAGAAAATTTAAAAAAGGTCAAGTGCCTTAATAACCGTAATATCAGTTAGTAATAATTTAATACGCGTTGACTAGAAAAAGCGTAAGCCAGAAATAATAGTTGAATTTAAATTATTTAAAAATATACATAGTCTTTCACCTGATATATACTCCAGCAGCCTGCGATTGTAAGTGAGTTCGAATTATTTAACAATCATCGATCAACACTACACGCAGACTAGTGTGTACACTACAATATGGACTAATATATATGATTTTTATTCTAACGATTAATGTTACAATCTAAAAAATCAATAAATGTTGTAGTCTAAAAAAATATGTTAATCATTTATAAATCTAAATAATTAACAGGTACAATTTTAATTTTCTTTCATTAAACAGAGTTTTTCACGTGGATGTCTGATGCGGTTTATTATTATTGTTATATGTTTAGTTATTAAAATGGATACGGTGAAATCTAAAAAATTACTTCCGACATGAATTGAAGAACGAAGTATTTCAGCCGAAAATACACACAGTTGATAACTTAATCTTTTGTTGAACTCGTTAGGGGCAAAAAATATTTATCATTAAAAATCAGCCCATGTTCGAGCTTAATACGTGATTTCTACGATTTATTGAGATTTATGACATTTCGAATAATTTCTTGATAAAAATTTCTTTTTTTTTTAGTTGTTTTTTTTCAGTTTTTTCAGTTGTTTGTTTTTTGTTTTTTTTTTTTGCGGAGATGTAACGCCCTGTACCGCCGTGTTTAACTGCTGTGGCTATTACAGGGTACGAGGATGCGCGGTTTGTTCTTACGGATATGGTTAGTCTCTGCCGTCGGTCTGGTCTGAATCCGACTGCCTAACAAGTTTGTTGATCAGCTGAGAGTGAATAGCGACTTCATTGGCCGGTTTCGAAGTTGTAATTACACAATGCCAGTTTAGCGTATTGATCTCAGTAATACAAACTTATATACCGTTTGAGATGTGCTTTAAAATGTAGCATTCACAGATGGCGAAAGTGGTCATTTTGCGGACGATGAAATAAAATGGTATGATATCTAATCATTTTGGTATAAAATGTCGGCAGTGAAATATCAGGCTATCTTTAAGAAATACTACATTCATTGAGCACAATCTTAGTAGTCGAATAGTACATTTTTTTAGCTGCGCGAATGGAAAAAGAAACCATTTAGATGGGAATGGTGACTTCCCATTTCGCTTAATTCCCAATTCGTCTAATTCCCATTTCGCCTAAATTTAAGGTTTCGGTTACTCAGGTAATAAAAAAAAAAAAAATATCACACAAACGTATAATGCGATTTGGTGTTGGCAACAGCAGCGCGTCATCATTGTCGAATTTAAAACAGACTAAACGCATCATTTTTTTTTTTTTTGCTCTTTGATTCCGTTGTTGAAGTTTTTTTTCCCCCCGAAAAGAAACAAAAAAAGGTTCATATGAAAATCAGAAGCGAAAAAACACCGCTAAAAACGTATTAAATGTAAATGCACGCGAAACGACGACTCCGATTAATTTTTCCGAGTTATTCCATTGCAAGTCCAGTGCTCTGTATAAATCCCACAAGCCTTATCAGTCACGATATAGGAAGCCCCTTATTGATATTTAGTGTGACATGAAAAAAAATTAAGGTTTTCGGAGTTGCAGAAAAAGTACTCCAGGATAAAGAGTTGTAAGCAGATAAATGCGTTTATTACAGATTGAAAACAACGCACATTTATGCTAGTTTTTTATCCGTAAGTTGCTCGTTAAAAAACAAACAGAATAATTTTTTTTTCGTTTTCGACAGAAATTCGTTTCGAATATTTTCTTTTCAAATCTTAAGAAAGACAGGCGTAAAGTGTATTTATTTGTTTATTTGATTTTTCTTTATTGCGTTGGACTTGTCAGTAGCGGACGATTACCCATCAAAAAGAAGATGGATTTAAAAAGTTAATAAACGGAAAGTAAATTGTTAATATTAAGCAAAAATTACACTTATTAATCTAATAGTATACTTAAAAGTTTTTTTTATCGGTTAATAAACTTGTCTTTAATTTTTGATTTTTTCCGACTTACAAATATAAAGAGGTTATATGTATGTTTTCTTTTTTTTTTATGTTTGTTCGCGCATAACTCATATTCATGTGAATCGACCATTTTACTGATTCAGACGCCATTTTTCGGCAAATCCAAAAAAAAACATAAAGAAAAAAAACCTTCTATTTTACTATTTCACATGTCTTAATTCAATGAATTGCCAAAATATTACGATTTAACATTAGAAAAAGGAAAAAGAAAGAGAATATAAAAAGACGCTATTCAATTAACCAAATATTTTATAATAAGTACATTATGACGTACAAAACAAAAATTTATAGCAATTAAGAGAAAATCATTTTTTAACGCTTGACAATTTTTTTCATTCTCTGTTGCCGAAATCTAATTGAATACCACATTTCATTTAATACGTAATTTGCAATAAATATTTCAATATACAAATATTAGATATATGTATTATTTACCTGATCGATTTGTTTTTGTATAAATGATACATCCATTATTATATTAGACTGACTCAAAATTGTTGTTTTATTCACAAACGACAACTTATAATATTCAAGGTAGAAGAATAGTTTCCTTCAGAATAAGACACAAGCCAGAACAAATTACGACTTCATAGCGTAAAGTAGTTAGTATGCGGTTATTATCCGCATATTTAGACGGATTCGGCATTTCTTACGACCTTTAGTGACGCTATCCGAGCTAGCAAAATAATAAAATTTGAGTAACAATCATTCAATTTCTCGGGCGGTCTCGACTGCGGGCAAATGCGGCATTGTTTGTCAAAGACGCTTTCTCGGTTAAAAAATCGTGGGATCTCCCGCTGCGCCAGGCTAATCTTTTTTTCTGCCTACCAAACGTGACCGTGTTGCCAAGTTGATTTTTTCACATTATTATTATATAATTATTATTATTTTTTTATGGGTCATTCCATTTTTAGGCGAAACGAGAATTAGGCGAAATGAGAATTAGGCGTAATGGTACCAGACCGGTGGGAATTAGGCGCACTGGGTAAACACCCTTCAGAGAGATTGCTTTTCTCTCTCAAGGTATCGTTTCTTCCTATGATTCATGCGCGAGCTACATTAATATTCGTGTTTATAAATATTTAATAGAAAAAGCGAACACGTGTGTATATAAATAAAATAACAATAAACGTGTTATTCGGTTTATCACTTTATGGGTCGTCCTGGTTGGTCTTTTTCTCTGCCTGGGTCATTGTCATACAGGTCCCTCTGAACGGTTCCGCAATAGCTACCCTGTTCGGGAAGAACCGGTAAAGACGAATTCTTCTATTCCCCGGTCCTTTATTGCAAAAAACGTCTTTTCTGAAGCTGTGTTGATCTTTTATTCTACTGTTTCAGGCACCACGGGAGATTACAGATTTGAATTAAAAGTAAGAAAAGAAAAACACCCGTTTTTCGCAAAATTTTTACCAAGAGAATAGGAAAATTTTAATAAAAGTTATATTTATCTTTCGCTCGAAGAATATACTTGACAATAATGCGAGTTTTTGATACAATTAGACAACCAACGAATACCAGAATTACCTAACAAATGATAAAACGTGTATTAAATGAAGAAGGCGCTGTAACAGAAAAGAGAACAATTACTCCCAATGACTAGTTTCAAAGCAGAATGTAAAACTTTAAGTCGAGATGACGATTAACGAATAAAAAAATCTTGAAAAAAAACTCAATCATTTATTTCTGATTAATCAATTTATTATTAAAGAAAGGTAGAAATAAAATATTCGTTATTATCAAATTGGAAACAATACCGAAGATAGACGTCGATGTATCTGCGACAACTGATAATCCTGGGACAACTGATGAATCCCGCGACAATTGATGAATCCCGAGACAACTGATGAATCCCGCGAAAAATAAGTAACATCAAAGGTTCTACATAATTTTGCGTAAATTTAAAAACAATGATGGTACAAATAAAAACAAGAAAGTAAACAGAGTAGTTAGATTATGTAAAAAATATAATAAATATAGAACGATAGTAGAAAACGTTAATGAAACTAGCGATTTAGAGATGGCGAAAATGTTGTTAAAAGTACGAACGATAGAAATTTTTTTAATATGCACACTTATAATGTCCGATTTGGCTGCTTAGCAAGGGGTGTTTTTAATAGATTTCGCGGAGTCACCTTATTTACCATAAGTTTCATTTGGCTCCTCCACGGGAGTCATTAATTACATTTTCACGTATATTGAAAAACCGTGTATTCAACAAACAAGCAGGTAGTGTATTTAGTCGTTAAACGTTAAGACGCAGTCCAAACACATCGCGTATTTGAAGCTAGTGCGCAGGCTTGAAAAAAAGGGCACTCCAGAAAATTAGGGTATTTATAAATAATTAGATGATTAGACGAACCGACCGAATTCCGAAACTCGAAAGATTTAAAGAAAAATACGGAACCCCACTAATACCGAATCTTATGACGTAATACCTACTGAAAAAACTCGTAAAACTTCAATTATTAACACATTAACAACTGCCTAATCTGTTATCACGTCATGATACACACAACATCGTCTCATTTTGATTCAAATGTTATTAATTCCATAAACTCAATGTTCTATTATTTTTTATGCGGAAGGGGGTAGGGGGGTGGGGGGTCATCAACCATTAACTGAGCGTAAATGAAATTTTTGCACATTTTCAAATGTGTTGCAGCGCGATTTAAACCGAGTCTTACTTGAACAGAACATCGCCAACTATGTGTCACGATAAGCGCTACGCATGCATCGTAATTTCTCCGCGGAAATTGAATTATTTTATAAATTAATTGTTTTTTTTTTTTGTTTAACTCATTAACTAATGTGTAGCCCTAGCGCTGACGACATTTTTGTATATTTATCATGGTGTGGCAGTCCAATATCCTACCTGAAGGAAGCTAAAATCTACGCCTATGTTTAATTTTTAACACTTTAATCTTAATTCTATTACCAGTAGTAATACGGAATAACTTGGCTAATTCGGCTTTTGTCCACTTCAGGAGAGGAGAAGTTACATCGCGACCGTTTTTTCATTTCTTTTTACGTCTGTCCTTGCACAACTTTTACATATTTAGACTGATTTTAGTGATTAATTCGATGTTGTACCGCCGGCCTTTGGCGTCGATCTAATGACTATTAATATCATCTTATGTAGTACTCCGTAAAGTATTCAATACAATTTTACTTACTAGCACATTTTTATTAAAGGTTTTAAAGTAATTCTTAAAATCGTTTTTTTTTTTCTTTTTTTTAAAATAATTATCAGACATTATAATTCGTAATTTTTAAATAAATGTTTTATTTCTGGTCTTACGGTAAAATATTCTCACAGGACGGTGTGGAAATTGTACGATTAATTTGTACACTTACTAAAAAATTTATTTATTTTTTTATTTATTTTAATTTTTTCCTTAGGCTTATCAATATACAAGACATTTACCCAACACAAAGGACTAACAGAATGATAAAAGGTAGAACTTATTCTAACGCTTATCTAATTTGTTTTTAATCAAGTACGAATGCGGACATTATTTTTCCAGAATTTATTATATATACATTCTCGGGGGGTCGGTAGAGTTTTATTCGACTCTTTTTTTTTTTTTTTTTTTTTTTTTTATTTCCCGGCAGGGAAAAGTAAAATTTTTGATAGAATGATGGCATTCAAGTGTCGTGATCGTAATAAATCCGTAGTTGGCTGTGTCTTTATACGAGTACATATAATTTATTTATTCAAAGTCGCTCGGCAGCTAAGGTCGTTTGCGACGCCAAGAAGTTACATCTTGTATAAGTATAGATTAATTAATGAAAAGAACACAAAAAGGAAATCAAAATAAACAATAGAAAGAGAAAAAAAAAAAGGAAAAGAAAGGAGGTAAACGCTGCTGAATAATAAAACTATATAAAAGGAAAAAGTCGGGTAGTTAAAAATTTGAACATGTTTTCGCATGCCTTTTCATTGTCCGCCAGAATTTCGGCCAGACAAGCATCCTTCTTGAAGCATTACAATATTAATTAAATAATTAATTAATTAGTCTTTTTTTTTTTTTTTTGTTCAGTATTAGATCAAGTTTAACATATTAAATTTACTCGTTCGCTTTTCTTTAATCTATCTTTGATTTTCTCCTCATTTAATAGGGGGGAGGTCTAATGATTTATAAAAGTAGGTACACTAATATAGTCAGTGTCAATAACCGTATGTGTGTGTGTAGTATTTCTTTAAGTAAGCAAACTGGTTCCAAAAGTGTGTTCAAAGTCTTACCCCATTCGACCGCACGACACAGTTTAGCGCTGAACATTTGTTAATTCAAAAACTTTTTTTGCAATATGCTAATGAGATAAGTGGGACAGACTTCAATTTTGCAGAGTGGATACCGGAAATATCGACTATATTATACAAAGTGTAAAAAGGCTAAATAAGCGAAAATAAAGAAAGCAAATAATGTTAAATTTAAGCCCCGTGGGACAAGGTTATTTCTGTAGGCAAACAATTCCGCAAAATGTTTACAAATCGGCTGAGGAAGATTTTAAATGTGAAGTTCGAATTAAATGTAATGATCGTTTTTTTTTTTTTTGGACACTCAGCAGTAAAAATTTCAATCTGTTCACCTGTAGATTGTTGTGTAGTACAATGAACACGATAATATAAAGGATTTCAAAGCAGATACCCGTGAAAAATGTTCCTAAGGAGATTAAGGCAACGCGGGCATTAAAAGAATTGTGACATTTCGCAAAACCAGAGTCATATTTAGAATCAGACAAAACAAAAGGCCAAATGTAGCATACTTATTTTTAATCGGATAACTCCACTTAGATGTGTCATCGAAATTTTCACGAATTACGGTACAGAGTTTAAAGAGAGACGAAAAACTATAAATTACATCGGATATTCCTCCGAGAACGGCTAAATAACAAACGCGGTAGCAGAATGTGTAGTTCATATATACATGGGTAGGAGGCATGTTCAGTCTAGAGATTAGGGAAACGAAACAGGCTAAATGAAGGCGCGCAACTAAATGATTTCATCGAAACAAGATTTATCGCATTCGGCCTTAACCATTCGGCACTGCCGTGTTTTGGCCTGCTGGTGGTCCCCCGTTTCGAAGTAGATTTGGGTGTTGGTGAATTCTCAGCTTTTTTTTCTTTCTTCGATTTAATTAATCTATATATGATATATTCGAGTCGAGAAATAATTATCGAATCAAACAAATTACTAATATCGTTGCTTTCTCTTCTTCTTCTTCGATTTAATGATTATTTTACGAAATTGAAAACCAATTAAAACTAACTCTGAAATAATCGGACAAGTGTTTTTGTTTTGTTTTTTTGTTTTTTTTTTTAAGACTTCACAATTCGATAAAATGAGCAATTTTCTACGATACCACTACACTTTGATTTTTACGAAACAGCTTCAATCTACTGATTGACCCCACCACGTTCATTAGAAAACATAGTTTATTTGAAAAATATTCCATTCCGAATGCTAATAATTTTCTTTTTCGGCGAAAATATTAATAACTGTGTTTTCCAATGGAACTCTGAAAAAAAAGAGTAAAAATTGCAAGAAAATTTGTGATGGATACTATTTCCGCTTCTTTCCTCATCCCTATGGGGAGGACCCACGTATTATAAAATGTTCGAGATCCAGTCGCCTTTTTTTGATCAATGCTAAAAGTGAACTGGTTGGTCAGGTGCAAAAACGAAAAAAGAAAAAAAAGAAAAAAAAGGCGCATTTCTTTTCTTAAAAATTATCGAAATAAAAACTGGTTCCCCTTCCAATGGAAAAATGATTTTATTCTCATACACGTAGGAGATGAATACTTGGGCTTGATAAATTTATTGAATATACGACGTAAGCGAAATGAAAGAAAATAGAAACAAAATAATGACGCTTAATACAGACAATTCTGAAGAAATATTTAATTATTCGCCGGACTCGTGTCTATTTTATATTAAACAAGGTCAGTCAAGCATGATGTTTCATGCGCTCATTATTGCGTATAAACTAACATACATAAAACATCGAGAAGACAATAATCAGAATTAATATTAACATTAACAGAGACACTTTCTTTTTCAATATTGAAGATGTACAATATCAAAAAAAAAACAAAAAAAAAAAAACCGGCGATATGTGAATAAAACACATTTGTTAAGTGACTAAAGAATCAGCAAAAATGGGGGGGGGGAATTCCCCAAATACTTGACGGACGGATAAGGGTCGGATTTTTATTTCCTTTTTTGCACTTTTTTTGGCTTTATTTTTTCATTACAATATTTGGAAATTACGTTTTTTCTATTGCGACAATATTTTTTTTTTTTTTTTTTTCTTAATTTATATGGTCCATATGCTGTGTGTAATTGCCGGGATTATTGCAGCACACGGATCAGTGCGCAAGATCAGAAGTGTGTTTTATTAATAGGTTAGCCCCGTTCTAATATGGTGTAGCGCATATCCTGGACACCTGTTTTGGTTCGTTTGACAACGCAACCGGCGGTAAGTTGGAGGTTCCTGCAGGCAGGCAATGTTCCAGAACGTGTTCAGCGGTTGGTGAAATTGGGGAATTGCATATAGGAGATGTTCTTTCCAGAAAATAGTTGTGGGATATTGCCGTGTACCCTATGCGGAGTCTAGTTAATGCTGCAAACTCTCTGCGGGACATGAATATCGGTGGCCACCAAGGCTCAGTGCTCAAATGGATCGCAGCCATGATGTGTGAGCCGACCACATGGGGTTTCTCATGTCTCTGCCTTATGTTGCTGAAAAAAAAAAGGGGACAATATTATTCGATCGAATGGAAGAAAATTCTCTATAATAAATGTCGCTCGTCTGTCTCAGTGTATGAGGAGAAAGCTTTCGGAGTGAGTTTTTATGTTTTTGGGGCCGAGAGAAGTGGAATAGAAAGAATCGAAGAGAAATAGAATGTGTGGGGCTGATGGGTAAATTGGTTGCGGGATAGACAATGTTACAAAAAAGTCGTTTTTTTTTGTTGTTGTTGTTTTGTTTTGTTTTTTTTGGTAGTATAGTATATGAAATTGTGGCGCGGTCCCGTCGGAGTTAATTAAAAAGTGATAGAATCTTGTTTATTTATTTAAATTAGACGGATCCCTCGCGCGTGATTTAATTTTTCCCAAGAAGTTTTCAAATAAAGCACAGTCTAACAAAGCGGCGAGAAATTAAGTTGCTAACAAACAATGGATGAAATGAGAATTCGGGGAAAGGACAAAGTATGACCGAGAGCGCTACTGTTCCATCGATGCTTTTATGCCCGGGTATTGCTGCGCGACTTGAAACTCATGTAAATCGTATTTTCTCTTTATTGTTACTTGAGAATACTTTCAACGGCGGAGTCGGACGAGAGCATTTATTTGATTGGAGCGATAGGTTTGCGGGAGGAATTATCTGTTAAAATTAGGATTTTATAATGGCGTGGAATTGTTCGGGATTTCAGAAGGAAACGGATTAGCGAAAGAAGAATGATCGGAGTTATTCGCGTTTACTGTTTATGGACGAGCTTCATAATTGAGAAAAGAACCGTTTTTAATTTCGTGAGAGATTGGAGAGGTAAATTAACGCGTATAGGATCGTCGTTTAGATGAAGTTTGGAGGCACAGATTTGGAAGTAGGTTAGAGGTTTAAGTGTGTCTAGGTAGTTTGTTATTTAAACTTTTTCGTAGAAACTAAAAAATAAAAATGCCACTATCTAACGATATTGTTATTATAGTGTACACCCTGTCAATATAATTCTACCATCTACGTATATTATAGTTGAAACCTGTATTTTGGATTCCATTTAATTTACTCTAGTTCTGGATAATAACCTGCTCGCAGAGTTGTGCGGTAATTTCATTAAAACATCTTTTTACTTCAAGTATAACGTCGACACCTCGTTCTGTATATCTTTGAGATACGCCAAAGTGTGTGTTTTAAATACTCTGTTCTTAACCTGCAACACAGTGTAGTAACGGTATAATAACCTGGTCCGAAAAAATTGTACTTCTTATCGGATACATTTTTAATGTTACCTGTTCAAGCATCGATCTGCATCGCAAAACTAGTCTCGTTCGACAAAGAAATTGTAAAGTTGAAACAATTAGTGTTGTTACTTCAGAGTGTTTCAATTTAAACAACTATTTTCTGTCGGCGTCCATTTAATGATAGTTTAAAAACTGAAATGCCGCTACCTGTTTTTTTTTTCGAAAACATTGCTTGACAATGTCACATTCAGTTTTGCGCTATGTCGTAGACACCAACTCTTAATGTTCGCGTGCACTCTTGACGAAGAATCGTGTCGAAATTGAGGCGTGAAAAAAATTGTTGTTCTTATATATAATCAACGTTAAAGGTGTGTAGAAAGCGTGTTCGAATGATGATTAAAGAGCAAATCTGATTCGTTGTGTTTGAAATTGAATTGATTAAAACATCAACCATGATCGCCAGTTACACACATTTAAACCGCTATTTCAGTCAACGGTGAACATTTTTACCGAAGGCGCGATTGATTTATCGCGGAAAAACGTATCATTCAGAGATTATTCGAGGTATAATAATAATCAATTTTGACATTTGTTGAACGCGGGATATCTCGAATTTTTCACCGAATAGTGACGACGATAACGGGGCTAAGCTGTGAAAATTCTATTACACCGGAGCCACCTGTGGTAAAATTTAACTATCACCGTCAGAGACGAGAGCGGCACTTCATTAATCTTACTTCCACGACCAGAACGAACATGTTCGGTTTTATGCAGATTGATGACGTCGGCTCGGCGACAGCGAATAGTGCGAGGAAAACAATGGTGTGCGGCGAAGAGGGCGGTAGGAAATTGTATCGGCGTTTATGGCTTTCCTTTCGACTTTTGACAATGTAGAACAGACAGAGACGGGCGGCCCCTCGGCAAATAATAAATAATAAAGAGTATCGTGGTATAAGCGCAGTTAACTTGCGATGTGTGGGTTTTTTGTGGTTAAAATCGGTGCGCATGCTTTTGGTGCATGCCTCGGCATAGGAATTCCTTTTTAATCGTGTTCGAGCCTGGCTGCGGTTCTGGGCCCAGGCTGGCTTTTCTCGCCCTGGGCCGTATTCTGTCGCAGTCTTGGACCGTTCGCTTAAGCCGTCTCGTCATCCGTTAAGCACGTTTCTCTCTTGCCAGACCACTTCTCCGTCATTCGCGCTCCTCTGCCTACACACAGAGAGCTGCCTGTTTGTCTACCATCTTCGTAGAACTGCACCGACAGTACGACACGCGCTTATAGCCTGTCTACTCGTAGCGATAAATTCACGAAAATATTCCCCTACCCTTATGCCCTACTCTAAACCTGACCCAAACAACGACAAAATTCACTACATAATAGCTGTCAACCGACTATTTCCTTCTCGTTTCTTCCTTTTTCTCGTCTTCATCGTATTAGTTTTTGCTTTTTTTTCTTCTTTTCAGCATTCTTCTCTATTACTCCTTTTCCACAAAAAAAAGTCTTACAAACTCCTACGCTACTTCGTATAAAAGTTTATCTGTTTTTCAGATTTTAGTTGCATATTATGTTATTATTTTTCTTTCTTAATAACCATTCTCTTATCGTCTCTCTGTTTTTAACCGATTCTTATTTCAGAATTTCCAATTTCTCCTTTGCTACTATCGTATTTGTTTTTTTTTCTATTTGTTTTTGCTTTTTTATCTTTTCATTATCTTTTAAATGAATACACTATTTAGTTCCGGTACATACGTAGACTTTTAAAAAGTGGTACCACCCAATAAAAACAAATTCTCTGCTCGATGAGTCAACTGTGATCACTTTATATAAATTGGTCACTGCTTCCAACTATTCCCCGTTATCCACCCTCTTTTAAATTTTTTCTTCCCCCAATTGCCCTCTCGGCCCGATTAATATGCACCTGACTGTGTGACAGTTGTGTATATTGTCGCAATATTCTTTTACGCCGAATCAAAATTAAACCACCTTCTTCCGTTTCTGACTGTTGAGTTGTACCTTTCCACCCAAAAAAAAATAAAATAAATTCCAAATTGTTCTACTATTTTGAATGTGCTCCAATCTCAACCAAAGCCATATCACCAAATGAAACTTTTAAAATAAAAACTTTTGAACGTTCGATATATTCATAGTGATCGCATAAATTATAAATATAAAAGCAACTACTCGTGTCAGCTTTCTGTGCCCGTTCGTTATCCCCGAATTTGTTATCTTTAACTTTCTTTCGCTTTTTTTTTATACCGGAGGGATAATCATTAAATCATTTACGTTCTATTTTTCTCTCGTTTATTCCGATGAAATCACGGTCGACACAATTAAACGACGCTCTCTTTAAATAAGGAACCCGAATTTTTTAATTTCCAACAAATTTTCGGTAGATCAGGTGCAATTTTCATCTTCTAAAGCCAAAATGGATGTACTTTTTTTTCTTTAAATAACTTCCGATCTAACTTCTGTCATATATTTTTAAGATCGCATTAAACGGTTATGTGCAAGCTGTTCAAAACCGATCGACTATATATGCAAATACTGCACGTAACAGAAATATATTGTATATTATGAAATAAAAAACAGCAACGCGTTTCGAGATGACGATTTAATCATGAAATATTCATAATATTAAATATATTCATAGTATGAAATATTCATAATATTAAATATATTCATAGTATGAAATATATTCATAATATTAAATATATTCATAATATGAAATATATTCATAGTATCAAATATTCATAATATGAAATGTTCATAGTATAAATCGTCACTGCTAAATGTATTGCTGTTTTTTATTTTATAATATACAATATATTTCTATCATATGATGCAATATTTTCATATGTAGTAAGTATAATAATCGGTGGTGTCAATAATTTCAATTTAAAAAGTATCAACATATTCGGCTACTATTTTTGTTTCTATGTAAATTTCTACATATTTTACACGATACAGATGCAAATGACCATGCGAGCATCTTTCAAATAAATAAATAAATAAAAAAAAAAAAAAATAAAAAAAAAAAATTGTTTACATAGAAAGGAAATATATGGTTGTGAAAAGTTAGAAAATGTGAATGAATTTAAATATCTCGGGATAACATTAGATAAAGGTTTAACATGGAGAAACCATATTGACAATATTGCGGGATAAGTCAGGTAAACTATATTCTTGCGCTATATATAAATTAAAACAAGGTATGACATACAAAAGCCTAAGGTTATATTTCGAAGCTGTAATAATGTCTAGAATTAAATATGGAATCGGAATTTGGGGTGAGGCGAAAATTACAGAAATGAGAAAAATCAACAAATTTCAAAAAAAAAAAATGTTTAAAACTGGTCTTACACAACGAGAGAAAAACGCATAAGCTAACATCATTTGGTGGAACATAAATAACGAAATGTCACTAAAAATGCTTTATATTATAACAGAAAATTACTGAGTATGCTAAACTCGAAGATAGACAGTTACTAACTAGAACAAGAACGTACAGGACTAGAAATTGCGATTAATTCTTGCTATGTACGATCTAGGGGGATTAACAGTAAAATAGACACAATGTAGAGGAAGAGATATTAATAAAATTAATGGGGAAGATACCACAAAGAAAATTCGAAATGAAAAAAATCTGGAGAGATGGAAAAACAAGGTTAAAATTTGGTTGATAGCATGGTGTAAAGAGCAATAGAAATAGTGACAAAAAAATAAATAAATAAATAAATATCGTAATACTAGTAATAATCACTTATAACATTGACACTACGTTGACATGAGACTCGTTACTATCTCCAGTTTTAAGCTGCTAATGAGAGAGTGGTAGTTGTATAAAAATTATATTTTGTGTTATTGTAATATATGAGTGTTATCATATTAAGGTATTGTAATAGGAAATATTATTTTAGATGATGGTGTAATTGTAATATGAATGATGAATAATGAGAGTGTGGATTTTATAGTATAGTAATATATAAGTTAATACTTTTTATGCTGTAACAGAAAGTAGTACTTAAGTTGATGTTATATTGTACAAATAAATGATATACATATGTTGGGAACCCGTAGACGGGCTAGTGCCTTGTGGGACCCGCAAATTATTATTTAAAAAAAAAAACATGTTGTAAATATTTTATAAGGGCAAAAAGAAAAATTAAAATCTCAAAACATTCTCTATCTCGCGTTTTGCATTTTTTCATCGTTTTTAAGTAGCGGGTTATTATTGCTGGTTTAAGAATAGAATGAAACGCGATGATGATTGTTAACGCTTCGATTCTACATTTCGAATATGCTTCTTTTTCCGCTTTCCTAACTTTACTTTTTATTTTCTTTGATTGTTCCCGTGAAATACAAAAACATTTTCGTGACTCTGGCGGTCACTGATGGCCGACAAAAGCAATCACGATATCTTTCCGTTCCCGTTCAAAATTACGTTTTTTCGTTATTTTTATATTATTTAAATACTCGCCGCGGTCTTGTGTGGGACTATTGATTTTTTTTTCTAAAATTCGAGTTTTGAAATAGTTCGTATAACGTTCAAAAAAAAAATTGGCCGAAAAGAGTATCGTAAGTAATCCGGCTTTTTTGTTTATCGTTATCTTTTTTGGCCTTAAAAAATTTTAAATGCCTTCCGCCTTCTCCTTAATACCGGACGACTTTTTCGTTTGAAGTATATCCGTAAGAAACGCGTACGTCCAAAATATTCCGAACTCTCCAATTGGCTCCTACTGTCGCACTGTCTCGGATCAGTGTACTACTGCATTATATAATGCTAACGATACGCCTAAAAACTTGTTTTCTAGAGCCAATCAAATAACTCCAGTCATAGGCAGCCTTATGATCCTAGCGTGACACGCCGTTAATAGAGTGGCTAAAGCGTATCGACCGATTGTAATTGGATTATTTCGATTTACGGATATGGCTGCTCTGGATTGACAAACAAACATTCTTACCATTATCATTCGGTCGCAGTGGCGTGTACTATAAATATAAAGGACAATCACCTGTAAATGCGGGTACACCTGCGTAGTTTACTGATATTTAATGAGCCTGTCGTCGAACGATTCACACATACAGCAACGGTCGTGACTTTTTCCGGAATTGAAGAAGCCTGAATGATCATGTAGGTGTTAGAGTTATACTAATGTAATGCGAATGCTCACCACCAATTCCTATCTTCAATTACTTGTTGGGTATAATTGCTGGCATTGTAAGGGTATTATTTTCAGCTTTTCTGCCAAAAAACGACTTGGAATATTTCCATTTTTTAGTCGTGATTTCGGTTGCTGTTCTCGCGAAATTTTCTCCGTTGACTCATAATTAAAAAACTAAAAGCAGCCTATCGATTTAAAGCGAAATTCACCTATTGTCTTAACGATATCACTTTAAACCATAAAAAGTTACTAATTTATCCTATGGAGGTACATTCTACAATTAAAGATTTTCTGATAGATAATTACAAAATTTTAAAAACATGCTTTGCCTTAAAACAGAACTATAAATACTACGCGCGTGCTTAAAAATTAACTCCAACATACCAAGATATATATATATATATATATATATACTTATACACATAAAATTTTAAGTAAGAGAATTACCTGACTTAAACAGTTCTCTCCGCACCAAAAAAAAAAGAAAAAACACAATCATCTGTTCGAATGCACACGTTTGTTGAGAATTGTATCACCACAAAAAAAAAAATTATATTTTTTTACTTTTTTATTGGGCTTGTCAGCTACGGACGATTACCCATCAAGAAGGAAGAACGTAGGACAAAAGGAAACTGAGGACACTAAGAAAGTTATTCGGGGAAGGTGGACACGGTCAGAACTACTATGGAGAGATAGCAAGGGAGTCAAAAAAGATCGGTACTAGAACTCGTGCAAATTAGAAGTCCGAAGGGAAATAAATGTGTAGACGAAAAAATATACAGGATACCTTAAAGGAATGAAAAGCTCTCATGTCTTGTTAGCCGTTATACCTGATTATAATATATTATATCTATTTAAACTAAATGCGCGATGTGACCAGCATAAAAAGAAAAGTATTTTTATCCATGTCTGCGACTGTTGAGCAGCGCCCACAAAAAGATCCTCATCAACAAATTGGCCGCAACTGCAATGCAGTGCCCACAGTGCCCGATGAGGCAAGATACAAGACATTGCTATTCGCCTACGGTTGCGACTGCAAAGCAGTGCTCGCAATTCCCGTCCAGAAAAGCAAAATGATTGATTATCCATTATTCAAACAGCATTTGCGGACGACGAGCTTACGATATATTAAGGATAAAAAGGAAAGATGCTCCACATCGGAAGAGGCCAGCATGATCGCCAAATAGCGTAGCGTTCATACTAACTCCGGAAGATCCGCACCACCTTAACCCAGTACCACTATGGCCACCATCCGAGCAAAGAGGCCCACAATGCACTAGGTGAAGGCGGCGGGTGAACCAAAATATTAAGATAAGAAAAGGATGAGGGATTTGCTTAAATGTTTATACGGTCGCGGATTAAAGACAAGAATTTAGCAATAGCAGGGACAACAGACAGTGAGGGAAAGGCGAGGATAAAGGAAACACAGTACGGCATGGGGATATTAGGGGATAGTAGATCTGAGTATAGTACCAATCTTTCGGAAGACAAAGATGCACACTCAAAGAAAATGTGATCAGCGTCACAATCGAGTGTGTTATCTACACATAATGGACAGAAGGGAAGGGAAGTAATAGAAAACCGATAAAGAGAAGCAGGGAGACAGCTGTGACCAAAGTGAAGGCGACAAAGAGAGGATATGGTAGAACGACGAAGGTGTGGGAAGTCTAGGAACCAAGGGCGTGAGGGTGGGATTTTACTAGAGGCAAAACGCCAATCCGGTAATAGGGAATAGTATGAATAAATAAGATTATTTGAGGAGATAGGAAGGCGCTTGATGAGGAACCGGTAGGCAAGATAGTATCTACGAAGGGAGAGAGGAGGAACACCAGACTCAGCCAGGATCGTCGGAATAGGGCTGGAATTTAAAACTCCAAGAAATAAGCGGAGGGCTGTATTCTGGACTGTATTCAGTTTGGAGAGAAGAGACTGGGATGCGTTGCCGTAAAGAAAACTATCGTAATCAAACTTAAAGCGGATAATAGATTTATAAAGTATGAGGGGAACTACAGGATCTCCGCCCCAATTGGAAGACGACAAAGCCTTTAAGATATTTAACCGTTTTAGTGTAGATGAATGAAGATAATTTATATGTTATAAGAAGGAGAGTCGACTATTGAGATAGATTCCTAAATATCGGAAGGAGGTAACAAAGGGTAGACGCAGGTTATTGATCGATACGTTGATTAATGCTGGATTGTAGGGGCAGTAAGTAAAAATAGTACATGAGGATTTTAAAGGAGCAATCATAAGATGGATTTCTGATAAGGAATTTTCCAGAATACGTAAGGACTCCTGCAGCTTGTAACGAGCTTCTGGGATATTAGAAGCGGCTGTATAAAGGAGTATATCATCAGCAAAGAACAGGGAGGAAGAAGGTATAGGAAGTGAAGCGATGTTTAGGGTATATATATTAAAGAGAGTGGGGCTAAGACAAGACCCCTGTGGGAGACCGTGGAAAACTCTTCGTATAATTGACTCATTGGATGAACGGTTCTATTTTGAAAGAGATTCATAATTAGGAAGGTGAAATGAGGAGTTAAATTAATGGAGAACATTTTATTTTGGAGAGTTGGAAGATGAACGCTGTCAAAGGCACTTGAGACATCAACAAAAGCAGCCAGAGTGAAGCTTTTTTGGATGAATGATTTGTATATATAGTATAGGAAAGAAGGAACACAATCAGAAGGACCACGGCCAGGACGAAATCCATACATATTATTAGGGAGTGCCTTATTATTCTCCAACCACCAAACAAGACGTTTGTTTAACATGGATTCGAATAGTTTCCTAAGACAGCTAGCGAGGGAAATACAGCGAAAAGCCGAAGAGTCTTTATCCTTTGGAATAGGGACAATTATGAAGGAGTTCCATGTGGGAGGAGTGTAGCCAGAAAATAGGATAGAGTTAAAAATGTTTAAGAAGATTCCATAGAATTGTTTAGCAAGATTTTTAAGAACAGAATAAGGGATTCTGTCTAAGCCTGGAGATGAGTTTATATTTTTAGGAAAAGCTGCAAAGAGCTCGCTAATAGTAAAAGGAAAAGTTAAGAAGTGAGGAGGAGAGTTTGAACTATGCAAAGAAGGATTTATTTCCTCGGCAGAAGGAACATAAGGGGGGCTACGCCATCAACGAAGGAGGAAAGTTTATCTGCTGAAAGATCCACATAGGAAAGACGGGTGGATCGTGAATTTTGAAAAGCTTTTGCCAACTTTCAAATTCGGGAAAGTGGAGTACATCTAGAAATGGATGCGCAAAATGCAGCCCAAGACGCTTTCTTTGCCTTTTTGCGAACGTATCTTGATTTAGCATTAGCCTGTTTGTATGTCAAGAAGTTAACGACGGTAGGATTAGAGCGAAAGATGCGAAATGCGGACAGACTAGATTGGTAAGCCAACGAACAATCAGCATTCCACCACAAAGACGACGGATAGATACGCCTGGTATTTCTAGCGGGGGGGCTCTTCTTAGGAGGAGAGGAAGAAGATAAAGCTAAAGAAATCAACTGGATAAACTCTTGATACTGAGGGATAGGATCACGGTTAGGATTGAAACAAAAAGTCGAGGATTCAAGAAAGGAATGGAAATTGGGCCAATCAATTTTCGAAAGGTTCCAGCGAGGAGTGACGGAAGTGTTATGTTGAATAGATGAAGCGGCAACGTGAACAGAGACAATTATGGGGACGTGGTCACTGCCAAAAGTCCCGTCCAGAGTGCTCCATGAACATTTCCAGCTTAAATTAGGAGAGGAGAAAGTAAGATCAATAGAACTGAAAGAGGAAGCGTTTTTAAAATATGTAGGGGAACCATCGTTGAGAATGACAAAATTATGGGCTAATAACAAGGATTGAAGGAGGGAACCATTATGATTTTGGGATGAAAGACCCCAGGCGGAAGAGCAGACGTTCCAGTCTCCGCCAATAATAAAGGAAGGGAATCAAAAAAAGATGGTAAATGAAGATCTTTAAGGTTGCATAAGGGAGGAATGTATACAGAGACCAAGTTAAGAGGGTGGCGTAATTTAGTGAATGAGGAAGGGATAGAAATGTAAACAAAATTTGGAGTATGGGAAGGGCTAGACATGTTTGGAAGGTTAATGCTATGGGTGGTGATTGGAATGCCCATTCTAACCAGGATGGCAGCTCCTCCATAGCCATCCTTGCGATCGCATCTAATTATCTGAAAGCCTCTGACGGAGAAATCTACTGAATCTGAGAGCCAGGTTTCAAATAGAAAAGCTACAATGGAAGTAAAAAGAGAATTAAACTGTTTTTTTATTTTCTTTTTTTCGGCATGTTAATTGCAGACACTAACCCAGTGCAAGTGAAATTTTTGCGATTTTTAATGTGCGACAGCGGAATTCGAACCGGGTCCCATCAGAATTTACAGAATAATTATTTACTACACCGCAGTTTTTAATACAATTAATATTAACGTGTTCACTAATAGATGAAATTCTATACGAAAAAAAAAAGAAATCCCCAAGTTATATTTTATTATAGTGAGGTAAATCAAAATAGGTCGGATCAGTTAATAAACGACTCATACCTTAGATAGGGCGCTACTGACACTCACATATATAAACAATATATAAACAATATATATATATATATATATATGTATATGCATGTATAAAGATAACAAATGAAATAAACAAAATTCAAACATGAACAACATGCTCGCTCGTTCCCGATCTACGGACAAGTAGGTGGTTTGCATGCTTCGAGGATAATAGAGGGTATACCGTTCTACACTTCGCTGTACATTAGACGATGATTTGCAAGGCGATTTACTTATAATTAATGTTAATGTGTACGTAAAATTATATTGTCGTTTCGCTGATTGCTCGCCCAAGTTTTCTCAAATTATTGACGAGTGGTATATATTGAGAATCGTCGAGACGTCGTATCATTTTACATAACAAAACAAAACAGAAACACATGCCTTTGACGTAAAGGCGTATCATCGCGTGATAAGATGACTAGTAGTTCAGCTTAGCGGTATGTGGCCCGCCATCAATACATGGCATCCATAAATTATCCCCGATCTGATAGCGTTCATACAGAAGCAGACACGGAGGAACGCACCAATCAGAATAACCTGAAAATTCCGATTGAAGGAAAGACATTTCCCGCAGATGGGTGAGTTTATCAACAACAACTACCCCCGTTAAGTGTATTTCCGTAATCTGTTGTTCGTGTTAATGAAAGTTTACTTCTTCTTCTTCTGATCTACATGCTGTAAGATGTAGACACCGCTGCCCTGAAAATCTTCTCTTAGAGCCACGTATAGCCAACGACGTAGATTTCCCATCCGTGAGTTCCGTCTCCTACCTGGAGGAAACCGTTTTCCGCAAATTTTTCCTTCAAGCACTAATTTCAGTAGTCCGCGTACTTCCCGCCACACATGACATGTCCCGGATAGCTCATCTTACGCACCTTGATTATCGCCAGCAACACCTTTCTTTTTCTGCCGATTCGTCGCGAAACCCCTCTCTGCATTGGTTATACTACTTTCTGCATCTGAGGTATCCTTAGCATTCCCCTGTGCAGGAAAAGTTTACTTCGGAGTTCATTAATTCCAAATCTTACCATATTAAAACGAATTGGTGCAGTCTATATGGTAATATACACAATTCTAGAGACTGATCGTGAGTAAACATAATTTTTGATTGAAATAAATTACTAGAGTAAATTTCTTTTTAACGATATTTCGAGTACTATTTTTATGGGTGGGGGGGGGGCATTTATAATTTTTTTTTAATGAATGATGTGTGTCGTTCCCTTATCTAGGTGTACGTGAAGATAAATATTGGAATGGGTTTACGCTTAATCGTGAGTGGGAAGTGGAAAAGGAAGAACAGAAAAGAAGAGACTGACGACGGGTAAAGTAACTGCGAGCAGAGGAAGTCATTTTGCGAAGGAATTGGTTACGTGAAATTACGACACCGGCTTGTCAAATTCGATTAAAGATGATAAAGCCTCGTCTCCATTTATATCTTAGTTCGATGGAGCTTATTTTGTGTCAAAAAGTTTTTGGAAATAATGCACATTTCAGGTAGCCTGCGCATCTATAGCGCGAAGCAATGGAAAAACGTCGTCGCTTAGGCTTTTATAATAATTTCGTGACGAACCGTTTGTGTCCGATAGTAGACGTAGTGGTGATATAAATGCTGCTCTATGATAATATAATAAGTAGACAAAAATGCCTCGCGTTTTGCAACTATACAATGTTATTTTTCGTTAGACGAATTAAAATTAATAATTTACAAAAAAAAAAAGAAAAAAAAAAACATTTTGAAAATACGAAAAAAATTAAACATTAACACTACTAAATTTACATAATTAAAACTTTCTAAAAATGATAAAAATAATAAATAAAATAAAATAAACCAACTACGGCGAAAAATAAGTCTGGGCCGGATAGTTTAACCATTTCAATTTCTCTCCAACAATAATGTGACCTTTGTGACATAGACTTTAACCACGATAAATATTCCTCCATTGAAAAATATTCGTGGCGACTAAGAACGTAGCAGCAATAGAGTTTAGCTTAGTGAAAATCAATGTTACAGGTTTATATTTCGTGATCGGAATTGATGGTTTTGAGAGAGATCTTAAGAGTGACCGTCGGTTTTGTTCATTTTTATTTTGCAAGAGCTAGTGTGTATAGGTGAGCGATCTCGAGTAAGTTTTTTTTTTTCTTTTTGAAAATGTCACATCGAGAAAAGTTTCAACTATTATTTCGTAGAGGATTTGGAATCTTCTCTAATGGATAGGATTAAGGGAGGAATATTTATTGTTGTTAAAGTCTATGTCACAGAGGTCATTGCTGGAGAAAAATTGAAACGGTTAAACTGTGTTTTTAACCGACTTCAAAAAAGGAGGAGGTATTCAATTCGACTGTATTTTTTTTTTTTTTTTTTTTTTTTTTATGTGTGTTACCACAGAACTTTCTTCTAGATGAACCGATTTTGATGATTCTTCTTTTATTTGAAAGGTGGTGTTTGTCATGTGGTCCCATTTAAATTTGATCAAGGTCTGACCGATAGTTTTTGAGTTATCCTTAATAATGCGGGGGAGATTGAGGCTTTTTGGATGCTTTTCATTCATGATTAGTTTCACAACGTCAAGTTAGATTTATTCACTTAAAATACTATAAATTTGCCAAATTACGATAGAAATATATAGCTTTTGATGTTTTCACACCGTAAAAATATCTGTTTTTATTAAAATGTTTTAATTTAATTGAATAAAAATGCACTAAAAAGGAACGAAATAAAATGCTCTTTTACAAAAAATAAATACCGATACTTGAAGGTTTATTATACAAATTTAAAAATGCACTAAAAAATAACGAAATAATTACTCCCGATTAGAATATATATATATATATCAGAGTGATATAACACTTAAGTGGTGATATCGTAATTCTTATACAACATTAATTTTTTGGAGTTGGCATCAAATTCATATTAAAAGAATAATTAAAAACTGCATTAAATGTTGATTAAATTGTTCCTAACATGAATTTAATTCCAACTCTAATTAAGGTATTAATGTTGTATAAGAATTACGATATCACCCTTAAGGTGTTATATCACTCTGATATATTGTATATTTTATCGGGAGTAAATATTTTTTACTTTTTAGTGCATCTTTAAATTTGTATAATAAACCTTCAAGTATCGGTATTTATTTTTTGTAAAAAAACATTTTTTTATCCGGGTCAGACTTATTTTTCGCCGCGGTTATTTAATTTTACTATTTTTCTTTCTCCTAGTTATTCTACAGAATTGATTGCTTCGGTTTGTTTGCGGTCATTGAAGTGTTCGAATCATTAACGTATCTGAGAAAGAGAAAAAGGAATATGATCTGCATATATCGTTCATATGATTCGCGGCGAAAGAGTGATTGTTGAGCCTTAAAGAAAAAATAGGTTTTGAAATTATTTTGTGTTCCGCTTTGGAGAATGTAGCTCTGTTGGATCGTGTTAATTCCGATCTTTCTGAGCCGGGGTTGATTAGCCTCAGGTATACCGTTCTCTGTTATAGGTCTTTTTTCTTTTTTTTTTTTTGAGTGTCCAAAAGCATGCAGAGAACTCGTATATCGGATATATTGGTACGTACCGTTCTGAATAGTCGAAATAATATTTAGCAACGATGGTACTGATAACTGGTAAAACTAATTTTGTGCGAGAAAGTTGTAAACTAAGTTAAATACATATATTTCGGCGATGTTCTTGTGTACATCTATCTTATCGTATCGCGGGCAATAAATACCCGAATTAACTATCGAGATCAGGTCGTATAAATCGCGATCGTAGTGTGCGTGTGGCGGTGGTTCTGTTCATGTAAACTGGCGCCGCGCAGAGTGACTACTTCAATAGTAGCCGATAAGCACGATCGAAAATAGCAAATGGCTGCTGTGGTGCAGGTGTATATCATTGATACTCCGGTGGTGTGGTACCGTTCGCTCGCAAACGACGTTAATGGAACATACGTTTTAACGGTCATATTTGTTTCTTATTAAATTTATATGTTTTCTTAAGATTTTTCCACATAAGTATTTGCTTTCTGTTCACCGGTTAAAAAACCCTTCAAGTAAAACGTATCAATATGTGTAATGCGAACAGACTTTGTCTCTTTGCAAAGTTAGTAGATGTTCGGTTTATGGGGGGGGGGGGTCTTTTCCTTTTAGACGCGATTGAAATTATAATGCCGAGTGTGATAATCAAACTTCCGAAAGAAACAAAAACGAATGTAAAATTGATTACACATATCGGTATATAAATATTTATATTAAAATCTACAATTTCAGTTTGTTTCCCTGATGAAGATCGAGCTTATTTCCGGATTATTTTGATCGTTCGGGGATGCTTACTTTACGGTTCAGAATTTTTAATGTAGGAAAGAAAAAACTTACATTTATTTTTATCTGAAATCGAAGATGACGACATCTTTTGCAATTAGTTATGAGATCAAATACGAGCTCTTTTCAACCATTTACAGTCGAAATCGGGGTCTAATTTTATAAGCGCATTTTTCGAACCAACAGACTGACACTTACATCAGCGTGTCATATATGAAATTACGCCGTTTAACAATATTTTGTAAATAGCAAGATAAATTTTCAGAACCTATTTCATCCTAATGTGTATCCGGCATAGATGTTAAATAGATGATCGTTTATTTATTGAAGATAATGGACAATTGAAAAAAAAAAAAACGTTCGAAATGACTCGCAAGCTGTTGAGCGGATCCGATGGAATGACATATATCAGGGCCGGATCCAGAAAGACATTTTTTATTTTGGTGGGGGGGGGGATTATATAATTATGTAAAATCTTCTACGATATGCAGTAGATATTTAAGAAATACCCCTTGTTTCATAAAGAAAATTAAATAGCGACCAGCTCTTTAGAAATTTAAAAATGTGTTAAAAATATATAATTATTACAATTTTATTTAAATTTTGTTTTATTTTTAGGTGTTAAATTGTGTTAATTTCTCTTTATTTTCTTTTTTTCCTTATTTTTAATTTTTCGTAATTTTGTAATTTCTCGTTGTGTCTTTAGACTAAGTTGCTGTATATGATACCTAAAATAAATAAATAAATAAATAAATAAATAAATAAAAGTTTTAACAATAAAAAAAAAAAATATATATATAAAATTCTAACTAAAATGGTAGTTTAAAAATAGTAAGAACGATAGTATTTTCATTAGGCTTTGCTTCTTTTTTATTTTTGTTAATAATCCGATCCGAATTGTCTGTAAGCAAGTTTAAATATATATGTATTTCTCATTGAACTGTATTTAATTAAAATTACAAAATAATAATAAATAAGAAAGGCAAAAGATCCGATGACAGTTGATTTAAAATAAAATAAAAGCGTAGTAACATTAATAGTTTTACTATAAAACGATATTAAATATTAGTTATAATTAAATCCATTATTACATTTATACAAATCTTTTATAGCATAAATTACACGTTGTTTCTCTATTATAACAAATTTATTTATAGAGGCTTTGGTTCTTTAGGAGGGGATGTCCCCTATCGCCCCCCCCCCGTTGATCCACCACTGCATATATAATATATAGGTATATATTAGTTACAACGTAATTCTTAGTCTACCCCCCATTTGAAAAAATGTCCCAATTTTATGTAATCTTTGTTATATTTTTTAAAGAATTTTTGCTATTATTATTAAAAAAATGTCACAATTTTATGTAATGAAATATGTAACGAAACAATATCTTAATTTTATATAACGAAAGTTAAATGCTAGAATAGAATTTTTGTAATTATGTTATTTTTTTTGTATCGATGCCAGTAAGAATTACGTTGTAAATTTTGATCATTTTATACAAAGTATAAAAGAGAAAGAGACAGAAATGAAAGCGAGAGGGGTCAAGGGGCACAGCCCCTTGCGAGACCAAAATGGCTGAGTTTTTATATATATATATATATATATATATATATATATATTAACGGATTTTACAATTAATTCAGCAGCAGCTATTAGCAATGATATAAATGCCACGCTTTTTGATATTAGCTCATAGAAAGAAAGAAGTAGGTGAGACATGAAAAACGTTTTACATCATGGATGTGAAGAAAGTACAAAGTCGGCGAACTGTGAAGTCGAATCGAAGTCGCTGTATTCTAATAAGTGTTTAATATGTGGATAATACGAAAATTCTAAAAATAATACGGCCCTGCCAAATATGCGAATAAAGGCGCGCATACCTTTGCTACTTACACATCAACCTGATAAATGATTCACCAATTAAGATTAATTTCAATTTACGTGCCGGGAAGTTGTTTGTTTTTGAATTGGTGGTTAGACAAACTGCCATTCGTTATAAGCGCACTTTGATGAATTCAATTTTTATTCGGTCAGCCTCCCAGGTGTAGTTAAATTATATCTACAACCTGAAGGACAAACATTGTCCGTTTCTTAAAATGTATCCGAACGTGTGACTCTAAGTTTCGGGAAACCACCAACGGTCACTCTCCGGTAATACCGGGATTTCGATTTCAAGTTGATGCCTTCTAAATGTTCCGAATGAACCGGTCAACCTAACGAATTCGCATGTGTCACTACGGGACGATATCTAAAAATTTCGTTAAAATTAATCCGAGTGAAGCATTCCATATGTGACTTACAATTGCGTAGGCTAAACCTGTTTTCCATTAGACACGCGTACAGTGCCCAATTTGTAATTTTAGAGAAAAATTAAGCTCAGAATATGATCGACTGTAGTAGGAAGAATTGCATGAATGACTAAATATAGATCTCAGCGGGCTACACCAATTGTTGCTATTATAAAACTAAGATTCAGACAGCTCGGTACGCATTTATGATAACTGTTCCACTACACACTGTTAATTGTCAAGCTGATATTGTACAACGGATTTGAAGAGACCTTTGCTTCAGTGACGGAAAGCAACGGAAGCGACCATTTTCTGCATTTTGCGAAATAAAACGTTTCATATAATAATAGCATTATTGAGATTCTTAATGTAGACACAATTTAAAGCGTCGAAATTTACAATCCGACGTACATTCATCGCTATCTGGCGAAGAAAATTTGCCGATACAATTTTTATGAGGAGTGGAGTTCATGATAGCATTATCATTACAGGTTTTACAAATGGAGAAAACTCACAGAGTGCCTCGAGGCAGTACTAGGTGTAAAGGTCACGCGAATAAAGCGGGAATATTTGACATCGGCAGAATTGATGAAAAAGCAGTATCTTCAAGCACCGCAAACAACGCTCGTCAAAGTTTTTCGTTACAGGACTCTTAAGTCAGTCTCGTGTGTATGATTATGTTTTATATTTTATTCTATCCTAAATGTTCTTCACCGTGTAAATTAACTCGGGAAAATACAAAATTTTTAAGGTAAAGGGAGCGGCGCGCAGGCAAGTAATATTAACAAAAATGAAGGATATAATTGCGTCGGACATCTCTTGCCTTGTCAGATGATACTGGTTCGTGCCTTGTGGCTCATGCGATATTAACAGATAAGAGACGTATTCTGCGTCACACGGATTAACACAAACAAGAAAAAGACATTATCCCAAAATTGGCAAAGAGGCTCCGGCATAATACACTTATTAGTTTGGAAATATACATAATTTCGAGATTTATTTATTTCGACCGTAGAAATTTACACTAGAAATAAAAAAAAATAAAAAAAAAAGCCTTTTATTTATGCACTAAAATGAAGCATAAAATAACTTTACTAGTGTACCACTACCAGATACGCATTTTAAGTATTGAAATCTGATACTATAAAATACTATTCTGAAAAATAAAAGCGGGGATCGCGGATTAATAGTTAAATATTAATACGAGCTTTTTTTATATTTTTATTTATTTATTTTTTTTTTATTTTTTAGTCTGGACTTTTTACTATGTATTTCAATTAAAAAACAACAAAATTTAGAATCATATTTTGCTTTATTATATTCAATATCTTGATTATAGGACATTTACAGAAATTTTTACTATCAAATAATGGATCGCATTCTTTCAATTGTATAGTGTCTTTTGTTTTTCATGCAATACATACGGAATCCTTAACATATGAAACACAATGTTTGACTAATCTTCCCATTGATATATCACATGATCGACAAAAGAAAAAAGTATTTTTTCGAAACTTTCGAGCTTTCGGCGCTCCAAGGGTCCGGTTTTAAAACTGGAAACCCAAATGTTCCAAAGTAAAGAAATACACAAGAATGCGCATTTTTTCAACCTTGTTCAAAAGTTTCAGCTATAAAGCTGAGCCACGAGCACACGATGTTTTTTCTGCTTTTTTAAACTTTTAGTAAAAACTTCCAATGTTTCGTTAAGAAAATGTGAAATACGAGTTTGCTCCCGACAAATAGCGCGCGCTCTTTCCGACAGTATATGTCCGGGAAAAAAAATATATTTTTTCCATAATTTCGAGTTTTCGGCGCCCCGACGGTCTAATTTTAAAGTACCCGTATGTTACATAATATTGTATCGTTATCTATGACAAGCATTTCTGCAAAAGGACACTTTTTTAATTAATCGGGGAAGTAGATGAAAATTGTTTTCAAAATTCCTCTCAGTTCGGCGCCCCGAGGGTCTAATTTTAAAGTTGGATACCCGTATGTTACATAATGTTGTATTGTTATCGTATGACAAGCATTTCTGCAAAAGAACACTTTTTTAATTCATCGGGAAGTAAGATTCCCCACAGACAGACAGAATGACACGACAGACTGACAAAGCGAGTTTATTTTAAAGGTTATAAAGAAGGATGAACCGAAGCCAACGGAGCTAGAAAATTATTGCATTGTATGGCTACAGATTCAGATCTTTGACTTTGACGGCTGAAATCAGAAGAACACGGAAACGTTGATTTCTTATCCCCAAAAGGAAATATGATAAATAAGGAATACCGGGGACGCATTATCTTTTTCTCCGTATGCAAAACTTTCCTGTGTCTGAGATTACCATACACAGAGTTGATCAAAAAGTGATGGATCAAAATTATTATTAGTTTCGTACTGATGGACCTTACCGTTGTATAGATTTCCCCAAAGCGTGTGCAGAATGAAAAAACTGTACACAATTTAGACATTGCGAATGTGAACTTTAACGGTTGTGTAAGATGATTTTTAATTGCTCATATCGATATTATTCGCACGCGAACGACTTTGCGTGTTCGTTTATTATTCACTAGTCGCTTTTCCCAGGGCTAATTCGCTGATCCGATCAATCCAAAAGTTCGGTTATCGCCACATCTACGGACCTATAAAACATTCAAAGAACGGAATTATACTGTGCACACAATACGACTGCCAAAATTTTTCCAAATAAATTTATTTAGACGCATCGAAACTAATTAAAACAAAAAAAAAAAAAAACAAAAAAAAACGGAAAATAAATATATGTTTTTTTGCGGTCTTGTCAACTGTGAAATTTTAATCTAGCGCTAGAGGAATTTGTCTAAAATCGTTCTCAGGATTAAAAACAAAGAGGCGAATGTCATACGCAGTGAGTTCAAATTCGGATGCTGTGTTTAGGAATTAATTTACACAGCCGAAAAAGAAGAGAAAAAGCAAACTCATAGAAAAGAAAACCCTTTAAATATGCGTGTAAAAAAAGATCCGAAAAAGGCAAAACTAAAATATTTCCAAATATCATTGTTCCGCTGAAAAGGCAATCGGAAAATGTAATAGCGTACGATAAATGTTTATCCGAAGAAAATACCCGAAGTGCACCAAAATTAACACTAGGGCACCGCTAGTGCGCGCGGGATAGGTGAAACGATGTCATCTAAAACAACGGGAAGAGCTATCAACTGCGCCGGTAGATAATTCGTTTAGTTGACCGGAAAAAAAGCCTCGAATTTGCGAGAAAAAAAAAAATTGTATCAGTTCTGCGATGAAAATTCTGCGGAAATGTAAAATTTGGGGCTGAACACAAATTTTCGATGCTTTCAACAGCGTCGGCAGATGGCGAGTGCGCCCTGAACGAATAATTCAGGGCTTTAAGTTAAAAGTCTTTTACGCGGTGAAGGTGTTTTGCGGCGAAGACATGATTGTGTGTCGAAACGTACATAGAGAAATAGTAAGGAACAATAATCTAGGCTATCGATGGGATTGTATGGAATTTATTAGAGGAGAGCAAGCAGTGATGTCGAGCTTAAAGCTTACAAAACTCGCAGTGGCTTCTTCATAGAAGTGTTTTCGAGATATTGACGACGTACGAGGGGACTATTTAGAACTGCCGGTGCAGATCCTAAGTGTGCCAACAGTGCGTCTAAAAGGAAAAGCGGGAAAATCGTCTTTCGATCGATTATTACTCCTGCAAAAACTGTCTGCTATATTCGATGCGGTGAAGATTGTCATTCTGGTGAAGGACGATTTTACAGTGTGCTTTATAACTTGCAGGGAAAATGATGATATGCGGTACGGCGTGAAGTTGTTTCTTTTCGTTCCCCGAGTGTTATTTTTCGAATTAATCTGATGTTTTTTTTATTTATATCGTTTCTGTTGTTTCAAAAAAAAAAAAAAAAAAAAACTGAAATAAGTTCATTATATTCAAATTGTGCATAAAAATAAAAGAAAAATTTCAAAGTTATATGTCTGGTGACCGGATTTCCCTGTCGTTCGTCAAAAAATTTCTTCTGGCGAGTTGACTGAAACGAAAATATAAACAGCGTCATCATAGAACGGTCGAAAAGTGTAAAAGTCGTCGTAGCCCCATGCATGCGGAATAAATTGGAAAAAGGGGAAAAAATTGTAATTAAATTAAAAAACATTCTAAATTCTATCCGACGAGAATTTCATCGCAGCAACTAATTGAAGTCAAACGCAACTTGCATCAATTAAAAGACGGTTATTTTCATTCGGCCGAGATATTATTGCTCAATTGAAAACAAGCAAACTCAATTATCACACCATCATGAGGGGGACCGATTTCAACTTACCGGATACAGATATTATAGCGATCTATCAAAATATCAAACAATCCAAAAGAAGTTCCTCCGTGTATGGATAAAGCGGAACGAATCGTTATCAAATTATAATTCAAGAAGCAAACGAAAGTTATTCGACTTAGCCCACCGCCGCAGACTTCATGCCCGGCGCAACCCGTAAGCATCGGATCTTTTTTGCTTACTCTACGCAAGATCTAAGACGTCTTAACGACCTTCTAGTTGTATTGTAAAATTTTTTTTATACGCATACATATATGTATATGGGGGGCATTTCACGTCAAATGTCCCACAGCGTATAGGTGTCGAGCGCCAAAACGCTTACCTTTTAAATCATTATTACGCTATACTGAAAATCATACACAAAAAATAAATAACGACCCCACGTTTTCGATGTATTTTTTCCTCAGCTTCACGATGAAATCATTCGCTCTTTTTTTTTTTTTTTTTGAAAATGTGCCTTTTTCAACTCAAAAAAACAAAAAAAAAAAAATACACAAAAAACGTGTTATATCTTTAAAAGGGCATTTTCAATATTCTCTTTTAAATAAGATCGAAAGAGGAAGGTTTTTTACGTCGATATAGCAACTTTCATCAGAGTGTGTTTTTTTTTTCTTTTACACGATATGATATTGAACGCGAAAATAAAGACCGTCTAAATATTGTGGTTTTTATTACAATCTGTTCGGTTCACGAACATTCAGTAATACTCTAAATTAATTGTATTATTATATATGCACTAGGATTTCCACCGGTCTGGTACCATTACGCCTAATTCTCATTACGCCTAATTCTCATTTCGCCTAATTCTCGTTTCGCCTAAAAATGGAATGACCCATAAAAAAATAATAATAATTATATAATAATAATGTGAAAAAATCAACTTGGCAACACGGTCACGTTTGGTAGGCAGAAAAAAAGATTAGCCTGGCGCAGCGGGAGATCCCACGATTTTTTAACCGAGAAAGCGTCTTTGACAAACAATGCCGCATTTGCCCGCAGTCGAGACCGCCCGAGAAATTGAATGATTGTTACTCAAATTTCATTATTTTGCTAGCTCGGATAGCGTCACTAAAGGTCGTAAGAAATGCCGAATCCGTCTAAATATGCGGATAATAACCGCATACTAACTACTTTACGCTATGAAGTCGTAATTTGTTCTGGCTTGTGTCTTATTCTGAAGGAAACTATTCTTCTACCTTGAATATTATAAGTTGTCGTTTGTGAATAAAACAACAATTTTGAGTCAGTCTAATATATAATAATGGATGTATCATTTATACAAAAACAAATCGATCAGGTAAATAATACATATATCTAATATTTGTATATTGAAATATTTATTGCAAATTACGTATTAAATGAAATGTGGTATTCAATTAGATTTCGGCAACAGAGAATGAAAAAAATTGTCAAGCGTTAAAAAATTATTTTCTCTTAATTGCTATAAATTTTTGTTTTGTACGTCATATAATGTACTTATTATAAAATATTTGGTTAATTGAATAGCGTCTTTTTATATTCTCTTTCTTTTTCCTTTTTCTAATGTTAAATCGTAATGTTTTGGCAATTCATTGAATTAAGGACATGTGAAATAGTAAAATTGAAGGTTTTTTTTCTTTATGTTTTTTTTTGGATTTGCCGAAAAATGGCGTCTGAATCAGTAAAATGGTCGATTCACATGAATATGAGTTATGCGCGAACAAACATAAAAAAAAAAAGGAAAAACATACATATAACCTCTTTCTATTTGTAAGTCGGAAAAAATCAAAAATTAAAGACAAGTTTATTAACCGATAAAAAAAACTTTTAAGTATACTATTAGATTAATAAGTGTAATTTTTGCTTAATATTAACAATTTACTTTCCGTTTATTAACTTTTTAAATCCATCTTCTTTTTGATGGGTAATCGTCCGCTACTGACAAGTCCAACGCAATAAAGAAAAATCAAATAAACAAATAAATACACTTTACGCCTGTCTTTCTTAAGATTTGAAAAGAAAATATTCGAAACGAATTTCTGTCGAAAACGAAAAAAAAATTATTCTGTTTGTTTTTTAACGAGCAACTTACGGATAAAAAACTAGCATAAATGTGCGTTGTTTTCAATCTGTAATAAACGCATTTATCTGCTTACAACTCTTTATCCTGGAGTACTTTTTCTGCAACTCCGAAAACCTTAATTTTTTTTCATGTCACACTAAATATCAATAAGGGGCTTCCTATATCGTGACTGATAAGGCTTGTGGGATTTATACAGAGCACTGGACTTGCAATGGAATAACTCGGAAATCATTAATCGGAGTCGTCGTTTCGCGTGCATATTTACATTTAATACGTTTTTAGCGGTGTTTTTTCGCTTCTGATTTTCATATGAACCTTTTTTGTTGCTTTTCGGGGGGGAAAAAAACTTCAACAACGGAATCAAAGAGCGAAAAAAAAAAACGAAAAAATGATGCGTTTAGTCTGTTTTAAATTCGACAATGATGACGCGCTGCTGTTGCCAACACCAAATCGCATTATACGTTTGTCTGATATTTTTTTTTTTTTTATTACCTGAGTAACCGAAACCTTAAATTTAGGCGAAATGGGAATTAGGCGAATTGGGAATTAAGCGAAATGGGAATTAGGCGAATTGGGAATTAAGCGAAATGGGAATTAGGCGAAATCTGAAGTCACCGCCGCTGGTGGTACCGCGCGTACCATTGAAATAAAAAAGAACGAAGAAAATTTTCCTCCTGATGTGACAAATGAAGTAGTGCACGACGTGAATGAATATAACGCGGGGATGACGCGGGGTTAAATGAAAACCGGGTTTAGGCAACAAACGGCAGTCGCGGAGGGAAATGCGGGAAAAAAAGGTGAAATCGAACGGGATCGATGGGGTCGCGTGAAGAGAGAGCAATGAACTGAAAAGCGGATGATGCGAAGAAATGAAAAATAAAACTCGAAAGACGGCACACGATAACAACGTCATTCGAGCGAAAGGGATCGATCGCGATCTGTCGTCGGAGGGGCTAGGACGATGGAACAACTGTTGAGCACAAACGAGGCCGCTAGCAATCGGACGGTGCGGGGGAAAGGCGAATCGGATCGGAAATCGCGACGTTGTTAAATCGAGCGACGCAGACGCCCGGGCGGCAACCGTCTAACCAGCGAATGGACCAGACGCGCTGCAGCCGCACTCGGAAATGGCCGACCGCAGCGGCGGTCGGGGGACCGCGTGTGCGCGCGTGGATACTTCGGGCGCTCGCCGCTCACCGCTCACTCGATCGACGATCGCGCCTCGTGACTGCACTGCATTCGCCAGTCTGTCGCTCGGATGTTGTGCCGCCAAAATTCCCTCGAAAAGGCTGTCGACGACCAGCTTCATCGGCGTCGTCGTCTTATTAATCATTCGATTGTGTTCGCTCGCACGTTATTACTTTCGCGGTCGCTTTTTCACTTTCTTTTTTCGCTAGTTTTTTCTTCTTTTCGCTTTTATTCGTCCATTTTTATCGCGCGATTGTTCTAGCCATTTCCGCGCCCGATAAAAAAAAGTAAAACAAACTAGTTTTTTTACCCACATACATATATCGATATCGACTATTTTCTCTCTGTCTCTTCTTCGCCGCCGCCCGCGAAATACATTCTTCGCCGTTCATTTGTTTCGTGCAGCGCAAAATAAAAGAATCGGTTTTTGAAAAAAAGCAAACGCAGTACAGTTCTGTGACCGATCGAATTTTTCGTTTTTTTCGTCTGGATTTGGTGTTCAGCAGCTCGCTTGGGGGCGAACGTTGAAGAGGAACGCGAAGCGATTATGTTGCTGATATCGCTGCTGTTGATTTCATCGCCGTTCGGCCTGATCAATGCCAAAAGGAAGTTGCCCTTGATGGAAGATCGCGTTCACCGAAAACCGCAGAGGTCTTCTTCCGGTAGGCTCCATTTATCTATTTTTTTTTTTTTTTTCATACTTTCCGCGGATACCCTAAACGTGTCTCCCTACCCTCTTCAATTTTTTTTCTAAATATACATAGATAGACATATATAAATAAATAAACATATATATATATATATATAAATATATCTAAGTTACGCACTCGGTCGAAGCATAGCTATTAATAAAGAGAGACCTTAGCCATAAAACGTGAGAAGACGCGCTTGGGTTTATTGGGAATTACAGAAACACACTGATGTACAAATGATATTATATTAAGTGCAATTGTATAAAATACATTTTACGAGGAAAAAGGATATGAAAATAATGAGGTCGCGATCATTTTGTTTTTTTTTAGGAATTGAAATTAAGCGGGGGATTAACTCTTCTCGTAAGTGTAGTACGCCAACGATTCTCATTGGGTGTGTGTCTTTAAAACGCACAACTGGTGTGTTGATATGTAAGCAAATTTGAACTAGTTCTTTCTTCATCTCCATTTTCAGTTCATTAAGGGATTTTTTTTTTTTTTTTTAATGTGTTCTTGTTAATAGTGTGCATAAAAATAACAACTACCGCATTGATTGCTACTAATTTCGAATTTTTGCTGTTAATTTCCTGAACCTTTTATTACGCTCCGAGTTTCTCGCTAAGAAATAATTCCCGAAAATAATAAACGAATCGGTGAGATTTCCGATTTAGTTAATTACTCGGATTTCATACATATATAGTAATTTATTACAAATACAATGATAGCAAACATTAAATTCATAATTTTGTATTTGTGATAAACGTACTATATTTCATAATTAACAAACAGGATGTTGAAAGATTCTTTATTATATGTACGTATATGTTTATTCCGTGTTTAAAACGGGGATGCATTCTGTGGTGAGAGCTTCCTCCGATCGTAGGCAAGCGGTTTATGAGGCTCGCAAGATGTTTTTGAAATGTCTAAAAAGTTAACTTCTGAACAACTGTTTGGTCGGCGGCAACGAATAGAAATTACTTTATTGTTAGGAATTTTTACAGCGCGCGCCGTTTTAAATGCGTGACCTTTTGTAACAATCAAAAAAGCATACTGTCCTTCAGCGCACAGATACGGGCGCATTCATCGGATGATGATTATTTGTAGATTGTTGAAGTCTTTCAAAAACGGCGCAATGGTTTTATTCACTTGGCGCTAAAGTCGAGTTTTTCTCTTTTAATAAATAAATTTAAAAAAATTTAAGATATTATCGAAACCCGTTGATTCCTATTGCATCTGTTAATATCGGTAAATTAGTGAGTTCTAAAAGTATCGGTTGGATTTTCTTTTAATTCGACTGTTTCGGGTAGTTCGGATGTCTGCTTGTGTTTTGTGGCGATGAGGCACGTACGGAGTGAGGGATATTCTAGACTACTAAAAACAACTGGTGTCATATAATAGTTGACGAATATTTTTTCACCGATATATTTACCAATTTATTTAGTTCATCGCCGACATAAAGTATGTTTTACCTTCGTTCACGACCACTTAAAGTGCACTAACCTAATTAACTTAATTTAGATGAGACACATTAATTTTTATCAAGTCATACATATAGGTATATTTAATCATAATTTAATAATCAAAAAAAAAAAAACCACTAAAGGTACATCCCCATTTTAGAGAATTTGTCGCGCATGTCCGTGCAAGAATTATCTCATTGAGCAACTACTTTCTGAATAAATAGTATAACTTTTTTTTCTCATATTTATAGAACGATTTTTTCTCTTTTTTCCCTTTTTTTTTTCCTTTTTCCGCAGAATAAATATATAATTCGAGTTACTCTCTATTCGTTTCCTTCCTTAAATGTGAGTTGGCGTAGTTTTAAAATAGTACATAAAACCGTTTTTAGTAACTATATTATTAAATAATATCCTTAAAATGTAGTTATAGAAAGATAAATACTTTTTAGAAGAAAAAAAATTAAACCGAAATGATTAAGTGTAATTGTCAAAAGGGTAAACCAAAAAAAAAAAAAAAACAGACGAAAGAATCGAATAAAACCGACATAAATTTTTTATTTTTATAAATATTATAAAACAGGTGTAAATCTTACTGATAAACAAAAATAAGTATAAATAATTTACTTTAATAAATGTAAGAAACTTATTTTAGATTATATTATTAACCTTACCTTTTTTGTAATATAAAAATTTAACTCCTTTTATTATGTTTTTCTTCTTTTTTTTTGTATATATTATTAATATTTGTTTTGAAATTTCGTCCGTTAAATTTGTTATAGTTTTATTAACAAAACGTCACATTTGATTTTTTTTTATATATTTTACCGCCTATAATAAGTATTTGTAAATAATTTTCCGCTCTTTGATTGTATTTATACTACTATTATTTGTCTATTATTTCCCTATACACATATATACACATATGTACGTGTTGTAGTCCCGCGATTTCCCTGCCGTGTGTTTTTAGTACTATTCGAGCAAACCATGTGTTATTTAACGATGGGTTATGCCGAAAAAGGTTTCTTTAAATTTGGAATTTATTAAAATATGAAAATTTATTTTATACTTATTCTTATTGTATGTTGATAAGGGGAATTTAATTATTTTATATTTATAAATATTGACAAACAGGTTACCGATTTAACATGTTTTATAAACTTTACTTTTATTTCCTATTTTAAATTGTCCTTTCTTTTAAAAACTTCGCTAGGCAACGATATTAATCCCTTTACCGGATTTATTAAAATTAGCTCGTTGAGCCGAATTATTTCTTCTAGTTGATTTATTAATGAATTTCTATTAAAGTAAATTGTTTAAACTTATTTTTGTTTATCAGTAAGATTACACCTGTTTTATAATATTTATAAAAATAAAAAATTTATGTCGGTTTTATTCGATTCTTTTGTTTGTTTTTTTTTTTTTTTTTTTTTTGGTTTACCCTTTTGACAATTACACTTAATCATTTCGGTTTAATTTTTTTTCTTCTAAAAAGTATTTATCTTTCTATAACTACATTTTAAGGATATTATTTAATAATATAGTTACTAAAAATGGTTTTATGTACTATTTTAAAACTACGCCAACTCACATTTAAGGAAGGAAACGAATAGAGAGTAACTCGAATTATATACTTATTCTGCGCAATATGAAGAAAAAAAAAAAAGGGAAAAAAGAGAAAAAATCGTTCTATAAATATGAGATAAAAATTATACTATTTATTCAGAAAGTAGTTGCTCAATGAGATAATTCTTGCACACTTCCTAAAATGGGTATGTACCTTTAGTGGTTTGTTTTTTTGATTATTAAATTACGATTACATAATCGCCTTCATCTTCATAAAACAAGGTGAAAACTTTTAATTCTTCAAAGCAATTGCGTTGAACTTCAAATTAGTGTCTAGACGTCCGATTCAGTTTAGCGAAAGGTTGCTTTAATAGATATTTTTTATTGAACATTATGTGTTCTTCTTTCAAAGGAGATAATGTAAATAGTTTTTAAATTGTTATCGAAAAAAATCTTGGAAATTTTTGTTTTAAAGATGTTAAATTTAAATAGTTGAAAATATAAATTTATTCAAAAACATTATTTTCTTTACACATTAAATAACGAATGTTACGTAAATGACGACATTGATGGATTTTTTTTCGTGAAATATTATATTTGAATTATATAATTCTAGTAAATATTGATGATCAACATTTTAACGATAGTGATGTACTACAAGAATGGTAAAATGATGATATCGCCATTCTTATCAAAACATGGTTTAATGGAATGCTAGGTGAAATGTATATATGATACCTATTACAAAGTTTAAATTTGTTTTGAATTTAGTAGTATATAAGTGTAAATATTGCACGTATTCTCGACGCATATATAGATGACCTTAACCCGCTGCTTTGTGAAATTAAACATAAAAATGCTAATGATAATCAGTGCAGATGGAGTGATTGGCTTTTGTTGGACGAAATCGAATTGAATCAGACCACGATGCCAAGAAGAGGCGCCTGCAGGAAAATAAGATTTTCGTTCATTCTCCTCTCGCCAAGTATAATACGACAAAAGATAAAATTCGATAACGATACACGACGAATCGGGTTAATGTTGTAATGTTGTTCGGTATGTTTCCGTTCCTATGAGTATTCTAGATCGTTCGTTACGCAGGCTTGATATGCCGATCGCGAATGCACTACCGTAGAAATTTTAAAATTTTTCCGATTCCCTTGCTCGCCTAAAATTGTCCATGTTTGCCGTTTTCTTTTTTTTTTCACTATTGAACTTGTCAGCGGCGGGCGATTAGCCCCATCAAGACACGCTAATGTCATAAATGTCTTAATCATCCGACGGCGTTTGAAAGTTATCGACTGAGCGCCGGTGTGTTGCTTTATTTGCAGCGCATTTTGCATTCTAATATGCATAATCTACTTGTTGCTTGCCAAATGTGATTTAGCAGCTTTAAAAGGAAAAAGGAAAAAAAGCGGGATTTTTATAACGTGTTTTAAACGTCCTTATTTTGACGGCTGTGTCAAACCACGTTCAGCCACTAGCAAGGTACCAAATAAAATGTGCAAAGTAGTAAAACACGTGTCGTAAGCTGACTGCGAAACAAGCTGTTTCTTGATTTATATCCCCGTGCTCTTTGCGAATGTTTTTGTTACCTGAATGTTAAACGTTAATTTGTTTAATTTTTTATTCAATTTTTTATTTATTCAATTTTTTATTTATTCAATTTTTTATTTATTCAATTTTTTATTTATTCAGTTTTTTATTTATTCAGTTTTTTATTTATTCAGTTTTTTATTTATTCAGTTTTTTATTTGTAATCGCTTTAACACGTATGCCATAAAACGGTACTTTTTTTACTTCAATAAAGGCGGCGCTATCCCGAAAGCATTTTAATATAGCAGCCATTTCATAGTATTTGAATACTAAAAGGTAAAAAGAGGTCTCATCTTTAGGATTCCGTACACGTGAAATGTTCCGGGAACTCTAAACAGATGGTTCAGAAACGACAAAAATATTCAATTAAGCTAAACTCACAGGAATGGTTTGACACTTACGAATTGGATCGTGAATTACACTTGAAATTTTCTTTGAAACGATAACTTCGAGATAATCGATTACTATGGGCGCGAAAAACCCGTTAAGATTACATAACACGGAATTTAAAATGACCTCGAAAATCACCCTTAAAAAATTCATAACTCACATTATCAGATAACAACACTTTAAAAGTAAAATTCGGAATATTAAAAAAGGCAGAAACTTTTTCATAGAATCAAAAGATTACGGTGAAAAAAATAATTATATATAGACCCCTCCTCCTGGGGCCAAAAATAGGAAGAAGAAAAAAAAGAATGTTCACGTAAGCCATAGTTGGAATGAACAAGTTGAGGAAACCAAACCGTATTATCTCAAACATATGCATACAACTATAGCCCAGCTTACAACTTTTTATATTCAGATCCTTACTTGGGGCACTGAAAGCTAAAAATCGTTGAAAAAAATAAATATTGTTTTTTTTTGTTTTTTGTTTTTTTGTTTTTCCGACGACGCATGCGATAATCGATGGAAAGATTATTTGTTGGGAACGAAATCGTATATTTCACATTTCCTTAACGAAATACTTAAAGTTGACGAAAAGTTGAAAAAAGTGCGAAAAACGGCGTGTCGCGGCGTAATATAACTAATAATTTTGAACAAGGTTATGCGCGTCCTCCCGTATATTTATCTAGTTTTTTTGAAATGTCCGGGCTTCCCCAAATTTAAATAAAAGCCCCCTCGGGGTGCCGAAAGCTCGAAATTTTTGAAAAAAATATTTTTTTCCCCTCCCAGGGGGCATGATTATTAGAAAGACCGCTATTTGTCGGGAACGAAACCGTATATTTCACATTTCCTTATCGCAATACCGTGAAGAAAAAGCGCCAAAAATTACGTTTAAAAATGAGATTTTTTTAATTCGGATTTAGCCACTTTATGCGAATATAAATATTATGGTTATCTTGTAACTTAACATACGACAATTAGCCCTGAGCCCGTGAAACATCATGCTTGACGGAATTTGTTTTTTCTAAACAACGACTATTGAAAACGCAAACGTTAATTTATTACGCGTAAAATATTAAGATTAATGTTGACAATTGCATTTTTAATTATTACTTCCGTTGTCGGGCTAATAAAAATGTTAAACACGTCTTATATCTATCTCTATTTTAATAATTAGTCGATGCTAACAGATTTTGAAAAGCAATACGAACGATGTTTTCTGTCTTCTCGCCGGTATCTCTCTTTGACGATCCGATTGCGGGCAGCGAGCAGGTAATCCGGGTACTACATGTGTCTTTTTTTGCACTAGAATGAACCGTTCCGCGTGTTACTAAATCGTTCTGGCGATCTACACGGAGGGACGAATTAACCATTTTTGACAAGTGCGACAATTTAGGCAGCAATTTCGGCGGATATAGACATTTTGAAAACGATGCAGCGGCATTCATTGATGTTAAGTTAGTCGATCTTATCTTATACGTACAAGCTACTCGAACGACAAATGTATCGATTATAAATTGTATCATAACGCCGATATGTCAACATTGGTGCACGTAAATTGTTCAGCCGTGCGACTTCACTTCTACGCGTCCAGTTTAATTTTGCTCTGTTGTAGTTCCATCGTTTTGCGCGGGAAAAAATTAATTTTGTGCGTAAACACGGTACAGCAGCATGCGGATAAAGACTCTTAACCGGCAGTATAATAATAGCCACTTACTCGGTAATAATTGGATAAATGTCAGTAACGTATCGAGTTCTAAAAATTTGCTGAAATTAGGTCGGCGTTATTCCAGAGGACACCCGAAACAGCCCGCCCGTTGAGACCTCGAATTCCGTACCGCGTCTTTTAAAACAAATACTCCGAAAAATCGACGAAGGACTTAAAATAAGTAAAAGTGTCGTTCTGTCCGTGACTTCCAAAATATCTTATCACATATCTCGATGGGGGGGGGGGGCGTTCGCTATTTGGAATAACCGCATTTCGGTTGCTTAGACAAAAAACCTCCTTAACGGGTTTGCGAAAAACAGGCTATCATCATCCCGTTAGCAGTACGGTTCTTATTCTAAATATTTTTAACAACCTCCAGCGAACGTACACATTTAAAGAAATGTCGCATAAAATGGAATAATTTTTTGCACGAATATTATTTAAAATAGAATGTAAATTACAATAATTTCTAACTGAGTATACTTCAGTGCACGGCATATTCTGTTTCGCATTAATACAAAAAAAGATTAATATCAGCTGATTAATTTAGGTAAAATTCAAATGTGATGACCGTATGAAATTTTCCTAGTTCGACAAATTAAAGGTATCTACTATTATTACGGTATATAAAGTTATTCAGAGTTTGAAGGAACCAAGTTTCGGGAAAAAAGTTTCAGTTCTGATTTTATCTTACACCCATCACAATCAGTGTGTTCGGTATCACTTATAAATTGCCATTTGAATTAAAAGCAAATTTGTTAAGAATCGTAATTTTGTCACTTAGTGTGTCATCCAATAATGTATATGTATATATATATATATATATATATTAATTACAACGTAATTCTTAGGCTACATTCGAAAAAATGTCCCAAAAAAATGTTCCAGAAAAATGTCCCAATTTTATGTAACGTTTGTTATATTTTGTAGGATTTTTGTTATTGTTATTTAAAAAATGTCACAATTTTATGTAATGAAATATGTAACGAAAAATGTAACGAAAAAATGTCTTAATTTTATATAACGGAAGTTAAATGTTAGAATAGGATTTTTGTGGTTATGTTATTTTTTGTGTGTGTTGATGTCAGTAAGAATTACGTTGTAAATTTTGATCATTTTATACAAAGTATAGAAGAAAAAGAGACAGAAATGAAAGCAGGAGGGGTCAAGGGGCACAGCCCCTTGCGAGGCCAAAGTGGCCGAGTTTATATATATATATAGTAGTATTCTGTTTAAATTTTAAATTACAACACACACAAATTTACGATTAGTACAAAATTAAAACGTATATTAAAATGAATATAGTTTTCGATAACGGATAATTCCGAAAAAACATAAAAATATACAAACATGAATTTATAACTAAGGTAGGAATTAGCCGAATTGCAAGCTGGGGAAATAGATAAGTTTGGATTTCGCAAAATGTTGTCCTTATAAAGCAATTGTATAGATTCCCCCTACACGGGGTAATAGTCTATTTATAGGTGGTTTTATTTTCAATTTTACGATAATGTTCATATTTATTTATTAGATTAAATTTAATTCACATTTTTATTTATTATATATTAATGAAAATTCCGATGGGTTAATTTTATTTTTTTGTTCATTTATTGACATAATGATATTGTGTATATTATTTACACAATATTACAATTTTTCGATAAGGAAATCCTTTTTTTTTCAAGTTTTTTAAAATTCGTCGCGAAATTCTGAAAGTTCTTTTTTTGAGAAACTGAAATAAACTTTCATGTAGTGTTTTCCATCAATACACAACAGACGGCCCGTATTTTTAAGTTTCCATCATTCTTCGGTAATTAAAATTTGAAGCTAAAATATTGTTATATTTTTTTTCTAAAATAAACCTATTTATATATATATATATGTATTTACGAAAACTACATTCGTTTACCATTTTTAAATCCGAGTGGGGTTTTGAATTGAATGGTTATTGGAAATGTTTACTTCATGCGACACAAAGTTTGTTGCTTGTTGCATATGTTTATAAATTTCAGGAATAATAATATCGGTTAGCAAGTTATACCGATTTTGAAGTGATTTTTAGGTAATTTGAAAATTCGTTATATTACATATTCATAACTTTTTGCGCGTCAACGGTTAGAAGAGCTGTTATTCGAACGTTATTCATTTTCTGAAAGAGCATTTTAATAAGTAATTTTTGTACATTACATTTAAATGTGTAATCGTCATAATTTTTCCGCATAAAAAAAACCTTAAAAAATCATCCGGCTTGCAAATGGTACATAACAGTAATTGGACGTTGTTTTTAACTGTTCCATTTCTAATCGTAGAAAATAAAAAGATGTGTTCCAGAATAGTTATTTTATAGCGGCTTTGTGGAATTCCAAAACTGTTGTTACAGAAACATTCATCCCTGTAATCAAACTGTCAACGCTGATAATTGCTTAACATTAATGATATATAATATGGAGTTAACATTGAAATACATGAAATCGAAATATTTCATTAAAAATACTATAACTTGTAAATAAAGAAAAATTGTAGCTGTCGCTATGTCAAGAGGTATAATACACACGTTTGGCCACAAATATAAAACTATAATGATTTTTTTTGAAACTAGAAAGATAAAAGATCACAAATGTGAACAGAGACAATATTAGGAGTATGTTAAATTACTGAAAGTTGAGCCAACTAGCATATTTCAAAAGCCAGAATGAATTTTTAATGATTATAAATAAGAACATAAATATGTATCGTAGTTATTTATCGAAATCATAATAATATTTGTTTCCTAAACGAAAAATTGTAAGTTTAAACAATTATATGTAATTCAAAAATTAACCTGATCGATTCTCAAATAATTTTTTTAATAAACCGTTATGCCGGAAATATTTTTAATACATAAATAGGTGTAGTATTTTTCGTTGGTAGATTTTAAATAGCATTTTAAAAATACGATAGGTAAACATTTTGAATATTGAACATTAAAAATGTAAGAGTTCATTATTAAATATTTAAAGCTTTCACAGTGATTACTCGTAATAAATAATTTTTCGAAAATCTTTTTAAACACAGTTGTTTCCGAAAAATTATTTATTATTAAAAAAGTAGTACAATGAAGCGGCCATTAGTTTTGGAACCTCTGTGTCCAACAAATCTTATGGTCCAAGTACCGTTTTCGTTCACTTTTTATAGCAGCAAACGTTCGATGCGCAATTCGAGTGTTTAGATTACTAGACCTTTTTTAACCGTCTGCCCGGATAAACAATAGTGCGCAATTCGAGTGTCGCCTTATTCCATAGTAATTGCCTGTCTGATGCTAATAAATCAATAATAATAATAAATGAAATAAAGAATGCTCAACTAATGATGAATTGGAGGTTTCTCTTGCAATGGAAAATTTCATGAAAGATTTTTAACTGGTTGTGCCTGTTTATCGATAACGAGTTGATGTTAACTTGTTTTCGAAATTATCGCACACGTTCCACGCGTTTAAAAAGATTTCCCGGTGTGTATAAATTTTTTCGAGATTACCTAAAGGTGTAAAAATCCGCGTGGCAAGTTTAGTTACGTAACATTCGTTTCCGTAACGAACTAGATTTCTGAATAAAGGATAATGCAGTTTCGTTTTCTATTCACGCTCACGTCGAAAGTACTTAAAACAACGGGCCTTTCTTAATGAATTTTTCTATGCCCAACGAATCTTTACGAACAAAATAGGGATAACGCGATCAGTCTATCGAGAGCAATTGGATTTTAAATATTTGTTTTCCGGATTAACGGTCAAAATTTCAACCAAGCACGTGTATATTGTGATTCGATCTTAGGTAAGAACGAAAAAATTATACACAACCAAGAAGCTACACTCACTCCGAATCATAGTGCCCGATTTATGAGAATAACAGTGTGCTTACTGGGCGCGACGGATTACCGGCAAATTTATGACTCTCAAATACTATCGTAATTTTATCATGATATTAATTTTTTTTTCCAGAGGCTCCATGAGCGTCTTCGCGAGTATCACGTTTATAAATTTTCTTCCAGCTCTCAAATTAAAAACTAGAAACCTCTATATACTTCCGATTAAAATAAATTTTGTCACGGAAAATTTAGGAGTAATCAAAGTTGAAACCGATGATAGCGTTCCTTTCGAGTACAGTCTGACGGGTAAGGGAAAAAAAAGAATTTACGGAAACGGAAGTCAACCAAACAAAACTGACTTAGTTTTATTTTAGGTTCGGATGACGATGTATTTTTTTTTTTTTGGTCCCCAATTCGTAATACGATGGGGTAAATATATTTAGAAAATTTATATAAATAACAGGTCTGTCCTGAGCCCGTCCATTTAAGTTTATGGAACCCTGACAGACTGTTTTACAATCTTAATAATAATTAGTATTCCTTAAATATTAATATTAATACAGGTGTAACTTTACGCTGATTTGATTTATTTCGGCTATCGTAAAACTACTGAACATATTGTTAATAGCTTAGTTACTAATTGATCAGGGCTAATATTGCTAAAATCTGTATTACTAACAGCCGGAAAGAGGATATGCTTAATATTATCGGGAAAGTTACACGTCGCTGCACAGTGTTATTTCAGTGTGCAATTTTATGTTTATGTAAATAATCTTTAAATAGACCGTGCCCAGTAAGAAATTGTAGATTAAAAAAATTTGGCGTAAAAACTAGATTATATAGTCTATCACCTATGGTTGGAAAACATTTTTTAGCTACACCGTTATTATATTGGTCCCACTGCGCCTGAAATTTATTATTATAATATTTATCTAATACATAAAAGTGTTTAAACTGTTTAAGCGTTAATTCGTGTATGAAGTAAGGCCGATGATACTGTACGTTATGAAATTCATGATTTTTAATATTATTTTTTATTAAAAATATGTTAATATGTGTTTCTGTATTTCGTAAGTTAATGGGGTTTAATATCTGCAATGACATGCAATGTAGCTGGTAGTTCTATAAGCTTTAATCATTTTTATTGCAATAGTTCTCTGAAAACTTTTTAATATATTTTGAAATCTTTTAACTTTTAAAATGTGTCTATATATATACATATATTACATAAAGTATGTTGGGCAATATTACGCTTTTATATAATGTTATTATTCCCTTTTTGTAATTTAATCGGTTATCATTATTATATAATTTGTTAAATATAATTAAAAATGTATTTATTTTTTTAGTGATATAGTGAAAATGATTATAAAATTTTAAGTTATTGTCTATTATTATACCTAAGAGTATTTGGTTTGACTAACCATACTAATATTTAATCCGTATTGGAGCAAATTTAATCTTTTATCCTTTAAGTTTTTGTTAAACAACATGTAAGTTGACTTAGATTCGTTAATATTTAAATTGTATTGTTCTAACTATTTCGCGATTTCCGTATAAACCTGGTAAACTTTATTTTCCAATACATTTTCATTCTTATCGGCTATTTGCAATATCATCTACGAAAGTGAAAATGTTTACCCATTAATGAGTAATCTAATGTTATACATTTGAGAGAAAACTATGTCCCACAAGTACGGTCCTAAAACAGACCCTTGCGGTACTCCCATAACGGTTTCTTGTTTTTTGGAATAATTACCGATTTGTAATACAGTGTAGATGTATTCGAAACGTTAACCTAGTACTTTTAATATGCGGTGTCTACCGATAATTTTAATTTTAAAGATTTTTTTTTTGTTCTTCTTCTTCTTCGGGTGCCGTACGCTACATAGCGCGTTGGCAATCACTATCCCATTTGTCCGCGTAGTTCGCCCGTCACCGCCAGTCGGAAAATGGTCTCCGCGTCTTCAATTCCATTCCATTGACGCAGATTTCTAAGCCATGAGTGCCGCTTCCGCCCAATTCCCCGTCCACGTTCCAACCCTAAGTTTGTGTTTACTCATGTCAAGCGGGGCTATTCTTCGCACCCTCTGGTGACTTAACACCTGCCCCGGACTGTCGTTATCTTTATTAATTTATAGGTATTTTTGAATACGTTTTTCAAAAGCCGTGCAATATATATGAAAGGAGCGAAGAGATCGACGTTACAATTGCAAAAAAAATTGTTTAATATACCCGTTAGCTTGGAAATATTTAGCCACTTCTTTTGCTCTTTCACTTTTGGTCAATTGAGAATTTAAATTATTTATCATGTATGCCCTTCTGATTAGCTGTAAAGAAAGCTCATTAGCCGTTGTCATTGCGAACGAACTTCAACAACGGAATGCCTCGTCTATTTATTTCAGCTTACAATGTCATCAGAGGATGTGGACGAACAACATCAAAATTATGGCAGTACTCAGCATGCGTTGAATTAGGAAGATTTTTTTGCTTTAGTCGAATACGGGAGAAAATGTTTATTGTATGTAGTGGTGGGGTTCAGTGTAATTTATTGATTGATCCTCGTAGAAGTTTACACGGAGTGACGAACGTTGTGCTCAATGCGACCGGAACAGTTTAGAATTTGTAAAGGTTTTAGCTTACTGTAAACTGCTTTATTATACTCAGGGCCGTATCTGAGAGGTGGTTTTCCGGGTTTGGACCCCCCCCCCCCCCCGAAATGTCTGGGAAGTCATAACTATTTGAATTAAATAAATTCAGAATAAATTTATTTCTTTTCAACTTTTGACAAATGAAAAGAAAATTAAAATTTTTATGAATTCTATGGAAACGACTATTTTTTATTTGTTTTTACTGTAGTGTTCAAATATTGTGTGTACAATAATTGACTGCAAGGCTTTAGACTAGTTATAAATAAATATATTTCATGATAACACACACACACACACACACACATATATATATATATATACATATATATATACATATATATATATATATATATATATTAATTACAACGTAATTCTTAGGCTACCCCCCATTCGAAAAAATGTTCCAATTTTATGTAACGCTAAATGTCCCAAAAAAATGTCCCAATTTTATGTAAAGTTTGTTATATTTTGTTGGATTTTTGTTATTGTTATTTAAAAAATGTCACAATTTTATGTAACGATAAATGTAACGAAAAAATGTCTTAATTTTATATAACGGAAGTTAAATGTTAGAATAGTATTTTTGTGGTTATGTTATTTTTTGTGTGTGTTGATGCCAGTAAGAATTACGTTGTAAATTTTGATCATTTTATACAAAGTATAGATGAGAAAGAGACAGAAATGTAAGCAAGAGGGGTCAAGGGGCACAGCCCCTTGCGAGGCCAAAATGGCCGAGTTTACATATATATATGTGTGTGTATAATTATAAAAATATTTTCGTAACCACCCACCCCCGAAATTTTGGTCTAGATAAGGTCCTGATTATACTAAATAAGCAAATAAATAATCCATGCGATGCAGTTACTTAATGTGTTGAGTTTTTTGTGTTATACGAACTGAAATTCACGATTCACATGCATATAAAGCATTTGTTATTAAGTTATAAATTAAAAATTACCCATTAAAATTTCTAAAAATGATTAAAAAATGATAAAAATCAGATATTTAAAACACTGTTGTTCGACTAGTTTCGTCTCAATTATTTAGATATATATTCATGGACTAAAATTTATTTGATTTATTGTCAATGTGCCGTCATTATATTTATAAAATTGTGTGAATTTATTAAACGGAAATTGAATATATTTAAATTGTGTTTAATCTATCGATATGTCGACCGATGGATTTTTATTTGTTCGTAATTGCGGAAGAATATTATTTATATAAATAAATTCAAAAACATCTTTAAACGTGCAAACAAATAAAAATACATTATTCGACATATCGATAGATTAAATACAATTTAAATATATTCAATTTCCGTTTAATAAATTCACACAATTTTATAAATATAATGACGGCACATTGACAATAAATCAAATAAATTTTAGTCCATGAATATATATCTAAATAATTGAGACGAAACTGGTCGAACAGCACTGTTCTAAATATCTGATTTTTATCATTTTTTAATCATTTTTAGAAATTTTAATGGGTAATTTTTAGTTTATAACCTAATAACAAATGCTTTATATGTGTGTGAATCGCGAATTTCAGTTTGTACAGCACAAAAAATGTAACACATTAAGTAACTGCATCGCACGGATTATTGTTTATTTGTTTATTTAGTACTTCAGAATTTATTCGCTCGCTTTTTGTAGCGTTCAAATATGACGAACTGGGGCCGGAACACAACGCAGTTAATCTGCTAATAAAGTGTAGATATTTTTGCATCTTTCGCCCGATTAATGTTCGTACGTTAATGTTTTAGTATAACTACAGAGGATATTGTGATCATTAATATATCGTTTTCAGTTACGATTTTGGAGACAAAAGGGATACATTTAAAAGAAGTTTTAAGACCCCCGAAATCGATTGGACAGAGATCCCGGTTTGCCATTAAGTTTTCGAATTGCATACGCTTATTATTTCGACTAAGCATTTCATCCATCGCAAACGCCTCCGAGAATCTCTTTGTGTTTTATTCGTTATCCGGCGAATTCTAACAGTCGACTGTTGTTACACTTATTCCGGAAATTGTTTTCAGTGGATGCGTGTAAAAGTGTACCGTATTCTTTTCAAGTCGAAAAAGGGAAATATTTTTATTTTTGGAGATAAATGATCGAGGCGACTGTCCTGTAATATCCATCGCGATAATCGATTGAAGAGTATAAAGAACAGGCAACCTTCTTTTTGACTCTTCAGCTCTATAGTCACGAACGCAGCATAGCTAAGTTTTCTATATTTAATAGTGGCATTTGAACCAGGTTATACGATTTGGGCGAAACACCGCTGCTTAGGATAATGCTACCGTAGCGCTGTATAATGGATACAAAATAAGACGATATACTGACGCCGAAGATAATAGGAAAGTGAGTGTGTTTGATCATATAGGATTTTTGCGTTTATTTGCTAGAGAATACGACACACCTGGCAAGAGTAATATTACAACTTATGCTATACTCTGATCATTTAACATGTTGGATGAAAACTAAAACTGAGATTGTCCAGAAATTTAAGAATGTTTAAAGCTGTTTCGATTTTAATTTACTTATCCATCTTAGCTCGAAATTATTTTTGATAATTCGCTGGTATCTTTTTAAATGGGAAAATAGATTCGAGATATATTCGGTTTCGCGAGCCTTCGCTGAAAATCAACAGATACGTAGTTTTTTGACTGGAAATGACTTGCCTGTTGTTCTCAACCCTTATTCGGATTATTTTAATTGTTCTTTGGAATAAGAGCTAGAACGTAGATAGAACCTGAAAGAAGGACGAGGGCGCTTAACCGGTTTTAGTTGAGAAATTATCTTTTATCATTACTAATATCTTCCGAATAACGAAATTAAAACTACTTTCTTAAGTACACATGTTAAAATGGTCGATTACCGATTTTTTGCGGCTCAACTACATCAATAAATTCCGGCATCCTTTTTTGCACACTTGGAATTTATGCAAATAAACCAAACTTTCCTTTTATACAACGGAAAATCGAAACCTAGCCCGCCGTAAAAATTAGAATTTATCAAAATGGTTACGTGTAAAGGGCTGCGCTCTTGTCGCTTTTTCATGAGAAAGTTTCAAACTGATCGAAAAAAGGGGAAAAAATTTAAAAGGGCAATAAAAACCGTACAGTAATTAATTTCTAACAGCAATTTCAAACAATTATTTAATTTTTTATCAAATATATTGATAACAATAAAAACTATCGAATTTGTCCATCGTTTACTTAATTACCAGCGCAACCGGTTTTGATGAATTTTATTTTGGCATCTTTAGCTCCCAAAATGTTTTCTACAGTCACGACGTCTCAGTCTTATAAAGAATTCGTTACTGGAAAGCTTTGTATTACTTTCGATTTTGAACGAAGAAGGCTAGAAGCGGCGTTTGCTTCCATCTGAACCCTCGGCTGCCTGCTATTGCTTCTACTCATCTTCCTGGATTGCTGCATCTTCTGAGGGCTCGTTCTCCTAAGGCTATCGTTTCATTCTATTCTTTGTTACGAAGCTCACTCGATTAACACTATAGTAGATAATAAGGATATTTTAAAGGAAAGATAATTGTTTTCCATAAAAAAGTATCTTTAATCAAAGCAAACTTCTTTGTTTGCCGCCAGCTCCATAATTCTTAATAAAACACCGCATTATTTCTTAATGAACGAATCGGAGGCCGACTTGTTTTTGACTAACATGAATTAAGCAGATGGTTGAATTATCTTACTACTACTCGATGAATTAATTAAAAGTGTGCGCAGTCTACTACTACCCTCTTCCATATGTTAACGCTTTATACGAACAATTTTAATACATAACACTTATATTAATTCGCTTGTGTCACATAGTATGTGCGCCTATGGACGTACACGTGTCGTATGCGTTTGTATGTGTGTGCGTATATACGAACGTGCGTATAACTTCATTGCAATGAGTACTTACTGAGAAGATATTTTATGTATATAAGGAGTAAATTTATGTTTCTATTGATCGTTTGTTAAAATTATATTAATTCGTTACGTGGCATATGTGTATTCTCCTATGTGTTACATGGTAAGTGTATGCATATGTGTGTTATATGTGATTGGTGTGTGCGGTTACGGATGTCACAGGTTCGATCCCGAGCGACGACGAACTTATTACAAGAATTAAATAAATAAATAAATAAATAAATAATCGCTAATAATCACGTGGTAGGCAATGGCAAACTACCGCGTATACATATGCGCGCTGGTTTAGTACACACAGCAGACATACGCGGGACTGCACTTGTATATCGATGAATCAAACGATTACCAATCCGTTCCGGGTGTGGTCTTGCGTGCGTACACATTCGTACTGCATATAACAATTGCTACGAATGCTGCCTATTCTGTACTGCTAGTGTACAAATAGGTAGTCACGATGCCCGAAATCGAGCGATACGACTCAGATGATGGTATAGATCTAATGTATACAATGTAATTGGCTTCATGCTGTTCTGTATAGAGCTTATTAAATAAATAAATAAAAAAATAAATCACTTTTAAGATTTGCGCAGACAGTTTCTCCTTGCACTTTTGTGGTTGGATCATCCGCATATATTGTAGAATATCGCAAATTTCGGGAGCGATTCGTCAAATAAATTTTTTCAGTAGATCGCTGGCATACAAATAAACAGAAATTAATATATATATATATATATATATTGATATGAATTCAGAGTTTTAGACGCTATTTAGCGAGTTATAAATTAATTATAAATGTAAACAATTTAAAAAAATGACCATTAACATTTGGCTGCTGTTGTTATATACTCTGGTCGGACTAATTTATTATATTGTATTGTTTTGGTGGTTCATTTTTTAATGTTTTTACAATCTAGATTATATTCTATATTCATTTGTGAATTGTTGAATGATGTTGTTCGTGTAACAAAAAAGTATAACATCAGTAGCCGAATGTTAATGGTCATTTTTTAAAATTGTTTACATTTATAATATAGTTATGCGGCAGGAAAATACTTATAATTATTATAAATTATGCGGTTGTGAATCATGGACGATAAATGCTAAAATAATAAACGCTATAGAAGCCTTCGAAATGTGGTGCTGCCGCCGTATACTGCGCATACCGTGGACCGCAAAAAAGAAAAATAAAGAAATATTAAATACATTGAAAAAGGACAACTGAATATAATCAAACGAAGAAAAACAGCATACTTAGGACACATATTAAGAGGTTCGAAATATAAACTGTCACAGACCATAATAATGGGTAAAGTAGAAGGAAAAAGAAAAGTTGGAAGAAGAGCGATTTCCTGGCTTGATAATATCCTGAAATGGACGTGTCTATGAAGCTAGAAGAATTATTCCATACGGCAAGGGACCGAGCATTACATCAAGAAATCGTCGCCATGGTTGCTACCAACGACTGAGAACAGTCAAATGGATATAAGAAGAAGAAGAAGAATTCTCAAGAATAAATTACTAAATTTCAATCTGTCGATTATTGTTGCTGTTCAATATGTAACAATGATGTCTACACGGTTAATACCGATGTTTCCGTATTATAGCCGGGTGAACGGTTTGTATCAAGACAGAAGGTTTTTTATGAGTATTTTTGAAGGTGAAGTTAATGGTATATATAGGTGTCGGCTTGCAGAGTGGTCATTAGTAGTTTTGACTGGCGTAAAATGTATTTGAATTTTGTAGCTTTAAGATGACTGTTCAGAGGAGGCGTTTAATTTAACGGGGATTATTTATGTTCCGATCGCAGTTTTGCATGATAGAAAATCGGACGGAAAAAGCCAGTCTGTCTTATGACAAGCTGATTCTTTCTTCTTTCATTATTAATCATTTTTAAATTTTAATTATTGTTTTGCCAAGTCATGTAAATGTTTATTTTCGTTCCTGTTATAAAAAAAAAAAAAAAAGGATCCGTTTTAATAATTTATAGTTTATTTTAGTATATTTTGGAATTTTAAATTTTGTAGTAGTTTAAAATTCGTCTTCAAGTCGGCATCGTGCAAAAGGCATTCACCGCATGGAAGAAAAGACACGTAGAAGTCAATTAAGTTATTTGCTTGTTAAAAATTTCACATCACTGGGCGGTGTACGGCACCCGAACTCGAATGTAGTTCACGAACGAAATAAGTAAAATCGTAACGGAATATTACATACTTGTGTACGTGTGTGCACGAGGTAGTGCGGTCATCATCATGAAGTAGTAGCCCCATCATTGCCCACATCATTTATACATTTCGCGGTTCCTTGCAATATCTGAAGTATTTCATTTCATTTTTTCCAATCGATTTCTGCCATTTCGATTCGTCTCTTTCATCTTGTTGCTTTGCCTTTTATTTTCCCTGGCATCGCTGTAGCAAAAAATTTCCCCTCTCCGATCGAGGGTTATATCTTTTACTATGTCATATTCTGTCAATTTCCACCTGTTTGAAACGTATTTATTTTTCACTTTGGCCGTCCATCATGGTATTCTCAGCATTCACTTCGTAGTGTTCATATACCCGAATGCATTTAGCTTTTTCCTGCATTCCGCATCCATCGTCCAGGTTTCTGGTCCGTATTTTAAAACTGACATCACGTTTTGCAGTTGTTTATACTTAATTTCAATTGTATTTCAAGTTTCCGATTTCCTTCAACACCGTTTGTAGCTTATTAAATGCTTGTTTGGCTATTCCTGTTCTTGATCTTTTTTTCTTTATCTCGGCCACCATCTGTAGTGAATAGTGTACCTAGATATCGGAATTCTTCCACTTGTTTCAACGCTGTATCCATTTAATTTTTGTTTTCCTTCGTCCGTTTTTAGAGAATCGTATCAACTTTGTTTTTTTTTCGACATTTATCGTCACATGCCATACTTAATTCTAGATTTATTAATTCGATTTAACATGATTTTCAATTCGGCCAGCTGATCCAACAATAAGAAGCACCCTATCGTCTGTATAGCTAATTTTATTGATAGTTTGTCCATTGATTTTGAACCGGGTGTTCTCCAATTTTACTTCTTTCGTAATTTCTTCCGAATAAATATTAAACAACCTTGACGATAACGGACATCCCTGTCTGACACCTCTTTTAATTCTGTATTTTGTATCCGAGTACCCCTCATACTTGTCATTTAATTTCATCCTCACTAATTGGTCCGAATATAGGCTCTTGATGATTTGTACATCACTATTATCTATATTACGTTTCTGTAATATATTTATAAGTTTTGTCAAATGCTTTTTCGTAATCAACAAAGCACGTTGTAACATCTCGGTTTCGGTTTACCCTTTTTTTTGTACGATTATTTTAAGGAGTGCTATCGCATCTCTAGTTTCTTTCTTCGAAACAAATCTGTACTGTGTTTCTTGCAGTTTCCCGACTAGTCTTTGTTCAATTCGACTATTTATTATTGATAAAAATATTTTTACCGTATGGCTCATATTTTTCCGTTTTCTTCGCACTTCTGAGATATGTTTTTTTTTGAGTAACTAATGTCAGTGGTTTGAGTTCCTCAGGTAATATTTGCCTTCATCGCATATTTCATTCGGTAATTTTAAAAGTTCGTTTTTCCACCGCCTGATATAAAATTCTTCACTATTTCTGCTGATATTTGGTCTTTCCCTGCCGCCTTATTATTTGCTCTTTGTGTCTCTATTTTTGAGACTTTTTCTGACCGTTTCGCATAATTTAGTGGTCTGGAGTTATCGCTGTACAGTTCAGTGATGTATTCCATTCATGTGCTTCTTTTGTTCCTCTCTTCCACGGCATATTATGCCCGCCTTATTTTTTAGCCTATATATTCTTGTGCTCTCATTGTGTGTATTTTATTTTTGCGTGCATTTCTCTCATATTATGTCCTTTTTTCTAGCTCCTCTATTTCGTTGCATTTTTGTTCCAGCCATTTCGATTTTGCTTCCGAGCATTTTCCGATGATCTTTTCACGCAGAGATCTGTATTCATTACTGCTTCGATTTTTGATCTGCTTTCTTTCTTCAATTAATTGTTATTATTTCTTCGGTCATCCGAGGTATCTGTTTTTAAACCGTTTTTTTTTTTTTTTTTTTTTTTTTTTTTTGGTGTCGATTTTTCAATTGATGTAACCACTTCTTCTTTCCGTGTACACCCCATTCGCATTTGTTGCTTTTATCGAGACCGTTATCGAGCTTTGTTCCGAATTTAGTTGCGATATTCTCGTCTTGTATGCTTTGCAGATTGTATGCCTTTGTTCTTTCTTGCTTGCTGCTTTTTTTAATAGTAATTTTGCATCCGATAGCCACTAGTTTATGGTCTGAATTGCAATCAACTCCAGGGAGATACGTATGACAGTTTTTCACCATATTTTCGTATATATATATATATATATATCTCGTATTCACTAATATGAAGTCGGTTTGGTGTTTCTACGCGTATCTCCTGGGCTGCTCCATGTCTTCTAGGGTAACAAACCAGGTATTACGCAATTTTAGATTATACGTCTCTGTGAATTCTAGTAATCTACACGTTCATTACCATCAACTAAGCAGTACTTTCCTGTTGCCATACTTGTATGATTGTTATTTATTTTCGCGTTTCGTATTTATCGTTTAACAAGAAAAAAGTAAGTTATTAAACGAAATGCAGACTAGAACAGCGTCAGCATATTTTTAAATATTCCTGTACGTACACTTTTGGAACGTTTTAATTTTCACCGCTGTTGGCGCACATGCAGTAATTAAACAATTTATTCTTTTAAATATATTTTTAAACAGATAACTATGGTGTATATCTTTACTTTTAAGTTATAGTTCGAGGCTCCTACGAACTAATACGTACATTGTAAGATCATTAACAAAAAAAGTTCATTTTTATAGTTCGTCCATAGTACTTTATCTTCAAAATACATTTTCGTAAGTTTTAAAATATTTGTAAAATACACTACATCTTACATGAACATAAACGATCATTCTTCTGATAACTGTTTCTGAGGAATGGAGTCTATATTCATCTAGAAAGGAAGAAAGAGAAAAGTAAACATATTAGTAAATGTAAATAAAAGTATATATGTATATATATATATATATATATATATATATATATATATGTAATGCAAAGGACTATTTAATTTTTGATCCGTCCCTCTGTGTGCGTTGGAGAGCTAGTGTAAAAGACTTCCTTTATCCGAGGTCCTTTTTTCAGAAGTCAATGTGAACAATCGTCGTAAATGGTAATCTTTCTCTGTGCGGGTGTGTCAGTACCGTCTAACGATTCAGCTTAGAACATCCGTTAAAAACGGAGAAAAGCTTTGAAGTGAAAAACGAACAACTTAACAACGGGCGCAGCTCGGACCATCAGGTAAGTCAGGTTATACTCGTGAATAGATTTTCATTGTGAGCACGGCTACAGCGTTTTTCGCAAAGGAACGATCAGAGTTCACTACCGGTAAAAAAGAAGCAGGAACATCAAAAAAAAAAAAAACAAAATAAAAAAATGACTTGATGAAGATGAACGCTTTATAAATGAACGATATATACGGAAACATGCGATAACAGTATGTAGCGGCGAAACCGGTAAACATCGATCCCCGATGGCATAATTTCCCTACATAGCTCGGGATAAGTCGCTCGTTGCTTAACACGGCTCGATCTAGTTGGCGTACCATCCGCTAGACAGGTACAAAAGGCTATATCCGAAATAACCGGAATGAAATGAAGATTTTAACTTTGAAACAATTCTTCAAAAACATTTTTTTGCAGAAAAGTTTAAAACTCTAGAAATAAAAATTTTCTTTTAATAATTAAATATAAATTATTTTATAGTATCTGAAAAAGCCATTTTCAAGAATATATTTTCCAGCAGTTTATAAAAAAGGTTTCTGGCGATATTGATATTTAAGCTACGGAAATAATAACCTCGTACATTTCTCAAAAAAAAAAAACAAAAAAAAAACAATAGTTGTAATTGAGTTTATAATAATTAATTGCAAATCGACGTACTTTTAAAAGTAGTACATTTCAAGTATAGAGAGTAGCTAGTAAATTGTTAAAATGATTTTTTGAAATTATTACGAAAAATAAAAATCTCAATTGCGCTTGTTCAAAAAGTTGTTATTTTCTATTATGTAGTATAATGCGAAAAAACTGTGACGCGGGAAATTGGTTTTAAATTAATCGTTAACAGACTTTATTAATACCGGAACATATTCACCGAAATGGAAAAATATCCTTTGGTAAAAATAACCAGACAGATCGAAAAAGTTATGAAGGAATGTGTTGATCTTCGATGTAAAAACTAAGTCGTTATTATTCGAAATTAGCACCATGCTCAGATTATTATTGTATGGACTTCTTAAAATTCATAAAACAGGCTGTCCAATGAGACCTCTATTGTTTACTCTATAAATGGGCGTCCTCTACATACACAATCTGAAAGGGTATAATAAATTGAAACTGTTTGTAGGAGTATACGGAGTAGCATTCAATAGCGGGGAGGTTGTTGAAAAATTGCGGCCTATTGTTATTTAAGGGGCACCGCACTCTAGTGTAAAACTTTCAAAAAATCGATTTTTTGTTTCTTGCATTTTTCGATAGCTTATACTTTTAAAAATAACTTACTAAAATTTTAAGTATATATCTCAAATAGTTTTTTGCGTTACGGCCTTTTTATTAAAGAGTAGCTTAGATACCCGGGTATATACGAGAGCCGTTCAAAAAAAGTAAGGTTCTCTGATTTTTAATTTTCGAAACTAATAAAGCTAGCAAAAAAGGAATACCGGTATTGAATTCGGCATACTTTTAGTTACCTTTTCACATATTCACCGTTTAAGTTTAAGCATTTGTCGAGTAGTCGAGAAATTAACTTATAAATACCTTCCTCGCAGAAACTTACCGCCGAATTTTGTGCAATCAGATAAGGACGAAATTTTCCAACTCCTCGTTGGTCTCGAATTTTTTTGCATGGTACCTCGGGTCAGAAACTGGTCAAGAAGATCGAAAACGGTTTGGCGGTGATCGGATCGCAGAGTTTTTTTCGATTTTTCGCACACCAATAGTTCGTCTGAGATTACGGATGGTCTTCCGTTGCTCGTCTTCTACTTCGTTTTACCTTCTCGGAACCACATCACCATTTATGAACATGTTGAACACTCATATCACATGACCATAAACTTCCACTATTTGTCGATTAATTTGCAACTTTTTTATAGTTTAAAAAACAAAAATAACTGAGCGTACCTCGTAGTCGGCGGAAACTTTCAGAATTTCACTCATGACTAATTCACGTAACTCAAAAACAAAAAACATATACAGTATTGTGTTTTAGACACTAGTTTTTGAACTCGAATGTTGTAGCTACAAAATGAGATCATGCCCACTCCCGCAAGTCTATTCTAACCGGTTTTATAGGGATGGGAAACATATAGGTTTGTTAGCATAATAAGACGTAACATATTATGTTAGCGGCAGCGCATTTGTTATTCGTGCCTCTGATATTTGTGATTGTCGTTCGATTCGTGTGTGAAATCTACCTACTATCAGAGTTGCGAATTTCGGAGGAAAAAAAAATGAGCGATTCTGAAAATTATGAAGAATAGTTCTCACAGCAAGATGATTGTGATGCAAATCACACTCGATCGGCTTCAAATATGGAAGTCGATAGTATAAAAGAAATGTTCGGTCGCTTGATTGATAATTATGAAGTGAAATACATGAGGTGCATTGGCGATGGTGATAGTGCTACATAAAAAGGATTATAAGCACAATTATTAGCGATTTGATCTAAATGTTTAAGAAGCTATGAAGCCAATATAAGAGGACTTAACTAGAGTCGACAGATGTAAGGGAAATAATACATAAAATAATAACGAAAGTTATAACGGTTTGCTGCGGCATTTTGTTCCGAAACATCTCCATGGCCTTAAAACCATCTAATTACCTGGCTGCCTCCATTTTCAATGATGGTTTTTCATCAATTCTGAAAATATTAAGTGTAATGGGAACAATAATTGGCCCTTGCCGCACGAGATTATGCCGCTGAAAGAGATCAAAAGAAGGCTACGCATAGCTGATCATCGTCATTTGGCTGTCTCGAAAAACCGGGTCGTTCAGCTCGCAGGAGAGCTTCAACAGCCCAGCAGGCACAGCTCGAAGAAGAGGAAGGTGTATTATATGTCTCTGGAATAGCAAATTAGCTCTAGATATATATATATATATTTGTAACAATGAAATCACTACTTCTATCTTTAAACACGTTTTTCTCAAAACTACATTTTACAAATTTGCTGCAGTTCTAACTCTTTAACAAATCATCCGATCGACGTGATTCTTACTTTATCTTATTTAGTACTTGTTTCTCTATACAGTGTGACCCAACAGTTTTTTTGATTGCGTAAAAATTGTAATTTTGGCACGCTAATCAAACTTTTGAGCAAAATTTAGAATTTTTTTTCAAAACTCCGCTAATTTTTTTTTTTCTATCTAGGGGCATTATATAAGTAAAATCTTCAAGTTTAACGTGTTCTTTTTTTTTTCCGATTTTAATCACTGCCGCAGTGAGGCAACTTTTTTTTTTTGGTCAAAGCTGGAGAAATAGCAAATAACTACCGAAAATTTGAAGATTTTTATTCTAAAAGAATTGTAAAGTAACTTTAAATATGTATAAATATAGCCCGAAAATTTCAAAACCATCGGCGCAATAGTTTTCTTTAGAAAAATTTCCGAAAATTACCTTTTTTTTTTTTTTTTTTTTTTTAGCCGGTCACACTAATGGTGCCTCTTAAAGCGAAGATTCATTAATCTGCGTTAACGTTGTATTTCTGTTTTTTTCTAATGTTCCGATTGATAATACTGTAGAAATTACTAAAGTATGAGAAGTGGGGGTGAAGAAAGAAACCCTTAAGTTTATTAACGAAACGATGAAGTGGAACGCGTATTTTGTTTGATAATAAATTTTACAGACAGAATGAGCGATGGCCACGAAATCCCCCGGGTAGCTTCAATTTTCTCAAGTATTTTTGTGGCGAGGAATGGGAGGATCAGATTGTCAAAAAATAGACACCAGAATTGCGCATTAGGCAATGGCACATTCGTACAGCACGGCGTTGAAAAGATACAGGGATGCTTAAAAAACAACTTGATTACTACGGAAATATACATGTTCATGGCGGAGACAAAAAGCAATGGAGAACTTTTTTGAGTTTTTCCAGGAGTTTTTTTAGTTAAGAAAATGTTGAATGGTACGCGCTAATAAACCCATTAGTTTAAACTAGCGTGCTTGCCCGAACAAATACGTGCACATAATTTTTCAAGTAAAAAAAAAGTGGGATATGTAAAACTTCTATAAAAAGAGCAGATGAAAGTGTGCGGAAAGGATAATGTAAAAAGGAATTAAACAACATAAAACACACTAGCCATGGAAAATAATGGTTTTGAAAGATACGAAGCATTATTCGCTTTAGGTACTTGTACGTTGATAATAATATTTACATTAATTAGAAGGAATGGGATCATTATTTAAAGTATCCATGAACTTGTATCGGTGCAGTTAGATGTAATAGCGCAAAGAAATTTCAGACTATAAAATAAATATAATTTTTAATATTGACAATAATGATGATAGTAATAGTAATAATATACATTTAAAGAAGGGGAAAACATTGCGGAGAGAGAAGGAAAGGAAATAAACAAAAATAAGGTAAATAAAATAAAGTATTATTAGATCCTAGCTACGAAATAACAACACTGTGCTGCTACATTTTTCCTTACTTATTTCCTAATGTTTTACTGTTCAATCGTGATCAAGTGCTCGTCGCACTCTGGTCACGATATGGATCTTACTTCGACATGTGCGGGATCCACGATGCCATGGTTGTTGCAAAGGCCTGTTACAAAAAGCAAGTTCCGCAATTTCTTTTTGTGTGTTGATAGTGGCATCATGACGAATCTTTTACTGATATTCCGCTCCCTTCTTTCCTTAGTGACCCAATTCCTAGATTATTTAAACAAACTATTGATAGTGGCGTACAATTGCCAAATTCCGACACCCCTTATTACAAACTTCCCCTTTTGGGATGACATTTCCGCAAGGATAGACACATCTCTCTTGGAGGCAATAATTCGCGGACCGGGTGTGCACATAACTCACCGCGTTGCCGAAAAACTCAATAGTTATCCCAACTCTTTGCACATATACACTGATGCTTCCAAAGCAGACCCGCAAATTTCCCCATTTCCAACCACGTGCGCATATGAAATCGGTGGTGAAATCACTTCGTTGAGTCTCATGATTATTACTCAGTACAGGAAGCAGAATTGTACGCCGTATACAGTAGCCTCGTAACTTGTTTGCAGTCAGGATGTATAGATAGAAGCATACTTTTAATGACTGACTCTTCGGCTTCTCTAAAATCGATTTCCTCACAGAACAACATGGATATATTAGTCCTGAAAGTCAATTATACGTTGAAGCTGCTACATCAAGCAAGAAATCAGGTGACGCTCTTGTGGGTGCCGAGTCATATAGGAATTCAAGACAACGAGCGAGTTGACATGGCATCCAAATCAGCTCTGCTCGCACCAATGCCGTTTGCAGTGCCACCAATCTGCAAAGTGAAGATTTATTTCCATGAACGAATGATGGCTGAGTGGATCAGCCAGAGTGGCAAAGGGATCGATCTTTTATGAAGAGCATAAAATTTACGGCTGATCCATGGTTCCCTTCTCTTTACCTTACGCGTCAAGAATATGCTGTGTTAAATCGGTTGCGAGTTATACGGGCGGTCTCACACAATTATATACTTGAGGGTACCCTTCTCCCACCCACGTGCCCTTTCTGTTCCGGCCCTTCTTACCCATCGGTAGAACACACCTATTGCTACAATGTACGGCGTTCGACCGCTCCGCTTTTGCCGGTATTCCTCTGTCAACTATACTATCAAATGACCCTTGCGCGCATACAAATGCTACTCGGTTTTCTTAGGACCAACAACTTAATAACTAAATTATGAAATAGCCTTTTTACCCTGGCCCATGTGCTGTAATAACCATTGCAGTTAAAGATGGTGCATGGGCGCCAACGGGAAAAAAAAAATAAAAAGGTTTGGTTGATGGCCAAATGGTTTTACGCCGGGTTAGAAAAACAAAAAAAAAAAAAAAAAGAAGAAATATACGAAGCAACAAGATTGATTGATAAAGAGCTCAAAAAGAATAATCGGGAAAAGAAGAAAGAAAAATTCGAAGGCAACGTAACATCAAAGGAGTAACAAAAAACGAAAAAAAATCAAGACTGATTTTTGCAATTGGTAAAAAAGGCGAAACACTTTATAAGCAGCAATGAGCAGAACGAACCTGGTTTGCCATCACCAGATGCGTACAAGATTTGTGATCGCGTGTGGTCAAAATTATATCGACTAGTAGACAGGTCGAGCCGTAAAGGTAAAAATAAAAGGACAAATAGCCGCTTAACGCGTAGGAAACAAAAAGAAAAAAAAGCATGAATCGCATAATCAACGTCGATAATAGCGCAGTTGCTTTAATGAAGTCGGATAAATTACAAGTTAGGTCGGTTAGAGAAGCGATCGAAGGTGAAAAATATAAAAATTTTAACCGCGACGATGGATACGAATTAAATCGGACGTGGTTATTAAGGCAGTTAAAATTTAAAACGGGAAAACGGAGAACAACACAGTATCAACCAATCAGAGTACCTGTTAAATTTGTATATATTAACCGTTTCCGAACATCCTTCGCTTCTTTATTCGGAAGATGAACAATGCTTAATTAATTACGCCATGATCGTATGTCGTTTGTTACTACGAAATACGCGTGTCGGTGTTTATAATATTTTTAATATTTCAGTATTTGTAAAATTATAGTTTCTGTTTCGTCGCGTTGTTTTCGTTTTATATTGCATGAATACAGAAATGGAAAGTATTATATAAGTATACCTACTAATGTTAAATCGCTTTTATTCGAATAATACGTAATATGCCGACGTATCGTGGGCTTACCGAAAATAATAATAATGCAGTTGTATGGATAGAACCACGAAAGTTTTAAACCCATTTGCTATTCAAGAGTTTTTACATTATGTTACACAATGGCCTTACCAGTTTATAAAAACCATCTTTTTTTCTTTTTTCAAAATATTATATTTCAATTGAAGCGATTTTACCGCCTACACCCTTATGTGGTGATATTTCGGACAAAGAAATTCAGATGAAATAAGATAAAAACGATAAAATTAATATTAGAACGTACTTCATTAACAAAGTGTTTAGTAAATTTATTATATTAAAAAAAAAATTTAGATGTAAAATCATTTTTGACTTTTTTTTTTTTTTTTCCATTGGGTTAGTCAACGAGAACATTAGCCCGAGAAATGGGAAGAAGGTTATATTCTTAAACGTTCGGGGATAGAGGGGACATTTTGACTTTCACAAAATTTTTATTATTTAAATTGTCGAATAAAATTTTTAAACGAAATTAACTTTATCTCAAATGTTTAATTTTAGTTGATTTTCATAGTTATTAAAGTTAATTTTTCGTTTTATACTCTTTTTTCTATGAATGCAGAAAATTATATATTTATTGTAATAACGCGGTATTTTAATTCTTTAAAAAAATAAAATCGGTTCTTTTAGCGACACGTAACGGAAAACCGTTGATATAAAAATATCGTTGTTATTTTGTTAGCAAATTAAGAAGTACAACCATCATCGCGATAATCAACTGAGAAAAAATATCCTCGACATAAACAACCTCCAAATGCTTACTGATTTTATTATTAAAACAAAAATAATAAATGATATATAAATGACCTTTAATCGAGTAATAGCCATATAGGCACTAACTACTCGTATAAAAAAAAAAAAAAAAATTAATTAGTAATTTTCTTGATTCCATCAGTCCCGAAACGTAATAATAATTGAAGAAAGAAAAATTGAAAATTTACCGACACTTTTGAAATAGGACGGGGCGGAAATGTGTAGCGCGGCCGAATGTACGAGACCCTGGAAATGGAGAGATGTGTCCTAAACGATAATATTCAGTTCGGAGGCGTAATTAACCTGCAGAAGAGAAATTGAAATGTCGTAAAATGTCGGCCCCGTTTAATAAATTATTATTTTTTTTTTTTTTTTTTTGGGTTCGTCAACCAAGGATCTTCACCCAGAAACCAAAGGTAAGGAAAGAAGTCGGTTATATTTTGATCCGATCAGAAATTTTATCTAAAAAGGAACAAAAAGCAGGAATAATTAGCGGGGAAGGAAAGGACTTTAATAAATTCTATGTTCGCCGAGCTTAAAGTGGACCGAGTCAAATCGGTTTTTCTTCCTCAGTTATACAATATATATTCTCCAAACTTATTTCGTATACAGTTTATGTTGTTTTTTCTCTTTTTATGTTCTTTCATCATTTCTGTAATTTTCGTATGTACTTCTCGCGTGTTATGCTTTGAGTCCAATTTTTCGATTTCCTCGCATTTTTCTTTGTACCAGTTGCGCTCCTTTTTTGTATATTTTTTCAAAATGTCTCTATTTAATTTCTTATATATTTTAAACTTCTTCTATCTTTTTCTCTTCTTTCCTCTATCGGATTTATAATCTCTTGCTCGTACGGTTTTGTGTTTTTTTCTTCCTCTTTTTGGTATTGTGTTTCTGGCGGATTCGCTTTTACTTCCAGGTGCACCGCATGTTTCTTTTGAAGTTTTTCCTATATTATTTCCATTCCCCTTCCTATTCTGTCCATCTCTGCTTGAAACTTTTCTCAGACTTTGTCTATTTTTAGTTTATTATAAAGAGTCTAGCCACTGTAACTGTAATTGTTTTTCATTCCTTTTACATTTCTCTTCGGTATTATTTTGCATTTGGCGACTAGTAAGTTATGGTCAGTAATCAGCTCCCGGATGATAGGTGTGGCAGTTTTTAATCGCGTTCTTGTAATGTTTATCAATCAAAATAAAATAAATTTAGTTTCTTGTTCCAAGTCCACGTCTAATGAAACCTACATATATGTTTTTCCCCAAAATTACTGATGGAATACAACTAAAAAACCTAAATATAACTTTTTTTAATTCACAAATATTAACCGGCCATGGTAACTTTTTGGTAATTACCTATTTAGATTTAAATTACGTTATTCACCCTTCTGTCAATTCTGTGGAAAGCCCATAAATGATGATTTATACACCATACACAATCTATATCTGTGATAAACTTAGTGTAATATAAGGGTAAAATATAACATTGACATAAATTAAACATGGGAAATAACATCAAATAATTGTAGTAAAATTCTGAAACACTTCCATGAACTGATGGCCACGAAGCTAATTCTTAAACCGAATATATTTTCCTTTAAATACATATATAAGCTACTAGTGTTTATATAAATTTATGTGTGTTAATAATAAAAATATTAATAATAATTAAAAGTAAAATATATTAAATGTAGATTATTTTTGTAATGGTGACTAGGTAAATTCATCACCATTGCATATTCCACATAGCGTTTTAAATCTTGCGTGCTAGTTTTTATGTAGCTAGTTTTTAAGTATATACCTCGCTTTACACACTAATTAGTAGAGTAAAAAAAAAAAATGTTACTGTATTCTAGTTTGTAAGTACACACAACATTCTTTGTGCACAAGAAAATAAAAAAAAATCAATAAATTTGCCCCACCGGCAATGTTCGGCACCATTAAAAAAAAAAAAAGTCCACGTATAATAAAGTCTTATTTTATGTTTCTTAAACTATGTATTACACATATCACCATATTACTTTTTTCTATAAAATCTACGAGCGCATTTCTCCTCGTTCATTTTGCTTCCCCCTAAGGCGAATAAGTTACCCACAACCTCATTTCTGTGATCTTCCTCTACTTTTGCATTAAAGTCCCTCATGACGAATACGATATCATTATTTTTTGTCGTCTTTCTCATTTCTTCTAGCCCCTTATAAAAATTATTAATCGTTACTTCATCGCTGTGGGAACACAAGGCTGAATTAGTACCACATAGATTTAAGTTTCACATTTAGCGAGTCGTACAATTCTGTCTGATTTCGGAATGATTTTTCGCTTATTTTATTGGCCATTTGTGTTTATATTAACACATAGCAACATTAGCAACGCCGCTTTCGTGTCGGTTTTGTCCTCAATATACATACATATATATATTTATATATATGTATATATATATATATATACTATTTCATAGTTTTGATCGACCTTAAAATTTCCATATCCCATCGTGTTTCGCTAATTCCCATAATTTAGTCGCTTAGCTTCTAAAATTTGCTAATTTCCCTTTTTGATACAACAATCTTACACGTTCCAGATAGCATGCCTTCTGTTCAGCTGGTTATTCTGTATACTCTCAGTATTACTGGCCTTTGCATTACCTTTGTTTTTTGTTACACTGCTAGTAATAAATGTTTGAATCGTAAATATTCATCAAGAATCGGAAAATTATTAGCCAAAATGCACGGAAAGGGGCTTCCAAAAGCAAAGGGCTTTTTTGTTGTGCTCCGACAATGAGAAACGCTCTTTTTCAGTCGTCATGTGGTTTTACAACAATGTACAACGTTGTGAACATTAAACTCGCTATTTATGTAGTAATGAACAAAATATTCAATTTGGGTTAGGTCAGAGAACTATACTTGCACCCATCCTCTATCTAATATACATACAGGCATATTAAAAATGCAAATGTATATGTATTTGCTGATGATATTGCTTTATTAATTGAACATAAGAAGCTAGAGATGGCATAGAAACTACTGCAAGAGGATATAGATAATTTTAGTAAATTGGCACATGATAGGTTATGTGTAAATACAAATAAATCTAAATTACTTTACATATCCGAAATAGTACAAAACATGAAAGTCGCGACCCGCGATAATAACGAATGCTTATACGAAATTCATGAAACTAAAAACTCTCCTTCATGTTTATGTCTACCTCTTGAAAACGCGTAAAAGATTTTAAATACCTATTTAGGAGAATATACATCGATAGATCACTGAACTGGAAGAAGCAAGTACAAGTTTTAAATTCAAAAATAAAACAGACAATTCGTATTCAATATAAATTAAAGCAAGTGCTGTCGTCTTATAAAACACTACGTATATATGTATATAATACAATTCAATAATTATGTGTCTAGAATTCTATATGGAATCCAAATATGGCGAGAGGCTAAGAAAACGGAAATCAATAAAATCGGTAAAATTCAAAAAAGGTCTCTGAAACTTACACACTACCCTACTGGAAGCGAAACGACTCGAGATCAATTATATATAGAAGGAAAAAACTGAAATGTCTCCCAAGATGTACTACTACTATTACAGGTTACTCGAGTATTAAAATAGCAACAATATAAAGTTACCATCTAGGCAAAAAACTCGAATAACAAGAAATCAAAATAATATATATATATTATCCTAGAGGGTCTAATCTACGAATCGATAACATACGATGATTCGGTTTTAATTAAAATAATGAGTAATATTCCCAATCACATTTTTAAAGGAAAACAGTAGTATTGGTGTATGGAAAAAGGAAGTAGTGAAATGGCTGAAGGAATGGTGTAAGGGATAAAAAAAAACCAAACTATGTCATAATTCTCATACATCGTTTTGTTCGCGTGCGATAAAGTCTATTTATATGTGTTGCGCTTAACCATCGAATAATCAGTGAGACCGTTTTATTTATCTCTCTTATCTATTCGTATTTCATTGTATTTAATTAATTTTATTCATCTTATCGACTATCAGCTAAATATTGTCGCTTTCTCGGCAATTATAGCGTAAACCTATTTCGATCGGTGTCAACGGTGTTACCACATAACCATCGTTAAAATTTCGTTTCGTACCTTTCTTGCGTATTACAATCCAATCATGCGTCATGAATACGGTTGAAGAGTTATCAAAGAAAGTTGAGGAACTGTTAGCAGAAGTTGCTCTGCTAAGGGAAGAAAACTCTTTACTTCGAAGAAGCTGTAAATTAAATCAAACTCTTGATTCTAATCTGATCAAGGCAGATAAAAAAATCAAACCCAAAAATGGAAAGGAAGGACAATCTCTGTCCTTCAAACCTCCACCTATTTTTACTAGCGGTATTCAAAATATCTCTGCATTCGACAGCCTTTTGAAAGAAAACCGCCTAGTATGCGAACAAAAAGCACTTGCAAATAACGTGTTAAAAATTCAACCCAAAACTCCTGATGAGTATCGTAAGCTCAGAAAATTACTTGACGAGTTATCCAACTCTGACTCTCACGTTCAAGTAGGAAAAATTTCCTATCACACTTACCAGCTAAAGGAAGAAAAACCATTCGTGTTCTTCATTCGATATTTACACCCAACAACAAACGTCGACGACATTGCTTCTGAATTATCGAAAGTTGGGCACGAAGCCAGACGTATAACTATAACATTCAAATTAAGAAAAAAGACGGAGACTTATATTCATTGATTAACCTTCCGTTATTTCGGGTGGAACTCGAGCCGCGCGAAAACAACAGCGAGGCACTAGACATCACTCATATGCTGTACGTTAAAATTAAGACCGAACTTCCCAGGAAGATAAACGACGCCCCCCAATGCAAGCGCTGACGGGCTATCGGCCATTCTAAAAACTACTGTTCTAAGCCTCCGAAGTGCGTCAAATGCGCCGAAAATCACTTAACTTCCGCATGCGTGAAACCTAAATCGTCTAAGTGCAAATGCGCCAACTGTGGTGGTGAACACACGGCAAATTACAGAGGCTGTCCAACCTTTAAAAACAAACTGCAACTCGCGAGATCTGTGGCGCCCGAACCTACTCAGCATACATCAAAATCCTCGTTGGCCATCAGTTCCCCGTCGTTCACAAGAGAAGGGATCTCCTATTCCGCTGTGGCCTCACAGGCAGTCACCCCTACGCCTGACGTTAACAAAAACACAATAGCTCCACCGAGGAACCAGGAAAAAAACGCTCACCCCGAATTAGTAGCTTTGGTGCAGAGCCTTCTTGATTCTAACAATACACTTGAAAAAATGTTAGACAACTTAATTGCTAGAGTTAACTCTTTAGAAAATTCAGCCAACCTCTCACCTAAGCGAAAACAGCAAAAACCAAAATGACAGATTCTATTCAAATCATCATCTGCAATGCTAATGGGCTTCTTTCGAAGATAAATGAATTTGAAAATTGTCTACATCACGAGAATACTGATGTTGCACTAGTCTCTGAAACACACTTTACTAACAAAGTTCACTTGAAGAGAATCAAGGGGTACTCGACTCATCATTGCAATCACCCGAGTGGCAAAGCTCGTGGTGGCAGTGCTATTTTTGTTAAAAACTCAATTGTGTTTGCTGAAGAAACAAACATATGCTCCAATCTCTTTCAGGCGACTTGCCTCAGCATTCAATTACATCACACGAAAACTTTAGTCGCTTCAATCTACTGCCCGCCCAATCAAGCAATTGACGCTGCCGATTTTAGCGGATTATTTGCTAAATTGGGTGCAAAATGGATTGTCGGAGGAGACTTCAACGCAAAAAATGAGCATTGGGGATCCAGAGCCACAAATCAAACAGGAAGAGAATTGCTCAAATCAGTGCGCAAAATCAACGGAACGTTCTTACCTCCGCAGCAACCTACCTACTGGCCTTCAGACCTCAACAGAACTCCGGATATATTAGACTTCTTTATTGTACGAAACGTGTCTATTAACTACATGGATCTTAGAAATATTGCGGACCTTTCTTCCGATTATTCTCCTGTAATCTTATCCTTAAGTAGTACTGTATTGCTTAAACAAGGAGCGCGCGCAGGACTAACTAACAAACATACCAACTGGGACAAAATGCGAGTCACTATTGAAAACTCCATAAATCTCAAAGTAAGAATTAAATCTCCGGATGAACTAGATTTAGCGGTACACAATTTTACATCAATTGTCACCAATTCTGCTATAGCAGCTACACCTGAACAAAAGGCTGCTTCTAACAAGGAATTATTGTACCCTAGGATGGTACGGGACCTAGTTCTGAGAAGGCGAAGAGCGCGCAAGCGGTGGCAGCGTACTCGTAATCCTGCAGATAAAACCATCTTCAACAAATTGAGCAAGGAAACTTCGGAATTAATTCGAAAAATTAATTTCAAGTCGCTTGATGAGTACTTACTTCATCTTTCTCCGAATGAAGAGAAAAATTACTCATTGTGGAAAGCTACGCGTAGAATCAAACATCCGCATGATTCGCTTCATATTTCGAAGATGTATTTAAGCCTAACAGTATAAACTCTAATGTTGAGATTAACATCAGATCAATTGAGCCGGAGAAAATTGCACACATCACACCTAAGGAAGTGGCTAAAGCCATCAACAAATTAAAAATCAGGAAATCTCCGGGCATGGATAACATCTCAGCAAAAATTCTTCAAGAGCTTCCTAAAAAAGCCATCACATATCTAACTTATATTTACAATGGCATACTAAGAATTCTCCATTTTCCTGAGCAGTGGAAGATAGCCAAAGTCATCGTTATCCCTAAACTTGGGAAACCTCAAGAGCTAATGCAATCCTACAGACCAATCTCTCTCCTGCCAGTTGTAGTCAACATCTTCGAAAAACTTTTTTTTTCTTCGACTTAAAACTATTATTGATCGCGCTGCAATTATCCCAAACTGGCAGTTTGGATTTCGGAGCCAGCACTCGACCATACAGCAAATCCATAGGGTTACTCAAATAATAGAGCGGTCCTTCGAAGACAAAAAATTTTGTTCAGCGATATTCCTAGACGTTGAAAAAGCTTTCGATCGAGTTTGGCACGAAGGCCTCATACACAAATTGAGCAGTATTTTACCTCACAATTATTGCGAAATCCTGAAATTATACTTATACAAAAGAAGCTTCAAAGTTGAATTCAAAGGATCCATATCAAATCGTCATATGATACAGGCAGGAGTCCCACAAGGAAGCGTACTGGGTCCGATTCTATACCTGATTTACTCTGCTGACACTCCTACGGTTCCTTCAGTTACAGTCTCCATGTTTGCAGATGATACTGCTCTGCTATCAGTTAGCAGTTCCTATGAAACTGCAGTCAAAGATCTGCAGCTAGCTATCGACGAAATTTGCGCTTGGCCAAAAAGTTGGAAGATTCAGTTGAATGAGCACACATCTATTAGAGTGGATTTTTCCTTGCGCTCCGCCCAGTATATCCCGTCAACTGTGAATGGGAAGCTCATTTTGAATAGCGATTCGGCGAAATATTTGGGGATGAACCTTGATCGTCGGCTAAACTAGAAGCATTATGTCAAAATCAAACGCCTGGAACTTGGCATTCGATTACGCGAATTATACTGGCTGCTCGGATATCACTCTTCCGTTAGCTTAACTAACAAACGGCTGATACACCTATCGATCCTAATGCCTATCTGGAGTTACGGTATTCAACTCTGGGGTACTACGAAAATTATAAATATTTATAAGACATATATTAATTAAGGCGTATTTATTTCGATTTCGTTGAATAAGTATGAATAATTTGGTAATGTGTATAAACTGACTAAACGTTAATAAGAGTGTCGGCCACTCACACAACGGGCATATTAGCCCTGTGAGACCCACAACTTATTTTAAATAAGAAAAAAAATAAAAATAAAGAAACATGTGCTAAACCGCGCCTGTGAAACTACATTGATCCGACGGAAATTTAAATTAACTCACACTGTTAACGAATTGTTCTGCAAAATTATTGCGGCAAGTATGTCTCTATTGCTTTTCACTTCGTGTAGTGATGAGTCTGAAGGTTCGAATCAACGACAGTTCTATATAGTGAACATGTTTCTTGACTATGAGTGCTTTGGGTCCGGCTGAAGGTATGGCTCAATACCGCATAAAACTGAGACTGCACCTTCTAAAAGACTCGCGAAGCCCAGCTATCGTTACTTTTTTGCACTGTTGGTTTTACCCAATCGACATTCTTAACTCTCTAACCTTTTCACTGTACATAACACGTAGTAAATCGAACAAAATCCGCAGAAACACAGTTTTTTCTTACTGAATTCCTGTAAAATTCTAATACAATGAATACCGTTAGATTTTTCCATTAATGCGCGCTAGCGTTTCATATCTTAGCACTGCGCAGCATGAATATTGTGCGTAGTTTTAATCACGTCAACAATTGTAGACATATAGACCTAATCATCACACGTGAAATCGTATAGTTCACGTCGTAGAGTAATTACAAATGTGTCTCCAAATGGAATAAAAAAAAAAAAAAAAGAAAAAAAAAAGAAAAACAAAAAAAACAACATAGACAGTAAAAAATTATTGGACAGACGGACAACTAAGTGTGAAAGTAAGTCATGCCAACAAAGGACTCTCCATTTGAATGACCCAACGACGGACTTGAATCTCTAATACTTTAGCCAAGTTGTATTTTTCGTGAAAATACGCTGAACTGTGATAAATATAGACCTATTGTAGTAAAAGTGTAAAATTTTTATATATATGTATATTTATGCTTGTACGTGAATACACATAAATTGCTGATGTACAAGCGAAAAGATTGCTAATGTGTCTGTTTAACTCGGTGTTTATTTACGAGCGCAATCATAATTCAAAATTTTGCCAAAATAGCAGTTAATCTACGTCAAAGTTGAAGAAATGCAGCAAAAATGAGAGGAAAAAAAGAGAGAGACAGACGAAGCAGCAACAACTGGCAATTAGATCTAATATAGCCAGACGGAATCTTTCCGTTGCTGCCAACACAGTTAGGAGTTGTTTGCGTTGCCGCACTGTCGTTTATAAAATCGCACTTCGGTTTCCCGTCTATTTGCGCATATTTAATTCTCCTACATGTTATGCAGTACTATGAACAGCACACACACACACGCATACGCATAACATACGAGCCGATAGCCGCATGCAAATATAAAATATATAAATGCACGGCGATATGAATATGTACCTTACATTATATACATACGTGTTGTGCTATCCGCGATGTTTCAGTTGAAATATTTTATCGGCCTGAAACATGTATCGGCTTTTGGATAATTTCCATTTAGATGTTTCCCAATGGCCGTAATGATGATAATAATAATACAATAATAATAACGACCAGTTCGTTACACATAGCGGCAGAAATGGTTTATGTTTAATTCGCTAATTACCATTACCCGCACACGTAGCTAATCTTTTAACGTATTCTCGCTAAGGTGTATTTATAGCATTTACTCTCCTCTGTGTGTATTTGAGCGTAAGCGCGCTATCATTACTCTTCAACATAACGTCATTTGTACTGCACATTTGCTGCACTGTAGACGGCGCGTGATAGGTGGAGAGTGAAGAACACGGTCGGGCTAATCTCTTTGACACTTGCCAAGTGTTGTTGGAAAACCCGTTCTAGTCAAATTTTTAATCGTTAATATCACATGTCCCCTGGTCCAGTATGCGAACATCAAAAAGGGGTCGCATCTGCGCTAATTAAATTCGGCGTAGTTTAATATACGATTTTTTCTCCTTCGACTTTTGTCCCCTTTTTTTCATTTCAACTTAACGATACTGCAAAAATATCTCGGCAATGAACCGATTGAACTTCTCTTTTCCTTCCCCTCCTCCCTCCCCCTTTTTTTTCCTTTCTTCTAAATATTGGCAGCAACATAATTAAAGTGTGTCAATAAGTCAATAATACGGAAAAGCCGAACATAAAAAAAAATAAATAAATAAAATAAACGACGGAAGGGGATTAGATATTGAAGTAAATAAAATTATTCAAGTTGTGCGCAAACACATATCTAATAATACAATTTAAAAATAGAAAACAAAAAAAAAAGTATAAGTGGACATATTTTAAAGACCGCCCCTTACTGTGTCCGTATTCCACCGTAATGAGGAGGACGACGTCCAGAACGTCTTTTCCTGGGGGAGTGTTATAAAGGCTGAGGACAGTTGATCGAACAACAAGGAAGATACTACTGTGAAGAGATGGGTTTAAATTAGGAGCAATTGAAGAGAGCGAGCAGTCAACGAGAAGGTGGAAAATGGCCCAGTCTATTTTAGGAAGGATCCCCATACGGGGGGGTGAGTGAAGAGTTTTATAAGGGGGAAACAGGAGAAAGGAAAAATCGTTAAATTATGATCGTTATTTCTAAAGGTGCTGTTTAGAGTTGATCATGAACACTCGAGACTAAGGTTAGGAAAAGTGAATGACCGGCTGCTAATAGAAGTGGAAGACCAAAAGGACTTTTAATATAAGTAGACATCATTAAAGAGGATTAAGTGTCATTTTATAAGATGAAATTTTCAAACGCGAAACCATTATTACTGTTGTGTGTATTACACAACCGCAAAGATAGGAATTAAGCGTTCCAGTCGTCAGCTATAATAAAAGGAGAAAGGGAATGGAATTAGTAAATGATTAAGAAGGGAATGGAATTAGTAAATGATTAAGAAGGGAATGGAATTAGTAAATGATTAAGAAGGGAATGGAATTAGTAGATGATTAAGAAGGGAATGGAATTAGTAAATGATTAAGAAGGGAATGGAAAGGGAAAGGGAGTTTAAAGGAAGAGATGCCATAGCAACAGTGTAAATGTTAAAAAGAGTAGAACTGAGAAGGGAACCTTCGGAAAGACCACGAAATACAATTTTTGGAGCTAGAGGCTCTGGAGGGGAAAAGTGGAGAGTGCGATTCAGCATAAGATTAATTTTTGCGCAGGTGAATTTGACTGGAAGATTAATTTCTGCCATTGCAAGAGTTTTCTGCGGAAGGAAAATAATAAAGCTCATTAAAGTTCAGGACGAAATCGGGGGCGGTTGATTCGGCAAAGGATAAAAGACTATCAGCAGACGACAGGTTGAGGTTAGAGTTCAGAGAATGTGGATTTGAAGGCTTTAGCCAATTTCCAAAAATATGGTGGAGAGGAGTTGTTCCGGAAAAGGAAGAAAAAAAATTTTGAGTATGTACCTGGCTCTTGCATTAGCTCCTATTGATGAGCAAGGAAGTTCGATTAAGTAATGCGTGTTTCACTACTTCACTGCACTTTTTTTCTTTTTTTTCTTTTTCCTAAAATATAGTAATTTATTACAACTATCAAAATATAACAGGAACAAATTTAAGAATAAAATGAAGGCTTACTTAGAAACCTTTTAACGGGTTACTAGTATAACCCGTCATCAGCTAAGAACACAACTTACTATGTGTGATGATTTAGAATTTGTTTCTGATCATACATAGTAAGTTGTGTTCTTAGCTGATGACGGGTTATACTAGTAACCCGTTAAAAGGTTTCTAAGTAAGCCTTCATTTTATTCTTAAATTTGTTCCTGTTATATTTTGATAGTTGTAATAAATTACTATATCTTATTAATTAACAAACAGGATGTTGAAAGATTCTTTCTTTTTTTTTTTCTTCCTCGGAAATATATATATTATATATATATATATATGTGCTGTGATATCTCACCGTACATATACTCAGAAACCAGTGTCGTTGATTCCACTTTTTGTTGTCTCTTTCGACACAAAATATTATAATCGTTATTAGTAAGATATTATAAGTTTATGAGACACTTCTTCCATGTAGATCCTTCATGTAACGTGGCCATCGTGGATTTTTATAGAATTCAATTTTTCATCATTTACCCAAGTTCTAAGTGTCTAATGAATCGGAACAGTGTAATTGAGGCTGGTCCCTGTAATCGCTCTAAATGTAAATTCTCAGATTACCTCTATGGGGCGCTAGGTATTCAGGTAAATATATCTGGCAGAAGTGACTTCAGTTTAAAGAACGACACAAACCTTGAATCTGCGAGTTTCACTTGTACCGGGTTGTTATTGTATCATCTCGATGCGCTAAGGGGAAAAAAAAATAAAAAAATAAAAAAAAACAATACGAACACTGGAAATATTGGACGGTTGATTTTTCACAGAATGGGTTGAAGCACGGGTCGAAAGAAATCTGTTCAAGAATCAGAAGCGACATAGAATTTTCTCTAGTGACGATTAGAGAGATTGAGAGCTATTAATATTATCTATATTTGGAATTAAGATTCTCAAATCTGGAGCAGTGAAAAAGATGTTCAATTTTTTATCTTCAACACCGGCAGAAGTGCGCACATGGTGCACCCAGGACTATCAGAAAGACACGGGGAACCTATGTAAGTAGGAACCAAACTTTCCGTGTCCCGAAAGCACCCGCGCATTGTCGAAAAAGTAATGTTTAGGTTTTTGTAATATTGATCGTTTAAAAATTGTTTCGCGAAGAACATGTGTTCCTTCCAGTTCGACAACTGTCCCGCCTGCGCTGCCACATTGCCAGGAGTGTGTGCCATTAATATGGTTTTTTTAAGAGTTTCGAGACTTGAGAAAGAGTCGAAATTGAAAAGATCGATATCTAGGAACTGGATATTCTCAACACGGGATACATCTGCAATAACCCTGCATTCAGAGATGATGAAATCTTTTTAGATCCAGTGAAAGAATGTTTTTGATATGACATTAGCAGCAGATATGGGACAGGTTCTATACAAAGACGAAATATTACAATTTAGAAGAAATTTTCTCCGGGCTGTTTGCCGACGGCATTTAAGGTATTGTTATTTACATAAGTGATAGAGCCCCTTACCTGCAAAGGGACTGAAAATCAGAAGATCCTCTCCCCATACTTAAGGCCAAAGGTGTGTTTGGCTGGAGTCTTCTAAGGCTTATATTGTAAACGTTACCGCATTTCTTGTATAAGTATTCAATATGCGGCCAGATTGCGAGCCGATAATCGACGATTATACACACCAAGCTTTATAATTTCCTGGTGTGTTGGACTGCTTAGAGATGAGATCGAGAGATGTAATTTCTCGAACAATTCTCTATTCACCAAATACCATAAATTGGCATGCCATATACTTGTATTTAAGTTTAATGTATTTTTAAATCTTAAATAATCAAAGTTTTAGTTCATACGAAGGAAATAGGCTTGCAGATGATTGTCGAGAATTGGAAATTAAGGCGCGACGAAAAAGAACAGACTAGTGGCCTAACAGGCATTTTTGTGTGCACTAATAATGTCGCCGAGAAAACGGTCTAATGCAAAAATGATCAGCTTGAAACACTCGGATTATTTTCTAGATCCGGATTAATAAACGCGATGCAGCCGATCAGGGCGCGTGCTTTTACACCGATCAGTATCGCAAAATAAGTGTAAACATATGTGTATATAAAAGGCATATTTTTACTGACTGTAGCCCCCCTACAGGGGGAGGGGGCGTATAAATTTGATTACTTCGAGCCTGTTTCCCAAACCCTTCGACTAACCTTGAAACAGTGGCTATTTTAAACTGGGCACTTAACAACAGAGGTGCAGCTGAGCGACCAAAAGAAAATTCCACCAAACCACTATACGCTGGTGTATCCCGTGTCGGACAAAACAGCAAAATCTATCAGGTCCGAACTAGCGGATGCCCCCGCGGTCTGGCAGGAAACGAAATGAAAAAAAAATTTCTTTGCATTCGACAGTTCTTAATGTCTTTTCCGAAGCGTTAGCCGGCCATCGAGCTCTAAGCCGAATGCCACATTCACTATTCGGCAGATTCCTATCTTGGGAAATCTTGGATCGCTGGCAATGTGAGAGCAGAAGTGCGCGTGTTCTTTGAATCAAACGCGCGACGGCGAGGAGGAGGGGGGGGGGAAGTTGGCGCGGCAGCTGCGTGAAACAAAAACGAACAATGAAAGAGATTTGAGAATGAATAAATAAAATACTAATGACGATAATAAAATAAAAAGTAAACGAAGTAAACAAATAGATTTTTTGTTCAAACGTTCTTCGCGTCGGTAGCAGCGATCATCAGGCAGCGGTCAGAATGACTGATGAACGGAAGTTGTTGGGGAGTTAGGGGCTGCGGGGAATGGCGAACTAGTACTATAATGGCGCGCATGTGTGCAAAAAGTGTGTAAACAAATTCACCGACAAAAACCACCGCGTCTCCCCGCAGGCCCCGGGCCCGCTCCTTTCAGCCTATTATATGCTAATAATGTGTTCCATTTGCAGTCCAGTCTGCTCTAGCCGAGGAGCTGCCTGTTCTTTCGCTGCTCCTGTGGCGCCGTCGAGCGATTATTCGGATTATCGATCTCGGTAGCACAGCTTCATCTGCGACTGCGCGCCGCGTTTACTTTTATCTGTTTTATTTGTTTTCGTGTTTTTACTCCTCCGGATCATCTGTCTGCCGCTTCGGTCGCTAATCATTTTCCGTGTGCACTTCTGGCCGTGGCTTTTTCATCGGCAAATATCCGGTCGCCGATCTGTTTACGGCGCCAGGGCACTTGGCGGCAATATAAAGGAAAGCCGCGACCTATCACTTGAAATATATATAACGAGAGCGCGCCTAAATAAATGATAATCGCCGTTCATTTAAGCGACACACAGTTTAATGCCGAAATCGAATTGTATCTCGTTACGGGACACAAAGGCCGACTTTTTAACCCTTTACTATAGTTCGATTTCGTTTTTTAATTTTCAACATCATTACTTTCGGAGCTAGGTCGTCCCACTGTCGAGAATGTTGATACTTTTAAATGAAAAAATCGAACCAACGGGCTAATTATTAGTAGACGCGACACACACACAAAAAAAAAAAAAGTAAATGAATATTTAACACGTCAAACGCCTATATAGATAGGTGCTTCTGTCACTCGTTGTTTTTTAATTAACATATAATAAGTATAATAAACAATTAATTAATATTTATTTACCCGACGCGTTTCTAAGTTAAAGAGCTTCTTCATCACGGCAGTTACAATATAAGACATAAAAATTTTCATTGTGTCTAAATTTATAACTTATAATAACACTGCCGTGATTGTGTCCCGCCAATGGATTTCTATCATCTCATTGGTTGGGCGATGATTAGTGAACACAGGTTGGTTCTCATCATCATCTGAGTGGGATCGCTCTATTTCGAGCATTGTGTGACTGCCTATTTGTGTACATTCTAGTTGTACAGAATAGGCATAGTGTTCGTAGCAATTGTTATATGCAGTACGAATGTCTAACGCATGCAGGACCACACCCGGAACTGATTGCAGTCGCTTATTATCGCGCTACAAGTGCAGTCCGGCGTCTGTCTGCATTGAACTAGCGCGCATATGATGGTATGCATGTTTGCCGTTGCCTTCCACATGATTATTAGCGAGTATTTATTTATTTTATTTAATTCTTGTAATAAGTTCGTCGTCGCTCGGGATCGAACCCGTGACAGCGCTCTATAGGCTATCGCGACGGGTTGCCTATAAATTCTATGAAACAATTGCAAAGCTTCTGGAAAATAATTTTCTAAGAATTCAGCAGTCTATTTCTAATATAAAAACTTCTTATAAGAAACTCGTTGCTGAGCTACTTATTTCCGAGTGGCAAAGACGGTGGGACACTGACGGTCTACTGGCAGGAAAACTTACGAGTTCCTACCGGATGTTTCGTTACGTCTAAAAATTAAAGATATAAAGATCAATTTTTTCAATTCGCAGGTATCATCATTTATCTGGCCACGATGGCAAGTTCTAATCTTATTTATTTAGGTTTAAGCTTGTTGATGCTCGATCTTGTACTCTTTAGGTTTAAGCTTGTTGATGCTCGATCTTGTACTCTTTAGGTTTAAGCTTGTTGATGCTCGATCTTGTACTCTTTAGGTTTAAGATTGTTGATGCTCGATCTTGTACTCTTTAGGTTTAAGCTTGTTGCTGCTCGATCTTGTACTCTTTAGGTTTAAACTTGTTGATGCTCGATCTTGTACTCTTTAGGTTTAAGCTTGTTGATGCTCGATCTTGTACTCTGTGTCCATCCGGTGTTACCCTGATGATGTTAAACATTTTTTTTTCCCGAATGTCTTGCCTTCTCCGGCATTCGTGAAGCCTGTAATATGGCTTTATTCTATATGACCTCTACTCTTGATAAGAGTAACTTGCTGGAGTAATCTTAAAGGAACTACTGTGCGCCTTAAATTTACTCTTTATGTGTAATCAGTAGCCTTCTTCATACACCAATTTAACCGTTAACCCGATGATGTTGATCTGCTTGAGCGGCGTAGTCTTTCCTTCGGCGTCCGCTTAATTTACGCTATGTATTGTATTAAGAATGTTTTTTTATTACAGTAAACTTTTGAGGTATAAAACAGAAAAAATAAGATTACCGACAAGGGAATTATGGGACTAGGAACTATAACAAATTATGTTTTATAAGACCTAAAGGGATTAATAATAAAATTGATAATGTTGAAGAGGAAGTTACGAGTCGTTTACTAGGTAACTTACCAAAGGAATTAAGAGACGAATGTAATTTGAATATATATAGAAAGAAAGAATAAAAATATGGTTGATTGCAAAGAATGAGAAATGACTAGTCGTAGGAAAGGAACAGCGATAAGACATTGATTGAAAGAGTAAATAATTATAAATGATGTAATGGAAAAAAAGACTAATGTTATAGGTGTTCATGTTCTGGCTGCATTACTTATGGCTTATGTGAAAATATTGTGGTACGATGTGCGATGGGTCACCCTCTTTCGGGCGCGATCGATCGGGCGCGATTTATCGGGCGCAGGCGAGCTCAGACCTTTGTACAGCCCACCTACGGTGATTTTCAGGTATCATCCGTTAAACGTTATCGTTTGTATTAGTGAGAAACACGAGTTACCAAATACTGCTGTTAGAAATTCAGTCCAAAAAATATCGTTCTTCGTTAGCAATTTGGTTTTTCCGCGCGTATAGCATGTTATATATGCATATATAATCACGAAACACATAATTTACATGATTTTATTTGGTTATTCGGTTTTTTTAAATATTTTCTATTTTTTTTTTTTTTGAAATAACGACTTCAGCGTGAAATACTGATAAACAGACTTTCGCGATGTAAATTTAAGAGTTCTGTTAGCAATAGTGCTACGAAACAGACGAAAATTATTAATATTAATTATCGGTCAAATGGATTGTCGGTTTTCTTCATTTTTTTTTTTTTTGCTAATGTATAGTCAACCGTATTTAAAAAATTACAAACTATCAACTCTACGCCATTTAAAGTGTAATATAACTGGATTGAATTTGCTTCTGATACATATTCCTTATATTATCTTTCTTTTTTATTCATATCTAGCAAATTTATTTGAGGATACGTTTATTAAAGTTTTTTCTGTTATCTACGATTTTAATTATATATTTAATTCCTTGACGAATCAACCCTGATTTCAAAAAAATATCGAAAAAGACAAAGGCGCAAAAATTTTTAAACATAAACACATTTATGTTAATAATACTAGGCGAGAAATATATACGATATTACAAATTAAAAATTAAATATCTTTGTTTTGAATTTAATATTATGTAAATGCAAATTATGGTAATCTTTAAATTAACTCACAGAATGTTTAGTACATGAAACATCCTGCCCGGCTAACCTCTTTCTTTTTATTTAGAAAAATTTTAAATCTTCAAAACACTGGACTAATATTATTTTCGTAAAAATTTTAATAAAGCCAATAAGGAAGAAGCTTTTCCTGTTTTGTCTAATAATGAAGCGAGCGGCTCATAAAAAAATTATAATAGAAAAATCGACTCGGCAATACTTGACGCGTATTTTGTAGGGAAAAAGAAAAAGTAAAGAAGTAAGTTAAGAAACAGAAGCGATTAATTAATTTTCTACTGTGAAATAGTTTTTAATAAAAAAAGGAAAAGAACCGTCAATGGCTATAGCCATTTTGTAATCAACACGTTTGTTAGTTACAAAACGCGTTTTAACCGAATTTTTTTCTCTAGAATTTCGTTTTTTTACTAACTTATCACACTAAATTGCAATAATACTTTCTAAATATTGTCAGTTCAGCTGGGTTGGATTTGAGTAACACAAAGCTTCAAAAAGGAATAATTTGCAGGTATTCGTTATTTAAATCATCGTTCTATCAATTTACATTAAATATTTATAATAGTAACTTAATTTACTTCTGTTTCTCATCATATCGGCTATCTTTACTAAAGGTTTTTTGGTTTCATTTGGAAAAAAAAAAATTCTTTAGTGGCGGTAGTGAATAATATGAAAGAAGCTATATTTAGTTCTCTATATCTGCTTATTGGTAATGACTGCAAAACCTAAATGAGAATTACCTTTTTCGACCTTAGTCTTATTTATTTATTTGGGCACGTCAATCAAGGTCCTTTACTCGGTTTGCATTTCGATACTTATGATATGTTGTTGCAAATACTAAATTACCCGTACGCTTGCTTGTTTTCTTTTTGTATTTGCTGAACAGAAAAGTCCCGTTGAGGCAAAATGTGATCAAACAATAAATGAGTAATTGTTAAAATGAGCACGATCGCCTATTTGTTTTTATATATAGTTATTTCATTAATTTATCCAGAATGATTTGTCAGTTAGCCGTAGTATGTTTGTTTTTATTTCTGTTCGATTCTTTTGGGTTGCTTTTTCAGATTTAACCTCATTTGGCCTAAAAGTAAAACGCACAGAAAGAAAAAAATGTTTAATATTTATGAAAAAATGAACTTGCTCCTGCGTGTATATTTTGTAGTAAACGAAAACATAAAATTTCACATGAAGTAGGCGTGGAAGAGAGAAGAGGATAAATTTTGAACATATAAGAAAAATAATATTCTAGTCCGTCGTTTTTTTTTGTTTCTTTTTTTCACATACGGCTTAAACACAACTGTGCCGACATCAAGCTGAGCCTGTTAAATTAGCTTACAGCATACTACACAAATTACAATGTTTGGTCGTTTAGTAATAACTGAAATTTTCAAAAACCACAAAAATTGGAACAATATCCTCATTATTCTTCGATAAGGAATCAATCTTTCTTATATGAAATGGATACAGTTTTATTTAATAAATAGGTATTTTCTGTAACATGCATAAACAATATTTAAGTTACCAACAATTTGAAACCTATAGTATGTATTGCGATAAAACTGTCGCAAAAAAATTATCCCCCCTTTCCCCCTTTCCACAGGAATGATAATTTCTTAAACCATATATATATACATAGAAGGTACAACCAGTGTTCATACAGCTAGTCGAATTAGAAATTATGTTTTTACTCTTTCACGTTTTCCCAACAAAATAAGAGTTTGCAATTATAATATAATAATAATAACATTAATTATAAATATAGAAATAAACGATTTCGAAATCTTACATATAAGTAATAATAATAATACCTATAATACATGCGAACACTAAAGTTAACTAATTACATTGTGCTACACCACGAAGATAATCTTCGAGCTGAAGCTGATTATAATTTGTTGCGACTTTCAACAAACGTTTGTCGCAATCGACATATTTCTCTTTTTTACTCGGTTACTTTTATCAATAAGTCTATGTTTTCTTTATTTTGTTGATATTATATCACGTTCATAGACGAATAACAAAAACCATTATGTGTCAACATCCTTTGCGGCATTCTTTTTTTTTCGGAACAGAAAAGTAAAAATAACAATAATGGCAAGTTTTACACGCATTCATTGTACGTTTTGTTATGTTCTGCTGTTAGGAAAATTAACCATTTTCTTTGAAATTAAAAACCGAATAGCCAATCGTACAGGTTATGAACAGTGCAGGTAAATAAATTTCACCTCTTATGAAGCTATTCAGGATTTGGTCAAATAAACAAACTGAAGCACTACACTTATTTACAGAAAACAGTTTCATTCGTTAATTCTCCGTACTACGGTCATTATTAAGAATAATCTATTCGAAAAATATTCTAGTAATTCTTCTTCCGCCGAAATAATAATAACTGCTTTGCAATAGACCTATAGTCAATTCCAAGAAAAATGTACGATTTTTTCCATGACGATTTTATTACTTTTTCTTCTTCTTTTAGTCCTACAGATTCGCATATTGTAAAATATTCGAGGTCCTATTCATTACCTCGTTTCAATCACTCGCAGGAAATCCCCCATGGTGAGAACCGAACCGACAAAAAAAACTGACGCTCGTTTGAGAAACATGAGTAGTTTACAATATATCCATAAAATTATTTTCGGCATATATGTTTTTAGTGCTGTTGTATTTTTTCGGAATACTCACTGGCGATCAATATTTTCTGAAATAATTACATATAACGGTTATAAAACAAATATATACTTTTAAGAATGTCAAATAGTTGTTTAAAAATCGGAAAATTTTTGTTACTTAATTATGTTAATTTTATTACTAAATGAGCTGTTTTATTGATGTTTTTGCATTGTTTAAAAATGGATTCTGGTTTATGTAGGTCATATTTCACAGTAATAAGAAAAAATGATTCCAAGTAATTAATCCGTGTTACATAACGTGCAGAATTAAATATCGAGCTCTAAAATATTTATTTTGCAGGTAACTATATTTTAAAAAAAATAAATAAATAAAAAAAAAAATATAATATAATTTTATCGCAAATACAGCAAAGTAGTTGAACATAATGTGTCAACCGCCAAGGATATAATATGATAAGTATGAATTATCGTAATTTCAATTTACATAATACTAAATTAAAAACAGGGCCAGTCGATTTGGCTCAAACGAATGGGTTCCGTTAAAAATAAACATAAGAATAGAAGAATAATTTCTTAAAAGTAATGAACGATTTTTTTTAGTAGTTTTTCATAATCATTAAAGTTAATTTAATTTAATTTTTTTGCGAATGTAAAAATTTATTATAAAGTACATGGATTTCCTTTGAAAGCAGAAAATCTGTCACAGAGGGAAATTATTCCTATGATCTACTAATTCTTTCTGAAATTTTTTATTGAAATAACCCGCTAAACGAATACATAATCAGAACTTCAAGTCTTTATAACCGAAAATAATTCTTTTTGCGATATACGAATGCAAAAGAAGCATTGAAAACAGCTGGTTTATTTTCTAAACAAATTAATTACTAATTTCACGGGTGTTTTTTTTTTATTCATTACGCCTTAAATATGATAATTATAGAAGAAAAAAAAATTAAAAACTCACTAAGGCTAAACAAGGTCTACTTGGAAAAAAGACGAATTCGAAATGTAACGAGACGAATCGTGTTGCGGCCGAAACGAAATGACTCTCCAGGTAGGTATAAAAAGATTATAAAAAAATGTGAATACTCCTACACCCGGCATAAACATGTAGATTACTAATTAAGACTTAGTAGCTGGAAAATAAAAAAAAAAATCGCGATACTGCATTTTTAATTTTGTGAAAACTATCCGCCAAGTTACGCCTGTTTATTAATTAATAAATATTCTAAAAACTTTCAATTATTATATGTATAAAAATTTTCACTGACTGCTTTTACTTGGACTTGGGACGTTAATGTTCACCACATTAATATTTTTAAGTTAATTCTAAAAACGAGGAATATGTCAATTTATATATTCTTGCTTGTTCGCAATTTCAGGTAAATACGAAAAGATTATAAAAACTGTGATTTTAATTCGTCATTTAATTTGATGAGTCCATGCTATTCAGTAGAAGTGTTATTCTAGGTTAATTAAATCATTTTGCAATGTAGATGTATCTCATATATTTACAGTTTGCCACTTCAGTCACGTGTTTATAAATACTGGCATTCCCTCAATGGTCCAAATTCGACCATAATTATCGTTAAAAATTTTAAAAAAACATATATAAATTTGTATATTTCCAAAATTTTTTTCCCATTCTTATACATTCGTTCATTATATATCTGAGAACTTATACTTTTATATGTACTTTCAATACAAAAATTAAATGACACCTTAAGATTTAGTACACTGTAATAAAGCCGATAATGATGATTATTAAGAAAAATTAAAACATTTCAATAAGAACAGATTTACTGGCTGCAGCGATTTTTTTTTTCACTTTTTGTATTACTTTTTTATTTAAATACGAAAAAAAAAGTTAACTATTTCCAAAATTTTGTGTACTGATAGCTCTAAAGATCATCAATAGTTACGAAACAGAAAAAAAAAGCAAGAAAATCGGTTAATAAAAAGTGGAGAAGAAGGTATTGAACTGTTTTGTTTTGGCCTATTTATATAGAGAAGAAAATTATCCATTATTTTTAAAATAGAATTTCCCGCAGTGCATTTATCGGGAATATTTAAACAAATTCAAGGTTTGAAAGCTTCTTCCTTATTGGCTTTATTAAAATTTTTACGAAAATAATATTAGTCCAGTGTTTTGAAGATTTAAAATTTTTCTAAAGAAAAAAAAAGAGGTTAGCCGGGTAGGATGTTTCATGTACTAAACATTCTGTGAGTTAATTTAAAGATTACCATAATTTACATTTACATAATATTAAATTCAAAACAAAGATATTTAATTTTTAATTTGTAATATCGTATATATTTCTCGCCCAGTATTAACATAAATGTGTTTATGTTTAAAAATTTTTGCGCCTTTGTTTGTCTTTTTCGATATTTTTTTGAAATCAGGGTTGATTCGTCAAGGAATTAAATATATAATTAAAATCATAGATAACAGAAAAAACTTTAATAAACGTATCCTCAAATAAATTTGCTAGATACGAATAAAAGAGAAAGATAATATAAGGAATATGTATCAGAAACAAAATTCAATCCAGTTATGTTACACTTTAAATGGCATAGAGTTGATAGTTTGTAATTCTTTAAATACGGTTAACTATACGTTAGCAACAAAAAAAAAAAATGAAGAAAACCGACAATTCATTTGACCGATAATTAATATTAATAATTTTCGTCCGTTTGGTATCACTTTTGCTAACAGAACTCTTAAATTTACATCGCGAAAATCTGTTTATGAATATTTCACGCTGAAGTCGTTATTTTAAAAAAGTGAATAACCAAATAAAATCATGTAAAATATGTATTTTGTGATTACATATGTGTATGCATATATAACATGCTGTACGCGCGGAAAAACTAAATCGTTAACGAAGAACGGTATTTTTTGGATGGAATTTCTGATAGCAGTATTTGGTAACTCGTGTTTTCTCACTAACACAGATGACAACATTTAACAGATGATACCTGAAAATCACCGTAGGTGGTCTGTAAAAAGGTTGAGTTCGCCTGCACCCGAAAGAGGCTGCGCCCGATAGAGTCTGCGCCCGATAGAGTCGCGCCCGATCGATCGCGCCCGAAAGATCGCGCCCGATAGAGCGGTCCCCATGTGCGATAGGTATAAATGTATTGATTTGAAAATTAGACGTAGAATAGTAAAAATAGAAGTTAAGTTGAATTAAGTAATTAGATATATAAGACGAATATGATGTATTAGACTTAAGATGTATATAATGAATAAACGATACAATTATGTTGGGAACCCACAGACGGGGGCAATTGCCTTGTGGGACCCGCAAATTGTTAAATAAAAAAAAAAAAAAAAGAAAAAAAAAGAGTTATATATTTAAGAACGTATATTTGTATGACACGGTGTGTGTATTTACATGCTTCTATAAACTCGTTTTTTTATCCTTTCTTCACTGTTGCTACAGAGACTGCTTTACATACAACTTGGTCGGTGACGGGACACTATGTTTTTCATCTCGTCCCCACCTAATAATGTAAGTACACCTTGCAGGTATCGCACACACACCAACTTTATTTCGTTTTAAGTGAAAAATTCATTTTTTACGTACACTAGTTTCCTGTACGTCGTATTGTAACAAAAATATTTGTCCTCATCCATAATTTTAGAATTGGGGTTAGAAAACGAATGACTGCCGTGATCGAGAAGCTCTGTGAAACGCGTCGCCTAATTAATAATAATAGATGTTTTACATTAGTGTGTTTTCACTTATTATACGTCAAACGTATTCTCTTAGCTGCAACAATCGGGACACCCGAAATCAGTCATTAAGAAACCGTGTGTGTGTGTGTGTGTGTGTGTTTGTGTTTTACTTTCGGTCGGAAGGTATATAGATTTATTTATAGTCGGGTGAACAACAACACAATCGTTTTAGCGCTAGTTTGAATTTATAGCAAAATCCGTGTGTGAGTGTCGAGTTTTATTATGTTAAAGCCGGTGCGAGATGTTGAAAATACAACGTGGCGACGAAGATGATCAGCGGAAATATCGCTGCACAATAAGCTGAATGTGATGAGAGCCGTTAACCAATTTCGCGTTAAAAACATGCGACGTCGTCTGATATTATTTCCGTGTAACGCATTCGACTTAATAAAATAAATATGAAGCTTTATTAAGGAAAAAAGGATTAATGTAACAAAAAAAAAAAAAAAAAAAAGAAAAAAAAAACTACCCGTTAAACATCCTCGGCCCATGATGAGCAAAGGTTTCCCCTGCCTGTAGCGTTAAAAAATTTTTGTTAAATAAAAAATTACTGAAAAAAATGTTTATTTCAGAAGCGAAAAGAGAGAAGAGTGTACTTGCATCGGTATATTATGAATTAAATAATACTACGTATTTATTTAAATTTAGAAATGCCGGTTGTATTTAAAATACTACTAAATGTCGCGATCTGAAATGCTAGAGTTCCGTTCAATTGTCGGAAATACTAATTAAAAATTTTAACGATTGGAACTCGATCGATTTAATTTCAAAATGTGTGAGATTACGTTCATCAAAACGCGAACTATTACGGCGTATAATTAAGCTTTAATATAAATGAGTAGAATGTATACAGATTTAATTCTTTCGAAAAATATATAATTATTAAATATGACAGATCGATAAGACTGCGTTAAGAAATGAACTCTCTTTCGTAAAATATGTGTGTTTTTTTTGTTTTTTTAGGAATTTCTGTCGCACGAAATAATAATAAGGTGCTGGTGGTGGGGTCCGTCTTGTTACTATTTAGAAAATTGAAATGATACTCATCAAAAATTTTGAATCGTGATGTTGTTCTCCGGATCAGCTGATCCTCTATCCTATTAGATTGTCCCTAGTCTGGGGCCATCATTTTCTTATTTCTCGAAAATGATCAGCTTTTTCTCTTATATCTCTCTCTCTCTCGTCGTGTCTCGGTTCTCTTTTCCCATTTTCCTGGGAGAGGAGCACTCCTTATTTCACTCTTAATTGTTTCCGTGCCTTCTGTAGTTTACAGCGGAGGACGTGAAAGTCCTCCTCATCAGGCTTCCTCTTCGTAATTCTGCGCAGCATTGCGAGCCATTCGTTTCGTTTCATCTTTTTGTCGGCAGCTTCTTCTTTTCTCGTTATAGTTTGTTTTCAAAATTTAACCCATCCGCGTTTCTCCCTGGTTTCTCCCGTTCCATTTCTCTTCCGTACGGGAAAAAGACGAATACGAGAAAAAGAAAACAATAATCGCATTAAATGTGTACGAAAAAAAATAAGACAGCTATCTCTGATGGTCAGTAAATTAGCTTGGAAGTATGATTTCGTGCACGATACATGAGACTACCTGTAGGGGGAGCCGAGCGTGCGGAGGGTGCGTAATAAGTTTCACGAGTTTAACCACCCTCCCTTATCGTTAAACACTTCGCTGCGGTTTATCTTTATCCGTTTTCTCGTACTTGTTGCACTCGTTCTCTTTCGAACGGTAAAATATCTCACGACTATTGTTTATAGACGCTGTGTTTGTTCGTGTAAGCTGATAATCGCGAATTTCTCGGAAACGTAAGCCGCTACATCTTCCACTACTCTCGTTATTATACCGATCAGGCTAAATCCAGAATCCCATCGTCAGTTTTACATGCTTCCCGAGTACACACGCTGTCAAAACTAACATAAAACCATTTCCAGCTAAACATGTGTAACTGTGTGCGATCTTTAAAGAGTGGTTTATTTCTTCTATCAAACCGCTCTTTCCTTGAACTGCTTTGGCAGTAGTGGACTTTATATTTTTTTAAGATCACTTGTTGGATGCGGACTATAGCAAGTAACCCTGTGTAGACACTAGTTTAGAGCGAATTAAAAAAAAAAACTTGAAAAGTAGTTTCAGAACAAGCCGATATGAATTTCAAAATTTTGATTTGAAAGGTCGAGGTCAGTACAGCGGCATTTCTCGATGTCCAACAGGCTTTTGATAAAGTTTGGCATAATGGTCTATTATATAAATTAAAAATTCTGTTCAACTAGGTTATATCTCTTGTTGCGTTCATATCTGCATAACCGATATTTCCAGGTGCGCTATGAACACACGTTTTCAGAGAACTTAGAAAAGTCATAACCCCGACTGTTACAATAAATGGACTGGAATTGCCCGTGAGAACAACAGTTAAGTACTTGGGATTACACCTAGATAGTCGTTTAACATGGAAGCAGCACATTCAGACAAAGAAAAGAGAAATAGATATTCGTGTTAAAAAAATGTACTGGCTTCTAAGGAAGAAATAGCGTTTTAAGTATTGATAATAAACGTTTGATATACACACAAGTATCTTGAAGCCTATTTGGACCTACGAAGTACAGCTTTGGGGTTGTGCTAAACCTACAAATCTGAAGATAATACAGACCGCGCAGAATAAAATCCTTAGGCTCGTAACCAAGGCGCTATGGTATGTATCAAATCAAACTTTGCATCAAGATTTAGGGATAGAGTATGTGGCAGATGTTATTAAAACTCGTGGCCGAAGACACGCAGAAAGACACTTGAAAGTCATCCGAATAAACTTGCTGCTGGACTGCTACATACTGCTAATGATAGGAGGCGGCTGAAGCGTAAGAAACCTCATGACCTTGTTTAAGGTAAAGTTTATCGGGTAGGTACTATTGGGTACTTCTCCCTTTATGCTAAATATTTCCCTGTTAAGAATATTGCTAAATGGCCTAGATGGCCAGTTTGAAATAAAATAACAATTTAAAAAAAAAAAAAAACATATTGCGAGATTTTTTTTTTGGATTTCCACTTTTGTAAGAACCACTTATAAGGGGCATTTCTTTTCGATGTCACTTTTCCGGGAAGCCGATGCCGCGGATTCACCCATTTCGCTTTTTTAACTTAATTACGCATGGGGACATCAATGGCATTTGAGCTAATCACGCTTTTAGGAACTTTTCCTTTTTTTTTTTTTTTTACTGAGTTTCTTGATAATTTTGCGTGGCTATTATTACGAAAAATAAAAATAACCTGTTATATCGCGCGCCAGCGATGTTAGGCCTTGCACATTTTAACGTAATTTATACAGCTTGAAAAAAGAAATATTCAAAAGAAAGTAATACCCGAAAGAAGTGATTTTTTTAAGTGAAACGAAACAAAATAATTTTAATTGTAATATACGTTCCAAATTTGAAGTTTATAAGTCACAAGCCGTTCGTGAATTATTCATTTTTATTTGATGTTTTTGTCATTTGTGTACCATGAATATGTCAAGTAGACGAAACCGGTAGGACGAATTTTTTATATATATTTTGTGAATAATAATGTTTGTAAACTTTTATTTTAAGTAATAAGTTAATATAAATAAATGTTATATGTTTTAACGAATTAAAAGGTACTTTGTGTCCGTGTAATATATAAAACTATAACTTTTGTAACGTAAATTAAGGTTTTAAAATATATAACTTATCATATCATTGAAACAAACGATTACAGGAAGAAATAACACATAATGTGTACCATCTTATTAGGGGATTCCGTACACATTATATGTATACGGAATCCTAAAAACCGACGTCCAGGTAAACGATACGCGGCGTGCCAATACAATGTTTCTCGTGTAATATATATGGACTGGACGAAATCAATGGCGACACACAGCGTTGCACGACAAAACTAAACCAAAACGGTAACTCCACGATTATTAATTACATTAGCGACGGTAAAAACAAACAATTAATCGATGATATCCAACCAACTGTGTTCTTCTCTGCTAGCTGTGCTATTCACATTCCTATCTGTCTGTAACAATCAGTCAGCAGATAGATAATTCTCATTTGAAAGATGACTGCAACGTAGAGTTTTGCAGTTGCCAGCGGTCCAGTTTGATGATATTGTGAATTTTGAGATGCGCGCTATTTCCGGGAATTGGAAGACTGATGTAACGGCTCATGCGGCTGCATCCACCTCGAATGAAGTGTCGGGTCTACTGTTTGCTTACATCAAGAGAACTCTCAGGACTGTTTGTCAACGACCTCTTTTCCCGTGCTATTAGCAACGTGTTGTTGAGAATTTTAAACCGGGCTCAGAAATACCGCATGCTGTATTCAGTCGCATGCGATTGTCTCAAAATCATTTGCTGAACGGAAAAAAGGATATCCTACCGATTATCATCCTCGCTTTATTCGACGAAATGGCACCTAGAACCTCCTTAACAGCCGTCTACATAGTTTTAATTTGTTGCTAAATAGTTTATCCGCGCAAAATTGCGTATAAAGTGTTGCAAATAAATCGAAGGAATATTCAAATTAATAATTTGTAATTTAATACATTTTTTGCATGGCTGCCAAGGATACATGGATGAATGGTTAGTTCCATACTTTCCAAACAGAGACCTATTCGAGCTCATTAGATATGCTCATAAAGAATATTTGGAAGATACATGGGCAAATCCATTTTGTGCGCAACAGTACAAAAGAGTTCAACCCAATATTCCTAACGTTCCTTGGTTCAACTACATTACGACTGTTTCGATGAGTACCTTCATCGTTGCCTTATGTCGCCTCCGGCTGAGGGTAAACCGCCTCCCTGCTTTTTTTTGTACAACATGGGTTTAATTTCTTCTTCCTATTGCCAATATCCACTAGACGCGATAGCCTGGTTGTTACAGCGCTTGACTTCCGTTATGGAGATCACAGGTTCGATCCTGAGCGACGAAGAACTTATTACAAGAATAAATAAATAAATAAAATATTCGTTAATAGTCACGTGGAAGGCAATGGAAAACCACCACATTCGACATCATATGCGCGCTAGGTCAGTACACAGCAGACCCACACGGGACTGCACTCGTATATCGATAAATCAAACGATTACTAATCAGTTCCGAATGTAGTCTTGCGTGTGTACACCTGCGTTGCATATAACAATTGCCTAGTACACTATGCCTGTGTCTGTATAGCTGAGATGTGCGAATAGGTAGTCGCCGACGCTCAGAAGCTGAGTATGGCACTATAAAGAAAGACTAGACGTGAACAAAGTGGCGGACGCTGATCACCTCATCTTCCAATTTGTACACGGCGCAAAGAATTATTTTGTATAACTCGATAATAAATTTCCAGATCACTCTGCCATGTAGTGTTATTATTTGATTATATAGTTCAATGCAATATTACTGTGTAGCGTTAATTAGTTAATTAATTATATTACACTGTCGATGGGTTGAATTTTCGATGCCCCCAAAAAAAATAAAAAAAGATTTCTGTGGAATTATGCCGTAACAATCGCCGTGATAAAAGTCGTTCCAATATATTCTCAATTTCTAACCTTCTGACTTATTGAATCAAATCTGATAAGATTGCGCAACATCTCCCTCTAGCGCCCGAGAATTTAACATGCTTATCACTTTAAAAACTACTCCGACGAATATATATCGTTTAGCCAACTTTCTGAGTCATTTCAACTTCCCTCCTTTTCTTCTGTTTTCCTAGCCGAATCCGTGTGGCTATTTTGCGTGCGGTCCTTTTTATATCTTCAACTTCCAATTTAGTGAGGTTCCTTCTATGCTCCGACTCGAAAAACGTTTTATTAGCTATCGCGTCTCCTTTCCCTGAACCCTCCTCCTGTCTGATTATTCTTCATATTCGTTCCTTGATTTACAATTTATTAGCTTCCCGTTCTAATTTGCTTAGCCTTGGCCTCCCTACTCCTTACAGTAGTGCGCCATCTACATTCTCGTTTATCCATCTCCTTCTGTTGTTCCTTTGTTAGCCGCTTTCATTTCTTTTGTCTCTAATCGTTTCTTGGTTTTAACCTGTCGCTCCATATGTCTTTCTATTTTCTATTTTTCTAATTTTTTGTGTTGGGTGAATGTCCTGTACTGACGTACTCATTAAAATAGAATTAAAAAAAAAAAAAACAGATATATCGTTTAGCCAACTTGAACGTCTATGTGTACACATATTTTCTTTATAGATATGTATATATATATATGTATACTGATTTATTTTCTCTTCTATAATTACAGTTATATGAAATAATTATAGTAATAATTATAGACATAAATTCATAATTTTTTTTTTTTTTTTTGATTTTCGAGGATTAAAATAATGATTTTGCATTAGCGGCAGCGGATTTTTACTCAAAGGAGATGAAAAAAGTAAGAAAAATCTTTGCACGAGCTTACTCTAATCTATTGTGTCTGGTTAACTTCTCAGAGGCGGTAGTTATTGCGGTTGTTATTGAACGATCGAAATTGATAATTTCATGACGCAACTTGAAATAGGAGGGTTGGAAATAGCAATGTTCAAAAAATGTTCCGTAAATGGTTCTTTATATGCGAGCTGATGTCTATTCGATGTGTGGACATATGAAATGGCGGTCATTAGATTTTGACAAACCCGTTGATTTTTAAATAATTTAAGAAAATATAAAAAGAAAAGTAATCCGGTTATTGAACTGATCACGCGGAGTTCAGCATGATTACAATCGAAATGTCCTATCAAAGAGTATACAATGTTCGAAAAAGTTGAGTAAGGGAGGACTCTCTATCTCTCTCTCTTTCTTCCTATAGGTGTACATACTCTGCTTTACGTGATGAAAAGTACGTACATTTGCTATTTAAGTGTAACTAACGAGTTTTTTTTTTTTTTTTTTAAAGAGCACCGTAAATTAAAATCCCTTAAAGTAGGGCAAGATAGTTTCAACTTGAAGGGGCAAAAAACAAAAAGAGGTTCACACAATTTTCAAAATCGCGCTTTGATCCACCACTGCGCTACACTCCAGGTAAAAGGATTTTTCCGATGAAATGCTGGAGAGACTAGGATCAATTTGAAGAACAGTGGTGTCTGGATTACTGATTAGAACAGACATTCACTGAACCGAAACTATACAGTTGTTTGCGCTCGGGTTACACGTGCATCGGATGTACGTTACATTTAATTTATATTTTTTCGTCTACGATATTAATGTAACTTATACATTTTATATATAGCTACCGGTTGAAAATCGGCCATGTGTGATTGTTTTCACTTGATTACAGAGAGTGTGTGTGTGTGGTAGAGAGGGAGAGAGAGAGAGAGAGAGAACTGAACAAGTCGCTTTTATTTTTACCTCAGCTAATGAACGGAGAACGGAATCGGGATGCTGTGGTCCAAGCAGAACCGGTGACAGTGACCGATCGACCGTCGCTGATTGGTTGACAGTGAGCAGAACTGCGCGCTTTAGATATTTCCGATGATGATGTGCGGCTGCTTTTAGACCCGTTCGATTAGCGCTTGATTGAACGAGTGGACAGTTTGAAGAAAAGATATCAGGCACGATAGATGTCCGACGAGTGAATGCGCGTGTAATGGAAGCTTTCGCCGATCTGATCTTCCACTGCTGCATGCGCTATTTCCCCATTGGCCGCTTTATCTGAGAACAGCCGTGTCGGCGTCAACGCGTTTCCATTAACTAATAAGTGAATATTATCGTCGTTATTATTTACACCTTCCGGCAGCGTCCCCAACTCGGACCGTACCGAGAGAAATGAAAAATCGATCAAATATGCCCCCCCCCCGGGTTTTCTTCTTAGCTTAAGCTCGGCTATTTATTCACATTGAAACACTTGACAAACAATTACGAGAAACAACGTGCTTTGGCGGAAGACACATTGTTTAACCTTCATTACCGATATTAACTAATCTTCCTTCTAGTCCTGGTTCTTTGAGTTTCATTCACTTCCGCGTTCAGTTGTCATTTCTATAATTCGCCCGCGATTTGGCTCTCTCGTTTTCGTTATTATTCCCTTCTTCTCTCTCCAAATTTTCCTCTCTACCTCAATGGTTTGCGACACAAATCACATATCTTTTTTGAATGCTCATTCCTTTCTGTCGAACGTTGCATTCTATATTCTTGTCTGCTGAAACTCAACCTATTCCTTATTGTGCATCTTATATTTTATCCTTCCCCTCGCCATCCATTCTTTCATTTCTTTCGTAGTTCCTTTATGTTGTCCGTATCTGACCGAATCAAAATTTAACTGACAGCTCTTTTCCTTCTTGATGTTTTTGAATATCCGATGATTCGAGCTACAGCTTTATATTTCCTTCGAAAACGTAAATATTTGAATTATTTTAAAAATCACCCTGACTACATCCGCTCGTTTCCGGCAGTAGCTGCAGCACATGGGAGCTGACAAAAAATGAATAAATTAATCATCGCGACATTAAACATTATTTAAAACACGAGAATATTTGGTCGTAAAAAGCAAAAAGATTCCTCGTAAAATAGTTCACCCTTCGTAATCACTGACGTTAATTACGGCGATTATAATAAAAGAAAAGAATGCTTCTCAATTATTATAACTTTTTATTCATTTAACTTTTTTTTTTTTGGGCGTGTCATTCATTTATGTAGAGGTATTGACGCATTCTTTTAATATTAATCATCTATAAATTTAAATCAAAAATAAAGGTTAAATGCTTTTCTATGTGTTTAACTAATCAGTTTTGTACTGAAGCAGTTTGTAATATTCTACGTAGCGAACTCTTTTTGCATCAATACAACTCTGATCTTGTAAATGCAGCCTTAAAGTTTTTTTTTATTTATTTTTTTTTTTTTTTTTTTTTTTTTTTTTGGTATCGAATTCCACGGTTTTCTCAGTTGAAATAATTTAAACCGTTGGAAACAATTCCATATTAATAAATTTATCGATCCTTAAAAATCAATATAATTCCGCAACTGTCATTAACGTTAATTGTTCGATACTTGAATAGATGTTTTCTCTGTGTTTCGATTATCTAGGGGCTGCTCTTGATCCCGTGCCCCAAAGGTAAACCTCGTCTTCAGCCTTACTGTACTTTTAATTTCTTTAGAAGTTTTCGAGAGGATCGTGTGTATAATTCAGCATATTGCACGGTATGATAATATTTTCCACAATTTATACTAATAATTTTTGCACCGGATTTACGTACTATTCAAATCTTAACTGCTTTAAGCTATTTTCACGAACATAGTAGTAACGGCAGAACGCTATACAACTTTTGCCAAGTAAATGTAGCTAAGGGCGAGTCTCGTATTCCTAACTTACAGCCTCTTGATCGCAGTTTCATTTAATCGACTAAGACCGCCAATATCTCTGGCAATCGGACACGTTGGTAACAACGACGCTTCCTTTTTTTTTTTTTTCTTTAATCGGGACTTTGATCTTCTCAACTGTTAGTATATGACACGGAGCCTGCTTCAATCTTTGCATAATCCTTCAAATACACAACTTTTTTAGATCCACTTTTGTTAATAAGCCAATGTTTAATGGATACCAAGAGAATGTGAATAGTACGACGACATGATCTGATTAAATTTCAGCATTAGTTTTTGATAATTCGGAGATAAACAAAATTATTTTAGTAGTGTGTTGATTGCGATTCGAGAGTCGCATTTATTTTTGAAAAAGCTGCAATAATTACGAGAGTCCGCGTGTACTTTTACACATTCAGTAAATCGAAAAGAGAGACTCATAGTTGCGACACTGGTAAAACGAATCGCTGCCGAAAAATGAAACTGGAAAAAAATTATTAAATAAAATATGCTAGAAAGATTTTCATGAATGCCACGTCTTTAGTACTAGAATAGAGAAAGGACATATATACTAATATAAAGATTAATGATAGGTGTAGGAAATATATTATTAGAATATCTAAGGAGATGTTTACTGAAGAATATTAATATAGATAAAGGTAAAATTTAAATCGGAAAGAGAGGCCTAAAGCTTGCTCAGATTATCTCATACGTCATACGTTCGTCTTTATTAATACTTCTTTAATTTTCTCCTTCCCAGCTGAATTAGAGTTAGCTTTCCTTTGAATAATGACGTTATATCTTTTTAATAATGTAATCTTTTTCCTTACTCTGCTCTCCTACTGAAGACGTTCGTGCTAAACGACATTCATATTATATTTTTAACAGGTTTATTTACTTAAAAATTACAATTTCTTCATCTTTATTATTAACTTACTAGTAAACAGAATGCCAACAGTATATATTTTACTTATTCCTTCTAAACAGTGCCCCAACATCTAGATACTAAAATCTGTTTTCAAGAATGGACTGTACCGAAGAGAAAATCTATTTTATGTCGAAGAGAAAATCTATTTGACGTCAAAGAAAAAATCTATTTTATGTCGAAGAGAAAATCTATTTGACGTCAAAGAAAAAATCTATTTTATGTCGAAGAGAAAATCTATTTGACGTCGAAGAAAAAACCAACTTGCCCCCCCCCCCCTTCATTTAACTGGTACGAGTATAACTTTTACATTTCTTGTTCAGTGTAAATCATAAGTGTGTGCATTTTCCTTTGGCGTGCTAATTGTAAAATATGAAATCTGAAAAATTGAAGAACCTTCTTAATATTTTGAAATCGCACGAATAATAAATAACTCTATTTAGAATTTTGATCGTAAAAAAAGCTGTTAGTATGCGCTGTTGTTGCGATCGGCGATTCTTACCTGTTATTTTTTCGGTTTACTTCGATAATGTTAAGTTAATCTAACAATTTACAAATATACTATTACGTGTATTAGCAGAAGGGCGGGTTAGTGATACTGCAACACTGTGTTTAGTTTAGTTTTGTCGTTCGAAACATTTATATATTTAATCGTAAGCAGCATTTAGTTCGTGAAGTGATGCTACATTGACAATTCCACATAATTGACACGCCGAAAAAAAAGAAAGAAATAGAGTGATTGTTTTTTGTTTTTCTTTTTAGGCTCGCCGTTGATATAATTCCAAAATAATAACTTATTCTAATATTCTAATTTAGTTAAAATCTAATACGACAAGTATTGGAACAACTGAGTGGTGAAAGAAAAGAAGCACTCTGTAGGGAGGCGGAATATTAACTCTAAGAAGATTTGAGTATAAGAGAGATTGTTCGTGATATAAGGAAGAACACTCAAAAAAAAAAAAGTTATTAGCATCACAGTAGAAGTAGGCATTTGGGGGGTGAAGTGGGCAAAAGGGAGTAGATGAAAGAGAAAAAATGGTAGCGGGAGGAGGGAAGTAAGTTATGTCCGAAACGCAACCTGCACATCGAAACTATTACGGATCGGCGGAGCGATGGAAAGAAAGAAATACGTGTCCCCTGGGGTGGAAGAGTAGAGGTTGAACAGTCGAATAAGTTACGGTTGGAGGAAGAAGAAGCATAAGTGTGTCTGCCCAAAGCTTGAAATGAAAATGTTTGGAGAGGGAAATGATGTTATCCGCCGGAATAATGTTAATAGCATTACCGTGTTTTGTGCAACATTATGAGCAAGTAAGTTTCAACACTTTCGTTGCCTTCTATGCCGGATTGGCCGAGAATCAACAGAAAATCAACCTGCATGGAGTTGGATCTAGATAGATTGGTGGAGAATGGTTGAATCAAAAGATGGAACTAGGATGCGGTGAACAGATGCACATTCTAGGATACTCCCGGAGTCGGAGATTATTAGAAAATTATTGGTTTCGAATGTGGAGGAAATAGAAATGGAACAACCATGAGGAGAAAGTCTGAAGGATTCAGAATGATTTTGTAAAGGAATTAAGAAGGATGCCCATGGGGGTACCTTTAAAATTCGTCAGTAAAAATAGGCCAAATGAGAAGGAAAGAGGAGTTGTATCACGTTTTTGTATTCATTATCGAAAAGAATTTGGCAGGTGAAGGTAATAAAAATAGTTTCGGCGATGTGTTAGAATGTCGAAAAAGGATAAAACGTGAGAAGTAAGGAGGTTTTTATTATAAGAAGTAATGTGTTGAGAGAAGGTGAGTGTGTAGCCTTTGAGAAATATATGACATTAGTGGAATTCTATGTGGGGGAAAAAGTGCGATTGTTAATACGGAGCAGTTAGAAAAGTCGGATCGTTCGCCGAAATGTGTCTCGGTAAATTGCGAGATCCTAGAGATATTTCGAAGGGTAACATACAGAACGAATTAATAATGGAAAAACCGATGGAATGTTAGGAAAGCGGTGTAAAAATAGCGGGAAGTATCAATTAACAAAAAATCACTTCATCGTCGAAGGAAAAACTGATCAGTTTCTTTAAGAGACGAGTAATTACCGTAAAAATTCGGGACATTAATGATATAGATCGTAACGATTATCGACAAAAATAAATTTGATCGGGAGGGGGAGGGTTGATAAGTACGCATATATCCGCTGGAATTGGTAATTATCAAAAAGAGAAAGAAAGAAATAATAATAAAAAAAAAAAAAATGGAGGCGTGTGAAATCAAAAGGCGGGGATATGCGAAAATTACGCAACTTACAACAATACGAAAAAGTCGAGAGACTACAACAGGCTCTATGGAAACGTCGGTATTCTCAGTTGCCTGATAATGTAGATATTCGACAAATAGATGCTTTCGAAATGTTCTATCGGAAAGAAGAATACTGCGAATCTGATGAACAGAAAGAACCAACCATCTCATCTGTAGTACAACGAAATGTTCAACGATATACGAGGGAAATGCTACGAATAGCTATTTATGATTGTTCACAAAAACTAAAATTATACGCGGATCCTATTTCCCAGAAATAATAAATGTAGGTAGGAAGCGGTGTAAAGAGACATAGAGGCAGGCCAGCACTGCCCACAGCTAAAAGTCGAATGATTTAGTTCGAAGTATTATTAATTGTACATTACGAAAATAAATACAACACTTTTCTATTACTACGACCTTTTTAATTTGCCGACTTTCGTGACATGTCTTATATACGGATTATGAACGGCAAAGCTGCTCGGAACTAACGAGAAAACGTACCAGAAATCGAAACAATGGTTGGTGTAGAAAGAATGTGCTTGAAAGGGAAAAAAAAAGACGTTGCTCGATGTAGAAGATTTCGATAAGATACACTTTTGATACGGCTAAACAATATTTTCGATGAATTTACCGCAAACTGTGCCATAATGATTGAACAGGAATAATCACTAGCGACTTTAGAATTAATCATCAATCTTGCTCCATTTAGAACGCAACAAAATGCTCTCCAGTGTAAACAAAATGTTGCATTTGCGGACAAACATTGGTTTCTCCCCTATAAAGGCTGTGCAGCGATTGAGATACGTTTTCTTGTTCAATATTTCTCAGAAAAACTCACTATTTTACACGGCTACGATTCAGACGCTACCTTTGGCTCGTTCAATTTCAAAAGTCGTTATTCCATTCATTAACTCTTTCAATAGTTTGAACAATGCGCGCGTCCAGCGGTCTAGTGGAACGAGCGTACTTATCGATAACGTAAGAAACGAGTGGCGGAAGTACTTGCAGTGGTGGTGACTAGATTCCGAACAAGGTGGTAATTTCCAGATGAGATGACTAATAGACAGCTGGCACACTTCCAGATCGCCTATAAACAATAATCGACAGATAATACGTCCTATTTATAATTGCGCGCCTCTGGGACTTTGCTCGACCACCAGAACCGTCCGAAGCCTAGAACGCTCTTTAATCTCGCCGAACCGCCTACACTGCGCTCGGAATTTCCTCCGATAAATAAAGTAGAAGTTGCCGAAAACAAAACGGAATCTGGTTAATGGTGATTGTTTTTTTTTTTTTTTTTTTGGCGCATCTGCTTTACAAAAAGCTCCTCTCCGAGATTAGCGGCAGAAGGTATTTTCAAATCTTATTCCATTTGACTTTCCCGATACCGGTTTAATTCTCATCATTATATGGCTTCATAGCTCTTGAGATTTTCACAACCGAATAAAAACAAAAAAAAGAAATGAAAAGAATTTATTAAAATAGTAATTAAATTAGCGGAGTCCGAAGACCTTATACTTTTTTTTTTTTTTTTTGTTTTTTGGGCGCGCCAGCGGCATTGACCCAACAACAACAGAAATTAAGGAAGGGGTTAAATAAAGAGACGATTAGAAATAGAGCTTAGGAAAGATTGGAGTACAGGGATTATATCTGGAGATGGAAAGGAAAGGACAAAGGAAGAATTATACGGAGCAGGAAGACCCAGTGCCAAGATTTTCGAGTACAAAACAAATCGCTCGGAATAAAGGGCAGGGCATTCAAAGAAGATGTGGTTTGCATCACATATGAGAGGAGAGATGGAATTATGAAGGGGACAATCGGGAGAAGGGGACAGGGAAAAACGAAAACGTGAAGAGGGTAGAAGTGAGTGATTAATACGAAGTCTGATTAAGGAAATGATCGCGGAGCGTTGATAAGAATAGGATTGAAACCACGGCTGGGAAGAGGGAACCGGTTGAATTTGAAGATAATGAGAGGCGGGATTAGAAAATAGAGAAGGATAGATGTCCGACCATAGTCGGGAATGATTAGCTGAGGAAAGAAGGAGGATGTCCGAGGTAGGAATTTTGCAGAATAAAGGACCATCGCGGGTGGCCGAACGGGCTAAAAAGTCCGCTAACTCGTTGCCCTCGATGCCCCAGAGTGACTAGGAACCCACAGAAGGTCAATAGTAATGGAACGGGATGAAAGTAATTTGGATATAAGAAAACGAATTAAAAGAATGATAGAATTGGATGAATGAGAAGGAGGAGAAGAGATGGCTTGAAGAACACTTTTGGAATCGGAGACAATCAGACATTTACTGATCTCTCTTATGGATGGAATGAACGAGACTGCGCGTAAAATGGAGATAGACTCCGCTGTGAAGATAGAACTGAGATTTCGTACACATATAATGTACGGAATAATTTTAATAAGATGGTTGAGAAACGTCAAAAATATTCAATTAAAATATGCAATAAATCACGAACGGATTGACACTTATAAACTTCAAAATTGCATCATAAATTAGAATTAAAATTAATTAAAATTCTATTTAAAACCATATCTACTTGTATAATTTCATCTCTTTTTTTTTTTTTTTTTTTCTTGTTTGGGTTTTTCCCTGGGCTTGTCAGCAACGGACGATTACCCATCAACATGTGTACATAGCAGCAATTAGGAGTAACAAGGAATGGAATCTGATAAAGAATGCTATACCAAAGATGGAGAAACAATAACAATCAACGTCGAAAAATGCCAAACGTATGTATCCTGAAAAGAAAAGAAATGACGAAGGTAAGAGCAAAAGGAGTTAGCTGTCCCATACCATGGCCACATCTGCAATTACAGAGCCCACAGTACAAACGGACAAAGGAATCTGGCTATAAATAATTAAGGAAGAAGAAACACGGGATGTTTAAAAAGCAGTTAGATCCATCAAGCACGAAACCTATATAGAACACAGCGCTTAGCGTCCGTAAACAATTATCCGAAAGTTCAATGACTTTCTCCATCACTATAAAGCAAAGTTTATAGTTTTTAATTATGAAACATTAATCATATTTATGGCGACGACTGCAGAAACAGCGCCTACCATTCTGTTAAAAGGAAATGAGCAGAATTTTCACTGAACACTATGGCCACAGTGCAACAGCAGCGCCCGCAGTGCCGGCTAACAAGGAGTTCACCTATCTACCGTTAGGGCCGCAAATGCGACAGCGAGCCCGCAAAATTAACTGCGAGCTGTGCCTGTTTGTGACTGTAACTGCAACATCAGTGCGTTGTCTTCGTTTAGAGAGGAGTTCGTTGGGAATCACTGGACACGATAAGTTAGGAATGCCAAAATAGGAAATACTGAAGGGATTAGATATTAATATAATGAAGTACAGAGGATAGGAATTTTGCTACAATTGGTATGATCAACGTTGACAAGTTCATAACTCATCACTGGTAACCTTTTAAAAGTGAAATTCTAAATATAAAACAAAACGCGGAATCACTTTCACAAAAGCAAAAAATTACTTAAATCGCCACTTTTGAACCAAAAGAAGACAAAAAAAAAAGCAAATTCATGTGAACAATAGCCTAAGTAAAAAAGTTGAGGAAACCGAATATACGCAGAAAGGAGGACCCCGCTTTATAGGAAAACTACAGCCGAGCGTATAATTTTATATTTAGGTCCACCGGGCGCCGAAAGCTTGAAAGTTTAAAAAAAAAAAATGTTTTCAAAGCATATGGAAAAATTGTTTTTTGTCGGGAACGAAACCATATTTTCATTTCCTTCACAAAATCTTTGAAGTTGGCGAAAAGTTCAAGAAAGTGTTAAAAATATCGTGTCTCCCTCTCTATGTGGCGTAAAAAATAAGATTTCTTTGTTTTGAATTTTGTTATTATGTAAACGTTAATTATAGAGATATCTTTAACTAAGTGGCTGGGTTAAAGCCAAAGGCGAGCCCCTCTTCCAAAACAAAACAACTTAACATTCGGAATTCTTAGCGTATAAAAAATCATGCTTGACTGAACTTTACTGCGTTCAACTCTGTGTATCTCTGTATTTGAAGAAGCTTACATAATTAAAAAGATAAGTTTCTATTGCGCACCGAAAGATCGTAGGGGAAAGCGAGCGGTTCATTTGGTCCACTGTCCAAATTTGGCTTTAGACACAGGGTATTCTATGTTCGCAGGCACTTTTTTTTTTCTTTCTTTACCGGGTTTATTAGCAAGGAAAAGCCCCGACGAAACGGTTAGGAGGAGAAATAAATCGATATTCCTATGCATTTAAGGACAGAGGATGAAAAAAAAAAAAACCAAGAGCAGGAATAACCGAAACAGAAGAAAATAAGAGAATACAAGCAGCGCCGATAAAGGGCAGAAGGATATCAAGTTTTAACAGTGAAGAATAGAAGGGCGATTGCTCAACAGAGATAAAATATGATACCAGGGTCGCAAATAAAGTATATAGAAAAGGGGCAAAAAGGACAAAATGTGGTAGCAGTAGATGAAAACGGTAAAAATGATGCAGCAAGGAGACACTGAAGTTAAAGCGAAGGCGACAAATAGCAGAAATTGTAGAGCGTTTAGGAGAGGGTAAGTATCAAGAAAACCACGGATCAAGTTGAAGAGATGGCTGAATAGGGAGGTTAAATAGAGAGGCAGGATTAGAAAATGAAGAAGAATAGAATTTGAGCCATAATTTGGAATGAACAACCGAGAGGGAAAAAGAACAATATTATGAGCTGAAAATGTGGCCAAAAATCTCTGCTCTTGGAAACGGAAGAATGGTTTAATGAATATTTAATATTTCATTATGTTCAATGCCTAAATTGCCAGGAATCCATAGCGGATCAGTTTCAATAGAGAGAAAATGGATGACGGAGCGTATGGGAAGTATTACATCATCGGAAGAGGGGGCAGGAAGGTTTGATAGCAATTTTATAATCCGAAATTATGAGTACTTTTTGAGAAACTAATTAACGAGGAAACAAAGAGAGTAACGTGTAGAATAGCAATAGATTTCGTATAGAAAATTGTAACAAAAGGAGCTTAAAAGATTCGCAATAATTCAAGGCGGGACAAAACCGACTCCACTGGACCCTTTAGAACCGTCAGTATATATATATATATATATGTGCAGGAAATAGAGAAACTAAAGCACTAGAAAATTCAACTCTGGAGACATGTTGGGGAGCAGATTTAGGACAGAACGGTAAAGAAAGACATTTAATAGGATGAAGGAGACTGGAAAAACTAAAAGAGAAATAAACAAGTTTTTATCATGAATACAGAAATAAGTGAGAAAAGTTGAAGAAAACGAACAGAAAAAATAAAGAGAATAAAATCAGAGTTTTATTAGGGGAAACCCGTCATTTATGAAGGATAGAAGAGTAGGAATAAACAAATGAAGAGGAATAAACAGGTAGGCGCTTAATCAAAAAGCGCGGTAGAACGCTTGTCTCGGATGTGGCCTTGAATTTTGTCGACCGGACTATTACGTTTTTAAATATGTCTTTGGTTTTTCTACATCCTATCTTACTGTTTCCTACCTGCACTTTCCCTTTGGCCTGAAAGAGAGGGCATGCCTAACTCACTGGAAAATTCGCGAATCGGCCTAATATACAAATGTTGCGATTTCTCGCTGTCATGTCGCGTTACTTTTAATGAAGGCGAAATTTTCACTTAAAATCGGAATCAAACAGCTTTTTTTATTTCGTTTATCCAGAAACGAGTTGCATTAAAATTTCTTATTTAACTTATGGTATATTGTTTTTTTCTCGCGATATTACAGAATTTTCATCTCTTATTTCCCGAAAGTTCGCTATAAAAAGTTCGGTAGTTTATGAAAGCTTCGATTAAAATAACACGAAGGAAAATTCCCTTTGAAATTACTTATCGTATTATTCCGGTGTAGGTCGATCAATTTTGCGCAAGTTACACACCGACCTCGCGGCATTAATAGCGCGAAACGGAACGACAATGGTAAATAATTTAATTAAAACTTTAATTAGAATTGATGAAACTTTCGAAAACAAGAATCTAGTCGAAGTCGTAATGTAAATACCGACAGTGCAATATTAGGAAATATTATTAAAAACATACGTCGATTGCTAGCGTACACGGCTGTGCGATAACAGAGAAATGATGCAGGGAATTTTATTGGCAATTTTGACCTAATCAAATTTAATCGACTGACTATAGTTAAGCGACACTAGAACCGTTTTTTTTTTTTTTTTTTGCTATTTTACATTTTACAAAAGGGTAAATGATGAACACAATATTTTAATTTTACATTGGCGTCGAACACGCGGTTATAAAGCGTATAGCATAATCAGTTCTGTTTTAACTGAGAAAGACGTTTTCAATATTAATTAAAATGTAATTCTTAGGCTACCCCCATTAGGAAAAATGTCCCAATTTTATGTAACGCGAAAAATGTCCCAATTTTATATAACGTTTGTTATATTTTATAGAATTTTTGTAATTGTTATTTTACAAATGTCACAATATTATGTAACGAAATATATAACGAAAAATATAACGAAAAAATTAATTAATTTTATATAATGAAAGTTAAATGTTAGGATAGGATTTTTGTAATTATGTTATTTTTTTTGTGTTGATGCCAGTAAGAATTAGGTTGTAAATTTTGATCATTTTATACAAAGTATAGAAGAGAAAGAGACAGAAATAAAAGCAGGAGGCGTCAAGGGGCACAGCCCCTTGCGAAGCCAAAATGGCCGAGTTTATATATATATATATATATATTGTTTTAATCTTCTTCATATCCGCAATAATAGTATAAGGCAAGCAATTTCCATTCCAACTCTATTATTTATTCGTTAGATGGAAAAACCAACTTTTCATTATCGGCCATGATTTGCTTACGTACAACATGATTGGAATTATTATAGCTTTGTATACTGCCAGTTTAGTTTTGGTTTCTAGTTTTCGATTATTCGATTATTCGATTACAGAATATTCTTTGTGATAATTTACTAAAATTGGCGCTTCTGATCCTTGATGACAGCTCGAGAGATCTAAATTCGCACCTTTGGATATAGTACTTCCTCTAGAGTATTTGAAGATATCGACAGTATGTAGAAAAGTTAAATATATCATTCGCAGCAATCTGGATTATTTCCATTTCGCTGTATATTTCTTTGTCAGTCTGAAATTTGTAAAACTCGATGCCAGATAGTCGAGCGCCTTCTGCAGTCTTCCGGCATCATTACAAACAAGTACTCAGTCGTCTCTGCGTACTGTAAGAACACAACTTTAAAGATGCGAACATACATGTATTATTTTTACGGTGGAAGTATAGGCTCAAATACAGAAAACTAATTTTTAATGTAGGAAAACAAAAATTAGCTAAAAAAGACTAAAAACCGACCTGTTCTATAGAAACTAGAGAATTTACTTCATTTTTTTTTGCTATTAATATATAGGGAAAATACTTCAATACTTTAAAGCTGAATTGCCCTTTATATTGTCCATATGTGACCGAATCAAAATTTAACTGACGGCTCTTTTCTTTTTTGTTGTTTCTGGGTGTAGGTCCTTGGCTGACGTGCCCAAACGGGGATCTAAAAAAAAAAGCTGAATTGCCGAAATTTTGAAATGAAGGAGACCTGGGCACGCGAGTGACTTAAAATATTATCATCGTTAATTTTTATTACATACCCGACGCGTTTTTCATGATCACGGGAGTTACAATATTATCATGGCATCCATAAATCAGATTCGTGGTCTTCCTTAATGTAGTTCCCCGTTTGCTTTTTCTTTCTATTAAGTTTTGGAACCATTTGAAATGTCCCGTTTGATGGCCGATCACACTGTTTCTTCTCTTCTCAATGGTATTTATTATTTCTTCTATCCTTTCGAATGCCTCCCTGTTTTTTGTCCATCCACGATATTTTTAGCATTCTTCGGTAGCACCGGGTTTTGAGAGTTTGTAGTTTTAATCTTTTGTTTATCACACAGCTGTACGACACTCCCGGCAAATATGTCTTAATAAACAATTTCCTGATATGTTGAAAGACATTTGTCTATGTACGAGTAAAAATATTTGTCTTTTTGTTAGATGGCGGGTCTACTTTAGAGAGCAGCCTCATTTGGAAGAGTGAGAAGAGGCCTATAAGAATTAGGAGAAGGAAAATCATAAAAAATAAATAATGATGGAAATATGATCGCTTCTAAGGGTAGGTACCATTTAGAGAGCTGACCACGAACAACGCTTAAAATTAAAATTAGGAGAGGTAAATAATAGGTCGATGGCACTAAAAGACGAACCATAATTTTTAATACAGATGTAGGAGAACTTTATCGTTAAGAAGGATTAAAAATCGTTTTATAGGGTAATGTGTTCCAACATAGAATCATTGTTATTGTAACCATTGTAGTCCCACAGAGATCAGAATGAGCGTTCTAATCACTTCCCGCATAATAAAAGGAGAAGGAAGAAAATCGATGAAAGATCTATCAACCAATCTAGTCAAATGCAGCAGTTAACACTAACGAAAAACACCGTGCAAAATACAATACCAAATGACAGGAAGGAACATGTAAAAAAAAAAACGAGGAAGATGTACAGCAGAGAAAGATGTGATAACTTTTATGAAATCAATGTTAAGACCGAAGCAATGGATACCACATTACCAGTCAAATATAAATAATTCTTATAATCATTTCTAAAAATAATTATGGATAAAAAGGGAAAAGAGGAAAAGAGAAATAAGGAGAGCGTCGGGAAATTAAACGCATGAACAAAAGAAAAATATCATAGAAAAGGAAAGAAAACATAATAAATGACGGAACAATACACGTGAACATAAAACGGGATAAAAGTGAAATTAGAGAAAATGCTGATTGACGAAGTTACTACAACTGTAAAACTTGGCATAGGGTTGATATTTTGTCATTCAAATTTGCTAAAATAATAGCGTGGGAACTAAGTCGCTTTCAACAGTAAGCGATATGGGGGGTTAACGAAGACCAAATTGTTGATCGAAGCGGATTTGTTGATATAGATTGTATTATAGGAAGAAGGGGAGTATCAGAAGAAGAGTTGGAGTGATCAGGCAGTGTAGAACGAAAACCTTTGGAGCCAACATTCAAGTTGGCATAATATTTATTGAAAGGATTTTGAGGTTTAAATTGAGAATGATGTTTTGGGAAGGGAAGTATAATATATGAAGTAGAAGAGCTGCTGGATTGATTCTGACGTTTTCTTTTCGAGTAGTTGGAAGAGTCTCCTGTAAGGTGGGAAAATTGGTAGGATTGGAAATATCAGCAAAGGCGAAAGCCGGGGAAACCGACTTACCCTGACTAATATTCTTAGCTTCGAAGTAGGAAATGTTTTCAAGTCTCACGATTCTACATATTTTTACTTGCTTCATAAATACCGCGAAAGAAAAGGTTGAGAGCAGAGTGCTTTCCGCTGTAATGAACACAATAGAAGCTGGAAATATCATTTTTTTAAGTGACAGTACACAATTAGTTAGGATCGCTTCCAGAACGTAAGCAGCAGATAGTTGTAGCAAAATTTAGTCTACGAATCACCGGTTGGCGTGATAAGCGTCATAGAAATATTGATTAAGGACGGAAGAATAAAACCATTAAATTCTTAAGTAATTTCCGGATACGGGAGCAGCTCAAAAGTGCAATTTGAGAGCAGCTGCTCGATGGGCAGATCGGTTAGGTCATCGCGAACTGCGCCGAAACGAAAAAATGGAGATTATGGAATAAAAACGTATTTTCAATTCATTATGAATATTTTCCGAAACTAGAAATTGATCGACTACTAATAATGTGGTGGTGGAAAAGCTAAGTTTAATAAATTTTTCCCCCGAGTGGGTAATGTAACCGTTAATTACAGCAGACAGTCGAACACAATTAAGATAAACTCGGTCACAATGACTGCGATCTTGATTTGCAGTTCTGTTGTTGTGTGATATCATTAAAAAAAAAAAAAAAAAAAAAAAAAAAAAGTCGAATTATTTGATTTTATCAGAATGTCATTTATTTATTGATCGCGAAGGATAGAGTTGTTTTTTTTTGTTTTTTTTTTTGAATTATATACTGAATTATATACTGGAGAAGACTAATCCGCAGAGCGTAAAATTGTAGAAAATTAAGTTTTTATTTTTTTTACTTACGCACCATTCCAAACATTTCCAGGTATTGTTACATTTCGTAGCTGAAATCATGTCGAATTCGGAATTTTAAGATTTCTATCCATTTTTAGAGTTTTTCTTTTTTTTTTGATTCCTTACTGAGAGCTGCTACGACTATTAGGATAGCGCCAGTGGGTTTCTTGCACATTCGATTTATTTCAATTACCCGATATGTCTGCGCTCAAGTGTTTTCCCCTGTCACGTGCTATTCTGGGCTTATCTGCCCACTTGTAGTATTGTCTGAGTTACAGAATTGCAGCACCTTCAGCAATGCAAGGTTTCAGTTAGCATTTTCTCATGATTCTTATTCTTACTTCCGTGAATAGTTCGCTGATTCAGCATCTTGTTACTAGTCAGTTTTATGGCGTCTCGCTCAGCCCTCCGAGTGTGCCCCAATAACCTCCAAGGTGCGGAATTTTATCTTTATTTTTTATGTTTTTTTTTTGTTTTTTTTTTTTTTTTTGAGCCCGCCAACAAAGAACATTGGATCATATGTTGACAAAAAATAACAATAATTCATTTAAATCCGTATGCGGTTGGCAGCGAGAACAATGAAGGAACCATCCATTCTTTCGTTTCCATCGCTCTCTGTTGTTTGTCTCTGCAACAGAGAGCGATGGAAACGAAAGAATGGATGCAGCAAATTATCAGTGAAAAAGAAAGTGCCCAGATGACGTTAAGGAAAGTGTGTAAGTGAAGAACGATAACAAGATGAGGGAAAGAAGCTAAGATTAAAACACAACCGACATGAGGAAGAAATAATTATATCACTATACGCGATCCCTATGGCGTTTTATTTTTCTATTGCTATTTGTATCCTATGTATGTAATTATTATTCGAAAAAACAGCGTTTTGTATAATTTTTTTGAAACCTACTTATTGCAAAAGTGGAATACTTTCTTTAAATGTAACACTTGGGTTAAATTTAATTCAATTTATCCTTATTTAGTTATATACGTTTTTTTTTTTCTTTTTTATAAACACTAGCTTAACAATACATAATCGCGGTTCATATTACTGAAATTAAAATTATACTAATATTTTTAATAGCGGTGTAGTAAAATTTTAATTGTAGTAATAATGAATTTAATTTTTAAATATTATACTTATCCCCTTTTATCTGGTATAACAGATGTTTTCGTAAACTAAATTTATCTTTACAGAAAGAAAATTTTTCGTTTCGAATTTAATGATTTTTATGCAGTTTAACATTGTATACATCTGTTGGGAAAATTATTTTTATAGGAATACCTTGTATATTGATAATTTTTTCACCTATGTTTTTTTTTTCTTCTCTTAATTCTATTACTTCCAGCTACAGCTCACGCAATGTTGCGTATTTTATAACCATAAACTGTGTTGTTTTACATATTAAAAATTTGATTTTTTTTCTTATCACATTTTATACGCGTTACGATTGGTTTAAAATATTTGAAAATTATTCCAATATTAATTAAACAGCCGGAGATAATTAAAAATTGAGAACATTTCTCGGCGAACAAAACACAACGAACGGAGCATTATTTTTAAAAAAACATTACTCGGCAAGATTCGGTAAATAAGTGACTTGTTGGTTGGTTGAGGAGCGAAAGCGAAATGGGCAAGGGCTAAAGCTTTCCGATAATAATAATAATAATAATGATAAATTTGAAAGATGATTTATTTATTATTAATAAAGAAAAGCCATGTTGATAATTTTGAGGATTACGCATGACGTTAGTAAGACAATAGCGCCCGGTAATACTAAATAGTCAAGAAGATTGTGTAATTTTTGTTTTTAAATAATTTGTAATCTTTTGAATTTCACTTATTGTTTATGTTTATTGTGTAGTAATTAATTTTTTTTAACGTCAATTTAAAACAATTATTTAGTTTTTTGTAAAATACTCCGAGAGCTTTGTCCGCGAAACGTGTCGTCGGGGTATTTGATAAAAATTAAATAATTGTTTTAAATTGGGGTTAACAATTTATTTCTGTACAATTTGTAATCCTGACAATCTCAGTTATTATAAATCAGAACTTTATACGGTAGAATTTAAATGTTTTCATTTGGAGTTGTATGGATATTCGGATATTTTTATAAAAATTCTGTTAGGAGCTATGACTGCGTTCAATATATTTAAATTAATATTCGTTCGCTTCAGTTATGTCTCGGATTTCGGTCTATATTCTAAAGTTAGTTTATATAATGGTGATTCCATCTAACCAGGTTATATGTTAAATGCTTTCTCAACGTTCAGCATAGCTATTAATACTAGCAGATTGAAATATTATCCAGTTTGGATTTCACATTTTTTTTGTTAATTGAATAATAGCACCAAGGTTAGATTTAACGATAAATTGTACTGTCAAAACTGACGCACGTCGCTCTTATTTTTTTATTTGCTAATAAAATTTTGACCTGTAGAATTTTCATTGTTTACTTTTTTAATGTGTTGTATTAGCTCTTTTGGTCTAATAAATTTAGGTACTCGTAATTTTTAAGCGAAGCGAATAAATTGAAAGTTCAACTTTTCCCGCAATACCTGGAGAGAAACGTTACCATTCTAACCGGTTAATTTTAATCGGAGCAAAATTTCCTATTTTATTTCTTTTTAGGGGTACATTAACTAATAGCGATAATCTAATAAATACTCCATATTTTCGAAAGCATACACTGATGGATCCAAAGCTAACCGGTACCAACTGCATGCGCTTTCGAAATAAATGAAATCGTGGAGGGCGTACGGTTGAGCAACGTTGTATCGATTGCGGAAGCCGAGATGTATGCTGTGTTGTTTTGTCTTCAGGCATATTTAGAACTGAGACCCCAACCGCTCGGAATCTATCTTCCTGGTGACTGATTCCTTGCGGTCCATATGTACTAAAAGTCGGATCACCACTCTGAATCACCGATAGTCCTAGCTGTCTATCTTATACGAGCTCTGAACCGAAGAAGATGCCGAGTTGTTTTGTTTTTTTTGTGGGTCCCTAGTCACGGCCTTCAGGGAATGAACGGTTGGACCTGGTCACTCGGTCATCCGTGATGTGTCCAATATCGCTATTTGCTCATAGTCCATTATCCCTAAGAAGTTTCTTGTCGGATACAGTCTTCGCACACTAGAATCATGACTAGATGTCTCAATCCACCTTTCCCAGAGAATTGAAATTTACGCCTGAACCATGGTGGCGTCCAGTCGGAACGGAACGCACAGTGTTCCCGGCAGTCAATCGCCTGAGAACGGAGTCTTTTTCCCACCACTTCGTCCTCAAATAAGCTCCAAAGCCAAATACCTCTGCTCACTTTGTTCGATCGATGAATACTCATCAGTTTCGCACATTTTGCTGAAATGCACACGTCTTAATGGGTTGCGGCATGGCCAGATTATCTCACTTACTGTAGACATTCTCTCAAATATCCCTGCCGCTATGAACAATCTCATGACCTTCGTTCGGTCTAACCAGCTAAGGAGTCTGATTTAAAACGTAGAATTACTCACTGCGATAACCTAGGTAGTTACATACAGTGTGTGGATTAGTACCTCTCCTTAAATGGAAAAAAAAAAAGTCATAATCCAATCGACTCAATATATAAATATACACTAGACTAATATTAACTCGATAAATTAAAATTTAATTTGGTGGTGCGAGATAAGACGAATAAAATTAAAACAGGAGCAGAAGACAAGGAAAGAAATGAAAGAACGTAAGACGTCTCATATGGAGCAGGAAAATTATGATTAAAAGGCTGAAATTAAAGGAGATAGCCTGAAATATTCGAAAAAAAACGTGATTGCCATTATACATGATAAAAAGAACGGTTGCAATGAAGAGGATAGCGTGCAAATGATATGAGGGAAAACCAATGAAGACACGAGAGGGGAGAAAGCTATCGGAAATGAAAGCAGTGATTAGGGGACCAGAAAGGGAAGAAAACTTTTAAAAATATGAAACAAAACAAGCCAGAGGTTGAATAGAAAGAAAAACGGAATAAGTGGCGCGGATAAATATCCTTCTACAGCTTGAAGTGAAAATGTTCAGATAGATAATATTGTAAGAAGGAAATTTTCGAAAAAAGTAGCGCCATTGTGGGCTTTTGAGTGAACGAAAAAATCGGCCATTTCGTTTCTCTCAACCCCGGCGCATGACTACAAATCCACAAGTCGAATGGAGCAGAACAAGAATAAATCACTAAGTAGACTGCAAATAAAAAGAATGAAAGGACGATTGAAAGAAGAAAACGGTAGAGAAGAAGTCGCTTTTTAAAACACTTTCAGAATTAAATCAATTATGTACCGGAAACGAAGGGAAGAAAATTTAAAAAAAAAAATTGCATGAAATATGGTTGTAAGTTCAGCAGCGCAAATACAACAATCGGAGAGAAGAGTTCAAGATTCAAAACAATTATGAGGAGAAAGAGCAAAGAAAGCCCATTACGCGTCCCTTATAACAACCATCGGTAAAAATAAGAAAATGGTCAAGATATAACTAACTTTTTTTCTTTTTTTCTTTTTTTCTTTTTTCTTTTATTTTTTATTTTTTATTTTATTTTTTTTTTCAACACCACCCCGGTCTGTTGACCATTATTGGCGTCGCTACCGTTTATTATTAATTTATTTTTATTTCGTGTAAGGCCTTCTAATTTAAACTGTCCACCCCCCAATTAAGTTTTAACTGCATTTAGATAGTTATTTATAATAGTTTTCTATATATTTAAATTATTCTTAAGGCTTATTACTTATCACCACTGAAGCGATGACTGCATCGTTGATTTACACCACTCCACTAACTTACAACTCTGTATAAAATTAAGATCTAAATGAAAAGAAAATTTAACAGAGTTTAAAATATATAGATGAGGTGTATATTAAAGTAATTAAAGGAAATAACATATACGTATCACAGAAAAAGATATATATGTAAGAGGAAAAATAAATAACAGGAATGGAAATGGAAAATAAAATTTGATTTTTTTTTTTGTTTTGAGAATGAAACGTTAGTTGTAAAAGATTGAGAAATATAATTCTGGAAAGAAAAGAACGGAGGAATATATAGGTAGGATCGTCAACATAGGGAGCAGTGGTTTTTCAGAGAACATGATAGGAATTTGTATAGATTTACGGACATCGAGGTAAAAGTGAAGAGAAAAATTTTATTCCTGATTAAATTTTAAGAGATTTAGAAGAGTTCTCCTATATAGAAGAACAGTTGTTCCGCTTGATGAGAATAAGGGGGACTTATCTAGGTATAAGAGGGTAAGGGGCGCCGTCCTGCGAGACTGATTTTAAAAGATCTATTCTTTAAAGATGATCAATGTGTTCGTAGACGAAAAAAGGCGGTTGTTTAATAAATGCACCTAAATAACAGAAGCAATCAACAAACGGGGGGATAGAGCAATTGCTTATAGCGTTAGATTGATTGAGAATATGGTTGGAAAGTGAAAACCGCTGAAGCCGATTCAACAGGGGAGGAAGAGAAGACGAGATGAATACTGAAAGAGTCATTTTTTGTACGATGATTAATAAACTATCGAAATTCTATCATAGCATTTGTGATATTACGAGAAGAAGAGTAAATAAGCATGTGTCGTTAGCGTAAAATAAGGAAATAAAGTTTATGAAAAGGTAATTTTTTAAGGATAAATATTGAAAAAGGTAGGTGAAGGAAATGACAAAAAAATTTTCTTGAAGTGAAATAAAGAGGAGTGGCGGATGTATTTTTCGATTCTGAAAAAATTTATAATACTAGAAACAACATAGAGTTAGAAGCATTTAGTGAAAGCCATTATATGTTTGAGAATGAGGGTGGTGAACATTGCCGGATGTACCGGAGATATCAATAAAGGTTACCATAGGGAAATTTTTGTAGTTAGGATTTATAGGTATCGCTAAGGAAAGACTAATGCGGCCGTCAGGAGGGCCGAGGTAAGTACAGAAATCAGACGTGCTATTGAGGATTAATTATATTCGAGAAACTGACGATTTATTCAACAGCATATTTTCAAAGAACTTTTTTAGGTAAAAAGAGCGAGACTAGTGTAAACGAAAAAAGGGAATTTTTTGTTTTTTCGATATAGAATTTATGGCGACTAAAAAAATTCGAAAAATAAAGAAGGAACCAAAAAGAAGAAAATAATTAAATATACTAAGAAGACGTCTGGAGAAATTAGTTCGAAAAAGATTTTTTAGAATATCTAGTACTCAATCGAAAGGCAAAATTGCAATCAATAAGAACGATGCATAATGAGATTTCCTAATGAAGAATGTCGTGGAAAAGAAAGTAAAGAAAGAGCAAAAGAAATGCACTGAGTAAATGATTGATATTATACAAGATATTTCCGACGCTGGTGCGAGGAAAAAATCAATAATAGATCAGCGGGTACAGGATTTTTCGTTTCTTTATCAAAGTATTCGTGTATTTTCCAGTTATCTTTTATTCATCGAATATACCTAAAAGCGAATTTAATTTAGCCTTTCATTCAATCTACCTTTAACGAATATCTGTTTAGACTACAAATTAATCGTTTTTTTGCATACTATTTATGAGTTCATTTTTGAAAATGATTTTTAAATTCAACTAATGAAAATATCGAATGAGTGTCCCAATGGTGTTTAATGCCAGGCCAAAACAAAAAAAAAAAAAAACAATAATGTAGAATAGATTTATTAAATTATAGATTACGTAAGTCCGCAAATATTTTTATTTATTTTTTTTTTTTTTTGCCATTTTCATCAGTTTTCTTTAACATATCTGAATAATTCTTTGATTCATTTTGAATAACCAATAATTCTAAAGAGCGTGAGCCGCTAGTATACATAATTTTTATATGTTTTGAAAAATATTTTTAGGGCTATGATTAACACTAGAACGTCCAGATTTAATAACCTTCCCAATTTTAATTCACATTTCGCTTTCGCTTTCGAAAGAGAGTCTGATGCATCTTTTACGAGTGCGCAGTTTAGTTGCTTCCGTTCACGGGATTGGTTAGTAAGCAAAAAAAAAAAAAAAACAATATACGAACAATTATTATACCTTTTAAGTTAATAAGGACTTTTATCTCCATAAAAATTGGCCCGTTGCATATTGTCCTCACCTGTGTGTACTTGCGTTTATTGGTAAAGGTTACTACTTGAATTTTTCATTATGCACCACGCCTTTTCAATAAGGCGTCGCAATGAAAATTCTAGAGATCTTGAACACAGATTAATCGCAAGAGCCAATACACCAGTCGATCACCTCTAGTTGCTGGCGAAGTAATGTCCTTTACGGTTACACTGGAATCGAGTAGAATGAACGACTACACCGAAGCAACAGATTCCGCTCCTGTGAATTATACGTGCTCGAATTCTGCAGAGAAACACGTTTGCGAAAAGTGCGCTTGCTATTGGTTATATCTGAGCAGCATGCAGCTGAATAGGACATCAGGCCACAACTGGAAATGTTTCTTTCGAACTTGAGTAGACTTCAGTTGGGATTAGGTGTGGTACACGTCAATCCGTGAAGTAGAGAGACCTCTTGGCTAGGTAATATTAAAAAAATGGACTGAAGCTTATTACACACCAGATAGTCCAAAATCCATGCAAGGTGATTAAGCAGCACCTGGATCGGGTGGCACGAGAAGAAGAAGAAGAATAAGGATTAGAGTCCCTTTCTCACTCTCTTCCAGTTACCGCTTTTTCCTGCGGCGCCTTTGATTTGTTTCTTCAATAGTTAACCGAGTCGCCTGGAATGTAGTACGGCCAAATAGATGGTGCGCGTGAATTCATGAAAACACGAAAATGGCCTACATAAATTTGAACAATCGCAAACAATGGTGACCGAAGTTTTTATGTCGGTACCGGGCTCGTAAATATAAATAAATGAATGAAAATTGAAATCAGGCGTTTTTTCGGCTGTTTTCGCGGATTTAAAAACCTGGCCAAAAAGCATTTATAACGGCAAACGGCTGTAGCATACGGATTTCGCTTTGCGCATTTCTTCATATTGTACGATTATTTAGCGTTTAAACTGAATTCGCCAGAGTGGCCTATTTAAATTAATTAACGCTTAACATTTTACAGAATGTCAGTTTGGCAAACAGCATAAGGAATTGAAATCGACTTGGTTCCCAGATCTAGGGCCACCGTTCGGCGTTATGCACTGTATCAGATGCGAATGCGTACCGGTTAGTGATAAACAGTAACTATATTTTCAAGTAATTACTAACCGTTCTTACATTTTTTCGCGTTTAGATTTTTCGATAATTACCGCCATTTCCGTGTGCACATTTCTTCGTTTATAATTCATTTCGCAATTTTTTCAGAAATTTTTTATAATTTATGCTCAGATCTAACGCACTCGAGCTTGGTACCTCTGCGTGCGTTCGCGTTTATTTCTTTTAAGGTGAAAACATCGTTTTACATCTAGTATCGACGAAATAGGACAGAAAAAAAAAAGTCGTAAATTTTAATACTGTAAAGATACCCCCAGCCCCATATTGGTCTCCCCGGTAACGAGGCCATCGACCGAGTTGCTAGGGAGGCATCCCAACTTCTATCTATATCCTTCTACTTCTCTTCTACCAACGATAAGAAATTCCTCCTGAAATCCCTTGTAATTAAATCTTGGAAACGATTATAGAGCTCTAATCAACAGAACCACCTTTTCCTTGTTAAGCCTGACCCTCTATCTGAGATCCCTCTTCCGTTCCGTTCAAGGAAGAAAAATATTATTCTCACCAGACTTCCGATTTCCCACTCCCGCTTGACCCATTCGTATCTCCTACAACGTATCGATTCCCCTCTTTGCCCCTTTTGCCAAAGAACACAGAGCTTCCCATTCCCCACTTACTAACATCTTGTCGTTCTCTTATGACACTTAGAGCCCAACATGGCCTCCCCCTTCCATACGCCAACTTCTAGCTGATTCTTCTTGTCATATCCGCAGTGTGTTCCATTTCCTTCATTCCCTCAGCCTCCTAAGTTCAATTTTGTATCCTTTCCGTTTCCCGGGCGCGCATAGCCCGTTTAAGCAGCCGGCGCTGTATCTTCTAATGTAATAATAATAATAATAATAATAATAATTAGATTGGCAATGATTCGATACTACACTATTAATATATAACGCATTTTGAATATGTTTTGTTTTATTAAAAATTTATAATGTAGAAACATGTATTACAGAAAATTCTATTTTAAAAAATAATAATTAGATTAGCAATGATTCGATGCTACACTATTAATGTGTAACGAATTTGGATTATGTTTTGTTTATTAAAAATTTATAATGTAGAAACATGTATTATAGAAAATTGTATTTCAAAAAATAAAAATATCTTTAAATTTATTAATGTAGTATGTTCCGGCGCTATTAAGTCAGTAATAATAATCTTATAATTAATAATAACCCGCTATTTAAAATTAAGAATCAATCCTAACATATCGATATATTGTATTAGTTTACAAGATGACAAATATGATATCGTTTTAACTTTTAACTTTATTTATTAATACCATGATTACGGAGTACGTAACTCCGAAACATTTCGGCTCTTTTTAATATTTTTTAAAATACAATTTTCTGTAATACATGTTTCTATAAATTTTTAATAAAGTGATAACAGAAAATGGACACAAACATTTATTACTTAAATATAAAGAAGTATGTTTTGTTTCGTCTTTTGGACAAATAAAAAAAAATTGTATGCCTGCGCGTAAAAATACAGTTCAGTCCATAAGAGGAACATGAATTTTCTAAATTTATTCTACAAAAACCTTAAACGACTGTCCTATTACTAAACGTGTGCCAGCTTTTTTTTGACCTTTTCTGTACTCTATAGACGACAAAATTAAAATTAGTATATATTGGAATAGATTTTTTTGTTTTTGTTTTGATAGGTCTGTCGGCGAGGACATTAGCCCGAAGGTAGAAATTTATTTATATATATATATATATTAATTACAACGTAATTCTTAGGCTACCCCCCATTCGAAAAAATGTCCCAATTTTATGTAACGTTTGTTATATTTTATAGAATTTTTGTAATTGTTATTTTACAAATGTCACAATATTATGTAACGAAATATGTAACGAAAAATATAACGAAAAAATGAATTAATTTTATATAATGAAAGTTAAATGTTAGGATAGGATTTTTGTGATTAAGTTATTTTTTTTGTGTTGATGCCAGTAAAAATTGCGTTGTAAATTTTGATCATTTTATACAAAGTATAGAAGAGAAAGAGACAGAAATGAAAGCAAGAGTGGTCAAGGGGCACAGCCCCTTGCGAGGCCAAAATGGCCGAGTTTATATATATATACACACATTTACATATACATATACATATACATATACATATAGATACAGATATATAGATAGATACATAGATACTGGGAGAACCGTCCGTTATGTGCGATCGACTGACTGTGGTCTTTTTTTGTTTTTCTTGGGGATCGCGAGCTAAGGGCATTACGCAACATTAGATTATATTAATGAGAGAGAGGGAGAAACGAATTAGAATTGAATAGTACTAGAGATAGACGAAATGAAAGATGCTGTAATAAAAATGATCGCAAGAAATGGGAGTGAAAGAATAAACGAAGCATTATATGGAATAGGCAAACCCAAGATTCAGGAACTAACCATAAAAATGAAAGCTTTCTAATATTCGCGCATTCGAAGAAGGTATGATTTGTATCACAGAGTAAATCAGAATCACCAGGATGAAAAGAACAAAAAGCAGAAGAGAACATAGAAAAACGAAATGAGGATATAGGAAGCCGACATGATCGAAGACTGTAGGTAGAAGAGATAAGAAAGCGTGAAAGATGAGAGAAGTCGTAGTAGCAAGGATAAGGAGGAGGGTAAGATGAATATCAAAAAGTAAATGTGAGATAAAAATAAAATCCAAACGTAATCCGGTTGAAAGATAAAGCTAGTTATCTCAATGTGAGTCCATTAGAGTGCAAAAAGGAGTAAAATAAATATACCATTACCCGATAATGGGACACTTCAGTAACGATATATTTAAAATAAAATAAGGAAAAAGCGGAATAGAAGACAATAAATATTAGAATTAAATCGTTGGTCAACCAACTTGAAAGTTTGTTCTTGTGCATAGGACAGGAGAGATTAGACGAAAATGTAGAAAAGGAAATGTAAGAAAGTAATGAAGAGATAAAAGACAACAAAAGTAAGAAATATCCCTGAAACTACTCTCCTTTTTTCTTTTATTTTTAGGAAGAGAAATTAATTAATAAGATGCTATTAGAAAGGAAACAAGATAGGGAGTCAGTAAAAGGTGAGGAAGGAGCATTGTTATTTAAAAGAAAGTAGCTGCATGATAGCCGCAAAAATATTTTCAATTAAGGGAGAAGAAATGGAAAAAAAGGGTTCTGACAATAACCAGAGTGATAGGGTTGATTTTAAAAAGACTTGAGAGAAGACAAATTATTTTTTGAATTACGGTTGACCGCAGGAGAGACGGATTTGTTGAAAGTCCATCTCCGTGTTAGAGTGAAATCAAATGCGGCTAGATGGAAAAGGTGGAAATTGAGGAGAATATTTATCGGGAGGTTTTGAATTGCGGTGGTTAAAGGTAGGGCATTCGAGACGAATGAAGGAATTAGAATAAGGAGAGGTAGATGTTAACGAGAACTTAGATTTTATTTTTTTTTTTTTTTTGGCAAGAGATAGCAGCTGAAGCTTGATCCGCAAACGAAGAAGCATTAGTTTTGAATTGGGAAGTGTCCTGCAAGGGAATTTTTTCAAGCGCCAAAATGCGTTTAATATCTTTTTTTGCCTAATCCGTTCGAAGCAAGAACGATCATAGGCACCGTGCGGGCCTTTGCAAATGTGGCAGATGACCTTGCAGCTGCTGAATTCTGAAGTTGGCTGCTTAGAAGTGCGATGTGAACAAATAGTAGAATAACTAATACGCTGCCTCGCTATGTCATCCTAGAAAGAAAACATTTAAAACTTTGCACAAACGAATGGTCGGTGGAGAAAACAGGAAAGGGCATTTTAAATAATAATGCGTAATCCAGCAGGGTAGTATTATTAAATCTGAGTTCATCAGAACTAGCCGGAATTTTAAAGCCATCGCAGGAACGACGTACATGTCGCATTAAGACTGGAAAAGGGCCAATGAATGCCTGAGATGACATCCGCTGCGAATAATACGCTATTAGGAATTCGTGGCTTGACACTGTGTGATGTGGACAAATGAGAATGTGCAAGAAAGAAATTAGCGGAAGTAACAGATAGAAATTTGACTGCGACGGACGGTGACGAACATTCAAAAAAGATACGATTAGAATCACAAATAGCCTCCTCGTAAGTAGGATGAAGAGGACAGTTCGAGGAGGAAATCAAAAGAAAGCGAAAGCGTGATGAAGGTAGAAGACTATGCAAACGAACAATAGACACAACAGCGGAACGACTAAGTGAAGGAAAATTGTAAAACCAAGGGTGAGCAAGAAGATTCGACCAGATGGACAGCTGACCGGAATCTAGAACGGAAAATTTTAAGTTGGAAACAGGAATTTTAGCAAGAAAGAGGCGAGAGAATACAGCAACCCGAGCCAAGGAGTCTACCAATTCGCGTTACCTTATGTTCGCCTGCGACTAGGGACCCACAGCAGATCGATCTGGAATGATTTGCAAGAAGATTATGGATAAGGGAACGTATGCGAAGAGTGACAAAGTCGCAGAAAAGAGCGGGAATATTTGAAGAAATGGCTTGAAGCCGAACACACCTTAAAATCAAAAAGAAATATACACCAGTACCGAAGATCGTTTTAGGTGCGGTTTTTATGTCGATCATACAAATTTACGCCGCTCGTAATTAAATTTAATCAAATCTCGTCCTCTCCCGTATGCAATCTCACAGCCTGTTAATTTGTTACTTATAATTTCAAATGTTTAAGATCTTTCCTTTTCCAACGTAATCTATCCCGTTCATCTTGATATTTTTATTATTCAACCGACATCTCTATATATATCGATAACACGCACTTTAGAATAGATGTGAAAGAGAAAAAAAGAAAAAGCCCGGACAATCGATATTGCGTTTCGAGGAAACTACTTACTAGACTCGAAGAGGTCTATTAATTGAACAGAAGTTAAATAGTGTACTTGCTTCGTGTGTCCCGCGAATGAAAGCATTTATTGTTTTGATTATTTCCCATTTATCTTTTTTTTTTCCCTCCCGCGCTGTTTACAGCAACTAGGCTAGGAGCGCGGCCTGCAAGTTTATTATATTTTATTAAATAAATTTAGGGATTTGAAAAGATCGAGAAGGGGTGCGACGGATGGCGAATCCTGCGATAGGAGTGACAAAGGATGATATTGCGGAGGGAAGCTGGAGCATAGGTTTAGGATCTTTGGACATTCGGATAGAAGGTGGGGAATGGTAATAGTAAGTTCACATCTGTCGCATATTGGTGGAGCGAGCTTCTGAAATATACGAGTATGTGCATGTGTGAGGATGGAATGGCCGATACGTAGGCGGCATAGCACCACTTGATCCTTTCGAGCTTCTTCTTTTAATAGCTAGTGATCGGCATATTTCGTTAGATATAATTTTTTTTTTTTTTTTTTTTTTTTTTGGACGTCGAAAATTTAATTCATCGACAATATATAATCATTTATTTTAATTCAATAACAAACAGTGACATTTTTCTATTTGTACATTTTTTTTTTTTTTTTTATTTCAAGAAGTCCAATGTCCATGTTGACGAACCTATTAAAAAAAAAAAAAAGTATTTTCTTTTTCCTCTAATTATAAGTTTTACAGCGGGGAATCCTAGGAGTATTTTGTCTGGGCAAAGTTGAAATAGATATTTTTCTAAACAAGTACAATATAGTTATCGTAATTAAAATACTTCGGACACATCCATCCAAGGCAATATAGTACACTCCAACTTCTGATGCAAGGAAAGATCGCTGGGAAAAGACCTCCGGCAAGAAGAAGAATAACGTGGATAGAAAATTTGACTCAGTGGTATCAGATGTCCACCATTGAACTGTTCCGGAATGTACTGGACAGACGAAAGGTTGCTCAAATGTTAGCCAACATTCGATAATGGACATGGCACCGCGATCATGATGATGATGATTGTGGGGAGAGACTTGGTAATATTCGAATAAAAAATTTGAGTCAACTACTTCAAATGCCAACGCAACAGTAGAGAAGATAGCTCGGTCGAGATGACAATTATAATTAGAAGCAATCTTCTTCTTTCTCTTTTTGCCTGCGTTACATCATTGATCCGATGTAGGCCTCCTTTAATTTACTCCATCGATTCCTATCTTGCACTTCACGAAACCACCGTTTCCCTGCTATTGGTTGCCACAATTAAATATAATCTAATTTGTAAGGTTTTGATAACCCGATTTTCATTCAAGTTAATTCGAAGAACTTTTGTCTTCAGTTGCTATTACTCTCTTCTTAATCGTAATATCAACTCGGATGAGATAATAAGTAAACTGGTTACCGATTATTTTAGGAGAGAGAGATTTTAATGTTTCAAGTTGTGTCTGGCGATGGACCGTGACGATGATAATAGTAAAGAAATATTCCCGATACCCTCGAGTACTCATAATCGTGATCCCGAAACATGATAATTCCCGGTACTGTGTATAAGTTAATAGATTTCACGGTGGTTTCGTCGAATATATTTGGAGCTAGTGATCATCCTCCAATCGTAATAAAATTCAAAACTAACAATCACATACTGCGTAACCTACTTTTTTTTAAATTTATTTATTTATTTATTTTTTTTTTTAATCAAAAAAAAATGTAAAATAAAAGTAATTTATTTTCGACTAATTTCATAGAAGAGAGGAAAGAACGGGTTGACAGTTAGTTTTCCATTAGAAAAAACTTTGTATTGTACAATATCAAGCTACATAGGTAAAAATAGTTTACTTAAACTACGAAACTAAAATTATACAAAGAAACCCCGTTTCGAAACTCTCAGATCAATTGGAATAATGGAATTATGTTTAAAGGACAAAACAAAAAATTGCTACTTCAATACAGAGATTTTCGAAAAAAAATAAAGAGAAAATTGTAGGCTAAATATTGGAGTAATTTCAACGGATCTAATTCGCTTAACGAAATATACTATCAAAGCATCAAAACATCAAAACATGATAGTTTGTTTAATCATTTTATCAATTCGGTAGTTCCCGGAAATTCTTTGCGAAAATTAGGAAATTATTTCCTAAAAATTACGCGCGACTTTTCCCTGGGTATCGCTAACGTACTCAGCACCGAATTTCGTACAAGATGGGTTCCGCTCTAGTTTTTATTCTTAATAAATTACCACTTTCGGGTTCGGTTCAGATTCTGGTAATTCCAGTTCCTAAGTCATGTAAGGCATTACTCGATTGTGCATCATTTAGACACCCGTAAGAAGCTTAATGAGTTGTACAAAAGCGGCTTTTGAAATGACAGCGGTGATTATAAAAATAAAATTGTTTAACGGAATATCTGCCTCGAGATGTGTTTGGTATCGGACCAAGTTAGGTACCCTAGATTATTGTTTCGGTATATTTTTATTAATCACATGCCCATCGTGTTTATCGATAACAAATTTTTAGAACCCGTGCGGCTCGGCATAGATGGAAAATTTGATGCTGCTAATATTCTTCTACTATTAGGACGACGGTTAGAGAACTTTTTTTCTCGGTTGATCGCCATAATTATTGCACCTTAAAACGAAGAAAGTGGAAATAAGATATACATACGATTAAGCTAAGAATCATCGGCGCCTAATTATATTTAATTTTTATATTTCGAAATTTTTTGATTTTTCATATCTTCCTTCTGAATAAGGGGACCTGTTTATTGCAGAAGCGGTGACTCATCCAATTATATTAAAGAAAATTATACAAATAGATTTAATATTCCGATTGAATTGAACTTAACTGCGTGAAACTTCCCCCTAGGTGTATTCAGAGCGGGAACAGGTGGCGGTATGACAATACTTTTTAAAGATTTACATGCGCATTAATGGATAGAATATTAATAGGTCGTCTCATATTAAGAATTCGATGTTGCCTTCCGATCAGCAGCTGGCCAATTCATATTCAGTTTTCTTTGCAACAGAATTTCAAAAAAAGACTAGATTACGGTTTGATGTTTTATGTGGGGTCGGCTTCTGCAAAATGTCTAAATATGCTCGAGACGTTGCAAAATATGAGATTGTAACTTACTAATGGAAAATCTACCATGCCTTTATTTTATATGTCTACAGACCAAAATAAAAATATCTCTGTTTTGTTCCTTCGAAGAAGAAGTCTTTTGACTAACGAATGACGCGTTTATTATGTAGTAATTACCGTTTCCGACAATTATTTGAAAAGGTTCGAACTATTGAGAGTGTGTCTGGAGATTTGCATGACATTGATGTGTCTAGAAAATTCCAAAATTATTCCAAGTACAGCCGTATTTTGCAAGGTTGTATATGAAATGAACGAATTAAAATACGATATTGATTAGGTGTCTGTGTGCAATAAAGTGAAAAATATGTTCCAAAATAATTGGCGGCTAATTAATAAAATTATTTTACAGGTATTATATCTGTGGCACTTTATAGTAACTTCATTTTTAGATCCGCTGATAAAGAATATAAGCTAATAGAAATTGGAAAACAAAGATGAATGGGAACATTTTCCGTGATTCCAAATATATATATATATATATATATATATCAGTACAGAAATGCCTCCGAAAACATTTAGGCATCTAACAGATGATGAGTTTGAACATTTTAATGAAAAGGTTTAAAGTCCGCACGAAGTTTGTTAGATAGAAAAATTTGGACGGACAAATAAAAAGTAGAAATCAATTAATCAATTTTTGTTGGCCGCCTAGTAGTCACTGTGTAATTTATGAAAATGACAACTCTGAGACCATGGCTGCTAAGGAAGCAACATTAGATGACATTCAGTTTCTTTTTATTCCTTAGAGCTCAGCATAAAACTTAGTTAGCACTGATCTTTAGAAATAATTAATAAGCAGGGGAAATTATTTAATTTTATTCGGCTTCTACTTCTTCTTCTTCTGGGTGCCTTACGTCAATGACGCGTTAGCTGCTCCCAATGCTGTGCTTCTTGCTACCTCAACCAGCTCCCCGAACTCGTCCATTCCTTTACATTGTCAATCCATCCACATTTTCTTGTGCCTTGTGTTCTGCCTTCTAATATGACTTGTAGTGGTCGATACTTTTCTCCTCGAATGATATGACCAAAACATGCCGTTTTTCTACTCTCGATGGTGTATCCCAGAGCTCTCTTTTTTTACGCCAGCTCTCTGGAGGACTTCTTCGTTTGATACCTTATCAATCCATAGTATTTTTATACTAGACGTCTCAGGAATCAAATTTCAACTGCTTTTAATCGATTCTCGGGTTTCTTTTTTATGGTCCAGGCCTCTAGTCCGTAAAGTAAGACTGGCCATATGTAACATTTCACACCGGAGAGTCTTGTAACCAAGGGGAATTTAGGTTGCAATAGGCTAGTGCCAAGTTTCCTAAATACTTTCTCCGCGATTCCACGTCGAATTTTTATCTTTTTTCAGCGCAGTCTAATTTGTTATTAATCATCGATCCCAAGTACTTGAAGTGTTCAACTTTTTTATCTGGCTTCCCGTCTATGTAGCGATCTTCTTTTTTAGCGGGGTTACTACGGGTGACTGTCATTAATTTTGTTTTATTTACATTGATTTTGATACCAGATTTCTGTCCAGTTTTATTGATTTTATTCATTAATCGCTGCAGATCTTTTAAGTTCTCGGTCGAAATTGCAGAGTCATCCGAATATCTCAGATTCGTAATTATTTCTTCATTGAGCTTTATTCCGGCGGTTTCTTTGTTTAGGACTATCTGGAAGATTCGCTCAAGATATATACGTTAAATAACAATAGTGATAAAATACAGTCTTGTCTAACTCCCTTTGCAATTTAAATGACTTTCGTCTCTAACTCTGGCTAATGTTTATATTTAAGCTGTGGTACCACAAAATCATTAAAAATATTCCGACATGGGTGATATGGAAATTTCTAACTACAATATGTGTAGATTACGTACCGATATAAATAAAAATGAATTTTATAAACACCGGTATTAGTGTAATAACAGTGGCGGATCCAAGGGGCGAGCCCCCCCCCCTCCAAAGCCTCTATGAAAAAATTTGTTATAACAGAGAAACGTAATTTATCCTATAAAAGATTTGTACGAATTTTACCTATGGATTTTAATAATTAATATTTAATACTATTTTCTAGTAAAACTATTAATGTGTTACGTTTTTATTCTATTTTAAATGATCATCGATCTTTTGCCATTTTTATTTATTTTTAATTTTGATTTTGTAATTTTAATTAAAAATAGTAGTTCAATGATACATATATATTTAAAAACTTGCTCATGAACAAAGAGAATTCGGAGCGGATTACTAACAAAAATAAGAAAGAAGTAAAGTCTAATAAAAATACTAACTTTCTTACTATTTCTAAACTATCATATTTTAGCTAGAATTTTATAATTTCGTTTTATTTTTTTCATAACTAAAAATAAAATAAAAGTTAAATTAAAAATTGTAATAATTATGTATTTTTAAAACAGATTTTTATGAATTTCTATAAAGGTCGCTATTTGATTTTCTTTATGAAAAAAGGGGCATTTCTCAAATCTACTGCTTACCGTAGAAGATTTTACGGAATTGTATAATTTCCCCTACAAAATGTCCTTTCTATAATCCCCCCACCCCACCCTAAATGTCCTTATAATCAAATTTCTTTCTGGATCCGCCCCTGGTAATAATGTTAACTTTTCGTTGGTGATTTTCAGAGGATATTAATCATCTGGTATTTTCTATTCTTCGAAAGCTTTATTACTTAAAGTGTTTACTTCCTTCAATAATTTATCTATCATATAGCGTCGAGCACGCTGTAAGGGAGGTACTTTTTTTCATTCTTAAAAATATGATTACCATTTCGGACTTACGGATTATAATTTCTACAACGAGAACGAGCGGACACAAGATTTATGGATCTAAAGAGAAGAAAAAAAAAAGATGTTAAAATTATTTCCAAAGTTATAACTAGCAGATTTTTAACTGTATAGGCTGAGATGAAAATACTTCGCAGACAGCGCTATATAAGTTCGCAAATACTATAGTCATAGTCGGGAAAGGATTCAGACGGAATGATCGAAATGTGCGATGATTTTTACGCGGGATATCTAAGAGTGCCGAACACAATTTAACTCTATCCTACATGACATACATAGGGAATCATACGAAATTCGCCATAAGGCGATAAAACACTTGTTGCAATTCGAAGAAGCCAAATACTTCAACGTGATTTTTGTAATCTTGTGATTATTCACAGTGGTTGTAGCATAGTGCATAGTGTGTGTGGCATATAAAAAATGAAAAGTTCAAAACCTTCGTCCTTGAAACCTGCGTAGAGTTTTGAAACGGTAAAGTTTTACGCGTAGGAAGCGCCGCGAGAAATATATTTTGGCGCCAGGCAGTCAAGTGCATCGCTTATCTCCTTATTCTAGCAACGACACAAGTGCTCTCAAGTGCGTAATTCACTATTCTCACCGAGCTAACAGCAAAGATTTCCCACTTGAAAAACGCTCCATAGTCTCATCTAGCTTTTTAACTTTACCATGACTACTACCTTTCCCACTGATAGTGTGTTTTGCTCTATCGAGTTCTATTCGCATCGATTTTTAATTTTTTCCCACTATTTACTGACGGTGTAATTTAAAGAAAAAGCAACTTTTCCCAGCTCCATTTCATTTCTTTTTTAAAATATTTTCATTGGCAGCCCCCATCCTCTGCTCTAATATTGATGCCTTTTTTTTTTAAATTCTTTCCGCTTTGAAATTTCGTTTGCGCCGATATTTCACTTCTTTCCTCTCCGCTTAATTCCCTTTTTCTGCCTTTTCTCATATTCCACTTCGTCGGAATGCTCTTTTTTCCTTTTGCACGTAATTCGCAGTTGCTTCTTTTTTTACCTCTTCTTCTTCTTTTTTTTCTTCAGCGCTTTCCCGTTGGGGTGAGGTCCGCTTGGCATACTTATAGCCTGTTTCTAGCCTGTACGGTCAAATACTAGGGATAGGTCCACTCCGACTCTGCTGACATCAGCCGCGACGGCAAGCAACTCCAGGGAGTGTGATGCGAATGACAAAGTTCACTAGCGAACTTCAGGGACTCTTCACTTCTATCCCGGCATCTGCCTGTTCGTGGCGCCCCTGCTAAGCCGAGAAACCTGGTGGAAGTTTCTGGTTCAAACGCCAGAGAGAAACCAGGTTGGCGAACAAAATGATACAGGGGATTTGAGAAGGGCAACTATTCAACTCGAGAAAGGCCTTCTTAAACCGTATAGGAACAGGACAGATTACCTATCCTACGAACGGTGGCGGATGCTCCTTGAAGGATGCAATGGCGCCGCTCCGCAGCCCTTACAAATAAGGCTACTGTTCACAATACCAACGTCAAGCCCGACAGGCCAGTTGGTTCATTCACTTGTCGTAAGTACACTTATGAACACTCTTTATTTCTACCTCTACCTAAGTTAAATTTTATTAAATTTTGATCTCCAACCACTTACTTAAACTAATCTTGTTACTATATATCCTAATTGTCTTCCTCCTACCTTCGCTTTTCATTCGTATCTTCCCCATGTTGTCCTCCCTACTTAAATGATGCAGTTGTCTGTAATGCTGATTACGTGTTTATTAAGTGTTCATCTCTTTCAAACTTCCCGTCGGTTAAATATCATAACTTTCAGTACTGTTGGATTAACATAAAAAATATCATCGTACCATAGGTAGGGTAGGTCGATAAATGAAATATTTACATGAATTTCATTAAAAAGATACTTAACATGTCTGTATACTTGTTTTTTGTTCTTTTTTGTTGGTAAAATATTCCAAATTCGATTAAAATGAGTTTATAATATCACGATTTTTTTTTCTTTGTCTGATCCCTTGCAAATTTATCTTTTATTTTTATTCTTTTTAGCTTTTTTTTCGACCCCCCCCCCCGGGTCACGCCAACAAAGGATCTACCACCTAGCGGCGGCAAGAAAAAAGAGGGGCAGTTAAAAATAGCGATGCGGTCCGAAATTGCCAGAATGAAGGAATCAAGAATCGGAATCATGACGGACGGGTAAGGAAGACACAGGAAAGGACCAATCATGACTTGTTGGTTGTTTAACTGATTTTTTGATTGGTTACCGACATTAAAGAAAACGGTTTATCTTGTCTTGTTGAACTATTAAAAAAATTTAATTACGTTACTGCGAAGTTCGGGTATAGTATTCAAGGCTGCGCCTTTAGAATGAAAAAGAAGAAGAAGTCAGACCGGCCATTCAAAATCACCAGAGTCCTACAGTTTGCATATCGATAGCGAGGGGATAACGGATCAGTTCCGGCAACATGATACGCAGAATTTAAATTATTATGTTAATTATTTGTACAATTATGATAAAACGTAATAACTGTAATCACTTATATTAATTGTAAAATAACCGTAATAATTTAATGAATAAAGAAAAAGAATAAAATACTAATAATAATAACAAATAATATTTTTAAAGCGTTCACCGTGTATAAAACGTAAACGAGGTGGCATCCCTGGGAGGGCTTAACTAAATCACATATACAGTTTCATAGTATAAAGTAGTAACAATGTAGTTTCAGTAATATTATGACACACGAATACACTGGTGAAAGATAACATTAAGTATATCTGAGCGTTCGTCAATGGAGTTGGCCGTTTCAGCGTTAGTACATTTGATGATTAGGAAAATAATATTTACCGCATAGTCCGAATGTTTCAAAATCTAACATAAAGGAGAAACTATAATAAAAACAGAAAAGACAGGTATAACACAGTATGAAGGGAGGAGGAAATAAAACGGGTAAATAAATAATTATAAAATAGCGCATAGATAGAAAAAAAATGGAAAGAAACAAAAAGAAACACTTCTTTCTCCTTTCATTTATTGTTGGTAAAAAGAAAAAAAGTTAAAATTAACGTAACTAAATAGGAAAAGTGATAAGAATTCAGCGAGGGAAGGAGAGCTGCAATATGTTCTTAGATGCAAGAAGTTTTATGATAGTTTCGGATACGGAGTTAACTGATGAAATAGTAGCAGAAGGGAACGGATTAGCAGTAGCTAAGGAAGAAATATTAAAAATATTCAGGTACCGAATAATTACTTTTTTTTTTTCTTTTTTTTTTTTTTTTTAAATTATAACTGGCCAGAAGGCCATCCAGCAATTGGACTGTAACGCGAAAATAACTTGTTAGGAGTTAGCATCTAGCGATGGACCCCACTGAAATTTTAGTAACATAAAACTAGGCCAGATCAAACGGTCGACTACGTTTTAACCTTCGAACATCAAGACTATTATCAAGAAAATTGATCGCCAAAACGTTTGTGTGAGACTCCAAGCGGCCTATGTATCGCTTAGCAGCTCGCTTGATCTCGTCTTTCACATATGGGATATTTAAGTCTTGATGTAGAGTATGGTTAGATACGTACCAGGGCGGTGAGACTATCAGCCTTATAGCCTTGTTCTGGAACCGTTGTATCTTGTTTATGTGTGTATCCTTTGCACAACCCCACAACATTAAACCGTATATCCAAACGGGCTTTATAATTATTTTGTACACTAAGAGTTTATTTTCCAATGATAAACTAGGGTACCTGCCAAGAAGCCAATTTAATTCTTGCAATCTTATATCTAGATGTTTTCTTTTTTGTATAATATGCTTTTGCCATGTTAATTTGCGGTCCAAATGAATGCCTAAGTATTTTACATCTTTATCCTGGTTGATAACCACCCCATTTATTTCTAACGGCTGATACGTAAAATTTCGCAACGTGAAATCTACTTGCGTACATTTACTTTCGTTTACTCTAATACGCCAACGACTCAGCCAGTTTTCCACTTCCGATAAAGTTTTTTTCAATTTATTCGAAGTTTCACTATTGTCTTTACCGGTAGCTAATAGTGCTGTATCGTCTGCAAACGTAGCTGTTATCACGCTATTATCAACTGGAAAATCGGCAGAGTAGATTAAGTAAAGCACCGGGCCCAAGACACTTCCTTGTGGCACGCCAGCAGATACAGAATAGATTTCAGAATATTGATTTAGAATTTTAACCTGGCATGTGCGATCTTCAAGGTAGGATTTTAAAGGAAGGTACAAAGGATGCGGCACTATTTTTTTAAGTTTATAAAGCAGACCATGATGCCATACCTTATCAAAGGCTTGTTTGACATCTAGGAACACACCCGTGCATATTTGCTTAGTTTCAAGACTTTCTTGAATAGTATGCACAATTCGGTGTACCTGTTCAATGGTCGAATGTCTTTTTTTGAATCCAAATTGATGTTCAGGAACAATATGTTCCGCATTTAAAATAGGATTCAACCGCTTTAAAATTATTTTTTCAAGGAGTTTTGAAAGGATCGGGAGCAAGGAAATAGGTCTATAGGATGAAACCTCATCCGGTGCCTTACCGGGCTTTGGTACAACTACTATTTGCGCCAATTTCCAGGATAATGGAAAATACTGCAGACGAAGAACAGCGTTAAAAATATTTGTGAGCAATAATATACCTTTTTTTAGTAGCTCAGATAACAATTTATTGGTAATTAAAGATTACTGTTGACGAAGTAGCAGTTGTCAGAGAAGGAGAACTATTTTTTTTTTTTTTTAAATTAATTAATTAATTAATTTACTCGGCTGTACCTTGCGGTTTTTCAGTCAGAGTTTCTGATTGTTACTGTTATTATTTGTTGTTGATGTGTTTTGTTTTGTTATTCATTGCATGTTGACAAAGCTGATCAAATTAAAGAAGTTTTTTTTATGTATTTCGGTTATTGGTTTTTTTATTATTTTCCGTTTTTCTCTTTCGTTTTTAAACTTATTGCGTTCGAAAATCGAATGTTAATCATCTGTTTCGTCTTTACAGTCTATACAGATGTCCGATTCAGCAATTTTAAATCGTTTCATATAGACACCCGATTATTATTTCTATGTCCGGTTAAAAATTGAGTGAAGTTATAATCGGTATAAAAATGTTTCATTTGTAGTCTTTCTTCTAAGTTTGAAACTACTATTTCCCGTGTTACTTTTCCAGTTTTTGATTTATCACATCTGAGTTGCCAGAGTGTCGTATACTTTTTGAATTAATTTTATTGATCTGTTTTCGTAACTTTTTTTTGTCGAAAATTTTTTCTTCTTGTTTCCATGTTTTGATTTGGTTTACAGTTTCTAACTTTAAGTCTATAGGTATTATTATTCCTGCTATGATGTTGACTGAAGTATATGATATTGTGCGATAACCAGAGATTGTTCCTATTAATATTTTCCTTTGGAGAACTATTAGGAGCTTATCCGTTAAAAGGAGCGAAGGGAGATTAGGAAATTGTAGAGAACGTTTGAAGAGGAGTAGGATTAGTTAAGTTGGACAATTTAGAACGAAGAGAGGATTTAGAAAGCGAAATAGTTGGCGAAGGAGAGGACCTAGAGAGGATAAATGATAAGACTTGGGATGGAAAACAATCGGATGTTTTTTAATTTTTTTCGGACAATATTAGCAAAAAGGAAAATGCTGAAGAAGTACGATTTTCATTTTTTTATTGACATGTTTCACACTGTGAAAGTTATACTTTTAAACGCCGATATTTCTATTAGTTCTAGCCGGGTCTTGAAAGATCGAACATTGGCGGTTAGTGGTTTCGTTTAGCATTCACACGGTTAAGACATTTTAATTGTGTACTCGCGAGACTAGAGCACTCTACCCCGCATTTATTATAACGGAATTTATTGCGGTATATTTCTTCCGTAGACTGTTTACGCGATTGATTCCTCCATTTATCACATTTAATAACAGTATGGAAAACATATCATCTGCAACTTGCATAATACTCGTCAAAAGGTGTCTTAGATTTTAAGGCGATTTGAATGAACTGCCGTGCTAATTTGCTTTTCGTGGCGTTCGTGTTTTTGCATAATGGACAGCTGAGTGCGCCAACATAATGTACTCGCCTCGCAAATAACGCTACACAAATCTATATTTATAACTCTGTCTCTTCTATTGCAAATATTTGTTCCAGCAGCAGTCAGTGTCTGAACGAGTTTTTTTTCGGCCTGGTACTAACTTCAAGCCGAGAATTGTTAAGAATTTTTAACTTGCTAATAGATGACGACGCCAGAATGGGATTGTTCAATATCGTTTATTTCTCGTTATCTCTCTCGCAAAGATCATTATATCTAATCGCACATAAAGGGAGTATCAGTAGAATGGAGAGGGCAAAAGGGAGAAGGTGAAAGAGAAAAAGAAAAATGAGAAGAGGGAAGAAGAGAATGACCAAGCTAATAGCTGAGCGCCGAGAAAAAGGAAGAAATTGAAACCAGTGCTGTGAGTTAGGAATAGGCTGTAGGAGAAGGTAAAAGGAGGAACGATCAGCGAAAAAAGAAGGGTAGATGTCAACCCATAGTCTAGCATGTAGACTTGAGGAGAGAAAAAGAAAAGTGCGACCCGAACCATATCCTTTTTCAATGTCCTGCTCTTTTTCCCGAGTTCTCTCATCTATATGGCGAACTCTTGGCGTTGGATCTTCCTACCCCTTTCGATGCTTCCTTTATCTTTTCCTTCCCATTTCTAGCAGCATGATGTTTCATGCGTTGAGGATTTCGTATGTGAGACTATAATTTACATTTACATAATAGCAAAATTCGAAACAAAGAAATCTGATTTTTTACGCCATAAAGAAGGAGAGATGAGAAGTCATTTTTCGCGCTTTTTTGAACTATTCCCCAATATCGAACGTGTTTCGTTAAAGAAATGAAATACGGTTTCGTTCCCGACAAACTTCTTTCTTTCGATCACATGGCAGGGAAAAAAAATATATTTAAAAAAAAATTTCTTTGAGCTCTCAGCGCCCCGAGGGCTCAGTATTAAAGTTGCAAACCCAAATGTTCCAAACTAGAGAAATATGGGGGGGGCGCATATTTTTATCCTAATTCAAAATTTTTTGGCTATTATACTCGTGCCACAAAGATCGGTCCATGTAATTTTTTGGTTTTTTTTTTTGGAACTTTTCACCAACTTTGAAAGTTTCGTTAAGGTAAAATAAAGTACGGTTTTGTTCCCGACAAATAGCGTTGACGGTTTTTTCCGTGGTTTTTCCGCCAGGATAATCGGTTAGCTTGAAAAGATAATTTTAAAGATAATTTTAATTGTAATTTATGATCGAATTTCGGAATTAATAAGTCAAATTGTTCGTGAGTTATTGTATATTTTTATTTGATATTTTTGTCGTTTCTAAACCATCTTATTAGGATTCTGTACAATGTTAAAAAATCAACATCAGTACAAAAATATAAAAATTACTTACATTTGTTTATTGTATAACATCAAACTAGGAATTTTCCTTTCAAAATTTACCGCTTAAAATGTTCCGTAATGTTCGCTTCTGGTTGGTTCATTTCTTGTGGTATACCGATCCACATATTTTATGAAGCGCAGTTATGTCACCGTACATAATCTAACAAAGTTTCCACAGATTGTAGAGCAGAACCAGGGCAAGACTCTAATTCACATCAACATCGATTTTACATGCGTGATAATCGTAACAATGTTTTTGTTCTTAAATTTTTGTTTTTCTTGATGCCGGAATGAGCAATCCGCGCACGGATAATCCAGAGTATATTGTATTTCCAAAAATGCAGCGTATGATTTATATACGTAGCAGTTAAGCAGATTACGTTACACATGTAGTCGTAAGTCAGATCACAATTCTTTTTTTTTTTTTTTTTGTTTGTGGGGAAAAAAAGAATAAAATTCTACTCATCATGCAAGGGGATCTTCATCCGGAAACAATTAGAGAAAAAGGAATCTTACATTATAATAAGACGATCAGATATCATTAATAGAAAGGTAACAATGGGAGGGATAATAAGTGTAAAAGGAAAAGACAGGATATAACGGGAACAAAGAGGAGCAGGATACCCAGCCTAAGCAAACAAACCGAACGCTGAAAGAATAAACACGTTATTAGCGTTACAAACAGCTGCATCATTTGAGTATGGAGAGGACAACATGTGGCAGAGGCTAATGAGAAGAGCAAGAGCGGGAGGAGGAAAACAGCAAGGAATGATGAAAATCCAAATATATGCAATGGAGGCAACAACAAAGAGTGGAAGTGAAGGAAACGCTGAAGGAACCATGGATTGGAAGAAAGACTAGGTTGAACAGACAGATAAATGGAGCGATTATCTTAAAAATAGTGGAAGTGTATATATCCGACCGAAATCTTAGATGGAAATTTTTTACACAGCGGCAAAAGATTAGAAGATGAAATATTCTTTTTTTTTAAGAAGGGGGAACGAAGAAAGAAGAAGCAGCAAGCCGAGCCAAAGAATCAGCCGCCTCATTACCAGAGATGCCAGAATGATCAGGAACCCATATAAAATATCAGTGTGAACCGCATTGAGAGAAGATAGAATCCGAATGAGAGAACGTACAAGGAGGGCAATGAAGTCGCAGAAATGATGAGGAAGAGCAGAGGAGATGGCCTGAAAGGCACACTCATGGAGTCGGAAATAATCAGAAATTGGGAAGGCAAACGATTGGAGGGGAGAGGTAAAAATAACAGAACGTAGAATAATAGTCATCAACTCGGGGCCGTAAATGACAAAAAAATTCAGATAACTTATAATCTGGAAGAATAGAAGAAGCACCAGCAGGCCTCAATTTAGTAGAACCATCAATGAAAAAATTGGCAGTTGCTGTAGAATTCCTGTTTAATTACTGCTGGAAGGAGAGATTTTGCAAGTGCAGGAAAAATAAATACACTGGGAGGTTGGCAGAAAGCACTGAAGTTAAAAGAGAATTGTGGGAGACCATTAAAAGAAATTGTGTGGAGGGCCGAAATGAAGTAAGACGGAGAGAAATAAGAGGATAGGAATTTTCTTGAATTCCGGGAAATGGAAAGGTAAGAGAAAATGAGAGTAGAGGATGAGAGTAAAGACATTTAGCAAGGAAGCAATAGCCTACAGGGGTGGTATATTCGATTCAGCAAGCAGTGCTGGAATATGAGAAGACACAATTCTTATGCCGCGAACGGTTTCTCCTAATAGAGCACAATTGCAGTTAGTAAATAAAAAAATATAAATTTTAAAAAAAAAAAATAGCCTTTTATTTATGCACTAAAAAGTACAAAATAACTTTTATTAGTGTGCAACTACCAGATATTCATCTTGAAAAATAAAAACGGGTTCCGCAGTTACAAAAACTTTTTCGATTTGTGTATGGTATTGTGATGTACAACAATGGAACAACGTTAAATAGTGATTGTAGTTTTCACTTAGGATGTATTGTAATATATAATATTTAATTATTAATCTGCCGTCCCCGCTTTTGTTTTTCAGAAGAATATTTTGTAGTTTCAGATTTTAATGTTAGGATACGCATATCTGTTAGTGTCGCACATTAATAAAGTTATTTTATGCCTCCTTTTTAGTGCACAAATAAAAGCCTATTTTTAAAAATTTTGTTTTTATTTTTTTTTATTTTTTAGTCCGGAATTTTTGCTATATATTTTAATTAAAAACAATAAATTTAGAATTATATTTTGCTTTATTCTATTCAATATCTAGATTAAAGGACATTTACAGAAATTCGTGTTACATTTTATTATTAAATAATGGATCGCATTCTTTCAATTATATAGTGTCCTTTGTTTTTCATACAATACAAACGGAATCCCTAGCACATAAAACACAATGGTTGACAAATAACGCTCTTTCCAACGGTATATCATGTGCCCGGAAAAAAACAATTCCCCCCTCCCCCCCAAAGTTTTCGAAGCACTGAGGAGCTAATTTTAAAATTGTGCATATTTTCAACCTTATTCAAAATTTTTAGCTATAAGACTCGCGCCATAAAGAGGGAGCTACATAGAGGAGATCTTGCGCTTTTTTAAACTTTTCGTAAACTTCGAAAGTTTCATTAAAGAAATTAAATATGGTTTCGTTCTCGACGATCTTCCCAACGACATATCACATGCTCGCAAAAAAAAAAAAAATATTTCCAAAATTTCGAGCTTTTGGCACCCGCAAGGGTATAATTTTAAAGCTGGAAACTCAAATGTTGCATAATATTGTATTGGCATTTCTGCAAAAGGACACACTTTTTTAATTCTTCGGGAAATAGGTGAAAAATCGTTCGCAAGATTTCCCCCCAGACAGACAGAATGACAAACCGAATTAAATAAAAGGCTATAAAAAGGGCTAATCTCTGCGCAGAAAATGTTGCAATCTAGCTCAAACGCTACTAAATGTAACTTCGACCCAAAGCGAATTCGTCGATAGAAAAAAAAAAAAAAAACGCCCAAAGAAATACAAACAGTCAGGTTAAAAAAATAACCAGACTCGGCCAATATTCGTAATCGGGATTGAAAATATGAACAGTTTTATTAATATTGTAAATTATGCGATGCGAAAAGCAAAACCTCTATAACCAGGGTGCATTATGCAATGGTGAAGTTAAAATAAACGCGCAAGATAAGTGGTGTGTATCATGTACACACCAGTTGCATTGCAAACTATAGTTATACAGCTAACTTCTGCTTTACCAGGAATAGGTTATATATCATGCATTTCAATGTAAGCGAATTAAACCCTACAAACTAGTCATCAAAGAATTGATTTGGTAGCTCCAAGTATCATTAATTATTAGGCTTCCACGCTCATCATTACCTTTTCCTCAACTCGTAGGTTGCATTAAAACACATGTCTTCGTATAAAATATTCTCGTGCGCTTCGGCTAATGTTTTTATTTCCGTGTACGACTCCTTTCCTTTGATATTATCTATGAACCGAATGCGAGGTATTCCTTTTTTTCTTTTTTTTTTTTTTTTTTTGTAATTTTCCTTCTACATTTCCTTCGATTAGGTTTGTAATCCATGTTGAGTGCCATATAATGTGTTCTATTTTGGCGTTTCTTCTTCTTTCTATCGTCCTTAATATTTCTCGATTTTCTTGGACTCTGATTAATACTTCGTTGTTCGATATCTTATCGGTCTATCTTATTTTTAGCACATTCATCGTCAACAGCATATTTCAAATGATTCCAACTTGTCCTTTTTCAACAACGTCCAATATTTGCATCCGTGTACAGGGCAACACTCCGAACGAACCTCTTTATAAATTGTTTTCTGATTTCCATCAATAGCTGACCGAATCTGATTCTCTTCCCTCGTGTCGTTTCTGGGCGAAGACCCGTTGCTGATATCCCCAAGGGGCAGGGGGTGAAAAAACGATTTTTATCAATATATTTCTTGACGAAAGGAAGGTTCGCTTCTTTTTTTTCATCGTTCGTTATTAAGCTGCCCAGATAATTCGTTTACTTATTCTAGCGTTTGTCCATTTATGGGGAGGGGGGTATCTTCAACTACCCTTGTTTTCCGTTTTCTACTACAACTTACCACTTTGGTTTTATTTTCATTGATTTTCATTTTACATTCGGAAAGTTTAACAACAGCCTGTGTTTAAATCGTTAATCGATTTCTGCAGTTTCGATTTCCGCTATATCTAATTGTTTTGATATCTCACGTCATCTATTTTTATTCCACCACCTATAGCAATGGTGTGATAGGCAACACATCTTTTTCCCGTATTCCTTTCCTTACTGACCACGCTGATTTTTCCGTTTATGATAATTTTTTGATTTGTACATCTTCGTTCTGTCTGAAGTGTCGATCATCACTTCTTTTAGACATCTAAACACGATGCCCCAACTAACATTATCGAAATATATATATATATATATATATATATATATATATATATATATATATAAACACACACGTATTTACAAAAAGAGTTTTAGAACGGAAAGGAATCTGGGGGTTATAATTAATTTATAATTTATTTCGTTACAGCATCAACCGTTTATGCAACAGAGGGGAATAGTTTCGTAACACTGTTTCATTAATAGATGAAAATTCGGGAAGAAATTCTGAGACGTTCATCGTCTAACGCAATACCGTGTCAAAAATATTAAAAATACAATAAAAAAGTCTGTAAAACGTTAGATGTACTTTTTTTTTGATCGTTAATTTTAAATTGCGTTCAGTATTAGGACATAAGAGTTGTTTCATTTAAGCTTATATAATGAGACTGCGGGTAACTGTAGACTTTGAGTAATTGAGAATTTTTTAATAATACCGAGCAATATTAAAAATACGTATTCGTTCTTATTAGTAGTCGTACGCCACTATTGTGTGCTAGTTATCCGTTAGGTCTGCGAAGATTAGGATATCAGTAAAAATTAAATTGATCGGTTTAGAAATCACACACTCAACGGGGTAGTATATCATTAACGGTCTGTTTTTTGAATTTGATTAACGGTGTTCCCGAATTATAATGCGTAACTAAAAAAAAAAAAATCCAAATGGCAGTGTGTCGCGCCGCAGTTGGAAATAAAATATTAGTCTAAAATGTGTATATATTCATGTATACTGTATTAGCTAAACTTCTTGACGCGGTTTTCATCGCCAAAAAAGAGAAAAGACAGACTAAAAGTTTCAGAAATTATAACATTTATTGTAACGATGATAACCGGAGTGTCAGCATTACTGTAATGCATTAGAATATGTAATAACGGGTCTGGTGCCAAAATTTTGTTTTCAGAGAGGTGTAATTTTAAATTTTTCTCTCCTTGGGGGCTTATAATATAACCGGCAGTAAAGAAAGAAAAGTATAATTTTTTTTTTTTTAAATCGGTTTGAATTTCAAATTTAATGAAGTTAAAGGCAAAAGCGAAAAATTGCTGCTCAGTTATTAATGAATTTCGAAATTTTCCGTATAGTATTGCAGACATTTCTCGAATTTTCATAAAATCTTTCTACGACTGCACAACATCTCTTCTCCAAAATATATAACTTTTTAACGAATTCTTATTAAGTGTTGTTGTAATCTGCAATTAAATAGCTTTTCTCGTTATAATAAACTTTCGTACCGATTTTTTGTAATTTTTTAAAACGCTGAATATGATGATCGTCATATATTTATAAAACGTATTAAAGCTGGACGGAAAAGAGGACCAACCAAGAAATCTTAAAACGAATCGGAGAAACGCGGCAGGTGCTACGTCAAATTAAAAGTCGAAAACTGCGTTGGATGGGCCACGTGCTCCGACATGGAGGATTGCTGCGGGATATAATGGAAGGATACATCATCCCAGGAAGACGTGTAAGAGGTAGGCCACGATTAAGCTGGGTAGGCAAGCTGACAAGAGATTCCGGCTGCGCCAGTTACTCAGAAATGAAAAGGACGACCAATAACCGATACGAATGGAAAAGACGAAGCATAGGGGCGAACCGGTTCACGGACTGCTGCACCAGATGATGATGATACCATTAATAATGGATGAGTTATTTTTTTTTTTTTTATTATTTTTATCATTTTATAATAACCTGTATATTTTCTATTAAAACCACTTTTGTGTTAATTTCTTAATAGCACAACTTTTTTTTTTTTTTTTTTTTTACGGGCACGTCAGCACAGGACATTCACCCAACACAAAAAATTAGAAAAATAGAAAATAGAAAGACATATGGAGCGACAGGTTAAAACCAAGAAACGATTAGAGACAAAAGAAATGAAAGCGGCTAACAAAGGAACAACAGAAGGAGATGGAAAAACGAGAATGTAGATAGTGCATTACTGTAAGGAGTAGGGAGGCCAAGGCTAAGCAAATTGGAATAAAATTTCGAGTCGGAGCATAGGAGGAACCTCACTAAATTAGATGTTGAAGATAAAAAAAGGACCGCACGCAAAATAGCCACACGGATTCGGCTAGGAAAACAGAAGAAAAGGAGGGAAGTTGAAATGACTTCGAATAGAGTTGAGGGCCGGAAGAATAAAAGCGGCCCCGACTCTCGAAGCAGATTTCGAGCCGTCCGTAAAAATCGTGATATGTGCAGGAAATAGTGAAGAAAGGGTGCGGTTAAATACTTCGTAAATATCAGGACGAGGAAGAGACTTAATGTTAGAAGGTAAAGAGAAAAGCTTAAAGGAATGAGACAGTTCAGAAACGTTATAGGTAAAGCGTATGGAGATTTGTTCTGAGAGAGGACAACGAGTCGGGAAGAGATGAGAGAAAGAATTGGAATCTTACGGGGAGAAAAATGCCAGTTGACCGGGGAATATATTGATAAGAATTCATGAGTTTAGAAGGAGAGATCTGCAGACGTTTAATTATGAACCTTTCACCAAGGGGGGAAGTCTTCGAATAAAAAGAGGAACGAAGCCAGTTTCAACTAGAAGAGCTGGAATTGGAGAAAAATTCAGAGCCACCAATACAGAGGCAAAGACAAGAGTTTTGGATGCGATCAAGTTTGACCAGAAGCGAAACGAGAGCACTGGCATAAAGAAAAGAACAATAGTCAAATTGGGAAAGAATAATGGATTTATACAGCATGAGTAGAATATATGGATCACCACCCTATTTGGGGGAAGACAACGCCTTCAAAAAAACTTCCGCCTTTTGAAAGCAGACACGCGGAGATAGTTAATATGATCATGAATGGATAGAGTACTATTAAGAATTACGCCGAAATAGGAGAAAGAAGTGAGCAAAGGAATAGCTGGCACATGAAAAGGGTTAATCAAGGAACGATCAAAAGGACGATATGTGAAAACGATACAGGCAGACTTCTTAGGTGAAATAGAAATGCGAAGAGAGTATAAAGAATTTTCTAAAACGGCAAGGGAGTTATTAAGCTGCTCATTTGCAGAATACAGATCATCATCAGAAGAAGAAGAAGAATAGATGACAATATCGTCGGCAAAGAACGGCGAACTGGATGGAATGGAAAGAGAAGGAAGACTAAGGAAATAAATGTTAAAAAGGGTAGGACTAAGGCACGATCCCTGCGGAAGACCTCGAAAAACTGTCCTAGAATCAGAAAAAGAAGGGGTAGAAAGATGGATAGTTCTGTTCCGAAACAGATTGATAACTAAAGATGTAAACTCAAGAGGAGAATATTAACGGAACCCAGTCATATGAGGATAGAGGGTAACGAAATATTCCTTGGCTCAGATTGCTGTATCCTCCCGCTTTTTTTTCTCTAAAATTCCCCCGTTTCTAATTTACTCCCATTGTGCAAAAAGTTTCATGTTAGATTTTGATCAGATTTTTACGTTTCCTCCTTTTCTAATCAACCTTCCTCTTAAATTTTTTCATCCAACCTAATCTTTTCACGCAGCCTTGGTTTTACGATTTTCCTTCGCTTCGCCGCTCCGTTATTGTCCCTGTTATCCGTTTACGTCTGAATCATACTCTTCTTCCTTCCTCACGTTTTCGTTTTCATCTCGCATTCATTCCCTTAATTATCCTCTTCATTCTGACGACGAAGCCGTCTGTGATCCTGACCATATCCTCTTTGAATGTCCATCCCTCGTGAACGAACGCACTTCTTTGTACTCCAATCTGCTATCACTCAAACTCCCTACTCCTTATTGTGCCTCGTATATCTTATCGTTTCCGTCGAACTCTGTTGTTCCTATCCTCAGTTCTTTTATCTTATCAATATTTGACACCGACTTTACATCTAACTGATCCTTCTCTTTCGTTTCGTTTCTGGGCGAAGATCCTTTGTTGACATACCCAAAGGGGGGTTAAAAAAAAAAAAAATATTAACAGAAAGCATTTTATTCTGTAAAGAAGGGAGGTAAACCTTATCAAAAGCTGAGGTAACATCAACGAACGTAGAGATAGTAAATTTTTCGTGGATGAGAGATTTATAAATATCAGAGAGAAAAAGGGATATGCCCAATCGAAGGCCAGGACGGAAACCAAAAACACGTTATCAGGAAGAATATTATTATATTCTCTAGCCACCAAATGAGGCGTTTATTAAATCGTACGTTCGAAAAGTTTTCTTAAACAAGAAACTAGAGAAATAGGACGAAAGGAATTGGGGTTCTTCTTCGGAATAGGAATAATAATAAAAGAGTTCCAAAGCGGAGGATTTGCGGAGATTCACAGAAAAGAATTGTAGATTGACAAAAAACTGTTAACGATTTTCCAACACCGTTCTCAGATCAAAAAAAAAGTAATGGGTAAACTGAAAAAAGACGCATCATGTTCTTATCAACCTTATTTTTGGAAGACTTGTTGTGTTATCAGTTGCTTCGCTTACACTGCAATGAAAGTCTACCTGCCCAAAAAGAAGTAGAAGCTATGAGACAGAAACATTAAGCGGACAAATTCGTGAGGAAGCGGTGTTGTTGGGAGGAAATTACAAACATTTGTGATAGACAATGATATACGATGGTAGATGAAAAAACGGGAAATTAGGTAAAAATAACAGACAGTGGAAAAAGTCCGCGTGCCTCTGCAAAAAGTAACTTTTTAAACCGTCGTCCGCATTCAAGATCAACGTATTTGTTTCCCGTGCAGATTAAACTGAAAATGAAGTAAAACAAAAATAATGTTTAAAAATCGGACTTTCTTAAAATTCTTTCTAATTTCAATTACCGCATCTAAATTCATTTCTATAATTATATAGAAATAATTACAATATATCACAATCTGTTTCTATACGCAGATGCATATACACAGCAAACAAATGCGTCGTGGGCTTACGGTCAGAGTCGCTCATTTTTAATAATTTATTTTCTATAACAAAATAAAAAATAAAAAAACGAAAAAAGTACATTGTTATCGAGACTGTTAGCCGGCAGAACTTTTGAAACATGCAGGAAATGCCGTAATAAAACGATTACACGTTAGATCGCCAAATGAAATAGTAGAAACGACGTGTATTTGTCGACGAAGGAACATATCAACAATAATTCCAGTCTGAAAAAGATGCCTAGCAAAAACTTGCGAAGATTACGAAACTATCAGCTTGGTACGTGTATTTCGCGCCAAAAATCCGCTATTGAGCATCTTAAAACAACGATTGTACACGTCAACCGATACTCAGATGATGGTCAATTTGGATTGCTCTCGAACGTGTCAACACCGAACGCGATTGTCGTTATACGAGTCCGCGGAGAACGTTTCATAAATCGCGGAAGACATATCACCTTGTATACATTTCGTAGACTTTCGAAAAAAGCATTCGACAAAGCGAGATGGGATCAGCTCTTTCCACTGCTACATCGGCTGCCCGCGAAAGCTTATTTTCACCCTTATCTCTACAATCGATATAATAGACAACCAACCGCAATTCGAACCAGAGATGAGGCGAAACAGAACTAGTCAAGATTGGAAGAGGAGTACGACAAGGGGGCCCGTTGTCGTCGGATTTATTCAGTATTGTAGCGGAGTTAATTTTGCTGGAATCTTTTGATAATGCACAATACACGGTATAAAAGTGCAAGGACGAAACGTGCACACCATTAAATACGCGGATGATGTAGCTTTTATTAGCAGATAGCCCACGTATGCCGCAAAAAAGTGATTAATTCAAAGAATGAGTCAGCAAAAATTTTAGAATGAAAATTATTAATACACTAAAAAGACTAGAATAATTGCAAAATTAAGACATTATAATGCGGTAATTAAACCGAAATGTCTGTATGCGTCGGAGTGCCTAGCAATGAATGTGTAGGCGAAGAGCTGGAATAAATCAGAATGCAGGAAAGAAAAATAGTACGCAAAATTCTGAGACCACCGAGATTCAATCGGGAAGTATGGAAAAAAAAGAGTAATAAAGAAATATTTGAACATACTGAAGGTATTATTAATACAATATAAAAAAAAAAAAAAAAGATTAAGCTGTTATGGTCACTTAAAAAGAATGGGGACAGAACGCTTAACAAGAAGAATTTTCGAATACTTTGATAAAAACCCTAAAACGCAAATTTCTCTTCGTTTCGGGGGAAGTTAAGAAAAAGATCTTGAGAAAATGAACACATCACGGAAGATGACATGATGAACAGAAACGGGTTTCGAAATAAAATGAATACATTTCCCGGAGTTTTGAAGAAAATGCGAAGAAGAAAACTGGTGTGCTAAACGGACAGATGAAAGGAAGGAGAAACACAGCCAAACAATGAAGAAATACTGAAGTGAAAGAAAAGGGAAGAGAAACCGCCATCATGAAGATATTTCCCACGCGGTTTGTAGTTGTCCAATTCGAAGGAATGGCAATTGGTAGAAAACCACAACGTTGCAATTGATGGAAGAGATTCTAGAACAAATAAGCTGGACAGAGAAGAGAACAAACCGAGAAATTTTAAATAATATTAAACCAAAGAGGACTGTGCTGTAAAATGCAAATGAAGAATACATTATAGAGAACGTATAAGAGGTCGGCAGCGATTAAATTAGGTAGCTTGACGAGGGATGCCGGGCTGTTCTAGCTATTCAGAAATGAAAAGAACGGCCTACAGCCGACATGAATGGAAAAGACGCTGCATGAACGAGTCCACGGACTAATGCACCGAATGGCGATGATCGAGATTTTGCAACACTTTTAATTATTTTGCAATTCATATAATGTTCAAAAATATAACTTCTTGTAACGGAAAGTGATTTTAATAAAATGATTTATTTTAATGCAAATCCCAGTGTTATAAAAATCATTTTTACCTTCCGATCTTCAAAAACTGAACTTTTACTCCTACTAAAATCCCTATTTTTTATATCGTTTCTCGTTTTAGTTAATGTCATTCTCCTAAAGTTTCTGTTTTATCTTCACTTTCAACATCCTTTTTTTTCTCGCGAGGCGTTATTAAGCAGGAATTCTATGCTACTATCAGTTTTCCTTATTTACTTTTCATGCAATCATTTTCGTCGATGATTTCAGAAAGTCCGGTGATGTCGGGACTTCTTTTATCCTCCCAGATTTTAACTTGACGGAATCGTTTCGTCTTCTTTATTTCTATAATTCACAAATGGATTATTAAATGTCCTACGATCTATCGTAATCGTCTTTCTTGCTTTTATTTACTTATTTCAGACTCCTTGCGCGCCATCCAATTTATTCCCCGCTTACTGATTTTAATACTTCACTATTCTCCGCATAAGTTTACGTTCACTCCGTCCTCGATTCGATTTGTAATATTTTCTGTAGGTTCCTACCCATTCAAACATCTCTGGCAACGAACTGGCTGTTTTGCTCAGGTTGTCGTTTTATCCCTTTTCCTTTTAATCCCATCCTCCAACCTACTATATCTCTTTTTCTTCTTCTTCTTTTTTCTTTAATCTTTCCTTCAATCTGTTTGTCCAACCCGTTATTCTTTTTAATCTGTAGTTTCTTTTGTTTCGTTCACTTCACCGTTCTGTTCTTATCTCTATTATTCGCCTTCCATCTTAGGCGATACTCCATTATTTTCTTTCCGTTTTTACTTTTCATTAGCTTTCTCTTCCCTAATTGTTCTCTTCGTTCAAATCATGCTGTTTGCGACGCGGATTATATTTTCTTTTGAGTATTCGTCGCTTACTGCAAAGATCCCAATTTTTTCTGAAACCCGAGCTTCCGGTTCCAAATAGCGTTTCGTGTGTCCTGTCTTTTTTCCTTCCTTACTCATCATTTCTGCCGTATTGATTACTCTTCCTATTAACAATATCTGATCGAATTAAAATACAATAGATTCTTTTCTTTCTTTATTGTTTCTCAATAAACAAAAAAACAAAAAAAACAAAAAAAAACAAAAAAACAAAAAAAAACAAAAAAAAAAAAGTTCCGTCAGGTATTGCGAAAATTCACAATGTACCTATATGGATCTGAAGAAATTATAGCCAGGTCCTCTTTACTTTCCCACCGATTTATTATCTCGTATAACCGATTTAACTCTACATTAAGTATATACCTAGAATCAAATCGAGTCAAGAGTGAGATAATTTGTCGAAAACTTACACCGGTTTGATAGCCAAGCACCTAAGTTACTGGGCTACCGCGTTGTTATCTAGAGAAAATAAATAATAACATTATATTGTCTAACTCTAACGTAGTTTTCGTCTATCTTTCTCCGAAATTATTGCATCTTGCTTTTTTGCTACCTCCTCTTGAACCCTGTTCACACGATTCTCGTTGTGCCGTCGATTTAATTTTATTAAAGTTTAATTTGTATTTGTTTTACGTTCACGTGTGGCTGCAATGGGCCAGAAAAATGTATATTCAGTAATGACAGTAGATCTTTTTGTTTCTGTTATCGGGTTATGTATGAAATCCAGCATTATATTGAAAGCCTCTAAATACATATTCTATATAATGAATTTGATTTCGGTCATTTTATGAAAAAAAAAATTATTTTATTAATCATTTTTTATTTTTGTTTTTTGCTAACAGTGAACATTATTAACTCAACGCAAGTGAAACTTTTAAAAGTTTCAATATGATGCGGCTGCGGGATTCAAACCAGGTCCTAAAAACCAAAAACTATTAATTCCCTTAAACTGTATGAGAATCCGTTATTGACTGTGCAGTAATTTTATATACAATATTATATAGGTACATCATTTTAAAAAGTTGTCCATGTATATTTATATTAACAAAAAAAGAAAAAAAAAAACGATACTGTTCTATATTATAGTTTTTATAATTTTTACATTTTAAAAATTTCAATATTATCATTTACATATCGATTTCAGTTATGTATATCAACCATTATTATTTTATGTTATTTATTTGTTTTTTATATTCGTTTTATTATATTAGTACATTTTTATATTAATAAATTAGTCTCGCTTCGATTCGTTGATGCAATAAAATATTTCGCAACGCATTAATAAAATTTTTAATTTGTTACGCACGTGTCTGATAGTTATTTTTATGCCTTCAACGAATGAAAAAAAAAAAAAAAAAGTTTTATTACTATTATATTAATCCGGCGCCTAAGTGTGTTTAGTTTAATCCCACACACTTAAAACATTTCATAATTTTTGACGAAAATTAGGCTGCCAAAAACACACGTTATATGCGGAGACTCTTTCAATGAAAAAAATCTGTCTTATCTTAAATCAGAAGAGAATCCATCATAAAGATGATTATTTAACTGATACGTGCCAATAGAGTTAAGCTCTGGTTTATTAATAATAAAACGTGACACCCTCAGGGGTTAGCTTCTTCGCGAGAACCACTTCTATTTCATTAACTACATGCAATTTCCAAACTGTTTTATCCTGTATGTTTTGTAATAAATTTCAGCTTTTTTTATTTCTTTCTCATTCGATTTTCTTTTTCCTTTCAGTTTTACTATAGTGTTTTTACTGTAAAAAAAAAAAACAGAAAAAAAGGTGGCACTTGGATAAAAATAACTATACACGGGGCCAGAGAGGATCATACTTCCGAGAACTTCAAGTAGCTGGAATTGATTTTGTAATGCTAATGAAACTAGCGAGCACCTCGGTGTTAAAATGCAATCGAGTTTTGGGAAGTTAGAAAAAATAAAAAACAAAAAGCTAATTGTATTTAGCAGAAGGAAGAATTTATTTTT